>CM040085.1:7843524-8462617 GCA_022496805.1 Pohlia nutans | reverse complement strand
TGCATCAAGTAATTTAGGACAATTTTTTTTCTTAAAAGCATTATCTATTATGGGACAGAGGGAGTAGAGATTTTAAAACTCGGTAATGGATCTTAAATTGGATATGGTTTTGTTTGTGAATTTAAAAATTAAAAAAAAAACTTGCAAATATACTTTGGCTTTAGAATCTTTATATAGAATATTTGTAGTGACTTTAAATAGATAAGTTGGTATTAAAAAAAAAAAACTTTGGCTTTAGAATCTTTATATAGAATATTTGTAGTGACTTTAAATAGATAAGTTGGTATTAAAAAAAAAAAATTAATTTTATTATTCACAAAAACTAGAAAGTGCAGCCATAACCGCTCTATAGCCAAGGAAATCCAAATTGCATGGGGGCATTTTAGGTAATTTTTATGTTTCTTTGCTGGTACAAGTTGGAAAATATGCTTTCTCTTTGAACTCTAAGTCAACTGCCATCTAGGACCAAAAACAAGATAATAAATAATGCTTTTGCTTTTTACAGAATTATTATAACACGAAGATTATATTAACCTAATTCGACTCAATTAATCATTTTAAAGTTTATTTAGAAATAATAATATGACATCATATTATTATAATGGCATCTTGTTACATAAAATTTTAAGTTTAAAATAGCTAAGAATCAAAATCTTTGGTAAGAATCAAAATCTTTGGAACATAATCTTATAGTTGTAATGATATTTTGTCATGTGGTAGATATTTTTTAATCCCTAAATGCCCAAGGGGGTAAGGGCAAAACTTAAATGTGTTATAAAATGTTACTTTTGCAACTTTGACGAAGTTTGGTCCAAAAGAGAAAATCAGAAGTATGATGTTTAGTAATTATCTGTACCATTAAACTTTCAAAAAATGTTTTAGATACTCATTTAATGAATTTCAAAGCATTTATTGTTGAATATTCACCAAAATTACAATTTTCATTTTTAGAATTTTCATTTGGTATGATTGGTTAAAACTAGACATTCTATTCTTAAATTTAAATAGAATTTTTTTCAAAGGAGATAACATCATTACTTTCCTGAAAATAGTAAGCTTCGTAGCACTAGGACAATGTTGAGGTGTTTTTGGAAAAATTCTCTTCGGTGGAGTTTAACTCGGATTGACATGATTCAAATTGGGTTGGATAGTAGACTTGATTTCATGTTTGAAAATATTACTTATTTAAAATAATAATAATAATTTCATCCGAGTAGCTCGTAGAAAGGGCAACGATCATAAAATGGTCGTTTGGTCCTTTAGAGGTTAAGACCAAGTAATGAGGTACAATCTAGTTTCTATAAGTGGCATCATTTGGGAGATAATAAAATTTAACACTCATAAAGTATTAATGTACATATACTCATAAAGTTATCAATAATAAAAAGGGGATGTATAACGCCTAAACACTTAACAATGTGTAATGTATCCATAAATGTATACTAAAATATATATGGAGGTACATTTGTTAGGTAAATTACAAGAGTGATTACATACGTGAACAACAAATAATGCAAATTGCTCTTGTTGATGTCTCTATTCGGATATAAAAGTTAGAGGATATTTTTTAAATTCTACCATTTGCAATTGTCTACATCATTCTATAGATGAAGAAAATGCCTCTACATGCTACTACTAGCATGAGGTTTTCTTCCAAAAATTGAAGAGCAAGAACTTGCATGAGCTTTCATGAAACTCAAACAAAGTATCTATCTCAATCTAAATTTGATGCTTTGTTAGTATGGTGAAGCGCATAAATTTAAGTTGAGAGTTGAAAAAAATTCCTCAACTCTAACATTCACGTGATTTGGGGGGAAAGATTATGAGAGGTGGTAATTGTGAATAAAAGAAATTGTTCTTCCTTTCCTTCTTGCTTAAAAAAACTTCCATTATTTAAGAGAAAAATCTTGGATTTTTTATCAAAGTATCATGAGATTTCGTTATATACCCTACATGTACCGTGGGTGGAATGAAAATTTTGAGCTTTATTTATGAGATGAAAGGTTCTTTGAGCTTCACTCATGCTTCACATTTAAAGAGTTTAA
The DNA here is from genome assembly GCA_022496805.1 of Pohlia nutans. Classification (NCBI taxonomy): domain Eukaryota; kingdom Viridiplantae; phylum Streptophyta; class Bryopsida; order Bryales; family Mniaceae; genus Pohlia; species Pohlia nutans. The sequence continues at coordinate 8,460,572 of CM040085.1, read as the reverse complement.
ATTAAGGTCGTATAGATTTGAGTGCAAGCTCTTTCGAGTGAATGAATTTAATGCCTTTTATTGTAGAATTATTTTTAAAAATGCCTCATTTGAGACGATCTGTAGGCAATTGTTTACAACCACTACTAATAGATACCACCATATTTGTACCACTTTGTGAGTACTATACATCAATGGCTTACATTTAAAACTTTGATATGTACGCTACTACTGTAGGTTGGGCAAAAAAACAAGGGATTTCTTACATTTGGGCATTTTCAAATTTAAAAAAATAAAATTGGGCACATCATAGTGTAAATGTTAAACATGATGGATAATCTGAAAACTTTCATTCATTGCTGAGTCATAAGTTTTCTATAAAATTCCATGATTTGGGAATTTCAATATTTAATTATTGTATATTTGGACAAGTATGTGCTAGAATTTCCTAAAAATTAGGCAAAGTTTTAAGAATTAGTTAACCGGCTAAACGTACCAGGGTGTTTTTGAAATTAACGATTTGAGAAAAATCATCATAAAGTACTATTTAGAAGAATATTTTGGAATTGATATATAAATGAAAGTTTTGGATTCTGAATTTTAGATTCCATCCGTTCGGTTCAATTCACCAATACTATCACCAATATTAATTATAAAATTTGAAAGTTAAAATTAAAAATTCTCTCTAAATTTGATTACAAACAAAATTTTAATATTTTTTGAGTAAAATTTGTTGGAATGAATTTGAAATGAGATACTCTTAAACGTGGTGATTCTTTTAAAATTTTGTGTTCCTTAAATCTATGACCTCATTTTTGCGAGGCCACTTTTGAACTACACTCAATGCAATTTTGGCTTGGTCAACAACTTGACATACTTCTACATTTGTAATTTTAGAAAAATATGTACTCAAGTATCACTAAATCAAACCATTAGGTAGAACAACAACTTGGTGAAGTATCTCCAAAAAATTGAATGACTTTTATCTAAGCATTGATGAAAACATAGGATAAGTTTGAATATGTTAGTCGTCCAGAGAAACTGAACGCTGTGACGTTTAGAGGTTAATGCCCAAGCTCCTCCCAACCTATGGTAATACATAGAGGTACAAATAAAAAAACTTTTGAATAAGGCACAAGTAGGGTGGTTTACATTATTAACCCCTAAACGTTCAACCGTTCAGAAAGTGAACAAGATAGATAGATATAAACTCCGGATCTAGAAAGAAGCCGACGTGATTAAAGTGTCTGTTCGTAATGACAATGGCCAGTTGCCCTCCAGGTCAAGAGGCCATTGGTACAATACTACTCTCCTTTTTCAAGGATAGACACTATAGTAACTAGTAACAAGGTATTTGCTCGGAAGATGTATTTGTTATTGTTGGATAGATTGGTATAAGGGGGGTCGTGATAATTATGTTATCGCCAAGTTGTGAATGCCATGGTTGGTTGGATAGGTGTGTGTACATCATCTAGCTGGTCCGGGTTCGAAACCTGGTGGACCTGTTGTAGCAGTGATATGTTGTTCTCATGACTTGACTTGTTCTAGTGTGATATGCTAGGCAGGAAATAAGGATATTACCAACCAACTGGCCCGTCCCTACTAAACTGAGACAAATGCTTAAATGTTGCTAACAACAGTGGTTTGACCACTACCCCACCTTTTGTTCTATTGATGTTAATCAGGTGTTGGGATGGGTTGATTATTTTCAATTTTTCTTTTGTGTAATATTATGGATGCTGCGTGTTGTATGGCAATGGTGTTTAATTTAGTGAGAGTGGTTTTTATGGAAGATTCAGGGAGAAAGTGAACAATGTACAAAATCAAACATAGTTTTCTTATTCATCATTGACATTTTGCAGTGTGGATTTTTTACTATATATTTTATGGGAAGTTAGCTTCATGCATATGTGATCCGATTAGAAAGGGGATGATTTGTGAAATTTTTATGCCTCATTTCGAAATGATTTGGAGAGGGGTGAGGGTGTTTATGGATTAATTCCAAGAGGCTCCGGTGAGGACGTCTCTCCAACTTCTTCGACGACGGAGCTGATCTGGCGACGGAATTTGCTGCGCTGGACCCTTCTCTAATATGATCTGGCAGCTTCCAGTTGTGCCCAATGAGAACGGGGGTAAGTGTCTGCGCTCCTGGGCAACACTGACGTTGCCGAGGAAGAGTGCCTCTTGCTGTCTTCGGTCGCGACTCGGACGTTGCTGCCGCTGCTGCCATATTTCTGCTTACATTTTTTGCAGTTCCAATCAAGCCTCTGAAGCGCTTCGGTACGTCAAGTTCACCGTCATGAGGTACGTCGCAACTCCTTTTCATCATGTTTTTTGAACCCCCTGTTGTGTTTTCTCGGCTTTGCGCCTCCGGAGTTGAGTTGAGTGAGGCTTTGTTTGAGTGATGCTCACGGATTATGGAGGTTTCTGCGTGATTCTTTCAGTTATTATCTATTTTTAATCATCGAGGTGCTGGTTGTTGGTGATCATCCTGACCAGACTGGAGGTTCTCAGGGTTTAGGGTTCCTGCGTCTGAATCGCCAAGGGTGTATGAACTCTAAAGAATCTCATTGATTGGTTTTTATATGTACTAACGGTTGGTTTGGGGTGTGCCGGGATTGTTTTCTTGCAGTGCCAGGCCGATGGAAGAGGACACTGTAAGTCCATTTCTCACTGTAAATTTTTCCGTTCAAACGTCCGTTTCTTGTGAGGGCCTTTGTCTCGTACACTGCTTTGGTCATATCCATGTTGCATAGTTCTCATGTGATATAAATTGATCATAGTGATTTGGCGTGTACAGGAGAAGACGGAGGAGGAAGAATTCTCCACTGGTCCCCTCTCTGTGCTTACGATGTCTGTGAAGAACAACACTCAGGTTTGTGTCCTGTCTTTACCCTGATGAAAGCTTCAAAATAACTCTGAATTCTGGTTAATGTTCTGTCCATGGTAATCGCTTCAGGAGTAGTGAAGGCTGGCTAGTTTTCACCATAGAGAACCCGGAGGAGGAACCCAGCAGATTCCAGGGTTTCTGGCCTCCAGACCCGATGCTTTGAAGTCCCCTTTAGATGACTACTACTGTCCTGGAAATGCAACATTATTAGGTTTACACTGGCACTTCCGGGGATTAGTTTCTGGATTATTGACGTCTAAACCTCATCATCTACAGTCACTCACACCATCAGTTAGTGTTGTAATAAGTCTTTACATGGAGTTTGGTAAACCTTAATAGGACGGTGGCTGTTTGTATGGGACAGGTACTAATCAATTGCCGAAACAACAAGAAGCTACTAGGGCGAGTGAAGGCGTTCGATCGTCACTGCAACATGGTGCTTGAAAATGTGAAGGAGATGTGGACAGAGGTATTGCCAATGGCTCTTTCAGATCTTTTTCTGGTTCTCCACTATAGACGAGGATCATGATGTGAATGTACATGAATGCAAGCTTGTAGCAACAGGCAAAGCCAATGAATTTCTGGGATTAGGCTGTTGACATGGTATTGTGGCGATGTGTGATCAGGTTCCCAAGACCGGTAAGGGCCGAAAGAAGGCGAAGCCTGTGAACAAGGACCGGTTCATCAGCAAGATGTTTCTGCGAGGGGATTCGGTGATCATTGTTTTGAGGAATCCGAAATGATCCACTGCACAGAGGGTTTGTAGAGCCGTATATTGATGGAAGAGGAGCTGTGATCCACAGAACCGATGGGATACTCTTATGAGACCGAGATAGCTCACAGAGGTGCATGTGTAATAGATGCTGAAAGCTTGATGATTTGTCTGTTTTTTAATTTACTTTCAGGAGCATTTTTTTTCTTCCCCCAAGCGAGCTCTTGAGAGCTGCATACCTTGACATGTCAGTTTTTTTCTTCAGTTGACACAAATGGAGTACCGGTGAGCTCATGTGAGTGTCGTCTTTTGGACTATAGAGGCGTACCAGAATATGACATAGATACATGGAATTTGGAATTTTCTCAATGGATGGATCGCAATTGCGTGGGCTGTGGGGTTTGAAGGGGGTATAGTAGCCCCCCTTAAGTTCCTTTTATAATTTTCTTCTGAGTCCTCTATTGATTTATGCATGTTCGGGGAGACTTTAGTCTTAAACCTTTTTTTTAATGGTAACCCTACCCTAGGCAAGTATTGATTTTAATCTTAGGTAAATATGCTACTATACCCGGCTGCAGGGTCGGCATTCTGAATAATTGTTTTATCCGGAAAATTGTTTTTCCCAAATTATGTGAATATTCTTCCAGATTCTCCTTTTCACCAGATAGAACAAATGAAATGAAATGAATTGTTAACGTACCTATGAGAGGCCCGTGGCCTAAACTAGCAGAGGGGCCTAAACTAGCAGATGTGGAGATGAACACCCTGTGACTGGCTAAACTAGCAGAGGGGCCTAAACTAGCAGATGTGGAGATGAACACTCTGTGACTGGCATGCTTAAATTTTTTTTAGGCAATAACTTGTAACAATTAGATGTGAAAATTTTTCAAGTTAATTTCCATTGTGTTAGATGTGAAAAGATCAAGATGTTTCTTTCTAGTGTGATCATAGTAGGGGTAATGAAAGATGAAATTGGATTTGGTTTTGACTTCACTGGAATCCTTGATGTGCACATTTGACATAATCTTGATTCTCTTGGTATGTTGTGCTACCGTCCAACTTCTACCTCCAAGTTGTGGTGTGATGTCCTATATGCTGCAATAGTACAACATTGAAGCATGCAAAGGATTTTGGAGAGGTACAGTTCCAATTTGTAATCATCAATGTTTTTGAATTCAAGATAATAAACATTTTTACCTATTAGCAAGGAGGGGTTCCATTCCTTTGCTAGATAGACTTGGATCATGTCGACATTTATAGATTTTTTTTTAAAAATCCTAAAAATTTGAATTTGTGTATATACTTTTATATATATATATATATATATATATATATATATATATATATATATATATATATATATATATATATATATATATATATATATATATATATATATATACTCCAAGTTGTGGTGTGATGTCCTATATGCTGCAATAGTACAGTCGGGTACAACATGCTTACAAACTTTTTCGTAAGCATTGAAAGTAAGTAGATCCTATATCAAGCGGCCGCATTGATTCTGAAGATTGCAAATGTGGTAAGGAAAATTCCTACCAGTAGGGGACTAGAGTAGGAATGTCCCTTTCAATTTTTAGGTCCATGGGTGCCATATTGAGCATATTACAATTTAGGGAAGGGACCCTATTTTTATGAGGGAGGAGTCAAAAATTTGTAAGCAACTTGTACCCGACTGTACAACGTTGAAGTATGCAATGGATTTTAGAGAGGTACGGGTTCCAATTTATAATCATCAATGTCTTTGAATTCAAAACAATAAAGTTTCTTACTTGTTAGCAAGGAGGGATTCCATTCCTTTGCTAAATACACTTGGATCATGTTGGAGTTCATAGGTTTATTTTTTAAATCATAAAAAATTGGATTATATATAAATATAAATATAAATATAAGTAAATAAAAGTAAATAAATAAATAAATAAATTCTAATCTTGACGATTGCAGGTGTTTTTAGCCCATTGACCTAATCAATTCCTGAAGTATGAGAATCTACTTGCATTATGAAAAGGTTAAATATGAATTGATGATTGACTGTTGGCATCCTTAGATGTGTCCTTTGGCCGTGAACCTTTAATCTTCACTTCTACATTCTCTCTCACAACATCCTCAGATATCAAGCTCAAAACTTTTCATGTGTGTTCTGATCTAACATGGAGAGATTACAGGTTGGCATTGTCATCTTTCCTACTTCCTTGATTACAAACAACTACTCTGCAATGAGAAGGTTCTGCTACCTGTAGAACAAAATCCAGTCTCCATGAGTCTTCATGACGCCGCGTTATCAATTGGAGCTTGCTCAGGGTTTAGGGTTTGACATGCCAATGGCATTGTGGAGCCATCATGTGTGTTCGAAACGCACAGGAGCTGGTGTGCAGTGTCGCAAATGGTACCGAGGTTGAAGAGAATGCAGAGCCTAGTCCCAAAAGGCATTCCGGTGACGATCATGTATCACCGAGTCACCAGGCAGGTCCTGTTTCTGGAAGCTGGCAAGGATTTCGTGGATCTCATCCTGGGGTTTCTTACACTACCCCTCGGATCCATCCTCAAACTCTTGTCTGAAAGTGAGCCTTTCTGCACCAAACTTTCATTGTTCCAGCATTTGGCGAAATTGTAGGTTATAAGAATGGCGTGACCAACGAGGAGAGAGAATGGGAGATCCATAACATTCAGTAGCATGCAGTGGCTCTGCTTAGCCCCGCAGTAGATGGTGCAGCATATTCCACACCCAACATGACTTCATCAGTAGCTAATTGGACATGTGCATGAAGGAAAGGCAGAGTGCATGAAGGCTATTGAATGTTATGTCAGCAATAGAAATCAAACCTTAAAAAAACCAAGGATTGTGAAAGTAACATATTGTGAAAGTAGCATCAGGAATTTAGGACCGTATGGATTTTAAACGATTTCCGTGCAACATCTAATATTTTATGGGTTCGTACATTTTTCGCATGAATTCTGCACGGATTTCGCGTTAATTCCGCATGGTTTCTGCACTATGTTAGATAACGAAAAGAGTGAATGTAGAAGTTATGCGGATTCAATGTAGAATTAGTGAGAAATTTGTGTGGAAACCGTGTGAAAAATGTACGAACCCATGAAATATCGGATGTCGCACAGAAATCGTTAAAAATCAGTGAGGTCCTAAACTCCTGATGTAATTGGATTCAGATTGGAACAAATTTCACGACACCAGAACACTACATGTGTTGCTCAAATTGGACAAAATGAAGTTTTCATATGACCTATTCAAAACTGCTAAAAATGACATGTCATGGTCCTTTAGGAGTTAATAGGAGGGTGATGTTTGAGATGGACTCACTCCTGTTTAGGTCACATGTGGTGGGGTAGGTGCTTTGGTGACTCCCAAAACTGTTGGCAGCATTTTCAACGTTTTCGAGAGCATCCCCAGGCTGGAAGCCGAGGAGAAGATGTGTGCGGACAAGATGTTGCTCATGGATCCAAAGCCGTCGCAATGTGGGCTAGGGTTGAAGTCCATCGACACGGAGATTCCTGAAGTGGAACCAGCTCCCAAGTTCTATTACACCTGCACTGCCCTCCCCCCTTGCTCTTATGTCGCCAGCAGGTGCAGCAGCATTCTCGATTCCTTTTTTCATTTATGATGAAAGCAGTCCAGGCTTGAAAATTCTTTATTCACACGATCATAGGATTTAGTCTTTTTTTCTGTGATGTTGCAGTATTTGACTCTTTCTTTGCCATTGATTAGGTCGGGAACCAAATGTCCACGACACCTGCGAAAGATGACAACGCAATGCGCGTTGATCGATGGCAATGACACAGCCAAGAGCTTCACTCCGAATGGTTATGTCAAGACTGGCAATAAGTTCTTCATTACTGACAACCTTGAGATCTTACCCAGCTCCAAGTCCTTGGTGTTGCTGCAGAAGCTGAAGGTGGAGAATATGAGCTATCTTGACGCCCTCGACATACGTGTCGGAACTGAAGACGTAAGCCACCCCTACTCAACAATTCATCTTTCACATGAAGGGGTTTAGGATTGAGATCCATTCCACGATGAAGGCCTTCCATGATGATGCGGAATGCAGTTTGGGTGTGGATACTCAAATGTTCAGAGTTAAATTTGTTTCCCATCTCTCCCTCACTTGGGTAATGGCACCGTATTGAATTGATGCCAGTTTCACCAGCTAAGTGGGTGTCTTGTAAATCACCGTATAATATGATAATCGCCAATCGGGGTCCTCAAAATTTCTGTGTTGGTCAACATTGTGATTGGCCACTCGTGAGTTCATCCATTCCTCAAGGTGTGAAACCCACTGATATACCACAACACTCAAACAACCCACCCTACTTAAATCTGCAGGTGCTGCAGTTATTGAGAACATCTTTGACATCCGGCAGTGTGCTGAGCGAAGTGTTCGGCAAAGCACTGAATAAGGGGCGGGATACATATGTGATGGCTTCTCTAAGGGAGATGCTCTCCCACACCGACAGTATTAGCAACATGAGCTACGAGCTTCTCAGGTCCAGTGATTATTTTTATCAGGAGACAGTTTAGCAATTTTGCTACTTTTCCATGGCTTGGAGGCTCCTTAGATGCTCTTTTCATATTAATATATATAGGTAATATCAGGGTAATACACATGTGCTACCTAGGTGCTACTTAGGCAATACCTAGGTTTTAAAGAGGCTACACATCTTGACTCCATGTAGGAAATTTGGCTATTATTCCCTTTTTTTTTTTGAAAAATTCTTTGTATCAATTAGCCAGCCCAACTTTTATGTAGCAATTTGGCTAAAATTAGCAACAAAAAAAATCATTGCTCAGGTCCTTAGAGAGGGGGAAGAGGTTCAAGGAGGCGAGCTTGGTCGACCCCCACCACCGGGAGCGCAGGCTCTACTCGGCCTTGCGAGAGATAGATCACACCTACCAGGTCAGGCTTGCAGGGTGCGTTGGCGAGAGGGAGCTTCAAATCAGCTCGGCTTTGAGCGGTGCATTACGAGACATGGATTTCGTCTCCTCCACTTCCTGTGAGTTGACTACCTCTAGGTCCACAGGAGCTTCGCAGCAGAACGAGGAGCTGGAGAAGCAAGTGGACAAGGTGGTGGACAAGCTCTGTCACCTTGCTATGTGTGTACCCCCTCCTCCCACCACTGTTGACCCTCCTCCAAACCCTAAACCCAAAAACCCTCCGTTTCCTCATGTCAAACCGCCATGGAGTACGTCACTAACAACCTACACACCCCGGTGTCGTAATCCATGATGCTGTGTAGTCCTTATATCTTCATCATCTGATTGCAAACTCCCAAAAGCTGTGATCTCTTGGAACAATGCAAGTCTAGTTTTGGTTAATTAACCTCTGTTGTCGTACCAATTCTGACTGGTGATCCTGTGACGAGGGACACCTTTTTGCTATGCTTAGCTACTTCACAAGGCTTGCATCGTAGTTCCAATCTTAGATCAGTGAGGAAACGAAACTTTAGAATTGTAGCGTTGTTTCAACTCAAGACATACATTGGTCGACCAATTTGTGATGCTGTACTCCAAACGCAAAGTGCTAATAGTTGCTGCTGGTGCATGTTATTGACAAGTCCAGAGATCTTACCTCGTATGTGAAACGAGGACATAAGAGCCGCAGTGATTAGACGACGGGTGCAGCAGTTCTGTGCATTCACGAATTGGTCAGGATTAGGGCATTAGCAATCACTCCGGCAATACTAGTCTGAGAGCGAGGGGCAATTGGCAAGAAGAAGAAAATAGTTGTCAAATCTAGTTCCAGACTGTCTCCGAAGCGTTGTGTACTACAATCAGGAGAATAGTTACTGCCAGCTTAAGAAAATGGGAATATTGAGAATTCTTCGCATTCCCTGGATCATCGGCGTGGTTCAGTTCCAATTCACGGAACGTAATACCCGGAATGCAAACCAAAACTGGACAGATGAACGAGAGGTTGAGAACGTTCACCAACACTGTCTCTGGTAATGCGTGAAGAGATGGTCATGTGCAATAATATAGTCACAGTTCGAAATCTTCAACTCGGTGGAGACAGTTGAGGTTCTCGTGATATGCTTATCTGAGATACTGCAGTCTCTATACTGAATTCGGAGTCGTCAATACTGGGACATCCCTGTTCCACTGTATGTAGCACTGGACTGGTCCCAGGTTACAACTCTCCGAAGCAAAAGGACGCTTTTATCGCCTCGAGGACAAAAGGACGCTTCGCCTGGATTTCTTAGTTTTGATAGCAGCCGACGGTGTTGTCGATTCCATAGCTGCTCATTTGATGATTCTTTGTGTATACCAACTGCCTCTTTTTGGAAAGAGTTTTCACAGAAATTGCTTCTAATGGCTTGTTGGAAACCATTATGGTGCGTCAGGAACTGAAAACAAAGATAAGTTGGATGAGTAACTGCCAAGATACGTGGTAGAAAACGCAAGTGCGGTCACGTATCCTACAAAAAGCTTTTAGCTGTACCTGCCAGTGGGGTGAAGTGGCACTCCCCTACTTTGCGAGCATTGGCAGCAAGGTTTATCGCCACACTGAGGGAAGAAAGGCTTGCCATTGGGAATAGGCACTGCAAAAATATTGTCCGCACAGCAACATCAGCAAAAGTTCCAAAATCTCACTAAGTATAGCTTTGGAAATAACTGAGGCATATGAAGGGATATGACCATAACTCTTAGTGAAAACTATTAGCCACTAAACTTGCACCCTCTTATATATCTAAAGGCTTCTGTTTCAAAGAAGTGTTCCAAGGAAGAAGTCATTGCTCTGCTTTGGACTGAAACAAGGCCAAACAAATATTAAAGAGACCCTGGCAGAATGTACTCACTAGTGCGCTTCGAATCCGAGCAGTACTTGCCGAACACGTCGTTCAGCACATTCAGGGATAACAGGGATGCTTTCAGCAGCTGTAAAGCCTGATCATCAACCAAGAAAGTTGTAGGTTACATGAGGCCTTGGTTGTAGCCAGGCAGTTGTGCATACCACAAACTACTGTTCTAGCACTGGAGACTCTGAGTAATTAGGTAAGCCTGTTGAATTACCTCTTGAGCAACAACAAGCACCTCCATGGTGTCCAAGTCACCAACACGTTCAGATCGAATCATTTCCAAGGCGATGAGCGCCTTCATGGATGAGCTGGGGAGAATCTCCAGTTGGTTGGTAACCATGAACTTTGTGTCCGGCTTCACATAACCACCTGCTTTCTGCGCCACACAAGTTGGAAAGACCAAGCAGCTTCAAATGTAGAAAAGGAAAGTATGGACACCCTCGTGTCAGTCCCAACTGTTCACAAAATGATGGAAGGAGTGTTAGCTAAACAATGGAGCTCAGGTAATATTATAGGCAAAAGCTTCACGTCCAGATAAAAGGGAAAACGGTGAACCACGATGTCACCTGTGCAGCAGCTGCAGCTGCAACAGCCTTCTCATCATCAGGGTCCACAGGCGCGTCCTCCACCATTTTGATCGGGGTAGTCATAGGCTTTTTGTGTTTGGGGCATTTGGTGGCTGCAACCGCGGTGGAAAAATTACAAGCTGCTCCACAGGAAAAGAAGCCGGAGTCGGGATGCACGAGCTCCTCACCTTCGTTGGGCACGCCCCTCGTTTTCAGAAGCTTCCCAGCCCCAAAAGGAAATGTGGGCTTGGCCTGCAGCAGAGTATTCTTGTCGACAGCCATCTTGTCATCCTCCAATCGTGCAACACTGTCAAACACATTGGCTATGGCGGCCAATGCAAAATGCGGGTCGGACTTCTTGGGCCCTGGAGTGTAGGGGACGCTTGCAGGAATAACTGGTGGCACTTTCAGCTCATCGGGCCTGTGAATCATGGCGGCTCCATTCAACACCCGCACCATGCAGCTGACGGGCAGAGTCAGGAAGCCCATGAGCATGTCCACGAACTCCTTGCCCACCTCCACACACACCACTTGCTTGCTCGCTTTTGAGAACAGGATAGTGATCGGGATGCTTTCATCCTGCTTCTGCGAGGGCATACCACAATTTGCACATATCTCTGCCATGATAGCTGGAGCGAGCTTTAGTTTCCACTACTTCGTAGTCTCCATACTATGTTATATCCATGGATCAACACTCTCTACCCCTACCCTTGCAACCTCGACTTATGAACCCGCGAAGTAGGCATTTGCTCGGTCAACCTCATTAAAAGCCTTCATAGAGTACACATCTAGCTCGATTCCTTGCAGTCTTCAAAACAAATGATAGGTTATTCTTTGAAGTGGCGGCCCTGCGGATCGTCAGCCACAAACAGCAATGATCTTGTCATGTCTCTCACCTTGAAAGGAACAAGCATCAGTAAACTCAAATCGTCATCAGACCACCTTTAACATGCAATGTAACCCGATTCCTATCACTCATATCAAAAAGACCAAAGCAAATGAAGTTGAGCTTTTAGGTTTTAAGCTCGTGTACCAGATCAATCATAGAAATGGCTTTTGCTCGCTCGCAGGAAGCAACCAGAAAGAACAGGTATAGGGTTTCGGGTTTAGGGTTCAGCGTTTCGGAGTCAAAATTGAGCGGCAGGTGGATCTACACAATTGTAGTGCAGTAGTGCTTCCGGGCCTACAAGGTTTTTGCTCCAAACATTCAAAATCCGAATAGATTCATAGACTCGTTTGCTCATGACCACATCTTGTTTCTGCTCTGAAGTTCACTGCGATGAATTACCAATGATCGTGACTTGCATTGATAAAACCGCAACACTTCGTAGGAAAAATCGGTTTATTAACCTAATGCTTCTCAGCTCGACCTTGCGTAGAATTCTAGTAAGCATGCTTGTTTGGACAAGGTGAAACCAAGCAACATCTGTGTAAATCAGGAAACCAAAGCATCGTGAAGAGGAATTCATGAATTGCGAAGGTTACCTTTGAGAATGGAATACTAATGATGCCTGTCGAAATCTGAAAGTGAGCACAGTGAGTATCTGAAAGAGTCTCTAATAGGCGCTGAATTCAGTTGCTACCTTTTAAATCACATTACAACGACAACTGAAATTTGGTAACCTAACTAGGTTGCCTCGTGCCGGAGCCTGACACGACCGTTCCATCTGCCGATTCGTCACGGGGATCAAAATGCTTGACAGACAATGAGTCATGTGACGATGCTAAAGTTTTAGCCTGCAAGGATGCAGATGCTCAAAGTCCCTGGACGAAGCCTGGTTACCATCAGAACGTTTCTGATTTGACCTTCCCTTCACATAGCTGGATCTGCCATGAACTAATGCCGAGCTTGCAATCGCCATGAATCCAACCTGCTCTCGTCTGCAAGAATTAATGTCTCTACATCGGTCCAGTTTTGGTGTTGACATTGATGGGCCCCGTGAGGGGCAGTCCAAAAAAAGGGGTATGCCGGAGAGTGTACCCAGCGCACGGTATTCTTTAGTAAAAGGCGAAAGAATAGTTCGCTCTGTGCTGAGCACCCAGCTGTTTGGTAAGTACGAGAAAGTGTGCTGGAATTTATACAGGGAGAGTGTAAATGCGTGTAGCAATGCGTATGGGATGAATGGGGACCTGCTCTACGTCCAAGTGGCCTGAATCGAGTACCTGCTCACAGCTGCGACCCCGGTTCTATAGCTGCTGTCTCAAGCAAATATTTCCCTCTCTGGCGTATCTCTATCTGTCACAACTGACCCATTCCATGCCCTTGCGAATATGTGCCGCATTGCAATGGCACTATCACTTGCAGGCCTATGCAATATTGAAACTAAGTTAATATCCAGCTCCAGGTCAAGTAACAGAAGATCTTGCAACAGTGGAAGGCAGTATCATCTATTCGGTAGCCTCTGAGATCAACGTGGCATCCCGATCTGATATGTTGTCCGACCAAGTACTGGCCATCAAAGCATTGCACTACAGTAGTTGAATTTCAGTGATCCAAACTCAGATCCAAAGCCGAAGAGCTTTCGATTGACCGAGTTATCAAACTCAACATTCAGCGATTCGGACCTGTCGAGTTCACCCTTGAAACGAGGCAACTACAACAATTAAGCCTGGACATTGTGGCAGTAAATTGCAGCACCACAATATCGAGAAATCTCTCCGACATCATCCAGGTTCCAATTTCATGTGATTGGGTTGGGTAGGGGCCGCGCGAACGCGAGCCCCTGCTGCCACAAATTATGACGCGTATGCCTCCCGTGGGAAGATACTACAGTCACCCGTCCCTACGTGCAATGGGGCAGGATCCTCTAGGCCATCCACCTTCTGGATCATGGATTGACCCCGCCCAGGTAAGTAAGGATAATCTCGCACTCCGGGCTAGTTGTATGCTTGGTCGTCCCATGAACCACCCAACGGTAGGGGACATCTCCCATGATCTCCATAACAGCCATTGCTCCAGTGGATCTCAACCCAGTGCAGCATGGCAACACTCAAACACAATCGAACAGATGATCACGAACAACCAACATATATTCACTACAAGCAGAGGCGACGTTTCTCACTCTGGAGATCCTGGTCATTGTCACTTTTCACTGTACACGCTTGTCTTACGTGATGAATCGCACTCACCAAGTCCAACCAAAAAATTGGTGAGTGCGAAGTGGCGCCGTTTGACTCACAGGAGTGAAAAGCGACGCCTTGTCCTTCTACTGATTGTAGGGGAAGCATCCCGGGGACACATCTCTACCAAACAACTATCGATCAGAGACATAATGGCATTGATTGATCTTCAAGTCTCCCTACAAGTCATTGCATAAACATGAAATGCAATCGAGGCATGCAATGATCGATCATTGCCAGTAATTTTAGAATATCCTCTGAAACTGCTGGTTTGGGATTAGATCAGCCTGGCGTTACAATAGCAGCGCACTACAAGGAGAAGGCGTCGCTTTTCGCTCCCTCTGTGAGTCAAACAGCGCCACTTCGCACACCAATTTTTTTGTTGAACTTGGTGAGTGCCATTCGTCACGTAGGACAAGCGTGTACAATAAAAAAACGACAATGAACAGGATCCTCCTGAGTGAGAAACGACGCCTCTGCTTGTAGTGGCGGCATTCCTTTGACATGATTCCTTCTAACCACAAACTTCCTGGCAATACGCAGCTAGTGAAGCTTCGATTTTGTGCCACCGCAGACATAACGGTACACTCCAGAGGCCCTGCTTGAGCCTCTGACGCAGCCCACATAGAGAGCGTCAATTCTGTTTCGTTTTTTGATGGGCCCCGTGAGGGGCAGTCCAAAAAATGGTGTATGCCAGTGAGTGTACCCAACGCATGGTATTCTTTAGTAAAAGGCAAAAGAAAAGTTCGCTCTTTGTTGTGCACCCGGCTATGTAGCAGAGAGTGTTGGCACTTGTACACTCCCAATATAAATGGATACAGCAATGCGTATGGGATAGATAGAAACTCCGGTCTTCTTTCGAAGCAGGGGTGAATAAAGTGTCTGTTCGTAATGACAATGGCCTAGCGCTCACCGGATAAAGGGCCATTGGAACTTGTGTGTTATATAATAAAAAAATTATGTGTTTGAGGATTTTGTGTATTCTACTATTGTGTTTGGTTGTAATATTGACAGACTCACTAGAAAACATTCCCAATTATATCAATAGCCAAGGTTTAGACAACCACTATGGTAAACTTTTCATCTCTACTATAGCTATACATCAGGACTGTAGGACCTCACTGATTTTTAACGATTTTCGTGCGACATCTGATATTTCATGGATTCGTACATTTTTGCATGGATTCCGGACGGATTTCGTGCTAATTCTGCATTGAATCAGCACGGCTTCTACATTCACTCTTTTCGTTATCTAACAAAGTGCAGAATTCGTGCGGAATTAGCGCAAAATCCGTGCAGAATCTGTGCAAAAAATGTACGGACCCATGAAATATCAGATGTCGCACGGAAATCGTTTAAAATCCATAGGGTCCTAAACTTATAAAAGGTGATTGCCTATAATTTTGATTGTATGCTTAAAATAGACTAAAGATAAGCTTAACAAATGTAGGCAAAGCTGGTGTTGAAAACCTTGCCAATTAAGAGTAATCATAACATTGGCCCAAAAACTAATATGAATAAGATTTTGTTGAAGGTAGTTTGGCTATCCACGTTTAACCCCTAAGTGTCTAAAATGCCCATCATTGAACTTTGTAACGGTGGCATTTTCTCATTTTACCTCAATTTTTTGATTGCAATACATCATAATGAAGCTTTTGTTCTATACTGCAAGATCAATAGTATCGATTGTGTCAAATTGAAGTCATTTTCACACAAACTGATGATTTGTAGCAGGAGGTCCAATTTTCCTACACTACAAAAAATACACAATGAACGCTTAGGGGTTAATAGACTTGGGTAGGAAGGTTTACCCTGTTGGTGCCTCTGTTTGGAGGTAAACTCTATGACTCAAACTAATACCGGTAATCAATAGCGTAATATAGTGAATGGCCTATAAACCAACTCTTTAAGCTTTTTACGCAAATCTAGTACTGGTGTAGAATTAGAAGTTTTCAATGAACACGTGTTGGAGATATTGTTGATTTATAGTACATGTCAGTTATTGGGTCATCCACCTTAAGTACTTATGAATATTTTGTCTTGCCAACTACACTATAGTACAACTTTTTTCACTATTGCGTACACATCAATTGATTACTACTCCCTCAATTGCGCTTCGCCTTCTTCTTCAACAACTTAACCCCTAAAGGACCACAACTATAACACCCAATTCCCTATTTTTGCACTTGGCCATATAATCATGCACTTGGCTTCTAGGCGCACTAAAAACGTAGTTCGGAAGAAATTGCATGACAATTTTGGCCAAATTTTAATTCCGTCGACTTTAGTTGCAAAAAGGATATTTTGCAAATTCTTGGAAATTGTTGAGTTTCTTTGTTTTGAAAAATGCTTCACTTGTATTTAGATTATTATATAATTTGATTATCTTTGCAGCGCATCTCTATCGTGAAATCGGGAGATTAGAGTTATCTAATACCAATATCGGTATTCATTTTACAAAACCATACAAGTACATTGTATGCAATTGGAAGTGGGACACAAATATATGAAAGTGCTTTCATTACGCCTTTTTCTACATCACAACAATTTGAATATTCATAATATCTAATAATAGTACCAACTTTTCCCTTAGAATCTCTACACCTATGTTTCAAAAACATATACAATAGGTACTATACTCTTCTATTCTAATAAGCATTTAAATCATTCTGCAACCTCTCATCATCCATGCCTTCCATGTGCATTGCAATATATTCAAGTATATGCGGCTTTGCTTCGTCGGGAATAGTGATTTGGCTCTCTGTTTGTACTCCATGCATAGTAATAAACTTGAACTTCAAGTGTCCACTTCTCGTTCTTGCTGGCACATCTATCCACGAAAATACAGCAGCTTCTTTGTCCACCCAGCCATGTCTCTCACCAAACGGCTCCCAAGATGCTTGAATACAATTCATGTACCGTTGTGCTTCTGAACCCGGTTCATCCTGCACGCCAGCCCTCATAATCGGCCAATACCATATCACTTTCACTTTCATTGCCCACTTCCGTTGTCCAAATTCTATCACCTTCCCCACATAGAAAGGTACTCCGGCCCGTACTTCTTTCCGCTCTACTGTCAAAACAACAAAGTGCCCAATTTGCAAGTCCCTCTCTGGATTAAACGCCGGAAATGGATCCTCTGTTGTTCCCATAGGAGGTGTTGATGATGTTTGACCTACTGCTATTGCCCTCCTTCTTCTAGGAGCTCCTGTCACTGCTGCTTGTAAAGGTCTGCCCCTACGAGGGCCAAAGTATCCTTGAGGCTCTGGATCAGGCATTGTTGCCATGATCGAGTCGACAATCGCGTCCCTATTACTAAGTATATTTGAATCATCGTTCTCTATTGTCATCTCCACCCTGACATTGTCTCCTATTGCATGAACATATGCTTCGTTAGGCCAGAACGGTAGCCTTGCGTTCTCACTTCTATCTTTCATGGAGAATTCCTTCAAATACTTCACCAACCATCTTACTTCCTCGATGGCCTGCAGGTTCAGTTCCACATTCTGTACTCTTTCTACACACCTCTCCTTATAGGCAATAAATTCCTCCAATGCTTTCAACTCTCTATCGTCCGCACTAAACACCTCTGCAAGATTAGGCTTCTCTTCTCTTGCAGGTAGAGACCGCAAACACAAATGTCCCTCCGCAGGACCCCATACATCCTTGCTGTAATACTTGTACTGCACACGTGGTACACCATTTTCAACATAAAAGCTCATTTGATGCGGAAATGTAATGCCTACTAGTGTATCACCTCCCGCTAATAGATGGGGCGTAATGAATGACTTCCAATCCCTCACATTCTCCAACTGCCTTGCGCTCACAAATGACTCTGTGTATAACGTCCCTCTCTCCACGAGTTCCAGCAATTGCTTCAAAGAGTCGATATTTGACCTTTTCAGCGTATTGGATATAATGCTGAACCGTTGATCGATGTCTTCATGAGTATGGCCTACCATAAGAAAACATAGATGTATCTCTTGGAAGTACCCCATTCCAACGAGAGCAGCACAAAGAGCAAACATGTAGATGTTTTTGTTCTCTCGAGTGCAGTTGTGCGCTTGGATTCTCAAGGTAGAAGCCAGTGTACTTTTCCTCCGTCTCACATCATCTATTACATGCATCACTGTCGTAATAACTTGGTTGATATCATGCTTGTGGTGTGAGTCGATCCGAACATCTGCGTACAATCCAATTCCGTGTACAAGAACTTCGCAGAGGTGTGTCTTAACAAACCGTGACTCTATGTTCTTCACTGTCTGTCTCATCTTCGGAACCATGGTCGTATTCTGATCCATGCCATCAACTATTAGGCACATATAGAGGTCTGGAGAAATTATAGCTGACCTTTTGAATGCCCACACTACTAGAGAGTGCGTAAAAACCAAGACAAAACCAACACACATCTGTTGGAACCAACAGAGAATGGGTTTAACGTAGCAAACATTTAGTCATCTGCACAGAACCAACAAGTTCCTGCTGATTTCTGTTGGAACCAACAAGTTCCTGTTGATTTTCCTCTTGGAACCAACAAGTTCCTGTTGATTCACTACTAGAGAGTGCGTCAAAACCAAGACAGAACCAAGACACATCTCTTGGAACCAATAGAGATTGGGTTTAACGTTGCAAAACCGAATTCACCGCACAAAACCAACAGATTCTCTCTTGGAACCAACAATTTTTCTCTTGGAAAAAAAAAACTGTACAGAACCAACAGGTTCTCTCTTAGAAAAAAACACAGCTCCAGCCTTCAAGATTTTGTCCCAAAAAAAAATTCAAAAAAATTTGAATTTTTTTCTATATACAGAAAAATCCCTGCATATAATACTGCAGAAAAAAAAAATTGAAAAAAAAGTTTTTTTTACATCGTTAAAAATATTCAAAGTCTGCTGGGAAAAAAAAAACAACTCCAGCCCTCAAGATTTTGTCCAAAAAAAAAAATTCAAAAAAATTTGAATTTTTTTCTATATACAAAAAAATCCCTGCATATAATACTGCAGAAAAAAAATTGAAAAAAAGTTTTTTTTACATCGTTAAAAATATTCAAAGTCTGCTGGGAAAAAAAAAACAGCTCCAGCCCTCAAGATTTTGTCCAAAAAAAAAAAAATTCAAAAAAATTTGAAATTTTTTCTATATACAGAAAAATCCCTGCATATAATACTGCAAAAACAAAATTTGAAAAAAAAGTTTTTTTTACATCGTTAAAAATATTCAAAGTCTGCTGGGAACATAAAAAACAGCTCCAGCCTTCAAGATTTTGTCCAAAAAAAAAAAAATTCAAAAAAATCTGAATGTTTTTGTAGATACAGAAAAATCCCTGTATGAAATAGTGCAAAAAAAATTGAAAAAAAAAGCTTTTTGTACATGGCAAACGAATTGCCAATGGTTAAGTTCTCTTATAATTAACAAGATAATTCATGTACTTGCATGAGCGTGTGTATGTGGTGTGGTGGTTTAGTAAGTGGTTGGGGGGTAGAAGGTCTTGTGTTCGAATCCGGCCGCCGGCGATTGGACTTCGGTCGACCATGGTGGGCCCTACGGTGGTGGTTGGGGTTGTTGGCCCTGGCTGTTAAATTTTTTCCGGGCAGCCCAAAATCTCCGGGCAGCTACTTTTCCTCGGGCAGGCCAAAAAAAATGAATGCTAGATTAGAAACATTCTTTATCTGTATACTTGGACATTGAAGCAACACCGAACCAAGCCATTTTCTGTTGATTGTGATCCGGAATCAACTATTCCTAACCCGCACACGAACCAGCAAAATTTCTGTTGATTTTCTCTTACACCGGAACCCCATCTCTCTAGTTGTGCCAATAATCCCGTCGCTCTTCCATTTGTTGCCGGATATGTATCAAGAACAAATTCTTGATCTGCACTTTCGCCATCGTGTTGTTCGTTGATTCCATTCCACACTTGTACTCCCAACAATGAAAACATTTTGAAAACCTAGAAAATGGTGGAATCTACACGTGCGGAAACTCCACTCTCCATAGTTTTCGAAACGAAAAAATTGACAATTGCTCTCCATCATGTATCCGCTTCACTTCCTCGTTCACATAATTGAACACGTCCACTTTCGTCATGTTCATGGGCAACAACTGTAGTGGCAAAACTGCATTGTCACTCTTCCGTCGCACTTGTCAATGCGGTTGTGTGCACCCCGCCTCATTCACAAATGTTGATAAACATTCACGTGCAGCAGACACTTTCGCTCCTTCCCTAAGTTTACAGACGTTTCCATGAACAGCAGAGATCCTTCCATATAGTTGTTGGGACTGTTTCAGTTGTTTGAAACGTCTTTGCGAATACCCCAACGCTGCAGCATAACATGCATTGCACACCATAACTCCATCCAACTTCGTATCAAATTTGTTTCGTCTTTGACCCTCCGTGATTGTGTAAAACGCATTCAGCATTTGCAGAATCCAAGTTCCTCTCACCTCATACTCTCCCGCCCATGCCATGTATCGTTGCTCCAAAATGTATTTCTCGTCCACATTCCTCAAACAATTCCGTTTGCACCCACCCCTCTGCTTTGCAGATCTGACGCTTGCCAATGTCACTTTCGTGCTTCGTGCCTCGCCCCTCTCATGTTGTTTAGGCACTCTTCTTCTACGATTCTCCATAGAATATCTTCTGCTAGGTCTTGCTGGAGCCAAACCATCCACATTTGAAAGATTTCCAACGTTTGATTGAGATTCCTGCGTCATAGGAGATGATCCCTCTGGAATGCTCGATTGAACTACTGTCGTAGGGGACATGTCTTCACGTATGGAATTCATATCATCCTCACAAAAATCATATTGTGCTATCGCTGCTGCTGAGAAAGAAAACTCTTGTCTTCCACCAGATGAACCTCGACCCTCTTCATGACAGTGAACATCTCGCAACATCAATTTCTGCCAACGTATAACTAAGCCCAAACATTGACCAAGACGTTCTCCCAAAATCTCTCCAACCCAAAACGTCTCATCTATCACCCGTGAAACACAAACAACAACTTCAGATGGAAACAATTTCAAATGATTCAATTCCATCCCACATTTGATGGAACCATCAACTACACCAATACCCACAACATTCCCTTCCTCATTTAGCAACTTCACCATGCCATTTTTCTGTTGCCTCTCCATCTGAGTATACCGTGTTGAAACTTCTTGGAACAATCTCGTGCGAACAACGCTCCTAGTTATTCGCAAACCTAAATTGGGTCCTTCGCTTTCCGCCCCTCCGACAACATGATGAATTGCAACCGGGCTTCCAAATGCACTAGAATCCATCGTCTTTGTATCTACATCCACAGCAATTGCAATCAGTATTCATGGTCATGTCATGCCGTAGAAGTCCCTATTGAGAACCCCAAAAAATCTTCGCCCTACACAACACCCCATTTATAAGCCCTAAACACATTTGGGAGCCCAAAGCGATCACCCGGGGTCACTTTGTGTTTTAGAGGCCCCTACATAATTTCAACCCTAAATAAGGCCCCGTTTCAAGACCCTAAACGCATATAGAGCACAAGTGGAGCCCACGGAGATGACCCATAACAATATCGTGCTCACTAGATCCAAGCAAAAAAATCAGCACTAAACGAAGCCCCATTTGAAAACCCCAAACACACATGGGGCCCAAATGGGGCCTACGGCAATGACCATTGGCAACACTGTGTCCTATGGGACTTAAGATACAAAAATCAGCCCTCGATTAGGACCCATTTGGAAGCTCCAAATATACTTGGGGTCTAAATGGGGCCCACGCCAATGACCCATTGCAACATCGTGTCCTATGAGGCTTAAGAAAAAAATTAGCCCTCAATTAGGACACATTTGGAAGCCCCAAATATATTTGGGGCCCAAAAGGGTCTTAGAAAAAAAAATCAGCTCTCAAGTAGACCCCATTTGGAAACCGCAAACACACTTGGGGTCCAAATGGGGCCCACGGGGATGACCCACGGCAAGATCGTGCCCTAAGAGTCTTAGAAAAAAATTGGCCCTCAATTAAGCTCCATTTGGAAACCCCAAACACACTTGGGGCTCAAATGGGGCTCACGGCCATGACCCATTGCAACATCGTGTCCTATGAGGCTTAAGAAAAAAAATCAGCCCTCAATTATGACCCATTTGGAAGCTTCAAATATACTTGGGGCCCAAATGGGGCCCACGGCGATGACCCGTGGAACCATCGTGCCCTACGGGGCCTAAGGAAAAAATTCAGCCCTCGATTAGGCCCCATTAGAATGCCCGAAACATACTAGTGGCCCAAATGGGGCCCATGGCGATAACCCGTGGAACCATCATGCCCTATGGGGCCTAAGAAAAAAATTCAGCCCTCGATTAGGCCCCATTAGAATGCCCGAAACATACTAGGGGCCCAAATGGGGCCCACGGCGATGACCCGTGGAACCATCGTGCCATATGGGGCCTAAGAAAAAAAATTCAACCCTCGATTAGGCCCCATCAGAATGCCCAAAACATACTAGGGGCCCAAATGGGGCCCCCGGCGATGACCCGTGGAACCATCGTGCCCTATGGGGCCTAAGAAAAAAAATTAGCCCTCGATTAGGCCCCATTAGAATGCCGTCAATTGGAATATCAATTGGACTAGAAAGTAGAAGACAATTCCCACACTTTCTTAGTTGGGACCACTTTCATTTGACATTAGGAATTAATTGAAAATCAATGTTGAACCGAAAAATGATCAAACATAGCTTCACAAGGCTCCTTGCACGCTCGAGGTTTAAAAGAATTTTAGATACAAGATTTGAGTTTTGCGTGATTGAAGTTACTTACCAAAAGATTGAATTTGCTTTCGCTATGAAATACAAACATCCATTGCTTCTCCACTAGTGCTATGACCTCCACATCGTCAAACAATAATCTATAAATTCACAAGTAAAAATTGTTAAAAACTTATTTGAAAATAAAAGAGAACTTTGGTATTATGCATGCACATAAAGTGCATATAAAACGTCATTCCAAACATAAAATCTACCCACTAAATTCAACACAAGTATAGTTGTAAAAATATGATGAATCCAACTGTACATATGTTATCTTCACATTGACATTTTCAACTTTGTTTTGTACATCAACTCCATTTTAATGTTTCATCAAACATTTTATAACGAATCTTTGAAAACAAAGTTGAATCGGGACGTTAAAGGGTTAAATGCCAAAAAGCACCAAAAAAATTTGGCGTACACGAAAAAATGTGAAGAAGATGTCGAATTATTTCAATTTTTGAAAATAAATTGAATGAAATCACCAGTTTTTAAATGAAAATCATCTAAACATGTGGATGAGAAGAGAGTTCTATTCAAAATATAGATGAATATAAAAATATTTGGGTACACCATTTTGATTTATATCACTACTTTAGCATTTCTTCAATAAGCAAAAATAATAATGATCCATGAACAGTACTACTCATTACTTACTGGCCCATCCGCAAGGATTGGAAGTTTGGAACCTATGTACAGTTGGCATAGCTTAGGTATGTCTCCTATGATATTTTAGGTATGTCTCCTATGATATTTTAGGTATGTCTCCTATGATATCTTAGGTATGTCTCCTTAACTAGCATGCAGTTGGCATAGACTTTTGTACCAACTGCCCTATAAAACCCTTGTGTAGGTGGGGTATATGAATTAAAATGTAAAATAAAAAAGAGCGTAAACAATTAATAGCATCGGATTCAGGTGATAGATTCAGGCCTAATTGAAAGACACGTGAAAGACTTAATTTATGACTGGCACAGAAAGACTTATTGACTTTTGCAAAGACTTAATTTATGACTGGCAGAGTCTTAGGATTGTCAATAACTTCTTCCAGTATATTAAGTCACAAAATTGATTAGATCAAGTCAATTGGTTCATATGAAGAGCCATCATGGCCATGGAGCCTGGTCATGTAGGGCCATGGAGCCTGGTCATGTGCTTGCTTCTCCCATACAGGAAGTCAGGAACTGTTTTTAGACATGTCAATCAAGCTTCACATTTAAATTCATTTGTCTAAATATGTGAGATGATTAATACTGGACACAAATGACTGAATTGATTGGAAGGGGCGCTCAGGGCCTAAAAACAGTCATCAATTTTTGGACAGTATGGAAGGCCCAATATTAATCAATTCATTTCTTTCCTTCTAATTTCTAGGGTCCTACGTAATTAGCCATTGGTCCTACGTGAAAGAATCATACCTGAATGTCTGGCACAGAACCTGAGCCCTTCCGTTGTCTCTACCTGCAAATCCAATAAATTAACATCCACATGTCAATAAATCAACTCAAATCTCCACATGCTCCTCCACATGCTCCTCCACATGCTCCGCTGGTCCTACAGGCTAAAGCAAGTATTAATGAATCAATTGCATACATGTCAGTGAGAACGCCTGCCAAGCTTCACATGGATGCTCTAAGGCATCTTTGCCAAAGGCTGAGCAGCCATATATGGCTGAGGGTCCGCGCGCGCGGACCCTCTTCTCCCATTCATCTTGGAGGTATGCTCTCTCACCTCTCCAAAATCAAATTTCTTGGCCAAAACTCACGTACCTTATAAAATGTTATGGCCCAAACGAGATAATGACAGCTCCTTTGGCCTTATATACAAATTGATTGTCAATGCATGCATATATCGTATTTACTCTTCATTTTTGCACTAAATTCTCACAAATTCTACTTGTGCCTTTATAGATTGGTGTCTCATGATTTGGAGGTCATAGAACTCGTGGAGAACCCATGCGCATTTCCAATGTATACAAGAAGCGTTTCCAAACTTTTGGGTAAGTAATTTCATCCATGTAAAATTAAATCTTATATTTAAAAAATTCAATCTCTGAGAGACGTCGTTGTGGGCCCCATTTAGGCCCCTAGTACGTTTTGGGCATTCAAATGGGGCATAATGGAGGGCTGAATTTCTTTCTTAGGCCTTAGAGGCCACGATGGTTCCACGGGTCATCGCCGTGGGCCCCATTTGGGCCCCTAGTATGTTTCGGGCATTCTAATGGGGCTTAATCGAGGGCTGAATTTTTTCCTTAGGCCCCGTAGGGCACGATGGTTCCACGGGTCATCGTCGTGGGCCACATTTGGGCCCCTAGTGTGTTTTGGGCATTCTAATGGGGCCTAATCGAAGGCTAAATTTTTTCCTTAGGCCCCATAGGGCACGATGCTTCCACGGGTCATCGCCGAGGGCCCCATTTGGGCCCCTAGTATGTTTTGGGCATTCTGATGGGGCCTAATCGAGGGCTGAATTTTTTTCTTAGGCCTTAGAGGCCACGATGGTTCCACGGGTCATCGCCAGGGGCCCCATTTGGGCTCCTAGTATGTTTCGGGCATTTTAATCGGGCCTAATCGAGGGCTGAATTTTTTCCTTAGGCCCCGTAGGGCACGATGGTTCCACGGGTCATCGTCGTGGGCCCCATTTGGGCCCCTAGTATGTTTCGGGCATTCTAATGGGGCCTATTCGAGGGCTTAATTTTTTCCTTAGGTCCCGTAGGGCACGCTGGTTCCACAGGTCGTCGCCGTCGGCCCAATTTGGGCCCCTAGTATGTTTCGGGCATTTTATTGAGGCATAATCGAGGGCTGAATTTTTTCCTTAGGCCCCGTAGGGCACGCTGGTTCCCGGGGTCGTCGCCGTCGGCCCAATTTGGGCCCCTAGTATGTTTCGAGCATTTTATTGAGGCATAATCGAGGGCTGAATTTTTTTTTTAGGCCTTAAAGGCCACGATGGTTCCATGGGTCATCGTCGTGGGCCCCATTTGGGCCACTAGTATGTTTCGGGCATTTTAATGGGGCCTAATCGAGGGCTGAATTTTTTTCTTAGGCCCCAATGGGCACGATGGTTCCACGGGTCATCGCCGTGGGCCCCATTTGGGCCACAAGTATGTTTCGGGCATTTTAATGGGGCCTAATCGAGGGCTTAATTTTTTCCTTAGGCCCCAATGGGCATGATGGTTACACGGGTCATCGCCGGGGGCCCCATTTGGTCCCCTAGTATGTTTTGGGCATTTTGATCGGGCCTAATCGAGCACTCAATTTTTTTCTTAGGCCTTAGAGGCCACGATGGTTCCACGGGTCATCGCCAGGGGCCCCATTTGGGCTCCTAGTATGTTTCGGGCATTTTAATGGGGCCTAATCAAGGGCTGAATTTTTTCCTTAGGCCCCGTAGGGCACGATGGTTCCACGGGTCATCGTCGTGGGCCCCATTTGGGCCCCTACTGTGTTTTGGGCATTCTAATGGGGCCTAATCGAAGGCTAAATTTTTTCCTTAGGCCCCATAGGGCACGATGCTTCCATGGGTCATCGCCGGGGGCCCCATTTGGGCCCCTAGTATGTTTTGGGCATTTTAATGGGGCCTAATCGAGGGCTTAATTTTTTTCTTAGGCCTTAGAGGCCACGATGGTTCCACGGGTCATCGCCAGGGGCCCCATTTGGGCTCCTAGTATGTTTCGGGCATTTTAATGGGGCCTAATCGAGGGCTTAATTTTTTCCTTAGGCCCCGTAGGGCACGATGGTTCCACGGGTCATCGTCGTGGGCCCCATTTGGGCCCCTAGTATGTTTCGGGCATTCTAATGGGGCCTAATCGAGGGCTTAATTTTTTCCTTTGGCCCCGTAGGACACGCTGGTTCCACGGGTCGTCGCCGTCCGCCCAATTTGGGCCCCTAGTATGTTTCGGGCATTTTATTGAGGCATAATCGAGGGCTGAATTTTTTTTTTAGGCCTTAAAGGCCACGATGGTTCCACGGGACATCGTCGTGGGCCCCATTTGGGCCACTTGTATGTTTCGGGCATTTTAATGGGGCCTAATCGAGGGCTGAATTTTCTTCTTAGGCCCCAATGGGCACGATGGTTCCACGGGTCATCGCCGTGGGCCCCATTTGGGCCACTAGTATGTTTCGGGCATTTTAATGGGGCCTAATCGAGGGCTGAATTTTTTTCTTAGGCCCCAATGGGCATGATGGTTACACGGGTCATCGCCGTGAGCCCCATTTGGGCCCCTAGTATGTTTTGGGCATTTTAATGGGGCCTAATCGAGGGCTGAATTTTTTTCTTAGGCCTTAGAGGCCACGATGGTTCCACGGGTCATCGCCAGGGCCCCATTCGGGCTCCTAGTATGTTTCGGGCATTTTAATGGGGCCTAATCGAGGGCTGAATTTTTTCCTTAGGCCCCGTAGGGCACGATGGTTCCACGGGTCATCGCCGTAGGCCCCATTTGGGCCCCTAGTATGTTTCGGGCATTCTGATGGGGCCTAATCGAGGGCTGAATTTTTCCTTAGGCCACGTAGGGCGTGATGGTTCCACGGGTCATCGTCGTGGGCCCCATTTGGGCCCCTAGTATGTTTCGGGCATTCTAATGGGGCCTAATCGAGGGCTTAATTTTTCCCTTAGGCCCCGTAGGGCACGCTGGTTCCAGGGGTCGTCGCCGTCGGCCCAATTTGGGCCCCTAGTATGTTTCGGGCATTTTATTGAGGCATAATCGAGGGCTGAATTTTTTTTTTTAGGCCTTAAAGGCCACGATGGTTCCATGGGTCATCGTCGTGGGCCCCATTTGGGCCACTAGTATGTTTCGGGCATTTTAATGGGGCCTAATCGAGGGCTGAATTTTTTTCTTAGGCCCCAATGGGCACGATGGTTCCACGGGTCATCGCCGTGGGCCCCATTTGGGCCACTTGTATGTTTCGGGCATTTTAATGGGGCCTAATCGAGGGCTTAATTTTTTCCTTAGGCCCCAATGGGCATGATGGTTACACGGGTCATCCTCGTGGGCCCCATTTGAGCCTCTAGTATGTTTTGGGGATTCTAATGGGGCCTAATCGAGGGCTTAATTTTTTACTTAGGCCTTAAAGGACACGATGGTTCCACGGGTCATCGCCGTGGGCTACATTTGGGCCACTAGTATGTTTCGGGCATTTTAATGGGGCCTAATCGAGGGCTGAATTTTCTTCTTAGGCCCCAATGGGCACGATGGTTCCACGGGTCATCGCCGTGCGCCCCATTTGAGCCTCTAGTATGTTTCGGGCATTTTAATGGGGCCTAATCGAGGGCTGAATTTTTTTCTTAGGCCCTGTAGGACACGATGGTCCCACGGGTTATCGCCGTGGGCCCCATTTGGGCCACTAGTATGTTTCGGGCATTTTAATGGGGCCTAATCGAGGGCTGAATTTTTTTCTTAGGCCCCAATGGGCATGATGGTTCCACGGGTCATCGCCGTGGGCCCCATTTGGGCCTGTAGTATGTTTTGGGCATTCTAATGGGGCCAAATCGAGGGCTGAATTTTTTTCGTAGGCCTTAGAGGTCTTGATGGTTCCACGGGTCATCGCCGGGGGCCCCATTTGGGCCCCTAGTATGTTTCGGGCATTCTGATGGGGCCTAATCGAGGGCTGAATTTTTTTCTTAGGCCCCGTAGGGCACGATGGTTCCACGGGTCATCATCGTGGGCCCGATTTGGGCCCGAAGTATGTTTTTAGCATTCAAATGGGTCCTTATTGAGCGCTGAATTTTTTTCTTGCGCCCCATAAGGCACGATGGTTCCACGTGTAATCGCCGTGGGTTTAGAATTTAAGCCCCTTGTATGGTTGGAGCTTCTATTTGGGGCTTAGTGTAGGGCCTTTTTTTTTTTTTTTTTGTGTACGGCTTTTTTTTTTAGTGAGGCCCGGAATTGAGGTTTGTAAGGCACAAGAGATGGTTATAGGAGTAGTTTGTGGAGTGTAGTAACTTTGGGTTTTTTGATTTGTTATGGATGTTTAAAAAATGTTATGTATTGCAAATGTTTATTTATGTGTGTTTTATGTATATGTGTAGGGTGTTGGGGGCATCAGTATGGCGCCTAAGGTGCAGGTTGAGTTTATGGAGCATGGTTGGTGGATTACGGGAGAGGACGCATTGAAACCTAATCTATGGATTAGCGAGTTTCGTGTCCTACCGGGTAGACACTGGTCAGCTCTTGGGAGAGTGGTCGGAGTGCTTCAGTCTATTACATCGTCATCGAATGGTTTTTTCTTCATGCATGTGGAGGGTGATGAGCCAACGTCGACGAAGTATAGGTTGCGGAAGAAGTTGATCATGGCACTGGTTCCTTTAAGCTTGATAGGTCGCATCCCTCCGATGAAGATGCTACGAGCGTTGGAGAGAGAGTGGGACGGCTTGCCAGAGCAATTGAGGACTCTACGACTAGCTTCAGTTACGAAGTGCATGTTGTTAGGCCCTGAGGACATTCTTTGTGCGAGGCGACGGTTTTTGGAGCATCAGGTGTATGACGAATTGAGGGAGCGTGCACCCGTTGAGGCGGAAGCACATGAGCCACCACGTGAACCAGAGGCCACCAATCCTTTGTATCGGGTGTTTGCGGCACCAGTGACCGATGGTTGGGTGCCAGTGGAGGAGCGGAGTAGTGGACGTCCTACACATGGAGGATCGGTGGAGGATCTGGTTCCGAAACCTTATCTTATTCCGCGATCAGCAGCGCCGCAGAGGAAAAGAAGAAGGCTGCAGCGAGGGCCACGGGCTGCAACTCCACCAGTGCATGCAGATGTAGAGGGCGAAGGAGATGACATTGATGATCTTTCATCAGAGGAGGAGACTCTTGAGGGTGGAGGTGGGAGGAGTATGCGGAAGAGGAGGTTGGTATTTCCTTTGGAAGATGAGCTTTGGGCAGGTTATCTGTGGGGAGTAGAGGCGATGTTCAATGCCAAAGTGGAGAACATCCGTGCAGTGCAGAACCCGGAGACAAACCACCGTGTGTTGACTGCAAGGAGGGTGTCGAAGATGTATCAACGGATGAGGGAGAAGGACAGAGAGTTGATTAGTCCATTGACTTTGCGACCCATCAGCTGTATTGTAGAGAGAACGGGGCCCAATGGAGAGAGGGAGAGGAAGGAGGTGGCATTCACGGTCAAGGATGTTGTTCGGGAGTTTGACGCCGCGTATTTGCACTATGCGAATGCGGTGCACGGAGATGGATTTCTTGGAGCTAGGACAAATTGGCTTGAGAATAACATCATATGGGAGCCGGTGGATGGGCAACACATTGTTGAGGCTTGTAGGGAGGCCAAACTCGAGGTGGAAGCAGGACTGCTATCACAGGAGGAGTACCGGGACGTTTTTGCAGCACGGAGAGCGAAGTTTCTGGTTTACAATGACCCTCATTTATACATTGATGCTTCTGTGCGGATCAATGCGAAGGAGTTTGAGAGGCAGTTTTACACGACCATGGTAGAGGACCTCGAGAAGCTCCGGGCTATTTGGATAGCATGTGGGAGACCGGATGCGAATGACCGTGGCAATGATGAGCGGCGGGGACAGACATTGATGATGGCTGCGAGTGCATTGCATATGACTGCAAATCTGAAGAACCACAAGATGTCTTTAGCGTCTCTAGCAAAGCAGATGGTTGACCACACGAGGCATGCATGGCAGAAGGAGGATGACTGCTATGAGGCTGTTTTACAGGTGTGTGCAGACTATGAGAGTGGCTTCTTGTGGTTCAGCGAGGATGACGAGAAGAAATGGAGGGATATTGCATCCAAACGCGGTTTGGATGTCACAGTGGATGTTCGAGCGGGGCGGAAGAGGATGGAGAAGATTTGGCTGAGACCTTTGACCAAGATTTCCCCTCAGCAGTATCTCCGGGTGGCTAAGGATCTGGCTGCAAAGCCAGTGGAGGGAGGATCACGGATGCCCCAGAAGTATTACTTTAATGGCACTCACAGTTCTAATCCACCGAAGGGGACTTTGGCCTGGGTAGCGGATCGGATGCAGCGTAGGGAAGCGGTACGGAATGCGTTGAGGTGGTTGATGGTCAAGGGACGGGAGTGTAATCCACACACGATGGATGAGTTCTTCGCGATTTCTGTGGAACGGTATGGAGGGGTTGGTGGACAGCAGTTGCAGGAGCTTGGGAAAAATATACAGAAGGGGATGAAGAAGGCTTGGGCTACTCCTTTGGTTGGGGCCGTGACAGCATTGGAGAAATTAGATTCCCTCATTTCTCCAATGATTAGGCAGCACTATGCGGACATTGCAGCCGGTGGTCGTGGATACCGAAGGCATGGGTTGGATGTTGGGGATTTAGGAGCATCGCGATGGGATTGGCAGTTTCTCATACCGTTTGCGAGAGGAGGAGATACTTCGGGGTGGCTTCCACTACGTGGTAGAGAAGATTTTTTCACAGAGGATCACGTGCAACTAGGAGAGCCTTGCTTATAGATTTTTGATTGTAGGCGAGGA
Organism: Pohlia nutans; assembly: GCA_022496805.1. Taxonomy (NCBI): domain Eukaryota; kingdom Viridiplantae; phylum Streptophyta; class Bryopsida; order Bryales; family Mniaceae; genus Pohlia; species Pohlia nutans. The sequence continues at coordinate 8,429,255 of CM040085.1, read as the reverse complement.
ACATCAGAGGGGGAGGATAAGGCTTGGGGAGATGATGATTATGCACACGTGATGGAGCGGCTGCAGAGGTGGATGACGAATATTCATTTATGGACCGTTATATTTCTATTTCCACCTGGAGTATATTTTGAGGAGCGTTTGCGGAACGCTTTGCATCTACCTAAAGAGAGCACGTCGTTCAGAGGGGTGTGGGTGTTTCAGTCAGGTTCGATGAGCGGACACGGGCATGGTTTGGGACACGAGGGGAAAGTGGAGCGAGCAGTACAAGCTATTGGAGATGTGGCTATCGTGTTGGCTCATCCAACCGGAGGTAGGGCATCGCAGAATGTTCAGAAAGTGAAGGAAGAGCTACCTACAGTGTTCGTGGATTGTTGGACAGAGGCCAGAGCTCCTTGTATAGCGGATCGGTTGGAGAGGTCGCCCACAGAGCTGCAGAGGCTTGTGCACATGTATTTGCCGAAGAATTGGGGTCTTGTAGCTTTTGGTATCACCACCGCTATACCAGAGATATTGCAGGGTGGTTTTGTGGGTAGCCAGATCATTGTGCTTGACAGCTCGAGCACCCGTACTACATTCATGAGGAATGTTCTAGAGCAGAAGTACGGGATCGAGTTGGATTGGCCGCAGTCTGGTCGTACCGGCCAGGCTATGGCAAACATGCATCATGCTACTGCTAGGGCTACACGTATGAGCCCAAGATTGATGGACGGTGTGGACAGAGGAACATATGAGCATTCTAAGGGAGAGCCGTCTGCTACACATCATAGTGCAGATACTGTACGGCATGCAGAGGTGCCGTTAGGCTCTATGGACACTCCAGAGAGGGAGAGGATCCATGATGACACAGCTCGGAGTGTGAGACATGACAAGAGTATCACACAGTTGAGTCCAAGGCAGAAGGCAGCTGCAGCACAGGATCCACTTATTCTTGGTGGAGTAGATCGTTCTCCATGTACCGTGTTCTTTTCAGAGGGCCATGACACCAGTATAGCTTCACAGGCACAAAGAGAGGCGCCGGAGTTTATGGATGTTGAGGGGACGGCAGACGAGAGAGAGGATATCGAGATGGCGGATTTGAATATTAGTGCTGAAGAAGTTGCTGATATTCTTGCGACTAGCCTAAACCTTGAGGTCACATTCACAAGATCAGCAGATATATCTGCATCCCCCGACCATCCTTCAGGAGCACTTTTAGTACCGGATTCATCAGTATCGGGTAGCTTGGAGGTGTTTCCAACACCCGGAGTAGCACTAGGTACTGCTTCCACTTCGCTTACGTTTGGGTGGGCCCTAGCCGATCGAGATATGACGTTTGGCGCGGACAGCTTCTACTATGACCATGATGGAGTTAGATACAGGCGTCATGGTGTTACAGGGCAGTATACGTTTGAGCAGGCAGCGTCTATCATGGAGAGAGCATCGCCCGTGCACGTTGTGCTTTCTCCCATGGCTGATGCTATGGTGGCTCGAGCGTTAGAGTATGCCGATCCCGACACTCCTTCAGATATTCGTGCTAGATTGAAAGAGCAGCATGTAGCTAGTGATGAGGGTCAGGACGAAGGAACACAGTCATCAGAGAGGATTCCAGAGACCCCCGAGTAGTATTCTTATGTAGACTATAGCTTAGTGCAAGTACTTGCACTTCTTATGTTTTGCTTGGACATTTTATCGTGTGTATTGATTTTATTATATATACATATTTGGATTTGGTTTTATGTAGACACTTAGAGTAATTATAGTATTGTGTGAGAATGCACGATGGATTGTAACAGACTGTAAGCAAAAAAAATGGAAATATGACTTTAATGAATGCAATTTTTTTGTTTTTTACACCATTCACAAAGGATTTTTTAAAAAGAACTTTGCATTTATAAATATAAATGAAATTCTAAATTTTGTTATGAAAAATTTGAAATATACGTGTTTTATTACAAAACACGACATGTTTCAACAAAGACAAAAATCGACATTTCTTCCATTTTTTTCTTTAGATAATTTTTAATTTTTTCACAATTAGGTCTCGGAATGATTGCACTTGGCCAAGTGCAATCATAGGGATTTGGGTGTTCTATGTTCCTCTCCAAACACTTCAAAGTACCCCTTCTCATAAAAAGACAAATAGTTTTTGATCTATGACCTTTTTGACCAATCCAACCGTAGGATGTTTCAAGCAACTTGAATTTATTACCACCTACAAAATTTCAACCGTTCATTGTTCTTCAATAGTAAGATTATAAGCTTCAAAGTTAGTTGCACCTTTTTTTTTGGCTTGCTGCCCATATTTGAAACTTTCTGAAAATGCCGAAAATGCAGAGTTTAGTCTCAAATTTGGTAAAATGAAATTGGCAATTGTGTGCATGAGGGTGTTAGCTCATTGTGTGGAAAAATTGAGATGCATAGCTCATTGTATGAAAATTTTCAGGAGCTGCCCGCAGTTAGGTTTTCCACCTTTGCATGATTGTATCTTTTGATTTATACATCACCTACGTACGCAACTTACCATCCCATCTTCGTTACAAAGATTAGAATCACCACAAAAAATCTCAAGAATTGAGGATCAATACTCATTCCACAGTGAGCTGACCGAACTTGGAAAATGAGCCTTGGTCCTTGAGGGGTTAATGCATATATAGTGAACATGCCAATAACCGCATAGGCAATACTCAAATCCTTCCCCACGAGAATGTAAAAACTTACATCATCTCAAATTTTGAAAGATGGTGGTATGTCAAGTTGGGATTCACCTTGAAAAAATCACACTCAAAAATGTTTTGTACTAAAACTTTTATTGCACGTCAAACACATTGAGTATGACTTTTAATGGAAATTTACTTGGAACCCTTCACCACACGGCGTGCAGTGATTGGGCAATACCTTACATTTCTATTGGAATTGTGTGGTGAAACTGTGCAGTCATTGGCATGTCTACTATGATTAGAACTGTATGGTCATTGGAATTGTGTGGTCATTGGCATGTTTACCATAGACTATCTTTTGTGCAAACATCCATTTTTTAAAGAATTGAAATAGAGCAGTTCTAAAAATTGAGCAGCAACAAGCGGCTTCTGCATTAGTACTAGGAATTTTCACATAATCCATTCTGTTATGGCTACTCCACAACATTCGCCAGCAGCTTGTGCAATTGCAGTGTTGCATTAGTAGTCTAGTGTTGATATTCTTTTTGGTGATCATTGTGGTGCAAGGTCATTTGAAGCTGTTTGACTACAGGTTCTCAATTGTGATTGTTTGTAATCTAGTTATACATTGTGAATATTAGAATTGTTGACCGAGTTTCTCAGCTCAGAGATATGGATCTCATATGTTTAGTTCTTAGACAGGAAATATGTTGATCAACAAAAAGCTTGGATTGTATTTGATTGATTAAAATTTATTCAGACATGGTTTGTTCAAGGGATTCAACCGATGACCATGAAATGATGTTTGAATTCTTTCAAAATAGATTCTCTGGTCATTAGTCATAACTAAGCTGAAGGTCAATTGAAATTTTCCTTAAGGAAATTTTATCCTGTTTGAGGTAAGAGACTTCATCTTTTAGCTTTTTTAACCCCTAACTGCGCAACCATGCATATTTTGCATGGTGTACAGAAGCAGTCTTCATTTTCTCATCCGTCATGCATTTTTTGCAGTGTGAAACTTTTACTGAATTTTTCATGGGAAGTTAGCTTCATGCATTGTGATCTAATTAGAAGGGGATGATTTGTGAAACTTTTATGCCTCATTTCATGTTGTAGTGTTTCACCAAAAAAATTGAAGATTTTAGTTTAAAAGTGTTCTTGAAAAAGTTAACTCATAAAATTAAGCAACCAAAAAATCTCCAAAAATCACTACACTTAGAGTATTACATTTCAACCCCATCACAACAAATTTCATATTGTCAATATCTTATTCGTAATCAAATTACAAAATTTTAAGTTTCAATTTTATAGAAAAATATTGTTGATAGCAATCGCAGATCTTTAAACCCTATGGATAGAATCTAAAATTCATTATGTACAACTTTCATTCATATATTAAGTTCAAAATATCCCTCTTAGTTGCATTTTATAATGCATCTTTGCAAAACTGCCCAATCTAAACAAGGGTGAGGACGTTTAGTGGTTAAGGATTTTGTGTGATGTGTTGTGTAAGTTGTGCCATCAAGGTCGTGCTTATAACTTGAATGCTTATTCATGTTCTTTTTGTTGTTTCCAGTACTTTATACAAACATATGTGATAGGCGGGTTAGTGAATGAATCCTTTGAGTTCATGTTTTTTTCCCTTATAAGCTGAATAGCATCACACCATAATCGGCCACTTCAATTGCAAAGGTGAGCAATTCCCTTACGCATCCAATCATTTTGTTTTTCCTATGCTATCTCAATGCATGCTTGTGAACTTGCGGTGGAAATCGAGATGACGTGGGAAGGCTAAAAAACTATGAGTTCAAAAGCTGCCTCATTGCATCTTCTTCATTCCCTTACGCTCTTTGTAGGTGTTGCAAAGAAAAATCTTAATAGAAATATACACGGAGAGTCTTTAGCTCTGGGAAAAAAATAGAGACAACAATCTAAATGATCCGTCAGATTAATAAAAGTCCATCGATCACACAAGATGCAAATGAGATAAAATCACAAGTAAAACCAGAAGATCACTAGTAGAAATATTGTCTAATGTGACAAATCTTTAATGACTAAACATCCGTAACAACATGTTCATAATGACTCAAAGACCACTTGGATCAGGGTATGTCCCTCAATGGTTTGGACTTCAGACTCGATCGAAAGGTTGGAAGGTCATTCACAGGGTGACCTAAACCAACCAGTCAAAGAATGTACTTATTAAGTAGATTCTGAGACGCAGAATGAATGCTATCTTTAGAGTTGTAGTAGACTGTTTGCCATCGATTTGACATAACGAATCGTTAGGGAAGTTGCAACGGAAAACAATGAGGGACGAAGCGCGTACCAAAAAGATTTTCATGCGGCTTTCTATTTACTACTCATGCGCTTCGATCTCATTCACACGACATTTTCAAGCGTTCCGATGGTTTCGCGTGACCATGGGCATGGCCAAGCGTGTACCGGCTGCAGCAGCTTTGTCAGATGGTGCACACATTTTACAGCTCGCATTCCAATTCCTGTTCCTCATTTACGCTTTTGTAGGATATCAAACATAGTCTCAATCTGCCGTTTTCTTTGCTGTTTGTGATCCCCTATGAGGAAGGAAGAGAAATTTTGCATGCATGTCGCTCTCTGACATGTATTCTCCTTGTGCAGATTTAAAATCGGAATGAAACAATTATTGAGACTATTCTGAAGAAAAGACATCGGAGACGGACCGATGGTGGAGCTGTCGACCTACAGCCCCAGGTACTTTCGAACCTTGATTGCCGGAAAGTTAGGTGATTACTCATTCTCAGAAAATAATTAGCGACGCCGAACTTCGCCTCGAGAAGAATGACGCTGTTTAAGTCTTCCAAGTCCACGAGTTGCGTCTCAATGAATTTATCGGAGAACCAGCATCATTTCGAATAGAAGTTAGAAGAGATTCAAAAATATAATTTCCTCTCTTGAGTGATCTTTGCTTTCATGTATACTCCTACAGTTTTTAAAGTGCACAATTTTATCAGAAGATTTGTTTGCCAGTGGTTGAGCTTTGTTTTTCACAGCAACAAACAGGTCTATTCGGCGGCTTGGAGGATTCATCGTTGAGGATGATGCCAGAAAGTTTTATTTAATACCGGTATTTGCATCAGAGCTGACTGTTGCGCTCGTATCAATTAGCTTGGAATAATGCTGATGACCTTTGGGAACGCTGAAGATACTGGCAATCACCTCAACGTCGAGAGGAGGTTCTTGACTCGAGGAGACTATGATCACGAGTAAGCGCCAGTGGTATTAAAGATCTACATCCGCAAGCCATGCACTCCATAGTCTGGAAAGAAATGCGCGAAGGGAGGACATAGACTTGTGCAACTGAGGTCTTCCGTCCATCCTCATAGAACTCACATCCATGGCCTCTGACCTGGGAGAAGGCCCACGGGGCCGGCAGTCACGGTTGGCAGGTTCGAGCAAGACAAGCTCAAAGAAGGGGAAGGAAACGATGGAGAAAGAAGAGAAAGAAGAAGGTCCAACTAAACAAGATTACGTTAACATGCTCGGCGATGACATCTTCGAGGCGTTCGCGCGGAGACGAGACGAAGCATTGAGGGCGGCCGCAGATCTGCGGAAAATGATGATGTTGACTCGCCACTCAACGCGTTACATCGATTCACACGAGCGATCTCTGGCGAACGAATTTCAAAGATTTCTAGCGTTCGCGGAACAACAGCGTCAGAGGGAGGCACGAAGGGCTAAACTGCTAGGTTTGCCACCGCGAAGTGCCCCCGCCAACATGTTCGCAGTCCGACCTGCAGGCTCTTTCGGGCTTGGCACACCCGACAAGCGGACGCCTGAAGAATTGAAGCAGCGCCGCGCGAGCAACAAACTACATCTGAAAATGCAAATGGAGCGCATCCAGAATATTCGCGTGGCACGAACAACAAGGTCCCTCAAGGGCACTCCTCCTTTGCAAGCCATCGATCTCTCGTCCGCTATCAGGAAAAAACCGATGACACCACGACGTCCCACTCAATTTAGCGCTGAATTTCTGCAGGAAAAGCCGCCTCACTATGCTGTTTTTCCGAGCCGAGGACGACCGGCGACTGTCCCAGCAGAAACACAGGCTGACCTCTACCGCTGGATGGAGGATTTCTTTAGAGAACATGTTCCAAACGAAGGCGTGGACAGTGCTGACAGCAGAGGTGGCCCTCGAGCTAGTCTGAAAGACTCCCAGTTGCGGGATGAGCAAATGTAATTATCAAACTTCAGGCATATCTCATGCTCGTTGGCTGCACGAAACTTGGTCAGTACTTCGTATACCGGTACTCCACCAAGGGCAACTGTGTTCCGGCAAAGAGATTGAGTTTCAAGCGCCATAACCTTACCTTGGAAGAGTCATTGATTTTAATAATTCTAGCTGCCTTGCTGTCTACCAACGTGAGTTTCATTTATGCGTAGATTCTCCTTTCAGAATGCCATTGCATAGGTTTCGCAATATCGTGCTCACAGTTATTCATCGAATTCTGTGCAGGCTTGATCAGCTATGCTCGATTGCATCTGTATCCTATATCGCAGAGAGTCCTTGGCCTGTTCGGAGGAAATCCATTTCCCAGCCCACTTCCCAGCGTGGATCAAAGTATGATCACTTATACTCTCCTATTGCGAAGCAACCAAAACCCGAAATGAAGATTGATGTGGAGTTTGCGGCTCAATTGGAGGCAAGGAGGATGGAAAAATGGCGGAAAAAATCTCCACAAGTAAGGACTCCCAGTCTTGGAAAAAGAAAACGACGGCCGCAAACAGCAGCAAGTTCACCCCGCCCTGCATCCCGTAAACTGTTTCAGGAGGACGCCACGGATACCACACTCAACAGCGCACTGCTTGTAAAGTCCGTTACACAATGTCAGCCCCGTCATGTCGATTCTGTAACATAGAGCAATCAATTTCTGTGTGAGCTGTGTAATTCAAGAAGAGCATATTGCTACATGTGATTCTAACCAAGCAATGACAGGATGAACACCTGTTTATGGCTATTAATCTGGTTGCAGTCTCACAGGTTATGCATTCCAAGTTCCTGCTGCGGTACCCTCTCAAAATACCTGCAAGGCTGACAAATTGCAGTTGACCACTGGCAGCTTCAAGAAGCTGGGGTTAAAGAAGTCGGCAACGTGCGGTATATCTGCTTGGCAAATAGGGGTATTGCCAATGCGAGCTCGCAGGAGTTGGCATCCTTCACGTCTCTGCGATGCCTCGATCTCGCAGGAAACCACGTACCCCTGGTACATATCTGCGTTGTTCTACACTGCTGAATATGTGTGAATGTGTTCCGTCAGTCCAATTACGGCTGTATAGTTCATACCGAAAATGTTGTTAAGAGACAAGACAATCTCATGTATTAGGCGATCTGATTCTTTGGATTTTCTACTTCATAATGATAATTGATAGCCGTGCAGATGAGCCTGGCTCCACTCACTGCTCTGAGAAAGCTTAATTTGCTGGGCAATAAGCAATCGGAGTTGGAAATTCCAGAGGGCTCCTTCCAAGAGCTTGAGGTACTACACAGAGATTTGCCTATTTCAATTTGCAAGGTTTTCTGCATTTTGAATGACAGGCACTCAGTACCTGGATGATTTTCAAAGGTTATGATAATTTGATACGGGTACGGATCTTCCTCTTGACAGCTTACACATATTTTATCAATAACAAGCCCTCCAAGGCAGCTTATGTGATGTAAGAGTGAATGTGCAGGTTCTAGATGTCTCTTACAACCTTCTGAATGATACGGCTATGATAGCACTTTCCTTCCTGCCCTCATTGCGTAACCTAAACATGAACAACAATAACTTGGAGCTGATTCCGCCGGAGGCCACAGAAACAGGAGCATTTGTTCGCTTAGAAACGTTGTCTGCGGCAGGAAACAATCTATCTTCCACGTGCCTCGTGTCGCTAAGTAAGGTACTGGCAAACTGAGCGTTGGTGCTCCTGCATCCTTATTTTTATATAACAATATGATCATTAATTCAAAGTCTTCAAAGATGCCTGATGATAAAATGTTTCTCCGTGCAGTTGCCATGGCTTGAGACGCTGAATCTGCACAAGAATCACATCAAAACTATTCCAGACCAGGTGCATATGAGGTGCCCACCATAAATAACACAAGGTCCAGGGGCTTCGTGAAAAGAATGTTGTGTTCAATATGCATTTGGAACCCCAGAAGCCACTTAGTCTCACCTTCATGTACCATTTCGCAGATTGCATTCGAGGTGAGAGCATTTTCTCGGTTGGAAACTCTAGATCTCGGTGACAATCCGATCAATTACCACCACAATCTAATCGCCTTCGAAAAGATGCAAAAGTTGAGGAAGGTATAACTTACTATTATTTTGAAAGCTCTAATCAGAATAGCACCATTAACGGCACCATACGAATGCTTCTCGTCAGGTGGGGCACCTTTGGGAAAAATGAAATCAGAAGCCATTTAATGTATATTTTCACACGAGTTTCTGAGGGGTGGAATTAAACTATTGTGATCGGGAACCAATTGATGTACTGTATGTTTTCACAGGTATTTCTGTGGGACACGCCATTGTCTCGTATGGTGACTTACGATGGGTCGGGAAAGTGTTCACCACGGTCGGTGCCAATCTTGCAAGCTGCAATGAGAGCACAGAGAGCAGGCCAAAACTGGTATCTTGTGAAAACTGACAAGCTCAAAGAAGGCTGGTACTCTGACAAACTGAGATATGCCGTTCGTGATAATGGCCCACCTGTAAGCTAAAGATTGGTGACTGAATTTTTCTCGTCTGGAGGGCACAATAGAATCCGTAATCCTGTTTGTCACTGTTAGAACCATATTCATCTCTATTTCGGTCGGTGGTCACGCTCTTGTGAAGGCGAGAAATCACGATAAACCTCACTTTCCGGTTCAGCTTGCATACTGTGTCGAATTCTCGTATAGGGACTCACATAGGATTGAAATAGTTGAAGCCTTCAACGTGTTGTGCAGGGAATGTCCTCTGACGAAAAAATCAAAGCAAGGCTTGAGAAGAGCAGACGTGTAGAGGAGGAGGTACACAAAGCTATGTTGCGGAATGCTGCTGCTGATAGAAAAATTCATTCGGGCCCGACTAGTCTAGTTGCTCAGGTAATGCGTTAACATTTAAGCAGGGCATAAAATATCAATATGTCGGAATACCGGCTAGAATCTGGGTCGGCTTTCGTATAGGTGTTAACTGTCAAGTGATCGTAGGTGCCAAGTTCTGATCCTTCAAATGCTTGAATTCAATGGTCTCGAGTGTTAGCGAATTAGTGATCTTCAGCTGGTTTGGCTTACATATATTTCCACTTTACAGTCTCCTGAGACTACGGCAGCAGAGCTGTTTATTGCTGATTCGCGAAAGGTGTCTATTACTAAGAAATCACCTCGCAGACGTTCAGAAATAGAGGACTTGATGAATGAGGTACTCAACCATATCCACGTGCATGTGCGAGTACGTTGTTCACTTTTTCACGTCCGATGACGACGCTATCAGATTGTAAATGACAGAAGAGCCTATCGTGCTTGGAATGCAGCAAATGAAAAAATTACAGAACGTGCCAAGTCCTACCGAGCCATATCTGTCCCAAGCTCAAGCTGCTGTAGCAGCAGCAAGAAAAGCCTTGGGAATGAGTCCTCGTGAGGTATTGTTATGCTTTTTGCAGCTTTCCCCACTGTTTATAGCTATGCTAGGCGATTCCTGGGTTATCATCTAAGTATTATTAGCTTTCTATGTGTAGAAATCTTTGTGTCGTGAAGAGATAAAATGCTCAGTACAATTGGATATAGACATTCCTCCCAATCAGTCCATAGATCCATGATACTATGATGCAGAGCGTTTGTCTCCCTAGATTATGGTATAGGAACATTTTAATTGGGATCTATGTTTTCAAGGTATAAAAGTGCATTCATTTGAATAACCCCCAAACTGTGTCAACTGTAATCAACCTCGCAACTCCTTTCATTTCATGTGCATAATATTGTGTTTACGATACATTTCTGCAATCCGTAATGGTATAGAAACTTAGTAGCTCCCATGGACTGTTGTGCCAGGCTAAGGACACTACAGAAGAACAAAGGAAGAGTTCTCAGGGAGACAGACTATTGCTACTTGGGAGCATGGATTGGAAGAATACTACAGACACAACAAGGAAAAAGAGCTCTACAGAAACACCGAAGAACAGGTCGTCTAACAAATCAAAGCATGGTGCTTAAATACCTGTAAGGCGCACTTCTGCTTCTGCATCAGAAACCAGGAGGAAGAGAATCGTGTTCTCTTCTATGAAAATCCATTCTCAACCGTCAATGTGAGGTATTGGCGTAGCCAGCTTGCAACCTATTAATCTTTCTGGACTGTGTAGAATTTTAAGGTAACGAATACAGAACAGTGGAATCTCAGAGAGATGGTTTCGTATAAATCGTTGCAGAAGTACAATGGGGAGGAAAGAAGAGGCTAGACTCTGAATGGATCACCAAACAGAAACAGCTCAGTTAAGGAACACAATAAGAGGTAAAATTGGAAAGGAGGAATAGAAAATATGAAGCTTGGAATTTAATAACCAAATGCAGTCTGAACAGAGATTTTAGAACAGCAATGTTTAAGCAAGTGTGGTACTGTCGACAACATCATGGGTGTTACCACTTACAGGGACCTCTTCCATGAACGCAGGAAGCGCCGAATTTACATGCGTTCATGTCACCATTCCTCGCTACTGCCCCACAAATACTCTCCGCCGATTAATTTGATCTAGGTAAGCTTAGAACTCAAATTCCCATCCATCAACATTCAGAGGCTAGTGTTCCATTGTGGACCGACAATTTTCACACCCGCAACCCTGCTCAGTAACCTATGGATTTTCTAAGTAGAAGCTCAAGCATTCGCAGGAAAAGATGATGCTGCAGACTTCCTTCCGTTCCCGTCTTAATTGGGTTTTAGATTTCCTGTTGATTGGATCCTTTGCAGCAAATTTAAAACCCTAGAAACGCAAGAGATTATCAAACACCACAGAAATACAAAATGCTTTTGAGTATACAAAATGGACAAATGTCCCTTTGTTGTCTGAATTCCATACCCAACGAAGGACTTCGTTATTCATTGGACACAAAGGGACATTTGTCTGTTTTGCATACTTAATTCCTTCGATAGACATTTCGGATTTCTCCAGTGAAACACATCTGCGACGAACCTACATAGCCTCAATAGAAGATCCCATTGCATTGCAATCCTACAGTTGCATACCAAATCCACTATTGGTATCAATATTAGTGTCTAGCACTATTGCTTCATGCTTCATACTCAATTAGTGTTTGTAGTATTGAGAGTTTTACATTTCAAACCCATCTTAATAACTTGCATTCAAAAGTCGTTACTAACTGATTTGTAATCAATTTTTTAATTGCATTTTTTGTTTTAAGATTTTATTAAGAAATATGAAAACAGATCCCATTGCATTGCAATGTAGCTTGAACAAAATGAGCTTCTGGATGAAACGGCTTCATCATTCAATGAAATCTATAGATGTGATTTTGGAATGAGAACGTGTCCTAATTGCATAACAAAGAGTTGTGATAGAATATTTTAACCCTTTTGGTGCATAAAATAAATATTGAAAGTAAACTTAAAACCTCAATATCTAATAATGGAAGATTTCTAGATACATTTATGCCATTCGATATTGTAGAGAAGATTTTCTTGTTTCCATTGGTACTGTACCCAGCCGTCAGGGTTGGCAAAAAATAATTATATAAAGAGAAGCCCAAATTTTAGGAAATTATTTTGTCAAAAAATATCTATTTTTTATGGTGAAAAATATAATCTTAGAGAATATTTGCATCATTTAAGCAAAAAAATTAAATATTAGGCATGAGCTAAGGACCCTTACGGCCGGGTATGGTATACTAAATTACTCTTTTTAGATTTTTCCAAATGATTTATTAGGGGGTGTCAAAGTGCAAATTTGTGAGCGGAGACTCTGCAACATAATTCTTACTTGTTGATACCCTATGATTCATGACAACAACCACAAGACTCTTATGAAAATAGTTGCATCTACACACAAATTAAAATTACAAGGTTTCTATGATTGTTCTTCAAAAAGACAAGGGTCATGTCTTCATTCCAAAGGACGTTGCAAAAGTTTGTTGCAAAAACTGGAGCAAGTACTCACGCTCTAACATCTCATATTTGAAGTCTTCTAAATATTGAAATGAAAAATCTTGTTCATTTAAAAACCTATGGGTTTTATCAAAAATATCTTTAACCCTACATATGTAATCTATAACACCTCAAGTTATAATTTTTTATTCAAATGCCATCACCTAATTAGAATTCCAAATCATATTTCATAACACATCTTCATAAAATGTCAAATTTGAAAGCCACGAAGAACAAAAATGCTATCCACGTCATTCTCTCTTTTTGCCATCTCTTGGACAAGAAATATCAAGTGTAAAGGAACAACATTTCATGGTTTCACAATTTTGGAAGCTCTCATGATTTGCTGAAAATTTGCTCTCCACGGCTCTAGTGTAAAGAAATGAGGGCTCCGTGTGAACAGAAAAAAAACGAAGCTGCAAAAAGGAGAGAGACGGAGAGAAGCCAACGTGAATGGTAAATCCAACGGAGGTTCGTGTTGTTGCTGGCTGGGCTTTTGTTAGGGTTTGGAGTGAGCTTGGATCGAGTGGCGATGGAAGCTCTCAAGGAGCAAGGCAACGACGCAGTGCGGCGCAAGGATTTCGCAGCTGCCGCGGAGCTGTACGTACGCGCCATCTAAGCAGGCTCGCGTTTTCCGCAGCACGATCTCGCCGCGCTCCATTCCAACTGCTCCTTCGCCTACCTGAAGCTTTCGCAGCTTCCGGAGGCTCTGTCCCAGGCGCAGAGTGCAGTGGCCCTAAACCCTAGTTGGAGCAAGGCCCATTTCCGCTTAGGCGAGGCCCTGTTCGCCTCCGGGAACTTTGCAGGTGCGGAGCAGGCGTATTCTCGCGCCTCAGAGCTCGCCGTCGAAGACCTGACTTTGAAGAAGAAGGTAACCCTAGCGCGAGAGGCCATGTCGGGGTTCTACTTCCGGCAGCTGCTCGCCGGGCGCGACTTCGCTGTGAACGCGGGGAATATCATTGAGCGCCAGATTTTCAGCAGCGCGAAGCAGATGCAGAATTTCGTGTACTTGATTGGGGATGCGAGAACACGGGAGGCTGTCGTGGTGGACGCCGCGTGGGATGTGAAGGGGATCCGCAGCTTTGTTGCTGCTGAGAATATGAAATTGGTTGGAGCTGTGGTGACGCACTATCATTTTGATCACACGGGTGGGACACCGCCTCCGCCATTTGATCAGCTCGGGATCAAAGTGCCTGGCGTTCGAGAGCTTGCGGTTGAAGACAAGCTGCCTGTTTACATCAACAGAAATGACGCAGCCACGGTGATGAAATCCAATGGCGTTCCTTCTGAGAATCTGACTTTGCTGGACGATTCCGCGGAGGTCTCTGTTGGTGATGTGAAGTTGAAGTTTATTCACACGCCAGGACATACGCCTGGTAGTCAATGCATACACATTGAGCGCCCCGAACAGGACATGTTGATATCTGGTGACACGCTCTTCATTGGAAGTTGCGGGCGTTTGGACCTTCCTGACTGCAATGCCAAAGCTATGTACAGTAGCTTACAGAAAAAGCTTGCTGGATTGCCAGCCACCACTAGGGTTTACCCAGGGCATGATTACGGAGGCTCTTACACCACCATCTCTCGGGAAAGGGAGCACGGATTTCTGAAGCCTATGAACGAGGGAGAGTGGTTGCGCATGCACGGCCACTGATTCTTATTTGCCACACATGTAGCAGGGGTGCCTGAGTATTAACCACGGGAATTTCCCTTTGCTACTACATTCTTACCTGTACATGCAATTGCATCCACTGCAGCTAGTCCATAGTTAGCTTTATATACTCTCAAATATAGGGTTTTATGTTTCATTAGAGGTAAAGAGGTATTCAGGTTTTTATCAGTAAATATAGAAAGTATATATGATAAGAAATTGCTCTTTGTCTCATCGTCTTTCGGTTTGGATCAGTTCTACTTTGAAGGCAATCAATTGGTTGACATATTCCAAGCTTGTTTGTATCGGTAAACCCTGGGTTGCAGGACCATGTGAGTTTTAGCACAGTTCTTTCCTTTCTGGTCAATTTCTATTCACTTCAGAGTTCTACTGATCGTTTGATTTTGTGCTGTGATTTTGAATCTGAATTTAGGAGACGGGGGTCGTTCAGGTCCCTAGCTAACGGTTCATGAGAGCATACGCCTCCCATGGATACTCTGCACATAATGAGGTGAAAGGGTTTTGATCACTTTTGGACCAGTTCTTGTGTCTTTTGGAGTAGAATTACGGTACATATATCGCAGTTGCAAGGAAGAAAAGCACAAAGCATAGCTCTGCACCACTTGGCCTGTTTGCGAAGCACGGAGTACGGTCCTGATGCGTCAATCCGGTTCTGGAACGCTTGTATTAATTGGGGTATGATTTTCGCAGGCACTCAGGATTCTATCTCTGGGCCTTCTGCACCCTAAGCTTAAATCGTGCCACCGACCACAGCCTATCCCGTGTAGCACGGAATGGGGTTAATCGAACTGGGGTGTCACTCCGGTGATTGATATTCATCGACGCGTGATGTGTAGCTTCGCAGTGTTTGTAATTATTTACAGAAGTTCAAATTTCCATGAGCTCGTTCAATCTGTGAATTCCCACTAATGTCACTGACTTCTCCAAGCTATGAAATCAATCCATCCATCAATCAAAGGATATGAGCTCATGTTTATAGATTTTATGTAAGGGGTTTCGGTTTGATAAGAGGGCATTGCGTGGTATTACCTCCCGATGGAGGAGGCGGGAGGCTAATGTAGGACAATAATACTACGTAATGCCTGATGAGTTTGTGATGAGTTTGTAAGCTGTAATCATTTGACCTTCATGTGATCCACCATTTGGCCTACCTGTGATCCATGGGATATGGTCGTTTCGGCACGTCAGTCCGGTGATTTGATTCAATCGACGTCGATAGAGCATGCAAATGAAACTACAAGGAATGCGATCTTGAACCTTTTAGTCAAACCAGTATGTCACTTTGGTGATTGTTATACGACGACGCATTATTATGACAGTTGAAGCTAAAATTAGAGCTACATACAATACTTGTTCCTCTTCGGTGTTAAATGTTTGGAAAATGGCGGGACCAACTTCAATTTCAGATATAGCGATTTTTGGGTGTAAGATTAATCTCTAAAGGACCATTAGGCTCATAAAGGGCTTTTCACTCCCTTTGAAGTGAAATTTCTAATTGAAAACAAATTCAATTGGAATTTTTTTGTAAAGAGGCCCCTCCCAAAATTCATCAAAATTTACTATGTCGAAGTTAAATTTTGAAAAAAACCAATATTGAATGAAATATACACATGATAAGAATTGAAAATTTGAAAGTCATCAAAACTTTGACCAATCATAGTTTTTTTTCCAAAGTGTGTCAAATGAATATTTCTTTGTTTTGGTCTTTTCTATATCTAATTTAGATCCATCCTGTCATCCAAATTGAGGAAAAACCAAAAAATGGTCTCATGACCACTTTTTGATGACCTACTTTGGAGCAATGAAGAAAATTACTAATTTGATCAATCAAGATAAATCATTATAATTTGCTTCATTTCAGTGTACACAATAATGTACAAAAATGAAATTCTCAAAAACATGAAAAAAAATGAAAATGAAAATGAAAATCAATGCTTGAAGTCAAGAAAAAACCCTTGTCCTTTAGGGGTTAAGAAACACTATGGAGGCTAAGTCATTTCTAGCTGCTACAATAGACATAGTTACTTGCATTGATATATTATGTGTACGTTGGTAGTTTTGTTCCAATGGCCCTTTGTCCAGTGGGCACTTGGTCCCTGTAATTACGAACAAACACTTTATTCACTCCGGCCTCAAAAGAGGATCGGAGTTTCTACTACTACTACTACTACTGTGTATGTTGCTACAAGCATGGCATAGTGTCTGCATAATTTAATTTCAAGCATCCTTACTCTTGCCCTCACACAGCCGGGTGCTCAGCACATAGCTATAACAAAATTAGCAAAACAAGTAGAGGCGTCTTTTCTCACTCTAGAGGATCCTGTTCATTGTTGCTTTTCACTGTATACGCTTGTCCTATGTGACAAATCACACTCACCAAGTACAACCAAAAAATTGGTGAGTGCGGAGTGGCGCCGTTGGACTCACAGAAGGAGTGAAAAGCAACGCCTTCTCCTTGTAGTGTAGCTTGGGGACTCCCACACAATAATTTTGATGAATTTTGGGAGGGTTTTGTACTTTTTCTGATTAGCTCAGCATAAACACTTGTCTCAGAAAGGTGGGACGGGGCCAGTTGGTTGGTACAACTTTCCTACCTATGATAACTCACTAGCAGCACCAAATCGTGTATATCACATTATTGCTCAGACGGACTCAATGGGAATCGAACCCGGACCATATAAATGTAATACAACATCCTTCACCAACCAACCTAGGAACCATGACTTGGCGATCACCAACAAAACAAATTTCAAATTATACCCTAGCTTGATTTAACCACTCGTTTAAGGTTACTGTCTGTTACTAGTACTTGTTACTAGTCACTAAAGTGTCTATTCTTGGAAGGGAAGAGTAGTCTTGCACCAATGGCCACCAATGTACCAATGATCATTGAACTACGATTGCATATCAGATGGCACTGCAGTACATTACTGCACGCTGACAGTCGTAACGATGCAGTGCACCATTACAATTTGTAACTCATCAGTGCACTACTGAGCTAGTCAAAATCCAATAAAGACGGACGGAAAGACGAATCCGTCCGTCTTGCTTAACGCCGGGTTACGGTGCATCTTTTGTGCTCAACGCGATATTCCTACGCTTGTGCCTATGGCACTCGGGTAGCACTATCGCATTATGCACTCAAGAGATACACCATAATCCCTTACGTCAATACCATATTGGTCCAGTCTAAGAATAATGAATGGATTGATTGCTACAAAACGGTCCTAGCTGATAAACTCCAGGGTTGATGAAGCTGGCAAAAAGAAAGGCCACCTCCGTAGTAAAAACATTAGAAAGAAGAAGTTTTACTTGTGTTCTTGTAAGCTTTACCAACCACAATCTATTGCAGGTAGTGCTGAACTCTGGCACGGACCAACCTAGTATTTAATACAAAAGCAGCATTGGCTATTGGGATAGAGCAATAGCAAGCACTTGCAATGATAGAAGGCGTCGCTTTTCATTCGGTAGGTGAGTCAATGGTACCAATGTCCCTTTGCCCGGTGGGCATTGGCTCATTATCAAGACAAATAAACACTTTATTCACGCCAGCCTCGAAAGAGGACCGGAGTTTCTATCTATCTATCTAGGTGAGTCAAACGGCGCCACTTCGCATTCACTGGCCCAAGCGTTCAAGACTTGGTGTGTGATTCATTATGTAGGACAAGTGTATACAGTGAACTCTAACACTGTTTTGAGTGAAATGCGACGCCTTTCTTAGTAGTGTGAGTGGAAGCCGACCACTAGAGCCGGGCCTCATTACTCCCAATTGCTTTCTGGTTTAGTGGGGGTGACCTTCGTTTTTACAGCTAGAAATTTTTGGCTTTTGTTAACCTTTTCTTCACATCATTTTATTTGAACTCAATTTTTCAATCAACTGCAGCATGATTTTACTTTACTCCACTTTGTGCTATGATATCATGTGTACTGATGTTTAGGTTACAGTATGTCAAATGGTTCTTGAAGTTCTGCACCTACAAATATTTAATTTGTTTTTTGATATTCGGGTCCATTTCTGGTCTCATCCTGCAATAGGTTGGAATAATAGTGGGTCTTAGAATTATCAGCGAATTTATTGTTTCAAGAGGCGGATACTAGCTTTCATCAATTATTAGGGCGTTTCACACTATGGCCGAAGGTCTAGAGGTCATCGATTTTCACCAATCAGATTGTAAGAAACCAAGAATTTGGCCTCTTGATCCTTCACACTAGAGGCCAAAGTCCAAAGACTATCGCCCTCCAAAATGCCTACATGGCAGCATTTCTTGACCAAGGTGACAGACTTTCAAAGGAAGTTTGGATTGGACAAGAATGGAAACCCAAACTATGGTCGAGAGGCCGTCAATTTTTTTTCATAAAAAATCAAAACTATATTTTATTGCCTATTTTCAGCCCATTTCTTTGGACTCTCAACAAAGTTTGGCCACTCAATCCCACGGCCTCTCGACTTGGACGGCCATAGTGTGAAGCAATCCTTAGTGAGGTGTCAAGTTCTCTAGATTCAAAGAGGAATCATTATTCCAATGTCCAGTAGCCTTCAAGAAGGCTCCCTGTTAGTTTCATCCACCTTTATATATGGAATGAGCAGTGATCTATAATTGAATGGGCTATTGAATCAAATAAACAATTACATGACACTATTGAATTGTGACTGAGTGAGTGCTTTCAATTATTGTTCACCATGGTAATCAAATAAACAATTACAGGACACTATTGAATTGTGATTGAGTAAGTACTTTCGATTATTGTTCACCATGGTTAGTTTCTCTTGCTTAATGCCACCTACCCACATAGCTACTGATGTGATGTGGAATATCCCACATCATTTCATTGGGGGATGAAATAATGTGGAATATTCCACATAATTTCATTGGGGATGAAATGATGTGAGATATTCCACATCATTATGTTGGGAGAGGCAGCATTCACAGAGGCTAGTGAATGTTATGCTAAAGTGGATCATGTCCAGCAAGAATTGATTGACATTGAATTGACATAAAATGAACTTCCCTTGTGCAATCTTTTGTGGCTGTGGGCTTCTCATCTTTAAACAATAGTTCAGATCATGTGTCGTTCGGTGACGCACAAACAAGTGAGCATTTTATCAATGCTATTTTTTTGCACCATATTGCAATAGATGTAGCCTGAATCAGTGGTTGAATTAGTGATTGCTTTCAAAGCACGACCTGAAACTAACCAAAGCTCGTTGTTGTATAGTCGGGTACAAGTTGCTTACAAATTTTTGACTCCTCCCTCATAAAAACAGAGTCCCTTTACTAAATTGTAATGTGCTTGATATGGCACCCATGGACCTACAAATTGAAAGGCACATTCATACTCTAGTCCTCTACTGGTAGGAATTTTTCCTTACCACATTTGCAATCTTCAGAATTAATGCGGCCGCTTGATATAGAATCTACTTACTTTCAATGCTTACGAAAAAGTTTGTAAGCATGTTGTACCCGACTGTACGTCTTGATGGTGCACTCCAAAATCGCATGCCACCCGATTCTGCGTTTCCTGTAAACCTCAAATCCCCCATCGCCGCGTTACACCGCCATCTCATAACTGCAAGCTATCGTCGTCTTCTTCTGTGAACGCCTTGGTTTCACGGCCGGGTCACAAAGAGCACTCGCTCCAAGTCTCCCTGACGACCTGAACCCGCGGACGTTCTCCACAATATATGCAGCCTTGCCAGGTCGCACGCCTACGACGACCGGAGAATTTAAGAACCAGGATCCTGCCGCCTCAATAATCACCGCGGGTGCCCACCAGTGACTGACGCGGGTGCGCGGCTTGCCAGCAATGGCTGGCTGGCGAGCGATCAGCTCTAATTTCAACATGTGATCAGCGTGCAAATTAAGGTACGGATGCTCTAAGTCTAAGTTAATGACTGCGGGGACGACGACGACGACTCGGTCACGAACTCACGACCTCCACGACCAGGACGACGTCGTCCTGGCCGGAACGATCGATGCCGTACTAACTTTGCATGGAAGTTGCCACGCCACTGCTGCCGCTGACAATCTCTCCTCCCCAGCTACCCAAAACGAAGCTTTTTCAGCTGTCACGGATCATCACTCAGATGATCCTGGTTAATTAGTTAGTGAACTTTCACCACCTCAATTACGCTAATTAAGCTGGGAGGATTACCGATGTCGGTACGTACTGCCAACCACTCCCATCACCAGAAACACCCCTGGTCGTCGGGTGAGTGGACTCCCATGGCTATGGAAGCAATTGCCTCTTCCTCGCTTCGAAGCTCTGTCTGTATGTTCGCCTCACTGCCATGTCAGTCTTCTACACTACTAGCCCTTGTGCCTTCTTGTAACCAAGCAAGCTAGTAACTTAATCATCTTCTAGTATAGCCGCGTCCGCTCGCTCACTCAGCCTCTTGTGCCGGCTGCTCTTAATTTCAGGCGCTCGCTGCGGATATATGCGGAGGAGTGATTCACTTGACAGGAGTTCCATTCGTAATGTGTGATGATGTAAACCGTGACCGTCGTCAAGGATGATCATGCAGTCCAGGCTGCTTCTTCGCCAGAGCCAGGGTTTGTTGCTGCTGCTCTTGTGCGTGTTTGGCCAAGTTGGAGCGACTGTTCCAGAAGGTCTGCTATTCTCACTTTGAGCCCGGGAAATGGATTTTGTACTGAGATCGTAGGAAAAAAGGTTCGAGATTAGGGTTAGTAATTGTCAATTCTCCAGCCATTATACGTCGTAGTGTAGCAATTTGGAGCTTCGGGAGAGCAAGTTGTTGTTAAGTGAAGGTGCCTCCGGAATTGCTTTTGAAGTGTTGTTCAATTCTCGGATCATAATACAGAGCTATTGCAGTTTATGAGAACTCTGGCTTCACAGTCTGAGTGGAATTGAATGTAGTGTAAGCCCTCTTTTAGGTCAAGCCAGGAGATGGTTCGTTTATATCTTTGTTCAGTGTTAGCTGTGCTTTAGGGTTGACGTTTCGCGAAAGAGTTTGACTAGAGTCTCAGTGCTAGGGTATCTGTGGTTTAGGTTTAGTGATCCAAAGACTTTGTGTGAAGGTTTTGAAGGCTTTAAGGTGCGCAAGATGAAGCGCTGTTGGTGTTGGAAGCTCTGCATTCACTCTGGTTTTTCGTCCTTTTAACAAGGGCTGCTATTGTGTGTATGTGACATTTGGGAATGAAATTGCAGGGAATATTCTCATAAGTTGGAAAAATGGATTGAGCAATTCAAATAATTTGCCAAACTGGGAGGCCTCGACTGATCCCTGTGGGAGTAACCCTTGGTTTCATGTTTTATGCGATGGCAACGGAAATGTCCAACGAATGTAAGGCTTTGGCATTTCCTTTCCTGAACAGTATGCTCTTCCTTGTACAGTTTAATCTGACCACCTTTCTGGGTTAGGGATGTCAAACTGCTAAAAGCCACAACTGATTGCTTACCTTGCAGTGTTAAGAAACGGTTACTGACGTCTGAAGTCTTAAATTGCAGAGATCTTGGGAATTCCGGTCTTGCGGGGCCACTGACAGCAAGTCTTGGGCAGCTTTCAAAGCTTACAACGCTGTGAGTAATCATGCTTAATGCTTCATTTTTTACCCGGGAACTCTGGATTTGTGTTTACAATGTTTTGAGCTTCTAGTGTAACGTAACTCTGGTAAAACTGGTAGGCATATAAAGTATTTACTCAATCAGAATGCCAGACTAGACAATGCTCCTTTCAAAGTAGTATTTGATGAAGTTCAATGGAGTGAAGAAAACTGTTCTTTGCTTCATCAAAGACCTCTGGCCTACTGTTGCAGGACTCTGTATAATAACAACTTGAATGGAACTATACCTGCGGAACTGGGGAATATTTCGACTTTGACCTTTCTGGATCTGTCCGTAAACCAACTTACTGGGTCCATCCCAGTCGCTTTTGGCCAGCTTAGCAATTTGACTTATCTGTATGTTCAACTTCTCCCTCAACTCTCTACTTTCTATCCTGACTATTGGCAACCTCGGTACTTTTTTCTGTTGCTCGTTTAGATACTTTTGTGGTGCTCTGATACCATGTTGGAGTGTATCAAGACAAACACGAATGACCATTCGGTGGTATGTGCAGCAAACTCAATAACAATAGTCTGTCAAGCTCTATCCCTGTACAACTTACCCGCGTCAACAGCCTGACTGAATTGTGAGTTACTCCATGCAATCTTCGATATTCAAAACTCTGCAAAATTGCCTTTGGCACGACCATCAACGGATGGTACATTGGGTTTCTTGTCATTAAGCAGTCCGATGGTAGGCTCAACCTACAAATGTTTAGGAAATTCAAAACTAAGGTGGAATTCCCATTCCCGTGGCTTGAGTGTGTATAAACCCAAAAAATTGTCGATATTGTCTCCATTTTGAAGAGGATTCCAACGCACTAAAATGCGCATTATTTGGATACCATATGATCTTTTGAAGTTTTGCTCATAGATTGTTTGTTGACTTTGTGACTCTTCAACTGTTGTACATTTACTCAACTTCAGATCTAGTTTTAGCCTACTCACGGATTTGGGGAAGCCATGGGAATGGGGAAACTACTTTACATGTTATGAGAGTTGTTACTTGAGAGCTTTTGGATGGGAGGTGTACATCTTAGGTCTCTTTTAAGAATCATGGAGCTTCAGTTTTTGTAGAGGTTGAATGATAGTTGCATTGTTCATTTTTCTAAACTGAAGGTGGAATTCAAAAGCAACATAATCAGTGCTGGGTGCTAAGCAGCTATCTTTGGATTTTTGCAGACAATTAGGGTATAACAATCTTTCTGGCAAGGTTTACAACAATGGTTCATTTTCCAAGTTTTCAACCGCCAAGTAAGGATCACATTCACATATGTCTATTAGTGACGGGCCTCAAAGATCAATTGCAGAAATTGCACTTTCTGTAAATTTGTATTCCATGACGAACAGTTGATAGTTCCAGCTTGTTGAAACCACTAAATTTCGCATCATTCAATGCCAAGCCACTTGATTCTGGAACTGCAAAACCACTAGATCTGTTTCAGGTTTTCTGCTTTGCAGAACTCATGTCAGGAAACTTCACTTCGAATGCCTTCTTTTTACAGGTTATTAGAATACTTGGAACCAGATATGTTGCAAGGTAGCTAATACGCTTTCATGCACAGGAGACGAACAGAGTGGCACAAATTGACTTCACACTTTGTGGTATCACTTGTGTGCAGCTTTGTAGGGAACAAGAACTTATGCGGAATTCCAGTCAACATACAATGCCCGGGAGACCCACCATTGCCGAGTCCTGCGTCATCTTCAAGTGGTAAATCGTTTTAAACCCCTAAAGCCCTGATAGTTGCCTTGGGAAATCGGACTCACAACTCTTAGAATATATCTGGAATATTCTAAAATATTCTTGGATATTCGAGAATATTTCATCCAAGTTGTCTAACATATTTGACACTTTTCTAATTAGACAGTCAACGTCACACGTCTAATACGATGTCAAGTTGGAAAAAAGTGTCAGACATGACAACCCTGAATGAAAGCAAGAGGAGAAGGTTATGACTGCTATAATCTTGGAGCTTAGAAAGATTCAGAAGTTAAGATTTTCACAGCAGAGGATAACATCTTGTTTATCATATAGTTGGATTTGAAAGGAAGATTCCAACTTTTATGGGACTGCAGCAAAAAAATTCATATATCTGATTTGGGCTAAAGGGGGTTAGTGTGTTGGAAGTGACATGGTATGAAAATGCACATGATTGCAGCATCTGGAGGAGCAATTGGAGGAGGAATAGCTGCGGCTGTTGTTCTTTCGCTATGTTTTATTGGCTTGTACTTCTGCTGGCGTCGGCGCCATCCTAAGGAGACCTTCTTTGATGTGCCTGGTAAGCAAGCTTCTGAGTAGCCATTTGAATTAGGGAGCATTCAAAATGATCATGTTACAAAGAAAATTCAATGATGGATTCTTTTGACATACCCCAACGTTAAATGCCAGTATATTGCTTTTATATTTTCTATCTGCCAACTTCGGTGGTGAATCTTTCTGTATCATGACCTCTTTTGCGTATAACTCAATTTATATGGGACCTTCACTACACTAATTTATCTTGTTAAATGTTGGTACGTTATATAGGAACCACGTACCCTATCCTATTGATGTTACTCAAGCTAAATGCCAACAAACCCTTTGATTAATTGCCCATGAAGAGTGTCACCTCTTTGCAGGATAACACTATCGAGTGAGTCACATTTAATAACCTAGTTAGTGTAGGGCGTTCATAGTCTCGTTTATTAGATGACTTTGTGCTCTATCTGATCCACTTTGACATCCAGCACTCAGTAACTGTGGCTCACCCAATAGTGTAGAAATATGGGTAACTCTAATTGTCAATGTGTTGACGATCATTATGGCATGAGGTGTGTAATGAAGATGTAAAAATTCGGTTTTTCCCTTCCTCAATCCTAAAGTTCTTGACACATATTGCTTTTATCAGAGTCAATGAAAAGTGGTGTTTTTTTTTTGTGATGATCGCAGCGCAGGAAGATTCAGAAGTAAACCTAGGACAATTGAAGCGCTTTACTATCAACCAGCTACGAATTGCAACTGAAAATTTCAGTAGCAGAAACGAGATAGGACGTGGTGGGTTTGGCAAAGTTTACAAGGGTGTGCTCTCTGATGGAACATTTCTGGCTGTCAAGCGCCTAAAAGAAGACCGCAACCTAGGAAATGAGCAACAGTTTCAAACGGAGGTACGGTTTAAATACCCTGCCAGAAATTCATAGCATTCAAAGATTAGTGCACACGATTTGCTCAAGGTGTGAGGGCCACTTTTAATTGCACAGGTCAAAGCAACAAGTTTAAATTTTGAACTAATATCATGTGCAATGAGGGTGGGATTACAAGCTTAAATAATCCATTGCATTTGATGCACTCTATTATGACATGTTTTGGGAAGCCCTAACTTCAAGGTGGCAGGCATGGATTAATCACAGAAATGACTTGTCACATGTGTATTGGTTGAAACAATAATATCGTCATATTATGGAGTGTCATATTATGGAAGGTAGACTGTAACAAACGTCAAGTTGAAACCTTGTTATCTCAAGTATTTTAAGCATGCCACATAGGAGCCATGTGACTCACCTCTCCATGCTCATTCTTGTTACTTGGACTACAATAAAGTTGACATTGAACAAAACAAGGTAAAACGAGTGAAAAAATGATTTTTGCACCAGTCAAGGCATAAGATTTCTTGTTATCTCAAGCTAGTTGCTTTGATCTGTGCAATCTAAAGTGACTCTGAGATGAAGTAGC
Organism: Pohlia nutans; assembly: GCA_022496805.1. Taxonomy (NCBI): domain Eukaryota; kingdom Viridiplantae; phylum Streptophyta; class Bryopsida; order Bryales; family Mniaceae; genus Pohlia; species Pohlia nutans. The sequence goes on along the minus strand of CM040085.1, from coordinate 8,403,519 downwards.
TAATCATTAGAAGCTACATAGTGAAGGAAAAATGAGGCAAGAGAAAGAAAACCCGTAGTTGACTTCCACTTCAACGTTCGTTGTGATCACACTGAAGTTAGTTGATCAACCCTCCAATAAAACTGATAACAGTTTTTTGGCTTTAGACTTACCTACTTGGTACTTGTTGGGTGGTGTATCAGGTTGAAATTATCAGCATGGCAGCCCATCGGAACCTGTTACGGCTATATGGCTTTTGCACGACTCCTACTGAGCGTTTGCTCGTGTATCCGTTCATGTCTAATGGGAGTGTTTCTTCCCAATTGAAAAGTATGTTTTCAATCCTATGAATGTTCTGCAGAACTCGGCCTAGGACCCGCACAGATTTGGAAGAATGTTTATATTTAGCAGAAAAACATGATAGTACGCATCGAAGAAATCTGTTTTTTACATTGTTTTGATCTCGATTTCCATGGTGATATGAAGGTGATCTTAAGCCAGTCCTTTGAGATTTGGTTATAACCAGACTACCTATCCATAAATGTGTACAGCACCCACCAACAAGTTTACGTTCCTTCAACTTTTCATAGAATTGCCAATAAAAATTACAAAAATTATAAGCTTTGAACCTAATTTGGACAAGTTGTAGTTTAATATATTTAAAAATATTAATATTGATATTTTTATAAATTTAATGATTTGATTCAATTCTTTGAAAAGTTGAATGAACGTAAACTTATTGGTGGGTACTGTACAGCTGATTACTAGCCACTTCATCCAGAATGGTGTTAATGAAGGGAAGGGCAAGGCTTTATGACATAAAATCTAATCTCTGCTTTAGGACCCATTGGTAGTTTGACCTCAAGCGTGGTTTGTCTGTCTGTGTCTACAGAGCCTGAACATGGAGAGGCTGCTCTGAGTAGCAAGATGCGGAGACATATTGCTCTAGGAGCAGCAAAGGGACTGGCATACTTGCATGAACAATGCAGTCCAAAGATCATTCACCGCGATGTCAAAGCTGACAACATTCTTCTGGACGATGAGTTTGAGGCTGTGGTTGGAGATTTTGGGTTGGCCAAGCCTGTTGACTTCAAGAAATCACATATCACGACCGCAGTTCGAGGCACCCTTGGCCACATTGCGCCCGAGTATATGTCCACAGGTAATAATATTTTTAGTGTTATGCAAGAATTTGAATTTCAGCGGTTAAACAATATTTTAGACATTAGGTTTGGTCCGATGTGGGAAAACGAAAATTTGTTTAATCTGTAGAAGTATATGTCCACAGGAAAGTCATCAGAGAAGACGGATGTGTATGGCTATGGGATCACGTTGCTGCAGCTCATCACTGGGCAGGGTGCTGTGAACTTATCTCGCCTTGCTGATGATGACGACGTGATGCTCTTGGATTGGGTGAGTTTGCATGGTGCACTTCCTACCTATATTGAACCTAAAGTAATAATAATGATAATAATAAATAAGAACAAAAATACTAAACACTGAATAAAAGGACTACAATAAATAAGCAAACCAATTTCTTGTTATTTGTTTTATGAAAGTGGAAATGTTACAACCTCTGGATACGATAATCTAATATAGATTAGCGTCAAGACGATCAAACTGGTAACAGTTGTGCTTGTAAAAAAACTGGCATCTACCCACAAACAGATGAAATCTGGTACACTTGTGTAGAATTGGTTTTTCAATCAAGACTATATTTAAAACCTAACTAAAACAATGCCTATCATTTCTCTAAATATTGTCTCATGAACATGCTTTGCCGGTTTTCATATGATGTCTCAACTACTCTCTGGGAGCTCATGTCAATTTTGTTTCTCAAAATTTCAGGTAAAAAAATTGGTCAAAGAGAACAAGGTGGAGTTGATGGTAGACCCTAATCTCAAGGAGTACGACATGACAGATATTAAAGAGTTACTTCGGGTGAGTTTAATTCTAGACTCATGTATTGTCTGGTACTTTGTTTACAGGGCCTATTTTTTTCAAAGTCTATATTGTGGATAGTATATTCAAACATTTAGTTCCTTGATGTCCGTTGGGCAATTTAACGCATCTTCAAAGAATACGAATACCTCCACTATCGACAAGGAACACCTGGCTTTTTTTCTCAACAATTGTTGGATGGAACAGTGTCTTAACTTTTGGCTCTTGGCTGTTCATTTTATATTCTCCATATTTGCTCCGCTTGGTGGCTGTTTTAAATCTCTGTCCTTGAGGGGTTTAGGGTTTAGGGTTCACTAGTAGAAATCCTGTCAAATGTGACTTGTCTACTAGTGGTTTTAGGGTCCTTTTATATTGAAATGGGTTAATTTGGGATGGACAGGTGGCTCTATTATGTACACAAAACTCTCCATCAGACAGGCCCAAAATGAGTGACGTGGTGAAAATGCTGGAAGGGAACGGCCTTGAAGAGCGCTGGGCAGAATGGGAGAAGCTGGAGGTGATTCGCAACCAAGAAGTGCAATACATGCCTCGCCTTCCACGCGATTGGGAACTGAATTCTAATTCCTCCTTTCTGCACGCTATTGAGCTCTCCGGCCCAAGATAGTATTCAGGTAGGGAACCATTCCTGTGGCTTTCAGCTGTTTTGAGTGGTTTCCATTCTTAAAATGGAATATAAATAATTTTTGGAATAAATAATTAAAATGGAATAAGTAATTTTTAGTCCCCGAGGATTCCAACGCACTAAAATATGTACTATTTAGATATTGTATGAATATGTTATGAATTGTAAGAAGTAGTAGTAGGGTCCCAATCACAGCTTTAGACTACCTACATGAGTATTGAAGCATCTTTGATTGTGATAGAACTTAGACGTTTCTCAATTACAAGTCACATGTTAGGATGTTAAATGGGTGACTTTTCAACTCATGGAAAAGGAACCCCAACTTTTTATCCTTGCTGGAGGGTATGTACACTGACAACCACCTTCAAAGTTTTTCCTTTGTGAGGAGGTTCATTCTTGGTAGTAGTAGTATAAGTTACTATGGGTAGAAGTCACTCGGCCTCTATGGATAGCTGCTTCCTGTATCACTTGTTTAAAAAGGTGGCTGAAATTGACCAACCAATAGTACAGTTGTTTATTTTTATTGTGTACCATGAACTACCTGATTGAAGAAGCACATAACAAAATTATGTGGTCTTTGTTGAAGTGTGTGCACCAACTATTTCAATGTGTTCACTGTACTTTATTTGATATTTCAAATTGTGTGTATACTCAACCTGTGTTGTCATCTTCATGAGTGTCTTAGTATCCGCATATGATTGGCACTGTATGACTGCATGTGGACGATTTCAATAGTGTAAACGATCAGGGATGCGATTTGATCATGTTCATTGTGATCATGTTGATCTGTTACAAAATTTGAATACCTAGGAATTATTATGGGATGGAAATCTAGAATTAATCACGTGTTGCTACTACTCCCCTTGAGTGTCCGGAAATAACTGTCTAATATTTTGGCATGTTTTGTCCAAAATAATTGACATCTGCTTTATGCTTCAAACATGAGCCCTACTGTAACATGGGTAGCAGCTCTGACACAAATTAGTTCATTTTTTTTGAAAGTGTCACGTGTCACTTTTTTATTTGTTGTGTCTCATGAAAAAGAGGATGTGAATGGCTGGAAAGTTGACATTTTGCAACTCATGGATGATATCATGGATTTTCATAATTGTGAATTGCAATTCATTCGATTTTCAGAATTCAAATCTTATGAGTTGCAATTCAGAAATCGTGACTTTTCAAAACTCAAATGGGTTTTATCATGAATTTTTCACACAAAGAGCCACTCCTTCGAGAGGTAACGTTATCAACATCATGTGCACTTTTTGATTATTGAGACTATTTTTATTGTTTTTGGCAAAAGGAGCGTTAAATTGAATGTTTTTTTAAAATACGAGAGTTATTTCCAGACAATGGGAGTATAATTGTGTGCATAGACCAGGATGTTGTCATTGATCATGTGACAGGCAGGACACTCACTTAACCCTTAAACGTCAAAAAGGCCCCACGGGTTTGTTTTGAGGGAATAATGAAGAAAAAAGTGGATTTTCTCAACCAAAATTGAAATGGATTGGTGCTTTGGAAAGGTGATGAAAAAGCGAGAGCAAATACACCTATTTTAGTAAATTATACATTCCAAGGAAATTGGAAAGAGAATTGGTACGAAGGGAGGGGAGGGAGTCGGGCAGCTTGAGACCTTGATGCATACCAGAGCTGGCAACGTGTACCAGAGCTGATAGCGCATGCTAGCGCTGTTCAACAGTGTTTTCTTTTTTAAATCTAGAATTGTAGAGCTCACTACAGAGCTTGAATCTCATTGAATTTTTTTAAATTCCCAAAGCACACACTATTTTGCCAAATCTCAAAATTAGTAAGGGCTGAAATTATTACTGAGTGGCTGAAATCTTCATATCATGCTAATTTTACATCATAATGATATTTAGTATCACCTTCACTAATTTCCCACACACAATTGATGAAAGCACGGTAAACTGAACCGTTAAAGTCATCCTTAGTGTTGAAATTACAATTTTTTTGGTCAAAGGCCATAAATTACAACTAAAAATTCATATATTTAAGTTCTAATTTGGTAGAACCCTCCATAGTTCTATTAGATACTTTAATCCAAAGTTTCAAATTAAAATATTAGAAAAAGGTTACTAAAAGTAAAGCTTGAAAATAGATGTCTAAAACAAATTTCGGGAGCAAATCTAATGAATTGAATCATATTCAATATGAATATAAATTATATATTCTATAAGTTCATTGTACATTTGAGGGCTCCAAAGAAAAAATTCTTGAAAAAATAAATGTTTAATACAATTTCAACATGTTTTATATCTACTTTTCAATTCGGTCTGAACTACTTTTCCAATTTTAACCGCTTTAGCCCTACTATAACACACATAAATACTTATTGAACATGGTTTTTTCAATTTTTTTGGTTAGACTTTGTTAAACATTGTATCTTTTATTTTATCCACAAAAACAAATTCACAAAAAATAAAAATTTAATAGATTTTTGGACCCTGCATTGTTGCTTCTTCACAGGGATCACAAGTGGTTCGGTTTACCATGCTTTCACCCCAATATAAACCCTCTCTCACTGAATGGGATAATTAGTATAGCAAGAACAAGCAACTAATCGCGTAGTCTTTGCCTTAGTATTTACCTTAAATTTACTTTTACAGCTTTTTTTTACTGTACTGTAAAGCTGTGTAACTCCTGAAAACGAAGTTTTTTCATGGTCTCTCCCCTTGTGGGGCAGAGACAATAATTTTTTTTTAAAAAGGGCTTTGCCAGGATAAATGGGACTCTTGTCACTTTGTAAAAAGCTGCTTGAGAATGTTAAAATGTTCTATGCACTGACTGTTTTATAATGTTTTATAAAGTGAAAAGAAATTACTTTTATCATGGTTTTCTGAAATGAATTATTTCTTGATATTCATAAGAAACGCTGGAAAATTCAGCTGCAGGATTTTCATAATTTCTTGAGCAATAATTTGTTTCTTTAAATACAATGAATGAATATTATATGACTTGGATTCTGGAATTGAAATAGATACCATCCATGACTTTGTTTCATACAAATTCATAACATTGAATTTTGAATTAACCTCTAAATGACAGTTTTTTAAGGGCAATTGTTTCTTTTGCAACTTTGTTGAAGTTTGGTCCAAAAGAGAAAATGAGAAGCATAATGTTTAATAATTATTTGTACGGTCAAGCTTTCAAGAAATTTTTTAGGTACTCATTTAATGAATTCAGAAGCATTTATTGTTGAATATTCACCAAAATTACAATCTTTATTTTTTTAAATCCGAGATTTGATATGATTGGTTAAAACTAGACGTTCTATTTTAAATTTTAAAAAAGCAATTTCTTCAAAGGAGAGAACATCGTTAGTTTCCCCAAATAGCAACTTTTATAACACTAAGACAACATTGTGGTCTTTGTTTTTGAAAAATTCTCCTCGGTGGAGTTTAACTCAAATTGAGATGATTCAAATTGAGTTGAAAAGTAGACTTGATTTCCTATTTGAAAACATTTTTATTTTTTATGAAAATATTTTTTTCATCCTGAGCAGCCCATAAAAAAAGGGCAGCAACCATAAAATGGTCGCTCGATCACTTAGGGGTTAAATACTTATTGCACATGCCAATGCAACATACAGTAAGATGTGCCATTATCCAATTTACTAGGATATGTCTATAATTATACACTGTAGTACCTTATCAGCGTGCTGAATGTTGTGAAAATTGTCAAAATCTTGATTATTTAAGAAATTTTTATTCAATTTATCGATGTTACTAAATTTTAATCTTCAAAAATGTAGGGAGTTGAAAAATAATTTAATTTTTTTCAAAATAAACAAATTGACTTCAAAATTTATCATGTACGATGGAGACACCCAAAAGTGACAATGATGATCTTCATGATGTGAACATCCCTAGAGCATTCACACCCATACACACTAGAGTTGACTCGTTGAAATTATTCATCCACATTTTGAAGAGCCCTTGCATTTACATTCCCACCCTTGTACGCCCCTCACACATCAAAACTGCATATCAAATAGTCAATGAACAAATCACATGTAGAATGTGAGATATAGTAAATCAAACAGTGATCTGAAGGTCCATTTCTTAACACGCTAAGATTGAGAGTCAAGAGGCATTTTGAAGGGCCCTTGGAACTTTTCATCTAGTTCTTGAGTGTGAGAAACTCTGGGAGGGTATGGGTAGACATGCTCTTAGTGCCCTTGGTAGTTTTGCAGAAACCATAGTTTTTTTGGCGATATTTTTTAAAACTCTCTATTGAAATTTGGGATACTATTAGTAGTATTCAATTGTATAACTTAATCGAACAAGTGTCGGTTAAACTTTGGTATAATCGAACTATTGGATTGAAAGATTATAGTATGTCTTTGAATTGTATAATGCACACTCAAGAAAGAGATTTGTGACTTTAAAGTTAAATAGGATTTGGGTTAAATTTTCAAAAATGAAAGTCAAGATGTTCAGCAATACCTATGTCAACACCTCTCCATCACAATCTTTCATGTCAAAAACGGACTCACACATATTATTGTGAATTTTATAAGTGATAGTGAATTTTATAAGTGATAGTGACTTATCCATATACAGTTTAGGACAAAAAGTTATTCATTAAAATATGCAAGGAGTTGGTACATTGATCAAGATCAGAATACATGCGCTAATGGAACATGAACAACATAACACAATTCCAAAACAATGAAAAAAAATTAAAAAATTAAAAAATAACAAACTTCCAAATACAAAAAATATTGCTTAGTACATGTGTTGTATTTGTAAGTATTTACTGTACTTTCAAGTATTTGTAGAATTTTTGCGTTTTATTCATAGGTATTTTAATAGTTCCACCGCTCCAAATTTAAAATTTCTTTTTTAGAAGATTTGTATATTAAATCTCCAACTCTAAACTTCACAATTTAAAATCCAATTTTTCATGGATTTCCTTTATTTGCGTTTTCGACACATTAGAGACCAGAATATGGTCACATAGATACTAAGGGTTAATCCCTAATAACTCACGCAACCATTTTGTGTCTTTGGGTAGCATTTTTGGGTGGAAAAAAATATTTTTTGCAAATTTTTATTTATTTTATGCATAGTGAAATGGATTAACTTTGCATGGGTGTTTTACAAATTAAAATTGCTATTACTTAATTTTCTTATAATGAAAAGAACACAAAGTGTACAACATTATAGTAGACTTGTTAAAAATTTACTATTAGGGGAAAGCAGTGATTTTCCAAAATCAAATTTAGGCCTCTTTTTGCAAATTAATACAAAATGAAAATTTAAATAATTATTAAAAAATTCATGTGCTGAAATTTTAATTGTATTTTTAATGAATTTTCAAAATAAAATTCTTTGAAATTGATTTAACAAATATCTACATTAATTTTTCCAAATTTGATTTATATAGATGATTTTTATTCACGATGCACAACATAACCTCTTTTTATGAGAACTACAAAGAAGTTATAAAACACATATTTGAGTTTTTTTCATAACCCCTTGGACCATTAGGAGTTAATCAATATTTACTTGCATGAAGTATCCAAAAGATGCATTCTTTGGTGTATTAAAATCCTATAATTTCAGTTGCCAAAAACAAAATATAAAATATTTGACAAATCAACATGCCCAACATCAAAAAGCAACGATTATAGGCTTCCCTACCTTAACCCTTAAACGTCAAAGAGGGGTAATTCAGACTGCCCAAATAGAATCTGAAGCATGTCAGGAGCTTCAAGCAATTTTCTCATAATGCACTTTGGATAAAATGATTAAAAAAATTTAAAAAAAATAAAAATAAAAAATAGTAACAGCCAGCCAACCCGTGCTGCCATGCATGGCCATGCGCTAGTCAACATGTTATTGGCAGGGCAAGCTCATTTGGGCCATTCAAGCTCTTTTTTTAAATTAGTTTTTTTGCGATTCATGCACAGTGTCAGCTCTTGTAGTCTCATCCCGCCTTGGATTTGCTGCGAGACTTCAATCTCGATGCACTCAAGCTGCCCGACCCCCTCCCCTCTTCCCACCATTGTTGCTCTTTCAATTTCGTTGAAATGCACAATCCACTAAAAGAGGCGTATTTGCGGAAACTCCTAGCCTTGCTTTTTCATGGCCTTTCTAAAGCACCAATCCATTCTTTTTTGGGTGCACAATAACTAAAGATTTTTCTATTATTCTCTCAAAACTAAGCCCCTAGGGCTTAGTAAGTCCTTTAAGGGTTAATGTTGATGCAAATTGGGAGTTCTAGTTTCTATTTTCTAATAGTCTTAGGGTTTAGGGAGGTTTTTGAAGGAATCCAACCATATTCCCCTCTTTTGTGAAATCATCCAACTATGGCCTCTTGATAGTCGATCATAAAATTAATTTAAGAAATCTCAACAAATCAAGATGTGACACTTGTCACTATTGTTAAAAATTAATTGGTTACTTTTCCTAAAATTTGTAGTCAACTAGTGAAGTACCAATTTCAATCAATCAAGTTGTAACTAAATGCATAGTCTCCCGTTCATTTAATGAATATATATATATATATATATATATACATTATATACTATAATGGGACATAGAGTGAATAGCGTGGATTTGATATGGAGGGTAGTATGATTGTGTAACAATTGACACCAAATAAAAGATTCTTTTTGAGGATATGCAAAATAGACTAAGAGAATTTCCACTAGTGACTAATATCCTCAAATTTCTTGTTAAAATTTGACGTCTTGATTTGACTTTCAGAAGACTTTTTTCCGACAAGAGTATTTGAAGTTGGGACCCAACAAAGATTCTTTTTGAAGGTATGTACAATAGAATAAGAGAATTTCGACCAATGATTGTTATCCTCAAATTTTCTTGTTAAATTTGACGTCCTGATTTGACTTTAGAAGACTTTTTGACAGTGAGAGTGTTCAAGGGTGGGACCTAAAAAAATATTCTTTTTGAAGGTATGCGCAATAGACTAAGAGAATTTCGACCAATGAGTACTGCTATCCTTAAATTTCTTGTTAAAATTTGACGTTCCGATTTTACTTTAGAAGACTTTTTGTCACCCATAGTGCTCGAGGCTAGAATCCAACAAAGATTCTTTTTGACGGTGTGAACAATAGAATAAGAGAATTTCCACGAGTGACTGCTATCCTCAAATTTCTTGCAAAATTTGAACGTCTCGAATTGACTTGAAAAGACTTTTTGCCAACTAGATTGCTTGAGGCTGGGACCCTAGAAAATATTCTTTTTGAAGGTATGCACAATAGACTAAGAGAATTTCGACCAATGACTGTTATCCTCAAATTTCTTGTTAAAATTTAACGTTCTAATTTGACTTTAGAAGACTTTTTGTCACCAAGAGTGCTCGAAGCCCAACAAAGATTCTTTTTGAGGGTGTGAACAATAGAATAAGAGAATTTCCACAAGTGACTGCTATCCTAAAATTTCTTGCAAAATTTGGACATCTCGAATTGACTCAAGAAGACTTTTTGCCAATTGATTGCTTTAGCCTGGGATCTTAGAAAATATTCGTTTTGAAGGTATGCACAATAGACTAAGAGAATTTCGACCAATGACTGCTATCCTCAAACTTCTTCTTAAAATTTGACGTCCCGATTTGACTTTAGAAGACTTTTTGTTAGTCAAAGTGCTTGAGGGTGGGATCCAAGAAAATATTTTTTTGAGGGTATGCACAATAGACTAAGAGAATTTCCACCAGTGACTGCTATCATGAATTTCTTGTTAAAACCTGACGTCCCAATTTGAGTTGAGAAGACTTTTTGCCAACCAGATTGCTCGAAGGGGGGAGCCAAGAACATATTCTTTTTGATGGTGTGCACAATAGACTAAAAGAATCTCCACCAGGCACTAGTGACTACTATCTTCAATTTTTTTGTTAAAAATTGATGTCCGATTTGACTTGAAAAGACTTTTGCCAACAAGAATGCTCGAGGCTCGCATTTTTTTTGTTGATACCAGCTAGACTCCTCTTGTTTAGAAATATTTAGGTTTGGGCTGGTAGATAGATAGATAGAAACACCGACCCTTTTGCAAGGCCGGCGTGAATAAAGTGTCCGTTCGTAATGTCATTTGGGCTGGTATATGAGGTTTGGAAATAGGATATCAACCTCACTGGTGGACATGCTTTAACTTACTTGTAGCTAAGATTTACTCCCTTTGTTCCGCAGAAATACCATAATATTGACTTAAATTTTGTCCAAAAATAAAACCATGATTTGCAACTATACTCATTCACTGCCGACAATAAAGCTTTGTGCGCGCTTGACAACTGCTTCATGGCATTGCAAACAATTTGGCACCTTAATTCATGAATTTTGATCATGCTGATCATGGATTATTGTCATAGATTTTGATCATGCTGATCATGGATTATTGTCATAGATTTTGATCATGCTGATCATGGATTATTGATTTATTGTCATAGATTTTGATCATGTTGATCATGAAATATTGTCATAGATTTTGATCATGCTGATCATGGATTATTGTCATACATTTTGGTCATGTATACACTTTCTAGCAGTCTAAATATTCCCTCTGTATTCACTTAATCCATAGATTTGCATCGTAGTGAACATACTCCCTCTACAATCATGAGATTAAGCTTAATTCATGAATTTCAATGAAAACAAGGTCTTTTTGGAGGACGGAGGGAGTAGGCTGTAGTTGGAGATGGGGGAGACTAAGCTGAGGCGGTGAGCCGACAATTCCTCCATTTATGAAACCGGTGATCATGCAACCAAATAATACTACCGTAGTAGGAAGGCAGGGTCGGCACTTTGGTGTCGAATAATTAATAAAAGTTCAAAAAGTAGGGGTCGGCACTTTCAAAAATAATTATTAAAAATTCGGCTATTAATAACTAACATTAAATTTTACTAGCAGCTAAACAGTTTCTTTTGTTTTTTGTCTACAGTTTTTGTTGACTTTATTTTTGTTGATTTCGACAAAATACTCGATAAATTTATTTATTTTTCCGGCATTTTTTTGGGGAATTATTTTCTGCCGACCCTGCCTTCCTACTACGGTATTGCCCAACTAATAATTTATTATTATTATTATACAATATTCTTGTTATGCTTTGGGGTCTAGCTTCAGTTGGGCCCCAGCTTAGCTTATGGAAGTTACAGCACAAATCAAACTGGAGCCCCCACACTTCTTGTAGCTACCAGTATCCTAACTATATTATACTATATTATATAATACTATACTATGTTATATTATATATCCATTCCGGTACCTCTCCGCTCAATACTCACTTCCGGATAGCTACAGTCTGATGAGAGATAGAGGATTCACTCCAACTATGAATTGACGCACATTAACCCCTAAACACTAGTAGAAAAGGTGGCGCTCCTAGGGAGATGTCCAGGCAAAATCACTATGCATGCGTGGAATAGGGCACTACTTGCTTGGGCATCTCCCTTGGCAGTGCCACCTTTTCTACTAGTGTAAATGACAGAGGGGGTGAGGGAAAAACCTAAATGTGTTATAAAATGTTACTTCTGCAACTTTGATGAAATTTGGTTCAACAGAGAAAACGAGAAGTATGATGCTTAGTGATTATCCGTACGGTCAAATTTTCAAAAAATGTTTTAGATACTCATTTAATGAATTTAGAAGCATTTATCATTTAATATTCACCAAAATTGTAACTTTTATTTTTAGAATTTCAAATTTGGTATGATTGGTTAAAACTAGACATTCTATTTTAAAATCAAAAAAAAATCAAAGGAGATAATATCATTAGTTTCCCAAAATAGTAAGTGTTATAACACTAGGACAATATTGAGGTTTTTGTCATTAAACAAATTCTCCTTGGTGGAGTTTAACTTGGATCGACATGATTCAAATTGGGTTGGAAAGTAGACTTGATTTCCTATTTTTGGATATATATATATATTTTTTTTTAAATGTATTTTTCATCTTGGGCAGCCCACAAAAAAAGGGCAGCGACCATAAAATGGTCGTTAGGTCACTTAGGAGTTAAGACTGTTCGATTAATCCCTCAAAGACCAAGATGTCCAAATTGGACTCATGTTTTTTTAGAATTTTTTTTAGTACTTTCTCATAAGGTTCTTCAGCCAATACCATCATAACATTCTTTAGCAACTCCAATGTTCACCTTTGGGAATCAACATCGTAGCCTAGAATCATTGCATGAATTGTAATCTTCTAGAGAATCAAAGCCATCTCTAACTAATGATGGCTTGGCAACTCAACAAGCTTTTTTTGTTTAATAGTTTTTACATGTTCCACATCACCAATTCCATGTTCATATGTTGATTCTTTGCACAAGCAAAAGGGTGTGTTGCAGTACTAGCTAAAGAATGTCATGAGGTCACACCCTTTTCAATAGTAGCACTGTAGACACCAACTACAGTGTCTCACCACTCTCACCACTCATTCTTTAGTTAAATTTTGGCGTGGATTTGTCATAATTCGAGGATATGCTACAGTGATTTGGGGATCTGCTATATATTATGAGGTGCTTTAAAATGGGGTTAAAGAACCTTATGCTATGTGGACTTTTTTCTGTTTAAATTTCTTTTCTTTTTGACCAACATGTGTAATGTTCTTCACTAATTCCAATGATATAAAATTTGATCCCATCTTAACTATATTTTTCACAATATGATTGATTGAATTTTTCATTTTAAAACCATGAATTCTTAGTCCTTTAGGGATTAAGCTCCCACAACATTGCCTACAAGTCGTGTTATTGAAAAATAGAGTGTTATTGTTCTTCAATTATACATTTTTAACGGTTTTAAGTCTATATGTGTATTTATACTTTAAGAATAGAGTTTTGAAATTAGAATAAGAAAACGCAGTCTAATGCAGTTCGAAACACAATTGAAAATGTGAGAACAAAGATATTTTGTTTTTTTTAACATTGCCTACATGACAATGAGAGTGAAGCAAAGATTGCATGCTTTTATTAAAGGTAAATTCAATAATAATAATAAATCCATAGTTTGAAACTTAACATGCTAAAATAACTATGACTTTACAAACTAAATTTTCTTGCATGCATGCAAATTGTGAAAACTAGAATATTGTTAAGATTTAGAAGCATGTTTTAATAATGGCTTGCCTCTCTTTAGGATTCATTAAAGATGTATTGTTTAAAAACTAGTTTGGCCCGTATTGGAGCTTGGCACACTTGTTCTAGTGGTGGAATTATCATGAGAAGCATATTTATGTACACCACTATGCGTTATATAATAAATGCTATAATTGTAGCTAACAAATGCCCCACATAATTTGTAAAAAAGTGAGAATCAGAGGGATTAGAGGGATGTCAAAATTTAGCAACTCGAAAAGAATTAAATTGATTATGGCTCTATGAATTAATTCCACCTATGGATGGATGGTGTGTAAGAATCTAGTTTTGGTTTTGATTATGAATTCAATTTTTTGAAAGATAAATGAGGATTTTATTTTCATTGTAGATGTATCTACCAAAAAAAATTAAAAAAATAAACACATGTGTAAAACATAAGTTTAATTAAAGTGTCTCCTATAGGATTAGTAGATTACTAAAGTAGATTACTTCATTTGCATCTCAATTTCCACTTTAAAAAAAATGTCAAAAGCAACATGTTGTCAATTTTTTCCAATTTTTTATTGGCTTGTGATGCCCGCAACCTCCATATCCACGTGGCATAGTGCAAATGTCTGAGGGTTTTGAATTGGAGGCCTTGGTTGAAAGAAAGTAAGTATGACTTGCAAGGCCATGCTTGAAAGAAAGTAAGTATGACTTGCAAGGCCATGCTTGAAAGAAAGTAAGTATGACTTGCAAGGCCAATGTGAATGAAGAGTGTGTTGGGGGAAGTGCTACCAACTTTGCTACCATAGCTAGTTCACCCCTGCGGCTTTGATTCAATAATTCACACTAGCTTAGATTTTCTATCCACGCAACAAGCTACCATGCTTTAATATTCATGATTTTTCCATGTCTAAAAAAAATTCTATATTAACTCATGGTAAACTTAGGGCTAGATTGGTCACCATTGACAAATAACTCTAATGTGTGACTCACAATTTTATTGACATTAAAAAAATAGTAAGTCATTTTGTCCAACAATGTTTCTTATGTTTTGATATAAAAAAAATTTCGGATTATTTTTCAATAAATTCACAAGTTCGAACCTTCAGAAATTCCCTCAAAAAATCATGATTCAAATATATGTTTGACCAAAATAACATATTATTTAAAATATTGAAAAAGTGCCCAAATTTTTATTTTATTTTTTTATACATTAAAGTGTTATATAACAAATAATAATTTTTTGATAGCAAGAAATCTCAAAAAAATCCCATACAAAACAAGTTTTCTTAAAACAAATCGGATTTGAAAACTTGAAGATAATACTAAAGCAAAATTATTATTTTTTCAAATTTTAAAATAGATGTGAATTAATCAAGGTCACAAAAAAATTTAGGAATAAATTACATTTGAAGTCAAAGGTATTAAACTATAACTTCATATGAAAAATAGATTTTTCACTTTGAATTGTGAATATTATAAAGGATTGTTACTTCATGTATTAATTTTTCTTTTAATGAAAAAAGAAAAAAAAACAAGAAGATAGAAGCATGTGCTCTAATTAGAAAATGGCGAATTTGTCAATTTTTGGCTAGAAAGAGAATTTACACAACATACAAATGTGAGAAGTTATGGGTATCAAAATTAAATGTAAAATTAGAACCTCGCCCGTCCAAGTTGCTCAAGAATTTTTCTAATGACTCTTTATCAAACTAATTTATTTGTTTTTACAACTTGTGATTCTCCACAAAGATGGTAAAAATGTGATGTGTACCACATTTTCACTTTAACATCCAAATTCTAGATTGATTAGAGTAAAAGAGGTCTTTTTCTATTTCATTTGTTAGAAGACCTTTATTTCACCTTAAAAATCCAAAACCATCATTGTAATTCAAAACTATATTTAACTAAGGTTTGCGCAATGGCTTCATAACATTTAATAGTATGCAGTGCTTCTATCTTGGCTCTACAGTAGATGGTACAACATACTCCACACCATTTAGTAGCCTTCAAGCCCTCAACCTTTTCTTCATGCACCATGCACATCACCTTAGGACTCCACATGTCCACTTAGCTACGACGGAGTCCTGTTGGATGTGGAATATGTTGCACCATCTACTTTAGAGCCAAGGTAGAGTCATTGCATGCTACTGAATGTTATGTTCCGTACAATACATGCTGATGAACTTCATTTATTTGTTTTAAAATTCTTGTGAGCTACTATTCACTAAAAAACTACATGATAGTACAAACTTAACAAAAAGAACTCATCTACTCTATCATACATTGATTTAACCTAAGATGACAGAAAAGAGAAGGAAGAGTGTAGTAATAAGACACGAGAATGAAGAAAAATTGGAAAATTGGGCCCTCCCCAAGCCTATGCCTTGAAAAAAGTTTGTAGACTAGAAATGATATCATGGGTACAATATGATGACTCTGTAACAATCTACAACTAGTATGTATATGTATGTATTTCTCTCCTACACCATTGGTCCTTTGTCCGGTGGGCATCGAACCAAAGGGTGGGTTGAATAAACACTTTATTCACACCAGCCTCAAAAGAGGACCGGAGGTCTTACTACTAGTACGGCTACAGTATATGTATTTACAGAATACATACAATATACTATTAAAAAAATGATGGTCATGGAGAAGGGCACAAGCATCCATAAGAACTGGCACAAGCAGGCTCTGCAAAATGACTCGTCTCTATAACTTGAGTTGTAATCAACAGGCCATTCAATCACTGATCAAAGGACAGCCAGGCCGGGGTGCTGGTCTTCAATTCCCGGGGCAAGGAAAGTCCCGGGGGAGGGGGCAACGTGTGCCCTGCTGTTAAGTCAGTGCCAAGATCATGGCCATGCGTGCACCCTTCGCTCCGACTAACTTATTACGACAGCTCTCCACCTATAATTTTCGCAATCTTTCTCTACCGAGTCACCATATCCCTCCGGTTTCGACATCCCAACGTCCCACCTCCTGCAACCGTATTGATGTCCGTCTTCCCTTCTCTTTCACTTCCAAACCAATCACTTTTACCTCTTTCCACTCTACCCTACGAGTCCTCTTGTGATTGGTCTAGGGTGATGTGGACCTCTCAAAATCTGACGTAGAAACCTAATTTTGACAACGATTGTGTTTTTTACACTCGAACCTTTTTAATCTTACCTTTTAGATTCTTAACCTTTTTACTATGACATAATTTGAATGTATGACAAGTGTGATATTGTGGCAAGCGTGCAAGATATTCTAGAACGTCAGTTTACAGAAGGAAATTCGGAGTAATAAAAAGGCATGCGTGCACACTAATAATGTGGGCATTGGGTGTATGGCATCCAATACATTACATTATTAAACCCTAGACTTTCTACCCCTACTAAAGTTTCAAAGATTCTCTCCTATGCTCTCGGATACTCTCGGATGCTCTTTCTTAAGTAAGCTTTCCTTGTTTGATTCTTACTAAATTTCCTCATACAATGCCAAATGTCCTCTCTCACCATAGTTCTAAGAAAAGTTACTATATGTGTAAAATTCGATCCAAGCAGTAAGAGGTTTGGAAGCCTATTGTTATAAAATGTTATGGCACTAGTAGAAAGTGTGGTCCTTGAGCACCAAACAATAGCGCCAAAGCTTGGTGCCCAAGGCCACTATAGGCACTAAGTTAGTACCACTACCGTAGTAGCCTTGGGCACCACACTCTAATGCAATGCCTTAGTGTTGAAAGACCACTTTCTTGCTAGTATTAGTGGACTGGAAGATATGAAGAGTTTTGTTTTGCAATCAGTCAAATAGCCCTCATAACATATGGGATTCGTGTTATAACTCAAATTTCACAATTTTTGAAAACAAAAAATGAATAGGCTACATATAGCTCGTAACAAAAAATCTACCATTGAGATTGGCATGTTTCAATTTCATGTTAGATTTATTAGCAGTTTAGTCTTTTCCTTCATTTTATACCTTCTTCTACATTATGATTTTATAAAGAATGAAAATCAATTTTTTTTTTAATCTTGGATTTTTTTCATAGATGTTCAACTCAATTTTCAATATAACATCAAATTCATCAAGTTTCAAAACATATCCTTTTTCTTTTCTAAAGTGTTTCAACTTTGAAACTCCGTCTTTGGACATGGTTGAAAAAAGACTCGTTTCACCGCTTTGAACATTACAATCTTTAAGATGCTAATTTTTATTTTATTTTATTGTGAAGAAGAAGACATACAAGTTAGGTACAAGATCCACCATCTAAAAGTTGCAAGAAATTTTTCAAGTGTTCCTTGTTTTCAACATATGTTGTTTTTTTTGGCAGTTTCACTCAAAAACAATGAAAGAACATGTTTAGGATTAAGTGAGTCTCAACCAATGTCGAAATGACACATGGTAGAATTTTTTTAAATAAAGTGTTTAGAATGGACAACCCTTCATGGCAGGTTATTTTGTATCTAAGATGTTGAAGCAACATGATGTTTAGCATTAAATAATGTTGAAGCAACATTATTCCGCATTAAGGCTTCATATAAAATGAGTTGAGAAAGAAAACATGTAAGGTAGATGTACCCAAATGCGATAACTTAAGGTTTTAGGTATGTGTGGAGGATGTAAACTAGAAGACAAAAATTGCTCCAGTCGGAAAATAAGAATCATGAAGATTAGTGGAATTTTTGAAGAAATAAATAAATAAATAAATAAAAATCCCAAAAATGAACTATTTGTGATTTTTTAAAAGTCAAAAGTAATTTTTGACCCAAAACCGTTACATAGGTTGTATGTAAATCAGTGACATGGAAATCATCAAATCCACTGGTGAGTAGCCATGTGGCATTGTTGAAGCACATACAACAATCTAGTTTATCACGGTAAATGGGGAAGCCTACATGACGGTTTTGGATCCACTCGGTTTTGGATACATCTACCTTAAGGTATTTTTTTTTAATTCCATGGGTAGGCTAAAAATAAGTTTATAGTTGAGTAAATGTATCGCATAAAAAGTCGCAAAGTTGACAAATTTGTATGCAAAACTTCAAAAATTCATAATTTATTCATAGAGTATCCGAATACGACATATTTTAGTGCATTGGAATCCTCTTCAATATGGGCACAAGACCCACAGATATTTTTGTCACACTCGTCTGCTGAAAGACATGGGAATGGGAAACTAGTAGCTGCTTGAAGCTTCAGCTGATGGCCAATAATGTGAAGACTCTTCAAACATAGCACACACATTCATAAGACATTATTGAAGTGGTGGGTCTCAATGTCCGAACCTCAATATGATCAGCAACAGCGGCAGATAAGCAACATTGTTGTGAATAAAATTTCAATTGTGCTACAACAACATATATGCTGCCACTAACGTTCATCGTCACTCAATCATTAGAAACAAAAAAATGACTAATCTGTACAATGTGGGGACTCATAACCCTAAAAAGAATGGGCGGATAACCATATTGTGAAGCTTCAATAATTTTCACTTTTCACCATTAGAAAAGGTGACACTGTCGAGGGAGATGCCCAGGCAAGTAGTGCCCAATTCCACACATGTATAGTGATTTTGCCTTTTCTACTAGTGTTTTAAACTTCCAGTTGGTCACAGTGATGGAAATTGAGTTTCTTATTTTATTTTTTACAAAAAATTCACATGCCTCTTATAAGTCGTGAAGTTTTGAAATTATCGGGAATTTTTGAAGAAGTGAAGAAAATTCAAATCAAATACACTTTGAAATTTTGAATTTCTCATTGTGGGTGTATAATATAGTGAAAACATCATCATGTAAACTGAACTTACGTGTCATTCTATATTTAGATAATTGGAAGGAAAGCTTATGTCCATGGCAAACTGATGACTGCAATAAATCACTCAATTTTAAGAATGATTGAAATAGAGTTATCCTTAAAGTCGCCTTGTGTTTGAATAAGATACCGTGAATTTTGCTTTAATGTAGTCTTATTTGTTCACCCCAAATAGTTAAAAGGTATGGAAGAGCTTAGTGGTCTCTCATTATTAGGTGTCAGAGCCCGATGGTCTTCAAACTCATGGAAAACTAGTTTAGCCGTCTTTCTTGACGGCTAAACTAGTTTCCCTTGAGTTTAGAGACCACCAAGCTCTTACACACCTAATAATGAGAGACCACTAAGCTCTTAACTATTTGAGGTGAACAAATAAGACTACATTAAAGAAAAATTCAAGGTATCTTATTCAAACACAATGTGACTTTAAGGATAACTCTATTAGAAATTAGATTTTGTAAGCTCCATTTCGTATATTTGGCTCAAATGCAAAATAAATAGATTTAATGATTAAAATTGAGATGAAGAGCAAGAAACTAAAAGTTGCCAAAATATACTACATCAATTTTTAATCGTTATTTGAGAGTTGGGACCGCATGTTATACATACACACATAATAGATGCATTATGTATATACAAATCTAAATCCATACAAAGCCTCCTCTCCTTTCTTTCAGTGTCAACAAACACTAGTAGGATTTTGGTCTTTTATAATTAATTTTTTGTGACTTAAATGGTCCAAAACAACTTCTTTTCCAAAAATTTGAGTCACAAAGGACCATGTAAGTCACAAAGGACTAGTTATAAAGGACCAAAATCCTACTAGTGAAACTAGTTATTATTATTATTAGAATCATCGTTCTCGTATGTAATTATTGAGTTATTTACAAATAACTAGCTAGAATATACACTCTAAACATGGTTTAAGGCTCAAGACTCAATATTTTTCAAAGTAGTTGAGAGATAAAATTATATTCACACTTGATCCTATGAAGAGTTTTAGCAAACTGAATCTAGTTCAAAAGTGTATCTAAATTCATTCCTAGAGTCCCTCACAAACAACACTCTTAACACCAAGTGCGAACATACCTTAAGATAGCAAATTGGGATTCAATTCCAAAATATTACATGAGTGGCAAACAAACACTTTTGAAGAACAGTCATTCTTATAACTGAATAGGTCTCTATGTTATTATTGTTCATAAAAAAACATCATATTATAGAATGAGTTTTTGGAATATTGGACAACGTCTACATTCTCTGAAATAGTACGCAACTGAAGATTATTAGATGTTTGACAGGGACATGTTCATTCTACCAATAACACAACTCAAGGTATCTTATAAAATTTCGATGCTGCGTGTCCAGTGAATGAAGTAGGATAAGGGGGGTGGGGGGGGCAAGACAAGAAATGGTCGCCTCAAATATTTGGTCACATCATATTCCTTCAAAACGGCAAACATAGCGGTGGGTATGAAAAAGAAGCCTTCTTTTAGAGAACTGTACTTGATCTATTTGAAAGCTTTTTCCCAACATTCATATATATCTTGAATTTCACGTGACCGAAACTTGCGGAGACATGTTGATTTGGGGCCTTCTTGCTCCGACAAACACATACCGTGTGTACCATCAAAAGAGGGACTAAGTCGTGCCGTGTGAACCAAAGCGTGAAGAAATATCAACTGGAAAGTGAATTGCATGTCATGAATGATTACCGTATTGTATGTAACTTGCAATTACCCAGTGTCCAACAATTTACGAATTATCATCCGGTGTGTTCATTCTTAGTAAACTGAAGATTACAACACAGGAAAATTAACCCCCAAAGAACCAAGGATTCATGGTTTTAAAATGACAAATTCAATTAATCATATTGTGAAATAGATAATTTAGATGAGACTAAATTTTGTATCACTAGAATCAATGAAGAATAATGCATGATGGTCAAGAAACAAACAAATTTGAACAAAAGGAAGCCCACATAGAACTAACTCAAAACTGCTAAAAATTTACAAGGCCCAATTTGGACTTCTTGATCTTTTAGGGGTTAAGCAAACTGAAGCTTTGTTCCCGGTTGTGTTTTTCATAGAACATACTATATTGATTATCCCATTTAGTGAAGGGGGTTTTTATAGTGCGTGTGGGAAATTAGTGAAGGTGATACTAAATATCAATATGATATAAAATTAGCGTGATATGAAGATTTCCCCCACTCAATAAAAACTTAGCCCTCATTAATTTTGAGATTTGGCAATATAGTGCGTGCTTCGGGAATTAGTACCACACGCACTAAATGGGATAATCGGTGTAGTGCATTTTGGGAGGTATATCAGCTCCCAGCTCTTCATATGTAGTACATTTTATATAGGATATTAAGAGGAATTTGGTTGGAAAAGAAAAACACCAAGACATACATGTTTTTCATATCTTTCACCGATTTGTAATTTTCTCTCAGAAAATGTCCACGGATGGAATTTCGTAGGTAGAGGGCACGGTTGGCACATGAAATATTTACAAATATTATTCAAGGTTTTTTTCTTTTTTCATACATAACACTTTTTTTAAAAGTAAAAATAATTTTAAAAAATTACATTTATAGAAATATTTTTATTGACCTTGCCCTCCACCTACGGTAGTAACGAGGTAGAATTTGAAAAAAAAAAAAAACTACTTATTTCATAATTATATGGGATTAATCAATACCCATGATATTTTATAAATTTGTATTGTAGAATGAATCTCCTAGTTATAATTGTAGAATAAATCTCCTAGTTATAGCTTAAAATAATTTATTCTATTTTCGTTGTTTGGTCCTCTTAATTTCCGATTTTTAAGTATTTTATTTTTTGAATTATTTTTTGGCGACCCAGATATGGTACTACGGTAGTACAAGGTGTTTAGATTCACAGTCATGATGCTGCTTGGGGTCTGCCTTCCGGCAGGTCCAGCAAGGAAGAGGTCTGTCATATGGTTATTCCCAAATCCCAACAGAGACTTAATTGAGAGTTGTCATTGTATTGGAAGTACCAATGGCTCCCTTACAATCACTTCATCAACATCGAAGGTACAACTATGGTGGAGGCACCTAAAATCACCCATTTAAGTTACCGTGCTGGGATTTAGTTTGAAAATGAAATTGGGACTATTTTTGGTTGACATTCAAATAAGATTCATGAATCAAAGTGAAAATAAATAAATAAAATCTCAACTAAAATTTAATTTACATGAATTTTGAAATTGAAAAATTAATCATATCTCATTTGTGTCATATCACCGGAGCTTTTCCCAATACAAAAAGTATGATGAATTGCATCCTAGACGCCCTAATTCCGTTCACTTATAGAACCCATTTGGTTGAATGATAAGTGATCGGATTTAGGCTCTTTGAGTAATGGTTGTTGAAGGCACCTATAGCTCCAAAATGGGAAGGCGGTTGCCTTTAAATGTCTCCACTTTATTGTAGAGCTATTTTGCAAAGTAATTGCATGTTGGATCTTAACTCATAAGTGTTTATTGTGTATTTTTTGTATTGGACCCCTTATTGCAAATCAAGTGTTTGTGTGAAAATGACTTTACATTAACACGATTGACACTGTTGATCTTGTAGTATAGAACAAGAACTTTAAAATGATATATTGCGATAAAAAAACTAAGATAAAATGAGAAAATCCCATCACTGCAAAGTTTAGTGATGCAAATGGCCATATTGGGCGTTTTAGATGTTTGCCGGTTAGATTACTTAGAGCATAACCACCCATGACGCGCCTTGAACCTTCTAGCGGGCCCTTGAATTGGTTGGCTCGTGTGCTTCGAATTTGGGGTGGCGCAGTCCCTACCCACGCTGAGTGCCCCGTGCTCTTCATCGACAAAGTCAACTAGTCCGGCTAGGGTTGTTAGGCTGGGGCTGGTGGGGAAAGGATGGAGTCCGCTCTTGGAGCCCGGGTTGTCTTTTCCAATTGGAAATCAACTATTGGCCCGGTTTTTTGTAGTTGTTGTTGCTCTTGTTTTTGTTGTTCATGTGGTTGCACCAAATGGATCAATGGAGGGCTAGGCTTTGTGCACAATATGATGCCAACTTGGAAGACGATGGGTTAGATGAGGCAAATGAGGAGGCAATTTACGTATTATGTTTGGTTTTCTTGGTGACCAACTTGATGATCTCAATCAGAGAGGTCCCCATCGTGGCTCTCGGCGTGGCAAGAGACACAATAGAGATGGACAAAGAGAGGAAGGTCATGTACAAATGTTCAATGATTATTTCTTGGATACCCTGGTCTATGGTCCGGAATTGTTTTGCCATTGCTAAAGGATGAACCATTGTTTGTTTTTGAGAATAATCCAAAGAATTTGTGCGTATGACGAGTACTTTGTTCAAAGGGCAATTGCAACGGGGACTTTGGGTCTTTCTTCTATCCAAAAGTGTACCTCCGCACTTTGAATGCTTGCATATGGAATTGGCTCTGATGCAACGGACGAATATTGTAGAATTGCGGAAAGTACGGCTATAGAGAAAATGAAACGTTAATGTTTTAGTAGTTCGTGTCAAATTTGGAGCTTAATATTTACAGCAACCCACTAAAGCTGACATTGGTCGGCAAATGCACATAAACGAAGCTTGAGGTTGACCTCGTATATTCGCATCTCTTGATTGCATGCATTGGGAATGGAAAAACTTTCTAGTGGCAAGGCAAGGGGATTTCTTAAACAAGGATAAGGGAAAAGCAATTGTTTTTGAAGCCATTAACACCCAATTCCCTATTTTTGCACTTGGCCATATAATCATACACTTGGCTTCCGGGCGCACTAAAAATTCAAATTGGTAGAAATTGCATGAAAATTTTGGCCAATTTTTTTCTTCTACAGATTTGGTTGCAAAAAAGGATAATTTGGAAATTGTCGAGTCATTTTTTTCTTGAAAAGTCATTACTTGTGCTTTGAGTATTTTCTAATTGAATTCTATATGCAACAAAACTCTCCTTGAAATTGATCTTGACACATAGTATATTAGGAAAATACAAGAGGTTAGAGTTCTCAAACAAGAGGTTAGCTACACATCTTACAAAACCATATAAACATATTGTAAGCAATTAGAAGTAGGCCACAAATAGACGATTATATTTTAAATATACATTTTAGTATATAAAAACACTTTACTTGTTTACAATTTATAAGAATAGTACAAACTTTTAAATCAGTACCTTGACAACTAAACTAGATAATAACATACTATATAGTAATGTACTAATGTACTCTAATAAGCATCTAGCAACCTCTTGTCACCCATGCCTTCAATGTGCATTGCAACATATTCAAGTATGTGCGACTTCGCTTCATTTGGAATAGTGATTTGCTTCATCCGCACGTAATCATATAGCGCCACTGTTGCATTTGTTGCTTCCTCCCTCCAAATAGCAACCCCACTATGACATTTCTTTACTATGTCATCAAAATAGATTATCCAACCTCTTCGAACAAACTCGTCATAACAACAAGCTGAGCGATTCACTCCCCTATACAGAATCCATGAAATTCCACATGAACAACATCGTTGTCAACTCCAACAAGGCTTCCAAATGCACTAAGAAAAGGGAAAAAAGAATGTGCGGCCATGCACACTCAACCACTTGTACAAAAAATAAAACAAAAAAAATCATTAAACATCTATCTATCTGTCTATTTATAAATATATATATACATATTATATATAATATATATACATACTTTTTGCGGGTCGCTAATGATACATAGTCACCCCTTTGTTTTCTTCCTTTCGTAAAGAATACATGCGTATGTTCTTGCATACCCTCTCATAGCCGCCTCAAAAGTATATAAGGCGGTCATGGAAGAACATATAGATGTTCTCTTGAGGAGTCGCTTGAAGTGAGGACAAAAGAAGGTCCACAAGCGCGGACCCTATGCCCCCAAAAACCCGTACAAAAATAAATAAAATATATATATATATATATATATATATATATATATATATATATATATATATATATATATATATATATATATATATATAATTTTTTTATTTTAATTTTGTGCGCGTGGCGGAGGGTATGCGGCAGCGCACCCTCTGTCCTCCAGCTCTCATGAGAACAAAAATATGTTCTCTCATACCCTCCCATAGCCACCTCATGAGTATATAAGGCGGCCATGGGAGCATGGGAGAACCTATTTGTGTTCTTTTGAAGAAAGAATGGAATGGGGTCCGCGCATGCGGACCCTCAGCCCCCGAAATCCCGAAAATCCCGTAAAAAAAAGGATTTTTATTTTTTAATTTTTTTAATTTTTTGGGCGTGGCGGAGGAGTTGAGGGTACGCGACAGCACACCCTTTGTTCTACAAGCCTCAAGGGAACATGCGTATGTTCTCCCATACCCTCTCATAGCCGCCTCATGAGTATATAAGGTGGCCATAGGTGCATGGGAGAACCTATTTGTGTTCTCTTGAAGAAAGAATGGAATGGGGTCCGCGCGCGCAGACCCTCAGCCCCTGAAATCCCGAAAATTTCGGAAATCCCATAAATCTTGGAAAATAAGGAAATTTTTATTTATTTATTTTTAAATTTAAATTAAATTTATTTATTTTGGGCGTGGCGCAGGGCTGAGGGTACGCAACATTCGAATGTTGTTTTGAAGAATGGAGGAAGGAGGAAAACCCAGCCTTAAGTACTTTTTGGCACACAAAAAAAGAAATAAGAAAACGGAAAATAAAAAAATAAAAAATTCTTCTCCCATACATCCTGGCAACGGTGTTATAATGTCTTAATCTATTCATAATTTGTAATAGTTTTTAAATAGTCAATCTTGCAATTTTAAAATAAAGGAGATTCAAATTTTTGTTCTGAAAATTTTGAAAAATTAGTCTTTTATTGCAATATACTACAAGTTTCAACAAAGAAAGAAATCGATGTTTTTTCGTCAATTTTTTTTGAGAATTTTTGTTTTTTAGCACAATTAGGTCCGGAAATGATTGCACTTGGCCAAGTGCAAAATAGGGAATTGAGTGTTCATTGCCGACCAAAGCCTTTGGATATGGCATGTGTTTTTGGCATATCATGTTTCAACAACAATATTAGTATCCTTCATAAATCACCTTTGATTCGCAATTTAGTTGAAGATGAAGGGTTGGACATTTAACATGTTGTCAACAATGCTCAATATGATCGATACTATTTATTGGCCAATAGGATTTACCCCCGTTGGATTTGTTTTGTACAAACAATCCATCAACCTTGAGATAGAAAGCGTTCTCATTTTTCAAGGATGCAAGAAGTGTCTTGCAAGAATGAAGATCGGTATTTTGGTGTGCTCCAATTTAGGTTTGCTATTGTCAAAAACCCTTGTTGGCAATGGGACATTCCTACAGTTTTTGATATCATGTATGCTTGTGTAATTTTATACAATATGATAATTGAAGATGGGAGGGACGGTGACTTTGAACGTTTGATCGATGTGGATGGCTAAAGAGGTGCATTGGCAAAAATTTAGAAAACGACCTGTGATAATATATATTATTCATTGAGAGGTTAAACTTCTACCAAATTATAAAAGTTTAGATGTAATATAAAATGCTTTAAAATCAAATAAAGAATATACTTAGAACATTCCTAAAATATTCTATAAAATTGTAGAATATTCCAATTATGTGATAGCTCCCAATTAAATATCGCTTGATTGCACATGGTTCCCATTCATAAGTATATGTGCACCCTCCATGGTGGATGGTGGTCGTGCGACATACCATTGCAACAAGGATTCACTTTTGATGAATATGTAGTGGAAGCAACGGTGATAGAGAATCATGATACCCATTTCAATTTACGGAGTTGCCTAATTGAACATTTATGGGCTCAAAAGGGTTTAGTTTCTAGCTATCACATTTGTATCTTTGGCATTACTATGAAATTTATGCGAATGAATGAATGAATTGTTTAAAGTACATATGTGTAGAACAAATTTATTTTCATTTATCAAGCTTTGGCGATTGAGTTTAAATAAAAATATTGAATTATTAGCAAAATTAGATTGAATTGAATTGAAAGCAAAATTTGGTTCGTACTGATGGACCCTTGGTCAAAATCCGTCCGTCAGTGCGAACAAGGGATTTGGGAGGGCCTCGTCTACTTTTGAAGCATTCTCAGTGAAATTGTCCGTGAAGGGTCACCAGTGAGGGATGCATTGCAAACACGTAATTTATTGAGGTAATTGATGCAACGTAGTATTGCTAGAAGCCAAAGACGTACGGGTGCTAAATAATGGTGTGTGGGAGGAGGGGTTAGGCATGGGCTGATCTCTAGAGTGTCCTTGTGATGAGTTATCCCATATGGTTTGTACATGGTGACCTCCTAGTGTACACTACTTAAGGTGGAAGGCCTTTGAGTAAAGATCATCTCTTTCTACGCATTCCTTGTGTTTGTGTGTGTGCCTTGTGCAATCTTTTCTACCTTCAATAGGTTATGGGCCCACTCATGTGTGTTTCATGAGTATTAGATTGCATTTGTGCAAGTATTTTGAGGTCGGTGCGCAACGGGCGGTTTTGGAGCATTGTTGGAGGTTTTGGAGCTTGTTGAAGCGTTGGTGTTTCTTGGAGGTGTGCATGGGCTGAAGTTACATGTTGGAGCACTCTCTTTGGTCAATTTCTTCCCTTGATCTCCTTCTTTTCTTTCTTCTATCTCTTCGTTGCGAGTGGAACTTCGTTTGGTTCAATTGTGAGCATTTGAGTAAATGCAAGTGATTTGTGAGGTGTGAAGACTCTCGTGGAGGGTCTACCATCTGATCCTAGTGATTAGGCACTTGCTTTGAGGTGTTGCATGTGTTTCATGCTCTTGGGGTGCTCAAATTTTCATTTGGAGCTAGTTTGTGCACAAAGGTGCGGTTTTGAGCAATTTCAATGCGATTGGGGTTTTGAGGGACTTGTGTGAGTTCATGTGCATTGAGTGAGTGCTCTTGAAGGACACAAAGGTGTCATTGACGTGCATTGAGTGTTTGGGGACACTAAGGCGTCGTATTGAAGCATTTGGAGTTGTTTTAAGCTCCATTGAGTGATTTGAGGGGTTTTGGTGAGCCTCTTTGCATTTTTGGGTGAGGGTTCTCACATTTGAGTGTTGGGAGGCGTGTGTGGAGCACAAAAGTGCTGATCTAGTGTTTGGGGTTGTTTTAAACCCATTGGGTGCACAAAGGTGCAATATCAAAGCAAAAAAATCACAAAAACAAAGTTGTGTGTTTGAGTTTGAGGTTTCATTTGTGTGGGGAGGCATACGTAAGTGAGGATCATGGCATCTTTTGAGGGTGAGGGTCCCAAGGTCGTGGACAAGTTCGATGGGGTGAATTTCCACTTGTGGAAGTTCAAAATGGAGATGGTGATGGCCGAGAAGGAGTTGTGGGAGATTGTCGAGGGTAGTGAGGAACCTCCTTTCTCTTCTACGGATCCTAGGATCATGCAAGCGTACACGAGGAGGGAGAAGAAGGCATTTGCCATTTTGGCACTCAACCTCGCGGATTCGCAACTTGCGCACATTCGTTCGTGCAAGACACCCGCGGAAGCATGGTCCAAGCTTTGCAACATTCACGAAGCGAAAACATTAGCCAACATTTTGTTTTTGAGGCGCAAGTTCTTCACCATCAAGATGGGCGAAGAAGATGACATGTTGGCGCATATCAACAAGGTCAAAGCTCTCGCGGATCAACTCAACGGTTGCGACGTGTCGGTTACGGATGGTGACATCGTGATGACACTTTTGGAGAGCCTTCCATCATCATACGAGTACCTCATCGTGGCGATGGAGTCAAGACCCATTACGGAGCTCACATTGGACTATGTGACCTCACGGTTGTTGCACGAGCTTTCGCGGCGAAAGGAGAACGAGTCTCGAGAAGATGGAGCGGCACTTGTGGCGAAGCAATCCAAGAATGGAGGCGGTGGGAGCTCAAGCGACAAGGTGTGCTTCTATTGTGGTAAGAAGGGCCACATTGCCAAATTTTGCTTCAAACGCAAGAGGGATGAGAAAGGGGAGAGTGCAAACAACACTAAAACTCGTGACGATGATGAGTACGCATTTACGGCTAGATATGAGGCAAGCATGAGCGATGACATCGAGGGTGATGCAAGCATGAGTGATGGTATCGAGGGTGATGCAAGCATGAGTGATTGGATTGAGGTTGGTGATGAGTATGCAAACATGGCAAGCAATGTATCGTGCAATGGTAGTACGAGTGATTGGATTGTTGATTCGGGGGCTACAAGTCACATGTCACCACATAAAACTTGTTTTCATTCGTATGCTCTCATTAATCCAAGGAGAGTGATTTTGGGAGATGATACGGTGCTTGAGGCCGTTCGCAAGGGCCAAATTGTTGTAGACACCGAGGTGAGGGGTCGTGTGAAGACAATCACTATCCAAGATGTCCTCCACGTTCCCAAATTAACGGCAAATTTACTATCGGTGAGGCAATTAGTGGCAAAGCACTTGAGGGTTGAGTTTAGTGATAAGGGGTGTTATGTGTTGTCACCGAGTCGAGATGAGGTGGCCATCATTGAAGAACACGAGAGCTTGTACCACATCAAGTTCTCCAAGGTGCATTCGAAGGAATCGGCGGCGTTGGCGCATTCAAACTTGAAGGACGACAAGTTGGCGTTGTGGCATCGTCGACTTGGCCATTTGAACATCAAGAGTGTGAAGACACTACGCGGCATGGTAAGCGGTATGGACCTTCATCAATTGAAAGTGGATGCTTCTACATTCACGTGTGAAGGTTGCATTGAAGGCAAGCAACAACGGTTGCCATTTGCGGGTGAAGGGGCGACACGGGCCACAAAAGTTTTGGAGATCGTGCATTCGGATGTGTGTGGCCCCATGAAGACCACATCGATGGGAGGTTGCAAGTACTTTGTGACCTTCATCGATGATTTTTCAAGGAAGATATGGCTCTACCCTATCAAAGCCAAGAGTGAGTGCTTTGAGAAGTTCAAGGAGTTCAAGACATTGGTGGAGAACCAATCCGAGTTGAAGATCAAGGTGTTTCGGTCGGACAATGGCGGCGAGTACATGTCCAAGAAATTTGACGAGCTTTTGAAGAATGAAGGCATCGCACGCCAAACTTCGACCCCGTACACGCCTCAACAAAATGGAGTTGCGGAGCGCGCAAATCGCACCATTGTAGAGATGGCGAGGAGCATGTTGCACGCTCAAAACTTGAAGTTGGACCTTTGGGCGGAAGCGGTGTTGAATGCGGTATACACACGCAATCGGTGTTCAACAAGCGCGGTTGAAGGCATGACGCCGGAGCAAGCGTGGAGTGGGAGGCAACCATGTGTTGCACACATGCGCATCTTCGGATGCATTGCATATGCGAAGGTTCCCGACGAACGGAGGACGAAACTCGAGGCTAAGGCCTTGAAATGTGTGTTTCTTGGGTATTGTGAAGGTACCAAGGCGTATAGACTCGTGTCGGTGGACACGAGGAAGATCATTCGGTCACGTGATGTGACATTTTGTGAGGAGTCTACGATGGAGGCTCCTTTGGAGGTTGGTCCAAGTGGGAGTAGTGGAGACGTTTTGGTGGACACACCCTCCAAGTCTCCTAGTGTTGTTGATGTAGGTGATGATGACGGTGATGACGTAGCTGGCGACACGGAGGTTGTTGAAGCGCCATCGAGCTCAAAGGCCAAGAATGGCGCAAAGGGCACGCAAGAGGAGCAAGTTTCTTCAAGCGAGCGGCGGTACCCCGAGAGATCGCGCAAGCCACCTGGAGAATGGTGGAAGAACCACATCTTCCCTCAAGTGGAGGACGAGCATGCGAATGTGGCATTATCGGATGGTCCATTGACCATTCGAGAAGCCATGCAAGGTGAGAATGCGGTCAAGTGGGAGCGCGCCATGCAAGAGGAGTACGACTCTCTAATTGCTAACGGTACGTGGCAATTAACTCCCATTCCAAAGGATCGCAACCCCATTGGTTGCAAATGGGTGTTTCGGACAAAGAGGGATGTTTCGGGTATTGTTGTGCGTCACAAGGCAAGATTAGTAGCCAAGGGGTTCGCGCAAGTGCATGGGGTGGACTTTCACGAGACATTTGCTCCCGTGGCCAAGTTCACCACCATTCGATGCATTCTTGCCATTGGAGCGGCCTTGGACTTGGAGATGCATCAAATGGATGTGAAGACCGCATTTTTGAATGGCGATTTGGAGGAGGATATCTACATGGTGCAACCTGAGGGGTTTGTGCAACAAGGTAAAGAGCACCTTGT
The DNA here is from genome assembly GCA_022496805.1 of Pohlia nutans. Taxonomy (NCBI): domain Eukaryota; kingdom Viridiplantae; phylum Streptophyta; class Bryopsida; order Bryales; family Mniaceae; genus Pohlia; species Pohlia nutans. Next base: position 8,371,851 of record CM040085.1, on the reverse strand, counting down.
TTGTAAGTTGCAAAAATCATTGTATGGGTTGAAACAATCTCCAAGAGCGTGGTACCAAAAGATTGACACGTTCTTGCTTGCACACGGGTTTACTAGGAGCATTGCGGATCATAGTCTCTACTTCATGCAAGAGGGGCAAAATGTGGTGATTGTGATCATATATGTTGATGATTTGATCATTCTTGCAAGCCTCATGAGTTTAATGAATGCATTAAAAGGCATGCTTGAGAGAGAGTACGAGATGAGTGATCTTGGAGAATTGCACTTTTGTCTTGGTGTTGAGTTTGTGCGTGATAGGGCTACACGCACTATCACCATGAGTCAAGGCAAGTATGTGATGGACGTGCTCAAGAGATTCGGGATGGAGGATTGTAAGCCCGTGGCAACACCATTGGATGCAAACTCCAAGCTCGTCAAACTTTCGGAGGAGGAGTATGCGATGGAGGCTAAATCGATGGCGGAGGTGCCATACAAGCAAGCGGTGGGGTCGTTGATGTATGCGATGATTGCGACACGGCCCGACCTTGCGTATCCAATTAGCGTGGTGAGTCAACACATGGCGAGACCGGGCTCGATGCATTGGATGACGGTCAAGAGGATCATGCGTTATTTGAGGGGCACAAGCGATGTGAAGTTGTGTCTTGGAGGCAAAGACATTGTGTTGAGCGGCTATTGTGACGCGGACTACGCGGGAGACACGAGCGATCGAAGATCGACAACGGGCTACATGTTCAAGGTCGGATCGGGAGCGGTGTCGTGGAATAGCAAGCGGCAACAAACCACGGCGACATCAACGGTGGAGGCCGAGTACATGGCTACGAGCCATGCTACGAAGGAGGCCATTTGGTTGAGGCAACTAATGGTGGATGTGGGTTGCACACAAGGTGAGGCTACAACGATTATGTGTGACAACCAAGGGTGCATTTCACTTGCAAAGAACCCTACACATCATTCACGCACGAAGCACATTGATGTGCAATACCACTTCATTCGGGAGAAGTTGGAATTGGGAGTTATACATTTGGAGTATTGCCCAACGGAGCACATGGTGGCGGATGTGCTCACAAAGGGTCTTTGTAGAGACCAACACCAACGATTAGTAATAGCATTTGGACTTAGAGGCTTTGGCTCTACGCAAAGTGGGAGTATTGAGGTAATTGATGCAACGTAGTATTGCTAGAAGCCAAAGACGTACGGGTGCTAAATAATGGTGTGTGGGAGGAGGGGTTAGGCATGGGCTGATCTCTAGAGTGTCCTTGTGATGAGTTATCCCATATGGTTTGTACATGGTGACCTCCTAGTGTACACTACTTAAGGTGGAAGGCCTTTGAGTAAAGATCATCTCTTTCTACGCATTCCTTGTGTTTGTGTGTGTGCCTTGTGCAATCTTTTCTACCTTCAATATAATTTGCTATTTATGCACTTGACTAAATGCGCTCATTTCATAAGCATATTTGGCTTTAAAAATTCGGCTAAAAAAAATTTGGCTAAAAGTTCACTAAAAAACATCGATTTTTGTCTTTTTACAATCAGTTACATTGTAAACAAACTATTCTTTTATTTATTTATTTATCCTTATCCTTATCTATTATTTTATCTTTTCATTTAGCTTGTTTTCTTTCTTGTCTTCCTCTTGTCTATCTTCTTGTCCTTTTTTTTCTTCTATTTTTTCTTCACATGTGCCTACTGAATTCTAAATGGCTACCACAAAGCAAAAATATAAATATAAATATAAATATAAATAAATATTTTTTCTTACTTTATTTGGCCGTTGACTGCTACTAAACCCTGAAAGGCGGCTGCCAAATAAATTTAATTTAAATAAAATTTAAAAATCTATTTTTGACCGTTGGGTGTGCAGCTGCGCACCCAATAGCCAAAAATAGAAAATTAATAAATTATAAAAATTATAAAAATATATATGGTGGCCGCCATGTAGGATTTAGCAGCACCCAACAGCTAAATAAAGTTTTATTTATTTATTGTTTTGACAGCCTTCATTTAGGATCCAACAACATCCAACCGCAAAATAAAATAAATAAAAATATTTATTTTTTATTTTTTATTTTTTTTCTTTGCGACCGCCATTTATATGGCCAAGTTCGATTATACGGCCAAGTGTGTAAATAGAGAATTGCGTGTTTGCAGCTGGGATGCATTAGAGACTATTGAAGGCCAGTCTGGCACCGCTCGAGGAGACGCTCTTAGATTCTCTTAAGTTTGATTGATTTTGTCATTGAATAGATGATTTTTTATTTTCTTGCAACCATGTTATATTTTACAAGGAGAGTATAAGGTGGTATAGACTACGTGGACCAAAAATCATTTATTTGGAGATTTATTTGGAGTCATACAAGCAAAATGGGGTATTTGTAGTAGTACATTTTACAACTTAATTTGTGCAAAAATGGGTTAAACATAAATTTTATTTGTTTTTTGGGGCATACCTTATAGGTTTCAATACAACTTGAATACATGTTCATTTCTATTTATTTATTTTATTTATTTACTTTTGGAGAAATCGCTTTTGTACACAATTTCTTCAGCGGGCTGAGGTTTCTTTTTGGCAAATTGGATTTATAGTGAGGGCCTTGAATTTTACAACTCTCAGTATGAACTTCGATTCATAAAGGAGATTTCTTTCATTCTTGGGCTTGCCTCTCTTAACCCCTAAATTTCCTTGTGTTTTTGGGAGCTTGAAACCTCAAAACTGCGATTTTCTACCTCTATGTACTCCCGGGGATGTGAACCAATTTTTTTTACTTCTTTTAGAATTCCAACCGTAAGATCTTGTACCTAAGCCTATTCATAGCTACTGTTTCAAAAATTGACCGTTGGATGTTTATCATTTGCAAGATCATAACATCCAAAGTTTGTGCAAAAGTTTTTGTGGGCATTGTTTGGGAGGCATTGTCTCCATAGTGCAAAGGGGGACTTGAAGATTGTTAGTCCAAACATTTTGCTCATATTTTTTTCCATGTAGGTAACTAAGTTAGGCACCTCCATGCAAAATTTTAGAGACTCATCATGCTTTTTTGGCCTTCATGCAAATTATTTTCTAGAAGAAGGTTCAAAAACCACAATATAGTAAAACTTGAATAACGTTAAAGGTTTTTGGTTTAGTAAAAAAGTGAACGGTGAAAAGTTACATCTATGAGTTTGTGAATTTTAGAAAAAAAAAAAATCGAAAAATTCCTAAATCTCAAATTTTGACAATTTTTGAAAGAAAAAACTGTAAAATTACAAAAAACTGTGAAGCTTGCTCTTGTAAATTTTGAAGGCTGCCCATGTAAAATTGTTAAAACTTTCAACTTGGATTTTTTTTAAATGTGTGTAGTAGTATTATTATAAACATATTTCCAAAAAAAAAATTCAAAAAAACCCCTTTTTTTTTTTTTTTTTTTTTGCTGCCCGAGTTGGGCTTGAAAACAAAATTTTGCATAATAAAATTCTAAAACTTGAATTTGGCTGCCCAAATTTTACCACATATAGTATGTATGTATTACCACACCCACACCAAATTTTAGCCCAAAATACTAAAGTTAAGCCGGTCTTCTAGGCTGCCCGAAACAGCAAAAAGCCATTTTGGTTTTTAAGGGCCTTTAGGGGTTAAGATATTTCAAAATTTTATTTTGAATGTATCAGATGATTAAAAAATGAATAATGTTCTATTTCACCCAAAAAAAACTAATTTTTATTCTTTTTTTGCATACATAAAGGTATTCATTACAACAAAATTGGATGCTCATGGTTTGCAACTACCTTTAACATCCCAATTCAACACTGTTTTCAAAGATGCGCTATAAAATGTTTGATGAAATCCTAAAATGTAGTAGATGTACAAAGAAAACTTATAAATGTCAATGTGAAGATCACATCTGTACGGTTGGATGCATCATATTTTTTATTAATAAATTTTATTTAATTTTGAAAGGTTTTCTCTTGTAATTCAATTAAAAATCCCAAATGAACACAAAAAAAATTCAAAAAATTGTAATGAAGTTGGAATAACATGCCCTACAAGATGGTATGGTTTCCATTATTTGATTCTACCTATTTTGGAAAATCATGTTTGAGGTTTCACTTTTTGAACTAAGAATGAAATTTGACAAAAACCGATTGTGTTATTTTTCTAAAAATCATAATAACCTATTTTGAAGATCCAAACCGATAAAAGAATAGTCAATTTGCACAAGAACCAAGAGTAATTTTGGTGGATGACAACTGTCCAATCTGGATGAGATCCGAACAACTTCAATATGTTCATCATCCAATATATGTACGGTGGCGCGCTAAAGGGTTAATAATCATTTGAAACGACATTTATCTCCAAAACATTGCAATTCTGCTACAAAAATGGCTCATCTTGCAATACTTGGATTACATAGGATGCTAAATGAGACCCTATATCATTAATTCTATTCACAATCTTCAAATGCCATTTATACTTATCTCATATGCATTTTACTAAATTTTAAATTGTTTTAACCCTTAAGTTCCTGAGGGGTTTTGCTACAAACTAAACGTGTTATAATATGTGTTATATATGATTTTTTTGAAGTTTGTAAAATATGAAAGTTGTAATGTGTAATCCCTAAATTTCATCTATATGGTTGAATACCATCAAAACCATTAGATTTTTTATAAATAAAATTTAAAAGAAAAGTTTTGAATTTTCATAAAAAATACATTATTCAATATTTTTTGTTGAATTAAATTATTATTATTTAAAGGTACAAATGTTCATCACATGAATAGAAGTTGCCAAGATTTAGAGTTTATAATTTGTCAAAATGTCAATTTGAACGACACTACGAAAGAACAATACATAATTAATAGTTTAAATGAAACAAATTCCTATGGGTATTTAACCCCTAAACGTACCAAGGTGTCCCTGGAATTGACAATTTGAGAAAAATCATCATATTTTACTACTTAGAAGAATATTTTGGAATTGATATACAAATGAAAGTTCTAAATTTTGAATTTTAGATTCCATCTATATGGTTCGATTCACTAATACTATCACCAATATTAAATTATCAATTTTGAAAGTTAAAATTAAAAATTCCTTCTAAATTCGATTACAAACAAAATTTTAATATGTTTTGAGTAAAATTTGTTGGAATGAGTTTGAAATGAGATACTCTTAAACGTGGTGATTCTTTGAAATTTGTGTGTTTCTTAAATCTACGACCTCATTTTTGCAAAGCCACTTTTGAACTACAGTCAATGCAATTTTGGCTTGGACAACGACTTGACATACTTCTACATTTGTAATTTTAGAAAAATATGTAATCAAGTATGACTAAATCCAACCATTAGGTAGGACAACAACTTGGTGAAGTATCTCCAAAAAATTGGATGAATTTCATCCAAGCATTGATGAAAACGTAGGGTGGATTTGAATTTGTTAGTCATCTAGAAACTGGACGCTGTGACGTTTACGGGTTAAGCATCTTATTAACCTTTATGCTTTTAGCCAATCTTACCAAAATTCAAAGATAAATAATTACTTTTGTATTTTTCTTTTTGAATTTTGGAAGTTTATTAGTTAGATATTATATATATAATTGTATATGATGAATTTTAGGAATCCATTTGCATAGATTTGATCTAAAATTCATAATTTATAATCTATCTTTGTACATCCATACAAAATATATACTTTATCATGCATTTTTCACACATTTACAACTTTGATATCTTTATAAATTGTTCCAACATCTACACCACCCAATGTTTTTTTTTTTTTTTTAAAAAAAAATTGTGAACACATTTTTAGTGATTCAATGACATATTCTTATAGGAAATTTGATTCTAAATAGGTCAGCCCAAGAAACACTCAATTTGAACACTCCTAACTCATTTTAAAACACTTTCTATTTTTGAAACGACCACTTTTGGGATCGCCTCGACACTTCAAGATTAAAGCACATGGAAGTCATTTCTTTGCAATGAAAATGATGATGGGTCCTAAATGATGTAAAACAACATCATATATGGACAATTTTGTGATATTTCAAATAATATTGAGTTATTTTTTAATTTTATTTTGAGTATCGGCCTCAAAGCTAAGTTTGGGCCAAGGGTTGACTATAATTAAGATTGATTTATTTCCAAACCATAACTACATTTTTAGAATATTTTGCAGGAAATAACATACTGCAACTTTTGTGTTTACATTTGTTACGTTTCATTCACTTATACTCATAATATAACTATTTGTATATAAAGATCACAAACTCAAACTCATTTTTGAGATTCATTGTACATATTAGCAGATACACTCATGAGTGGCAGATAGAATCTTGTCATATCGAGGGATTAGAGTATTTTGAGAATACATCTCTTGCCTATAGAGAATTTACATACTTTTCATTCTTGCCTATTGGAAGGCATGATCGCTAGATTTCCAAAGTGTATGAATGTTTATTTATTTATATATTTTTTTCCAAAAGTAAATCAAATATATTTCATCATGTTTTCTCACATAGCATTACCTATGAAGACATATCAAGATACATTTTTAATGAAAAGACAATTATGGTGAAGAGTTTCGTTAGTTTCCATACCATCCACATCTAATAGGACATTCCATAGGTTGCCAAGGTGTTCAAACTTGTGCCAATTACTTTGGAACATAGGTGGAACGTATACTATTTATATCTTATTATACATGAAACACGACATGTTCCACTTCTACACACTAGTAAAAAAGGCCGTCTTTGGGCACCAAGGAATAGTAGTAAAGTGTGGTGCACATGTCCATATTGGCTCTAAGCTAGTGCCAATATGGACCTTGGGCACCACACTCTAACACTATTCCTTAGCGCCCAAACACAACCCGTTCTACTAGTGACATGAAACATGACTTGCTTCCCTTCTACATGAAACATGACTTTAGAATGAGTCCCACTTATTTCTCCCTCCATTATCTCTTACACTCCTACTATTCAAAAATTGGATATTGTATAGATTCAATTATCCTTTTCAACATAAAAGATCAAGTTTTTCATCCATAAAAAGATTCATAATTTTTTTAGTTAGTTGCTAATTATTTGAACAAATTGATTTCTAGCAACTAGGTGTGAATTTCCTATAACGAATATCTTGAAACTTCAAAAATTCAAAGATTTTAGTTTAAAACCGATTGTGCAAAATTTGGATGCATAGATTTATGCAACGTCAAAATTTTCAAAAAATTGTCACATTAAGAATGTCACATTTTAAATCCATTTTATAAAAAATTACTCAAAAAATTGTGAGTAATAGGCAACCATAACATTCTTTAGCAACCCCACTATTCACCCTAGGGAATCAACATCGCAGGCCATAATCATTGCAAGAATCGTAATCTTCTAGAGAATAAAAGCCATCTCTAGTGAATGATGGTTTGGCAACTCAACAAACTTCTATTTTTTAATAGTTTGTACATGTTCCAAATCAAAAATTCCATGTTGATATGTTGATTCTTTTTACAAGCAAAAGGGTGTATTGCACTTCTAGCTAAAGAATGTTATCACAAATGCACATTATGGTCACCTAACTTCTTATCTAGGTGTACTAAATTGAATTTTCATTATATTGTGTATGATCATGTTCAACTGAACTTGGCATAAAACAAATTTTAGGGTCTTTAGGGATGTTAGGATTGTATTATCATCACCAACAAAGCCTTGAAATGATGATTTCCTTCTCACAAATGAGTTATGGAGCCTAAAACATTTACATGTCCCTATACAAAAATGCATCTCCAAATTTGAAAAAAGGAAGGTTGTAGATGGAATTTGTAGCTAATTTTTTTTTTTTCTAATCAAATATATGAAAATATAATAACCTTACATTTTTTTAGAGTTTTTGATTTTTTAAAGATTTTAAAGCTTAAATACATTACATCATCAATAATTTAATAATTGAGTATTTAGAAACAAAAGTTGATGAATCTTCTTCTTGAAAAATGATATTAAATTTTTTTTAAATCAAAAAATTAAATGAAGAATTCCAGGTGAAAATTCTTTTGAATTTACAAAAATAGAATTGAACACCAATATGTATGTATGTATGTATGTATGTATGTATACAGGTAACTTATTAAAAATACCTAAATAAATAATGTCAATTGAAACTTGTAGGTGCCATTCGTTGACGAAATCCAACACTTGTGAGCCAATTGGGTGCTCTTCAATTTAGTGGGTGAGTGACACAGAAGGTGATTTTTGTCTACAGAGAAAGTATCAGTGCGTCCGTTATTATTTTCTATATACTTGAGGACTGCTAGTCATTTGCACTCATAGAGCCTTGGTCACTACTCAAATTGAGGAGCTGGGTAACCTAACATCCAAACAAGTGAACTCGGGCATCAATCAATCATGCCGCTCGCTATGTGCAAGTTTTGTGTCCACAAGAGAAACATCACATCTTCTGCACGTGCTCACGCACTGCTAGCTTCTTCTTTTTTTACTCAATTCTGAACATATTTGATCACCTTGCGTTCCAAGTTTTTTTTGTTCCAAAAAAGTTTCACTCAACCCAACCCAAAATGACTGGTGAGACGTTTGCCTTGGCCACCCCATACGAAGCCCACGTGGGAGGGGCCACACACACGCGCACATACTAATAGAAATGGACTGTTTGACAGAATTTTGACCCAATGGGCCCGAACAACTTGGATTTCATAGGAAAAGCCATGCATGCAAATACGGAGAATTTCATTTTAAAATAAGTTGCGGGTTGCTCAACATAACCAGGCAATCATAATGCACTCAGAACTCTTTTATATCACAACTTTGGTAACCAACATACCATGAATAATTCAGAACTTGACATGTGGAAAGTGTCCAATACAATGTAGCCCTACACAATAGCAAATATAGACTGGAAATGTGATATTGGAAAGTGTGATAATAATGAGTTCATAGTGTAGTAGTTGAATCATTTCAATCCTGAAATTCCTACAAAGTCACAAAGATTATGAAATGTATACCATAGCTTCAAGTAAATCACCCTATTTGTGCCACTTTGTGATCACTATGTATCACAATCTTAAATTTTAAATTTTGATATATGTATATTTCTCATACATAGTGGCATAAATAAGGTGGACATACCTAATTCCGTCCAATTCCACTCGAAATTTGATTCAATTTCACCTCACTTTGAGTGAACACTAATACTGCATTGTTCAAATGACGATGAGATCACAAAGTGGTGGGCAGGTAATTTACCCCTAAATGACAGAGGGGGTAAGGTCCAAACCCAAATGTGTTATAAAATGTTACTTCTACAACTTTGGTGAATTCGGTCCAAAAGAAAAAATGAGCCATGCATGACGTTTAGTAATTATCCGTATGGCCAAACTTTCAAAAATTGTTTTAGATACTCATTTAATGAATTTAGAAGCATTTACCATTCAATATTCACCAAAATTACAAATTTTATTTTTAGAATTTGAAATTTGGTATGATTGGTTAAAACTAAACATTCTATTCTAAAATTCAAAAAATAATTATTTTCAAAGGAGAGAACATTATTAGTTCACCGAAAAAGTAAGTTTTACAACACTTGGACAATATTGAGGTCTTTGTCTTTGTAAAATTCTCCTTGGTGGAGTTTAACTCGAATTGACATGATTCAGATTGGGTTGAAAAGTAAACTTGATTTACTATTTGAAAATATTTTTTATTTATCAAAAAAAATCATCCTGGACAACCCTAAAAGAAAAGAGCAACGACCATAAAATGGTCATTTGGTCACTTAAGGGTTAAGGGGATGAAGGAAGCAATTCAGCGTGGGCAATCAAGTAGATTCCTCAAGTGTAATTGGGTATACATGGGACAGTTTAAGCTTACTTTTCTATCAACTATAGGGTGACTTTGAATGATTATAGAGCATTTTTAGGATCAATGCTCATAACCCCCACTTAGGGACAATTTTGTATTTTCAAGGCATACCACTTTGAAATTTCATTAAAATTACAAATTTTATCGAAAAATATGAATTCGATTCTACAAAAATTCCCTGGAAAATTTATTTGTGACACACTTAGTATGTTCTCCAAGATGCGCAGGTTGCTTGAATGGATGGTAACAGGTACTTCTACCTTATACCCTCAGTCTGCACAATTCATGAACAGAGTTTGGCACGAACCGAGCTTCACTGATAGCAAGGGAATCATGATCAATTGCATTGACAAGCTTGAAACTCACTCTTTACTGGTACAAGGGCGGGCGGGCGGGCCGACCATTTTCTGTCTCTGTGGAGGGACAGTGTAGGAAATTGCCCTTCATTGGCTCTTATTGTGAGGTTGGATTTCCCAAGCCCAAAAGTGTCCCTATGTACGAATGTCTTTCATTTTTCGTGATGAAATAATATAAGGTTCATACATAGGGATGCTTTCGGGTTGGGGGACAAGAATGGGTAATCCTATCCTCTTGATGCAATTGTCACAAGTTGCCAAAAAAATTGCAACTCTACATTCTTGTGTAAAGTAGAGGATACTAAAACTGTTCGGGATCTTGTTATTAGCAATAATTCATCTATTCATACACTTGATTGGACTTTTCACTTAATATTGCAAGTATGACTTGGCAAAATGTGTATTCTATTTAGTATATGATGCTCCCTCTGTCCGGAAATAACTGTCCTAGTTTTTAAAAAAAAATTAAATTCAACTTAACAATTTCTTTGCCAAAAAAAATCGTCTCAGTTCCCGAAAAATGTGTTTATCTTTAACAGTTGCATGGTCATTCTCCTTGTCCATCCTGTTAGAAGTGGGCAAGGCTAACGTTTGAAGTATAAAACACACGACAATAATGTCGGTACAAAAAATGCTAGAAACTAGGATAATTGTTTTTGAATAGAGAGAGTACACTATTTTGTAATCCTATGAAACACTAGGAACATCATTAATCAATGAACTTATTGATGAACATCATTTACGAAGCTTTGGATCTCATGTTGGCCATTTGTTGATTGAATAACTATTAAATGCAAAGTATCTTGATGGTAATTCTAAGGTACACAATTTAACCTAAAATTTTCATTTACTCTAAATTAGACTATTTTGGTATTATATTAAATTATGGATGACACTAAACAAGATAAAGAGTGTAATGACCTTTAAATGTATATGGCATTATCTATTGTTACTAATAGTAACTTCTTACTTTGAAAATGTATAAGCAATCATATACAGTGATGAAAATTTTGATATCAACATATTTGGCTCTTGTATCTAAATATTGCATGCTTACATATGTTAAAATGCTTAAAGTGGCGCAACAATATCCTCAAGCATGTTTGTAAATACTTTTAAGAGACTCAATTAGCTTGCCATCAAAACAAATACAAATCGCAACCAATCAAAACTAATACGGTAAATAAATTAAGACAATAGGGGATAAGATATAGTTATAAGTTACATACAATCAACCTTTTCAATTGTTGTGTATGTGGAGAAGCTCAAACAATAACATATACAAGGTGGTAATATTTGAAGTATATAGAATTTTTAAAGTTGAAAAGTGAAAAATGCTTACAAATAACACTTATAGATTATGAATTTGAAATTCTATTTTTATTTTATTTTGTAAGTTAAAAATTAAACATTAAAATAAAAGGGAGTACCATATTGATAACATTAACACTCAACATTTAACACGTTTCTTGTTTTTTCAAAAAAGGAGTACAATCTTTTTTAAACACTTAAGAGAATTTTAATATTTAAAGAGGCATCAATACAAAGAATCAATTGTGTACAAAGAAACCATTCCCCTATTTGTCCAAAATGACTTTAAACTACTCAAATGATTTCAGCTATTAAGTTGGTTGATCAACTTTGAGCCTGTAAGATACAGATAGTTCAATTCCTATCATCATCCATAGCTCAAATGTAACCACAAGAAATTTAGGTCCTTCAATTTATATATGCTAGAACAGAGCCAATCAAAGTTTTACAGAACCGGATGAAAAACTTTTCAGGATGATAGAGGATGAAACATTTGGGAAGAAAATGTGACCGTTTTTGTGATAATGGAATCGTGACAAATCGCATGACAATGTGCATTTAATATTATATATAGCAATTTATAAATAAAATTATAAAAACTATATGTATAGCTATTAAAAAATATTTAAATTTATTTAAAAAACGAAAATAAAAAAAATAAAATAAAAAAATAAAAACAAAAAACCACTCTCATGTTCCTCACATCGCATTGGTTCCTCACATCGCATCATGTTCCTCACATCGCAATGAATTCTATGATGAGCCTGAAATTTTTTGAGCTGAAAAAGTCCTTATCTAGACAAATTATGAGACTCCTGCGGACCAAATAGAATCATAAGTTGTGCGTTTGGAATTGAAAAAATTAACCCTTTAACGTCCCCATTCAACACTGATTTCGAAGCGTTATAATTTTTTTTTTAATGACTAACAAAAATGGAGCTGATGTACAAAGCTAAGTTGTAAATGTCAATGTGAAGATCACATCTGTATCGTTGAATTTATCTCTTTTTTTATTAGTAATTTGTAATTAAATTTTCAAGTTTTTCTTTGGAAATTCCATTAAAAATCCCAAATTGACCAAAATTAAAAATCATACTTTTTTTTAATGAATTTGGAATGACATGCACTACAAGATGGTATGATTTTCATTATTTGATTCTACTTATTTTGGAAAATCATGTTTAAGGTCTCACTTTTTGAACTAAGAATGAAACTTGACATAAACTAATTATGTTATTTAAAAAAAAATCACAATATCTTATTTTTGAAGATCCATACCATACAAATGATAGTAAACTAGCACAAGAACCAAGGAAAATTTGGATGGATGAAAACTGTTCATGTATGTAGTCAAAAGAATAATCTAAATTTGTTCATTGTCCACTATGTGGACATAGGTGCGTCAAAGGGTTTAAGGAAACAGAAGCCGGTTGTCATGATCAACAAAAAATTATTATAAAATGAGAAGCTCAAATTTTTAGGAATTTTTTTTTCCACGTATATATATTTTTATATATATATATATATATATATATATTTATATTTATATTTATATTTATATTATATTTATTTGTGTGTGTGTATGTCTGTCTGTATGTATATGTATGTATATATACATACTTACTGAAAAAGTTATGTTATTTGGAGAATATTCACATAATTTGACATTTATTGAAAGGCAATTTTCAAAAAATTATTATTATTTGCCATGGGGTGCCAAACGTGACAGCCGGATATGGTATGGGAGCAATGGAATTTGACAATATTTTCCATTGGTGGCAAGGGTTGGCCCTGCACACTTCGCCCTAAGTCCTCCAAGTCTTTGTTCAAGGTAAAGTTTACCTAACCTTGGGTTGTAAAATGCAATAAAAAAAAAATTACATTCCAAGCTCGTTATTATCACATTCTAGAATATTTGCTATTGTATACACATATTTGATTAGAATACATATTTCTATTGTCCACATGCCAATTATGAATTCATGTACATTGGTTATCGAAGGGGTGTTATGAAAGAGTTTTGAGTTTATAGGTGGTTCAGGGGCTAAATAGTGTGAAAACCAAAGACTTTAAGTTTTAACCTTATAAAACTTAGACTATTCTCGAAGATAAACCAATATTTGTTGGAAGTTTATAAATTGTTTGGTGTTTTGGGACAATATAGAATGTAAGTTATTAATGAAATTTAATTATACAAGTTGATACTACACTTGATCAATCACTCTCTATTGAAAATAAGAAAAATCCAATGGTACATATGCAAAGGTAGTTTGAAACTCATATATTCAAACTTAGTTTGAAAACTGTATAATTGGAGTGAAGTAAAAAGGTTTAGATTTTCTTTTAATCACATTTTAGTTCAAAGGGGTTCATTTTCTCAGTTTTTAGAATCCTTTATTTAGATACATAGTAAAGGTCATTTAGGGGTAAATTGTAAATGTCTGAAACAATTCTAAGAAGTGTTTGCATTTTAAAAGCCTTTAAATTGATATTTGTTGTAAAACTACACCTCCATAGATTCCCAAAAACACTTGCATATTGGACACATTGATGATTTTTTCCCACCTTTTTTCAAATCCTCAAATTGAGACAAAAATTTGGTTCTTCCTCTGTGAACAACAAACCCTTAAATTTTTTGAAGTCCTATTGAAATTAAAGCATGGATTATAAGAGCAACCACAAGCATATAATAGTAAAATTCCACATTTAGAAACCCCTAGAATTTTCCATAAATAGCAGCAACCAATTTTTTGTCTCAAAAGTTTATTAGACGCCAAAGAAAAATAATTGATGATGTCATTATAAATCATCTTATTTTCATTTCGCAATGGAAATATCATATTAAACAAACAAACAAAAATGAAGATTTTAATGATGATATTTTTATTTTTCTGTAAATCTCTGAAATTAAATGCTTGTAAATTTATTTGGAACAAGATCTATGATTATTTTCTCAATTTTGATAATATAAATAATTTATAATCATCATAACCAACATCTTTCCTTTTAATGAAAATGCTCGAAAAAGGTTGTAAAAGTCTTAGATTACAATTCACCTATACTTTATTTAAAACTTAGTGAACATTCAGGAGTCTAAAAAGCCTCTTGCCAATTAATTTATATTCATTTTTATTTTAATATTTAGAAACATGCATGATTTGTATTTTATCTAAAATTAAAATTAGATATGTTTAGTTAAAATTTGATATTTAATCCAAAATAAAATATTCATTTAACAATATTTCTCATTATATATATATATATATATATTTTTTTTTTTATGTTCAATAATTAAAGTTCAAAATCTTGGCTTTCTAAACATCTTAATCAAAAAATAATTATTTTTCAAAATTGAATTTTTCAAAATTTTAAGTGAGGGGTTTTCCAAAACAATTGAGATCAATTCATTATTTCATTTTTAAAATGGATTTGACTATGATGCTAATAAGCAAACTGTGATTCTTTTGCAAACACTATCACACTTAATACAGATATCTGCACAGTTCTCTCAATCGCGCTTGTCAAGCCGCCTTGAGCATGTCCTATGTTGGCGTGGGTGGCGATGCTCTAATTCTATAGTCAACACAGTGCGATGACTACACTTTCCATTCTATTTCGTATAAGTTTATTTATTTATTTTTAAATTATAACTTTTTATCAGGGGCATAATTTTTTATCAACTTAATTTGTATTACACATTGAGTTAATGCTACACTTTGAACTTGTTATTATCACACTCTCCAACATCACATTCCAATATTCACAAAAAAAATTGCTATTGTATACACATGTAATTGGACACTTTCCAAATACCAAGTTTTGAATTCATGTACGTTGGTTACCAAAAGTGCGATATCGAAGAGATTTGAATGTATGTCCGTAAAAAAAAATTAAAAAACAAAATAAAATAAAAATCAGTTGAAAGCCTAAAGTAACTTGCTTTTGGTTCTAGCAGTAAATAGAATGAAAAAGTTTACCGTTACAAGTACCCTAAGAACTAGTCAAAAAGGAACAATTCCAAAGGAAAATGAATATATTCCAGCCAGCCAGGGTAGTGGACAACTGGACACTAGTAGATTATCAATTCTCCAGCCATTAATTGAAAGTTTGGGTGTGAGGTTCCATTATGCAATTCCCGGATTCCTATGGACAAGGTGAGTTTGACCCAGTTATGTTTTAGGGTTTGGGGTCCACCTTAAACCTAACCCTAGAATTATCATTGCATCTAAAACCAAATGGGTGTTGACTTTGTTTCAAAGAAAGTATAGGGATAAATTTAAAGAATACCTGTAAGTTTCTTTTTGGTGGTTCAATCACGAATACCGAACTGTAGGTGGAGGGCAGGTTCGGCAAAAAAAAAAAAAATTGGGGAAAAATTAGGTTTGACAGATGGGATATTTGAGAATATTTTTCAATATTAAATTTTTCACCATATAAAAAAAAATTGAAAAAGAAAAATCCTGAAAAAAAATTATCAGTATTTTTAGAAATATTTGTTACTAACCTTGCCCTCCACCTATGGTATAAAATAGTGTTGCATACTATTTTTTTCAATCAACCATCACATGTTCAAAAGTGATGGTTGAAGAAAAACATTTGTTAAAAGGATTGTTAAGAAAAGCTTTTTTCATGTTTGGTAAAGTTTGTTAACCCCTAAGTGCCTAACCAATTGTTTTTGATTGATGTACAAAATTGAATGCCTTTTTCTCATCCATCATGCACTTTTTGCAAGTAAAAAAAATACTACAAAATTCTCTAGGAAGTTAGCTTCATGCTTGTGTGATCCAATTAGAAAGGGGATGATTTGTGAAAATTTTATGCTTCATTTCATGCCACATTGTTCCACCAAAAAAATTTAAGATATTAGTTCAAAACGAATCAAAGGTGCTCTTAAAGAAATCAACTCATCAAATTAAGCAACCAATAAAAATCACGCATTACATTTCAACCCACTACAACAATTTTCATCCACAGATTGTCAATATCTTATTTGTAGTCGAATTACAAAAGAATTTTGAATTTTAAGTTTCAAGGTTTATACAAAATATTGGTGATTGCAATTATAGATTTTACTGTATAAATAGAATCTAGAATTCATAATGTACAACTTTCATTCATACATCAAGTTCAAAATATCCCTTTTAGTTGCATTTTATAATGCATCTTTGCAATTCTCCAAATCTAGAGCGGGTTGTAGGCATTTAGGGGTTAAGAGTACAATTTCAATACCTTTTTAACAAGTTATTAGAGTCATCCTTCTTTTTCTTTCTTATTTTATTTTATTTTATTTTAAGAAGTTCTTGTTTCAATTACACAAAGTGAATTTACAAACTTAGCCAAGATTTTAGGATTAGAGTCATCCTTTGACCCTTAAAGGTCCAAAGAGCCCTTTCCGACCAGTATTATACACTAATATTCCATTGTATTTGGCATGGTTTCACACCTCCTATGGGTTTACGATCAAAAGTGAAGTTAAAATTCACGTCAACATGATTTTAATGAGCTATTGGAGTCTCAATTTGGAACTTTCTATTTACAACAAATGTCAAATATACGCGAACGTATCTACTATCCCCATCAGCCCTTTAAGGGTTAACTCACTTTGAGTTTGAATAAGATACCATGAGTTTTGCTTTAATATACTCTTATTTGTTCACTCCAAATAATTATAAGGTATGGAAGAGCTTAGTGGTCTCTCATTTTTAGGTGTGTAAGAGCTCGATGGTCTTCAAACTCGTGGAAAACTAGTTTTGTCATCTTTTCTAAAAATATTGACTTGATTTTGAGCAAAAAAATCTCATAGGAACAAAACATGACAATTTTGACTTGGTTGTCTATGCAATCTCCTATCACAATTTGAGATGAAACATTTATTTAGCGCTATAATTTGAATTCTTTGAGTTAGAAGGCAAACTTAACCTTGTTACAAAGTTCTTGGCAATGCGCTTTTTATGAGCCATTACTTATAAAATTTGATTTAGCTTTGAACCCATATTTGCAATTCAAAACTTGCGATAGAGATAATCTATGAGAAGACCATGTTTTCAAAACTTCAATGAACTAAAAATACTATGAAGAGACCACCACATGGCCCACATTGGCTATACAGTCAAATATCTTTAAAGGTTATGCCTTGGAAGGACCAAAAGTTAACCAATACACATGAGGTAACTAATAACTATTATAGAGGTTCATGGCCCGATTACATCACCTATAAATATATAACTAATATCCAATTAGAGGATATATTACGTTATCTATTACAAAAACAATCTTTATGAAAATGACTATAAAGACAATCTTCATTGAAAGTAACAAGTCAAAGTAGTTTGATGAGACCCAAACTCAGTGAAGGCTTATCAAGTCCTTCTCAAACACTTCTAAACAATCACAATCACCATATACATGCTCTTTGCCTTTAGGCAATCTATATTTTCTCTCTTTCCAAAACATCAACATCAGTATTCTCATGAGAGACATTTTTGCTCTAAGAGATAGTTATCAAATA
The DNA here is from genome assembly GCA_022496805.1 of Pohlia nutans. Taxonomy (NCBI): domain Eukaryota; kingdom Viridiplantae; phylum Streptophyta; class Bryopsida; order Bryales; family Mniaceae; genus Pohlia; species Pohlia nutans. The sequence continues at coordinate 8,353,834 of CM040085.1, read as the reverse complement.
TTGAGTGTTTTATAATGTTTGTTTGAAGTTATGGGGAACAACTTGTCGCCTCAGCTTGTGACCACTGACATACTTTGTCGGTCACAGTATAAGTAATAGTTTGTGACCACATATTAACCTAATAACAAAATATGTGGTTGAGGCTTGTGATTAGTAACAGCTTGTGACTACATACTTTGTTACTAATTATATGAACCGCCTATTGTAAGTGACAACTTGTGATAAGTAATAATGTGAACCACCTATTGTATCATGCAAAGTAGCACGTTGACCTTTATCCATACCTAGTTAACACTAGAGAAAATAGGAAAGTTTAACCATTAACAACTTCACCATTACTAGTGTAATATTTGAAGAAGCACCAACAAGTTAACTAATAAACATGAGTTAATCTATAAGGGGGTAACCTTTAAAGAAGTTTGACTATAGTTTATTCTCCTTCATTCGCGGATTTCAAACACTTTTGAACATGCATCACATGCTTCCATTTCTCTATTGGTTCAAATGAAGACTAACTTGACCAAATTCAAATGAACACCTAATGAGGAACAAAATTGAGTTTGGCCCTTATTCTTGTTTTTTTGTTTTGCTAGTTTACTAGATTCGTCCAAAATTTTGAATATGTATAGATTAATTCTAACATGTAATTTTTATTTTTTTGAATAAAAAGAACTTCAATCAACAACAAATAAAGGTAATTTCTTGTTTAAAGATAATTCTATTGATGATCAAAATTTTGTGTTGGTTTATAACATATGCATTCAAAAAATTATGCCATGAGTATGAGTATATAAAATTCAAAAGTGCAAAGCCATATATTTAAGTATCTCATGCATGTGCTATACAATTCTATAAAGCTTTGAAACAAAGGCAAGTTATTTTTTAGAAATAAACTAATCTCAAAGTTGGTAGTCATCTTGACATGATTGACTATACCTTATTTAAAAATAAAAATAAAAGTAAAATTGTAGTGATTACAACACATATCAACATACAATTTCTAGTTTTGAATGTGCACTTTAATTAAAGTATAATTTGAGTTTTGAATCGAATTGTTATACATTATTTAAGTCTAGTCTTAATTATCAATGCACAAAATGGATGTTTATGAGTTTCGAATATATTAATAATTTAAAAAGTGTATAAATGATATTAGTATAAATGGAATCTAAGGATTATTGATGGAATTCAAAAATTATAATTTCTTATACCATTTTATAATTATGATCAATAAATTGTTATGTGAGCCATCATTTTATAGAAGCTAGAATGGAAATAAATTTCAAATGGTCATTTATGAGAGGTTTAATTTACATTTTTAATCTATATTATTGCAAATTTGACAAGTGACAATCGTGATGTTGGTATATGAAAGCTAGCTCATTCGACACAAACTTTTACAAGATGTTCAACATATAAATGTATTCTAGATTTATTCAAAAATAAAAATTCAATAAATAAATAAAAATCAAGATTTTTTAAAAGTTTTTTTAACAAAGATGTATAAAATCGAGTCAAAATCTTGTAGGATTAAATACTACATGAGTCAAAACTGAATAATTTTTTTATTGCACATGACATACTACAACTTTTATGTTTGAACTTTTGTTTGTTCACATAAAAAAATTAAAAATTAAAGTTGCAAAAATATTTTTTCAAAAGTAAAGTAGCAATACTAAGTGGCATCTCTAAATATGCACATATCCATCAACACCATGGTTTCAATGTTCCATTACAAGAAATATGAAGCCTCTAAAGGGCTTCTAGAACTTCATGCAATTTATAATAATAATAATAATAATAATAATAATAATAATAATAGAATAATAGAATAATAGAATAATAGAATATCGAATTTGACATGGCCACAATTCGGCCATGTCAATTGGATTTTTTTTGCATGGAGTTTTGGCACTTATGGCATCCTTTTGAGGCCTCGTATTTCTTGTAATGCATTTTAGCAAGTAGTTAGGTAAAAAAATCATGATTATGTGTTTGACTTTTTAATTGAAAATATTCCATGTTGTCAATCTGATAGTCACGTCATTCCAATGATGATTTTTTGAATGTAAATGTTACAAACTAAGACTTAATTCTAAAAGACAAGGTGTGTGTATATATATATATATATATATATATATATATATATATATATATATATATATATATATATATATATATATATATATATATATATATAAATATACATGCACTTAAATATTCTTTTTAGTACCATGATCCATATTGTATCAAATTTTCATTTTAACCCCGAAGCTCCTAAGAGAAAGTAATGATGTTCCCTCTATCATTTCTTTTGCTTTCTTGAAGTTTACAATAGATAAACCAATTTTAACTAATCAAACTAAATTTTAAACTCTAAAAGTGAAAATTATAATTTATACAAACTCTTCAAAGATGTTACAAGGTTTATGTTACAAGGCTTAAAATAATCTCCTTCTTTTTTGGAAGTTTGACCGTATGGATAATTTTTAGAGATGATGCCCTACATTTTGAGAAGGTTAAAGGTTCAAATCACTTTGACAATGCATAGCGCATTGATTGGTTTAACCCTTAAACGTTCAAACGGCCATTTCTGGTCGTTGCCCGAATCTAACGGTCTGCCCGGAATTTTTTTTTGAAAAAATAAAAAATATTTCCAAATACTACATCAAGTCTACTTTCCAACGCAATTTGAATTATGGCAATCCGAGTTAAACTCCACCTAGGAGAATTTTTCAAAGTGGATCACCTCAACATTGTCTTAGTGTTATCAAATTTGCTATTTGGGGAAAGTAACGATATTCCCTCCATCAGTTCTTTTGCTTTTTTGAAGTTTACAATAGATAACCCAATTTTAACCAATCGTACTAAATTTTAAACTCTAAAATTGAAAATTATAATTTATACAATTTTTCAAAGGTTAATGCTTTTAAATTCATAAAAAAATGATCTAAAGTTATTTTTGGAAGGTTGACCATACCGATAATTTGTAGAGATGATGCTCTACATTTTGTCTATTGAACCAAACTTCATTAAACATATGGAAGGCACATATTATAACACATCTATGTTTTGTCCAATACCCCTTGGGCTTTTAGGGGTTTAGAAAACAAAGGCAAAACTGATTTCTTTTTGCCATTCAAGGTACAAAACTTCTAGTAATGGATGGACTTTAGGGAGAACTCTTTTGTCACAGCAAAGCTTCCTGGTAGATCCAAAAGCTGGGGACTTTTGGCCAATGGGGACTTTTTAAAATTTAGATAAATACAAATTAATAATACAAAATGTAAACTGTAGCAGCAAAGGGAAGGGGCGGGCAGGGGAGTGTGAGAGGATGAGGGGATTATGCATGTGCAGAAGGAAAAGTACCTGACACTCACTGTAGGTGAGTGAATTGGCATTTATCTACAGTAGAAGAGGTACATTTGAGCAACTGGATTGTTGGGCACTTGGGCCTCACTGGGAGTGAGTCAACCCCACCCAAGTGCCCGGCCCCTCACTTGCACTAACTAACTTAGCTGGGCCCCTTTCTCCCATTTCTATGCCGGTAACCAACCCTATTTGTACTACTAGTGTGCATATCAAATAATTTAACGTAATAGCATCTCCACTAGCACTCTACATTGCACTATGAAGGTCGTCCCAAAAAGTCTGACCTCGCCATGTAGTTTCCCATCAACATCACTCAGTTAGACTCTTGAAAATAGTAAGTGCGCCACTCACAAGTCACCACGTATGGATTGTGCAATCATGATGTGCAATTCAGAAGAGAAGATACACTTGCTTGAGGGCCTTGAACTTGGTTACATTTTCTAGTGTCACGGTCCAAATAAATTGTTCACCTACCCATTCTCATCCATGTTTCCACAGCCTTAAAGCTATCTATAGTGCTAGTGGAGATGCTCTAATATACTAATACATGCACATACAATCAACCCTCCCATAAATGTTACATCTGTTTGTTCACATTTTCATACTTCTCAATATTGCTAATTAGAAAATGTTAAATGTTGATTGTTAACCTTTAAACATCAAAGCAAGCTCCATGGGCTTAGTTATGAGAGAATAATGGGAAATAAAAAATAAAAAAAATTGTCAACCAAAAGTTTCATGGATTGGTACTTTGTAAAGTTTGGATAGAAGCAAGACTAGATTCTCTTGGTTGCGCCTAAATTAGATCTTTGTCGAACACATGAGGATTGCTTGAGTGGATCGGAGGCAGAAGGAAGGGAGAGTCAGGTAGCTACGGGTATGAGAGGAATGCTTTGAGTCGTTGTTTTTTAATTTTTTGAACAATGAATATATTTGAGTCAATGCACATTTTTTTATTGTTGAACAATGAATATGCTTGAGTCACATGCACTTGGAATGCATTGGGATGCTTGAGTCACACCACATTCACTACTCACTGCAATTTTGAATAGGAGTAAAAAAAAATTAGATTCCTTTGGGCAGCCCGGGTTTGAGGCTAATGACGTTTAAGGATTAACAAAATTTGACTCCCTTATACCCCCTTATTTATTAGTTTGACCTTCATAAACGTTAACTTGCTTTAGGAAACAATATTTAATACTAATTTCATCATCCAATATATATAACAACATCCTTGTGATGTTTCAGAAGCAGTTTCCAACCTCATAGCATTAGAGAAGGATTTGACATTTGGTTATGCTATAGAGTCGCAGCAAAGTACCATTGATTCATATTTCAATATTATATGAAGTTCAAAATATAATAAAGAAGTGTTATTTTATAAGTGTTAATTCTTGAAAGTCCTCCTTTTCTATATGTTAAGGTGTTAAATGTTAATAAATTCCTACTCCGAAGGTTATTATTTACAGAGGGTTGCATGTAGTGATCATAAAGTGGCACAAATAGTCACTTGGCACAAACAATGTGGTTTAGTTTATATGCAAACCTCTCATAGTCCCTTCATGCATCAATGTCAGTTTCTTACCTCATTTTGGAAACAAACACAAAACATTAATAGAAAGGATGGTCTCTAAACACTGTAGAATAGTCTCAAAGCACAATGCCCCCAAGGCTCATGTTAGCACTAGATATGGACATCGGGCACTTTGCTCCAACACTATTCCTTGATGTCCAAAGACTATGGTGAAAAGTTGAAAAAGTATCAATGAAGTTGCCAAAAATTTCTCATAAAATATACGCTTTGCCCGATTGTTGAATGAATTTGGCAATAATAGATGATATTATGGACTATTCTATCTAATTTTTCCTTATTTGTCCTACATTCATGACCACGAGCCATGGCAAAAAAAAACCCCAAAAAATACATTGCTTTGTCTAATGGCATTGGAGCCAAAGAGTTGAAAGGAAGAAGAGACCAAAACAAATAGAGTCGTTTAAATTTGCAAACAATCTAAAGGTGTTCATTGTTGGAAAAAAAAGAAGTAATTTTAAACTAAAGATCTGTTTTAAAAAAAAAAAAAAAAAAAAACTGGAAATGGCCTCGAGGCCACGAGTTGGGGCTGTATTAGACCTTGACACTTTTAATTAAAAACTTGGTTTTTAAATTCTGACCTCTTGAAATCTTGGTGTGCATGGGTTGGGGTTGATTTCGAGATTCGGACTAATAAGAGGTGAGGATTTGAGCCTTCTTACACATCAAAACGACTTCGACTTCGACTTCATGCACCGTAGCTTTCTAAAAGGTTGGTCAGAAAATAAAAGGGTGCCTAAATTTATGGGAAATTACTAACCTATTTTGTCCAAAAATAGTAAAAAGTATTAAAAGGCCAGCGATTTTAATATTAAAAAATATGTTACTACCCAATTTTAAAATATTATCTTTCATGTTGACTAACTATGTTTTGCACTTTAATTAATTATTAGGCAGAAAGCTACCCAAGCTGCTAGGAAGCTACGGAATGCAGCGACCCAAACAACCCCAAGCTGCTTCAAAGCAAGTTTCTTCCAATCCCGGGAGCCTCAGTATCATTACACAATCCCATCATTTTTATAACAATGGTCTAGGGTTGCAACTGAAAGTGGGGATCCTCTTGGGAGTAATATGATGCATGCCCAAGTCTCACTGTTTTCAAAATATTACAGTATCATAGCAACCGGATTACAATTGAACGGTGGTCACTATCATAACACTGTTTTTTCAAACTTGGTGAATCAATAGTACATTTCTAGGCTTATACAATTATGTCTTGGGCTATGAGCTCCGTCATTTCCATCAATACATCTCTCATCATTCTCTCTTCCAGTAAAGTCTCTTTTTATTTTCTGTATTTTTTAAAATTCTTAGATAGAATATGCAGTAACTTGATTTGGCTATTGACTTGAGTGGGTGGAAGGTACTGATTCCATCTCAAGTACATGCACTTTAACTTTGAGGGAGGGGACTCCAACAAAGCAGAAAGACTGATAACCCCTAAGTGATCGAACGACCATTTTACGGGCAGCGAAAAAAATATTTTTATAAAAAATGAAAAACATTTTCAAATAGGAAATCAAGTCTACTTTCCATCCCAATTTGAATCATGCCAATTCAAGTTAGACTCCACTGAGGAGAAATTTTCAAAGACAAAGGCCTCAATATTGTGCAAGTGTTATAAAAATCACTATTTGGGGAAAATAATGATATTCTCTTCTTTGAAAAATTTGCCTTTTAAATTTTAGAATACAATGTCTAGTTTTAACCAATCATACCAAATTTCAAATTCTAAAACTAAAATTTGTAATTTTAGTGAATATTAAATGGTAAATGCTTCTAAATCCATTAAATGAGTAACTAAAACATTTTAAAAAAGTTTGACCGTACGGGTAATTACTAAACATCATGCTTCTCATTTTCTTTTTCTTTTGGACCAAACTTCATCAAAGTTGTGGAAGTAACATTTTATAACACATCCAGGTTTTGCCCTTGCCACCTTTGTCATTTAGGGGTTAAAATTATCTTGCATTGTGGAAGTTCCTAGTTTGACACATGTCGGGAGGTTCAAAATGTTCCTCGTTGCATAAGATACAATCGTGTTTACGTGCATAGAATATAAATATGTATTCGTAACATTTGGGCAGAACACCCCAACACCAGGTCACACCCTTTTCAACAGTAGACATCAAATACAATGTCTTACCACTCTCGCCGCTCATTCTTTAGCTAAATTATGACATGGACCTGCCATGATTCAGGGATCTACTATATTGATTCGAGGATATTCTGAGGTGCTCCGTAGTGGAGTTAAGGAACCTTATGAAGGATGGATATAATAATGTGAAAGCTAATGGTTATTTCTATTTATTTATAATTCTTTTTTAAAAGTATAAAAGCAGAGATTGGGAGTGAGTAGAGTGCTCCGTAGTGGTGAAAGATTGGAATCATGATTGTGGGATTATTCTGGCCTTATTCTGCCGCCCCCCAAAGTGACCTAAATTACGAATGTATGCGCTGGACCCACCTATGTAGCTGCCAAATCAGCTGGCATCAAGTCTTACTTAGTCAGGCCATTGTGAAGCCATTGACAAATAAACTCAAATGTCCACAAATACACTTGTTGCAGTATCCATATAAGACAGAATACGCACCAAGTGCTGCACTGGCCTGGTTTTCATTAAGACGCCCGGGCAGCAAATAATATAAAGTTCTCCTCCCACCCTAAAAGTAATTTCATTGGAAACAAACAGAGAACCAACTACAAAGAATTATAAAAACGCACACGCTCCCTATAACGGTTCAGTTGCGAGAATCGTCCTTCTGGGTGTTGGCAAGGGACAACCTAGTTTATCATATAACACACGGTGGTGCACTCACGCTCCCCATGGCAGTTCCGCTGTCGGAATGTCCATATGAATGACTATGGCACGAGCCAACCTAGTTTATTGTATAATGCATGCTCCCTATAATGATTCTACCATCAGAACGGTCGTGTTGTGCTACAGTGACTCTAGTATGGGCCCACCTAGCTAGAAAGAATATAAATAATTTGCTCGTCATTGCAAATCAGTGATGTGTGTACTACATGGTCCAACCTATTACAGCTCTACCGAAGTTCCTGCTACACCAAGTAGTCCAAATTCTAAACCTTTTTCACTTCTGAAGTTCAATTAACCATATTCTTATGGAATTAGCATTCATCTTGGAGAGCACGAATTAATAAATACTACACTATTTTTTGCTAATAGTACCGTCTAAACTAATTGATTTAAAAAGGCAATAACTTTTTATTCAACATGGATATTTTTACCAACTATATTCACAAATTTCCTCCTACATGTATAGCTTCAATATCTTTTATCTTGGTTAAAATATTCATGTTGTGTAAAAAGTTACAACATTGAGTAAATAGTTAGTGTGCGTGGCACTATTAGCAAAAAGTAGTGTAGATCACCTTATGAAATCAATAAGTTTTCCAACATATGCATTTGGAGGAGACTTTTGTGTGTATCAAGAGGTAAGTCATGCAATTTTTGTAGACCAAGTGAAAGTGCCGCCTACAACCTCCATAAACTCAATTTGCTAGGGTCTTAGTGGTGGTCACTTTTAGGATTTTATCCTTAAAGGGAGCCTGAGAAAAGGACTAGTAAGAACATCACCACCGCTTGCGCCAACGGCATGTGGCACGATGGCAACTCCTCAACGCTCCTCAACACTCCCCAACGCTCCCCACCGACTTGGTGCCAACGCAAAACACTAGCTTGGTCCCTTCAAAAATTAGCCCTTTGCCGGGAGGGTACAACGAGCTCTACATCCCTCCAAGCACCTTCAGTTGACCGAATCTTCTTGTACTTAGACTAGTTGGAAAGAGGGTAACAAAGGAAGAGGCTCCAAATAAAAATAATAGTATTTATTGTGTTGGGCGCAGCTCTTCATGAGGTCCGGGTGGAGCATGTGAGGTGGTGGTGCCAAGCTTTTTAAACTTGAACACACGATCATGTGTTTGGCGAGTCCACTTGACCATAGGGATGGCAATGCCTTTAGCAATGGAAAAAGATTTTTTCAAAGGATTATAGATTGAGGCATCTTATCCCTTTAATTGGATTTTCATTAGATCATTTAAAAATTAAGCCTTCCAAGCCTCAAAAGTCATTAAACCAAAAAAATAAAGTTGTAAATGATGTTCTTAAGGTCACATCTGTACACTTAAAAAAAAATGCACTACAATACCCGCCCATCACGGTCGGCATCTCATGTCGAATATTTTTTTTGCTGAAACAAATGTCAAATTATGTGAATATTTTCCAAGATTTTACTTTTCACCATACAAAATCATTTTTTTTCGAAAAAAATTTCCTAAAGATTTGGGCTTCTCTTCTTACAATTTAAAACACATTAAGAAGAAATTTATAAAAATTATTATACCATGTTGATATTTTAAAAATTTAGTGTATCATACCAAAATTTGTATAATTTTTTTTTTGGAAGCTTCAAAGTTAAATACTTCCAAATTGATTTCACAAAGATCCATGATGTTCTTTCAAATTCAGTTGTAGAAATGATTTCAAATCAACGTGCTTACCATTTTTAATTTTTTTTGAAAGATCAACTTCCGAAAGGTTGTGTAAAAAAAATTATCATTTTTTATTTCAAATTCCAAGATGAGTTTGATTGCACTTAACCCTTTAGTGCCTAACTCATCACATTCTGGTCACTAGAGTGTCGAAAATGATAATAATAGAAAATTTGTGAAGAATTGGATTTTGAGTTTCAAGGTTCGAAGTTCGAGATTTATAATACACATCTTCTAGAAAAAGAAAATTTCAATTTGGGGTTGTGCAACTATCAAAATACCTATAAACAAAACATGAGAATACTATAAATACTTGAAAATACAGTAAATACTTACAAATACAATACATGTACTATGCAATATTTCTCGTGTTTGGAAGTTTGTTATCTTGTTTTGTTTTTTTGAATTGTGTTCTCTTGTTCATGTTCCAGTAGTGTATGTATTCCGATCTTGATCAATGCACAAACTCCTTTCAATTTTTAACGTATAAAATTTTGTCCTAACCGTATATGGATAACTCACTCTCACTTATAACATTCACAATAATTATGTATGAGTCCGTTTTTGATATGAAAGATTGCAACGGAGAAGTGTTGACATAGTTCATTGTTGAACCTCTTAACCCCTGAATGCATGGGCCTATGACCATGGAATCATGCATTACAAGTGACATTCAAATTTTCCACTATAAATAAGATAATAATTCAACCTTATATTTGTAGTAGATGAAACCACGTATCTACTACAAATCATGATTTTTTCATAAATTTTGCTAAGGATTTGAAATTACTATGATTTTTGAAGTGTCTGTAAAGAAAATTCATATCAATTTCAAAACATGCTCAAAAATTCTGATTTTTCTAACCAAGGTGTAATTTACAATGAAGAACATTATTGTAAATGAGAATCATTAGTGATTAAAATTTAGAAAAATCGTTACACCATGGTAATATCCACCAACTTGTAACTCCAATAAAACACTCAATTATCATAGTTGTCCAAAAATTTAAAGTAAAGTAGAGATTAGACTTGGTGAGCTTCATTTTGTTAGTTAAGCTCAAATGCAATAGAGCTCATTTTCATGGCCTAAATTTAGTTTAAGTAGAAAAGCTAAAAAAACCAAAATACACTACTAACATGGTGAACTGTTTTTACTATTCATTTTGTAATTGGGACTCTATGTAAAATCCAAAAAAGAAGCGTGAATGACATGAATTTAACTTGAAGAGGTGGCATGACCAATGAAAATCCTTCACACAATGAATTGGATGAAATTTATCATTCCTTCTTCATCTAATGACTGCCTCATATCATCCAAAAGCCATTTTTTGGTCTTGGCGGCAGTTTAGGGTTAAAGTGTTGTAATTAGGTGTGATTACTTTAATGAGGGTTTTATGATTGTATGGATTTCCCTTTAGAGTATTCTTTTACATGATTGAAATTATCTCTACAGTCATGGAAAGAGGTTTTGGGTCAAATTGATCCATTGTGGAGTTGAGTCCAAAAAGTTTTATGTTGTTAGAGCATCCGCACCCATGACCTCTCAGAGAGTCTGATAAATGAATAGATGAAAAATGCTAAGGGCCCTTCAAAAATGCCTCTTGACCCCCAATTCTAGCGTGTTAAGAAATGGCCCTTCAAATTTAATTTTAGTTGACTATATACGATTCTACTTGTGATTGGTCCATTGACTATTTGATGTGCACTTTTGGTGCTTGAGGGGCGTTCAAGAGTAGGGAAGTGTAAGTTCAAGGGCTCTTCAAATGTAGATGAATAATTTTAGCAAGTCGATTTTAGCGTGCATGGGTGCGGATGCTCTTATCATGCAATTGTACTCACTTTGCCATGAACAGTAGTAGCTGGACCCCATTCAACTTTGATATCTTCTTGGACACCCTTTATTGTGGGATGAATGGGTAAGAGCCCACGTGGTAATGAAATTTCTATTGCGTAATTCTATCCTGCTATAAAAAAATATTGCTGCAGATTGTATAAGGAACAGATTCCCAGACCCGAGTTCTTTTTGTACTAAACTGATGTAAATGGACTCCGACAATGTAGTCGTGCATATGTTGGGAAAAAAAACACAAATAAAATTGAACAAAAGGAAGTCCACATAGTACCTACTCAAAGCTGTTAAAAAAGCAGGAGACGCAATCTGGGTCCTTTAGGGTTAACCTGTAGACATCTCAATCCATTGCACAAAAGTTAAACTACATTTTATGTGCACCGTGGTCATCAAAGTTATGTATAATATTTTTTTGAATGAATGAATTAATATGTTTCTTATTAGTTCTAGATATCTCAAAAGATTCGAGTACAAAATGAATTTGATACCAAGTTTTAGGTCTGAAAATACATAAAGAAATCCATGTTAATCACAAATAAAAAGGTTAAAACCTAAATCTTGTAAAGGTGGTACAAGTTACAACAAGGTAGTGGTGTAATTTCGAAATAAAATTAGAGCCTAAATTTGAAATTTTTGAGGGATACAAATGTTACGAAGCATTAGTTTTTGGTCTTGACGTGTAAAGTTGGTAAATGTTCCATATTTGAAAAAATCACACTTACAAAGTGAAGCAAAACATGCTTTGATAAGCTTCATATATTTTTAAATGTAATTGGACTTTAAAATCAGTAAAGTTTATTTTGAAGACTGAAATTGGGTTTGATCACTAAATGGGCACTATGCAAAATATTTGCATTAACCCCTAATGCATGCAACAACCTCAATGTGCTCTACTGTTTCTCACTACCTCATATGTATAGGAAATTCTTTGACCATCTTCTGCACAAGAAAGAATTCTAAATTTTTTACAACAACATGTTTTGTAGTTCTTACAAGGCTCATAAAAAAAAACTGACCATATAGGACACATTATGCTACAGTAAATGCCACATGTATGTGAATGTTCTTCCCTATATGCACAGCGTATGAACATGGGCAACCTCCTTTAGGGGTTAAGGGTAGCACTTATGTTGACTCCCTATGTTGATGGGGGTGTAGTTAGTAAAAGTACCCGCGACATACACTTTATTCACCATGATCTTAGAACTAACATTAGTCTTTTTCAAAAGGGTTGATTTCCAACCAGATAAATGCCTGCCTGTTTTCCCAGATATGTATCTCTTGTGCTTTTGAAACCAAGAGAAAATAAAATAAAAATAAAATAAAATTCTTTGCCGCGGGTTTTTCCCTTCTGGTTCTGTGTTTGTTTGTTCTTCTATCAATGGAATAAACATTCATTTGATTCAAAAAAGAAAAAAGAAAAAAGGACATGTATCTCTAGATGATGGTCCTACTAGAGGCAATTGACATCAGTTCTGCAATTCAACAACTCGACAGGCCCTACTTGAGCAAACCAAAAAGAAGTGCCAACTTTTTTCCGGTTATTACGTAGTCACAACACACAAGTTAATGATATGATCGCGCCGAATCTCAAAACTGTTTTATTGAGTTGACGTGTAGAGGTGGCGTGAGCCCGCCCTCATGGATGAGGTTTCACTTTGCATGTACGGGCCTACCTTACACTACAAGGCTATGGGTAAGAAACCATTCCACAACATACATACCAACCATGTGGGAGCGACAAAAGGCAACGTCTACATATATACAAAGATGAAACAACAGCAACAACAACAAGCAGTTGCAGGTATGTATGTTATGTATGTGTGTACTGTACATCAAGTAAAGCACACTCTTCTTCTTTGCAACGACAGCAGCGACAAAACCGACAATGGCATGGGGAGGTGTAATGCAGGCAGCTCTTAGTAAATATCTGTAAGCGGTGGGCAAGTATTGAGATCAGCCCCCTTTTTTTCATTTTTTAGATAGTGCTAAACTGGCTACACAAAATAATACGGTAGAACCACATATTTCTACATTCATCCATATTTTCGGATAGAAAATAGTTTTCCATCCACACATCAATGTTATTTTCATCCAAATCTCACGATTTGATCCAATATTTTATAAAAAAATCGAAGATGTTTTGGCAGTCTACTGTACATGAGGGTTAGATTCAACAACCCTGATGTCAAAAATTGAATTTACAAATCAGATTTTGAAAGGTCCATGTCACCTTAAACCAATCACAAGATGGCATGTGGCATTTTAAAACAAAAATATAAATCAAAATTATGCTGAAACTAACCATGACATAATACTAGTAAAAAAGGTGGCACTCCGAGGGAGATGCCCATGCTATGCATAGAATTGAACACTACTTGCCTAGGCATTTCCCTCGGCAGTGGCACCTTTTCTACTAGTGTAAGGTAATATTGAGTTTTTGGTCGATTGGTAGCCATATTCTTTTGTGTTTGTGCAACCGGTCACTAAAAGCGCCCCAAGAAAAAAGGGGCTGATTGAGATGAAAAAAAAGAAAAGAAAGAGAGAAAGAAAGAGGTGGCATCATAATTGGCACTCAAGCAAGCAAGCGAGCAAAGATGATTCAAAGGTGAGATAGAGACTAGGCACGAAGGAATCATTCAGGGAATCGAAAGGGAAGGGAGCAACGGGGGGTACGACTGACGGACGACAGGCCACAACAACAATAATAATTCCAACGCACTGACTGAGCTCCGTCGCGCAGGACGGACGGACGGGACGGACGGGACGGACGACACACGGGTGGGTATATAGGCCCCGGCGCTACTTTTACTTTTTTTTTTGAAATCCCGGGCGGGCAGGGGGCTGGCGAATAATGGAGTGCCCGCTCGTCAGGCCCAGCGAAGCAGTCGGTCGCGTTTGCAGCTAGCTCGCTCGCTCGCTCGCTCGCTCGCGCTTAGTTCTCGCCCGCATCGGCCGCGCCATCACCCCAACGCCAAGGCCAGGCTCCACGCCCCGCCCCGCCCCCTTTGTTTGCTCTACTCCCGCTTTTCCTTTTCCTTTGGATCTCCTACTCTGCCCCTCTAGGGTAGCACCCCGTTGCAAACATCCTTTTGGTTCGAGCCAGAGGGATCCCTCCATGGTCGAATCTCGGGGTTTCCGGATGCCGCGCTCTAGGCGTTGTTTTCGTTTTGGCTTCGCGCCTGCTGTTGTGGTGAACGTTGTTTCATGAGGATGATCGGCGGTGCGCCTGGCTAGGGTGGAGCGGCACCATCTAGGTACGATTTTTTTCTAATCGTTTTTTTTACTACTGTTCTGCAATTCTGCTTTTTGAGGTGAGGGAGTGCGCAACACACAGCCTGGCGATGGTGGTGGTGTTAGATCTTCGCCAGATGGGGTTAGAATCCGTGGATTCGTCGGGTGGTAGGGGAGATTTACAGTGATTGACACGGCGCAGCTGCTGCTTCACTGGTGACGCAGTGACCGCAGTGGTGAGAGAGGAATTTTAGGTGGGAGAATTGAATGCCGGGTCATTGGTCTCAGCGATGGCGTCGATGGGCGGGCAGGGAATAGGAGGTGGCGGGGACTCGACGTCGCTCGTCATGGCAGGCATGGGACAGGAATACGGCGCGGGCGCCGAGGGGCAATCCAGCGGGGGCGTCTCGGGGCTGGGTAGTATGGTGGTGGGGGGGAGCTCTGGAGAGCAGCAGCAGCAGCAGCAGCAACAGGTGCAACAGCAACAGGCGCAGCAGCAAGGCGCTGCGGCCGCGGTGAAAAAGCAACCCCCCAAACGAACGTCCACGAAAGACAGGCACACCAAAGTGGATGGGCGTGGGCGCCGCATTCGCATGCCCGCGTCGTGTGCAGCGCGAATCTTCCAGCTGACTCGCGAGCTTGGGCACAAATCCGACGGGGAAACCATCGAGTGGCTGTTGCAGCAATCCGAGCAGTCGATAATTGCGGCCACAGGCACAGGGACCGTCCCCGCGCTGGCGTCGTCCATCCAGGGATCAATGCGCAGCTCCGCAAGCATGGCCGTAGCGGCGGTGGGGCGTGCAGGAATGCATGGGAGCTTGGGGTTGGCAGGGCCTGGGGGCGGGCCGACAGAGGCTGACATGCGGATGCAGCAGGAGCAGGCCCAGCGGGGGCGGAGTGAATGGGGCACGAGTGCAGAGGAGCGCGTGATGGAGGCGTCGCGGGCCATGGAGGCCAGCCGCCGGATGAGCTTGGGCCATGGGGATCCAGGGATGGGGCATGACGTGATGTCGTTCCAGCACCAGGATTTGGTGGGCGGGCCGTCGGAGGTGGGCGAAGGGATGGAATCCGGGGACGGCAGGTTGCGCAAGAGACCCCGGGGCTCCCCGCTGCAGGGCCGCATGAAGGAGGATCCCGAGCCCGTGCGACCCGTGCGCACCACGGCCAGGCAATCCATGCAGCAGCAGCAGCAACAGGGGCAAGGGGGGCAGCAGGCAGGCGGTGGATCCTCCAGCATGATGCCCGCGCAAATGTGGGCTGTGGCGCCAGCGGTGGCGGGCGTGAGCAGCAGTGGCCCCATGCCAGGCACCATCTGGATGCTGCCGGTGAGTGCGAGCGGGTCGACACCCGGCGTGATGCCGGGCCCCTCAGAGCAGCAGATCTGGACATTCCCCACTGCGGGGGGCTCGTACCGGATGACGGCGCCGGCGGGGACGTCGATTCAGCTGGGACCGGGCGGCGGCAGTGGCCAAGGTAATGCTCCCACCTCCAGCGGCGGCAGCCCTGTCGGCAGTGGGCAGCAGCAGGCCATGGTGCCACTCACGGCGTCCGTGCTGCCCAGCGGCGGGGTGGCGCTTATGCCGCGCATCAACATTCAGGGAGGTATGGGGCTAGAGCTTCAGGGCAGTCATATGGGTCATCACATGCCGCTTGGGTCTATGTTATTGCAGCAAGGGGGGCAGCAGATGCCTGCCACGGGGTTAGGCCTGGGTGGTGGTGGTGGTGGTGGTGGTGGTGGTGGTGGTGGTGAGGGGCACTTAGGCATGCTGGCTGCTTTGAATGCTTATAACCGCAACTTGAACCCTGATCATCAGTCTATGGGTGGCTCGGGGCACCAACAGGGCGACAGCGGCGACGATCCGACCAGCTCACAATAGTATTGTCTCTCCTTGTTTACCTTGCCTCATGGTGAAGCAGTTGACGACGACCACGAGCACCCCCCAAGTTTTGAAGATGATGACAATGACGACAAAGACGCCGCTGCTGCTGCTGCGCACCCGAGGCGAGCTGGACTGTGGATGAGGACCCTATCATAGCAGCAGCAGTTGCACTGACTTTGCTCTCGTCTAGATTGAGAATTTGTATCAAATAGGCCGTCTGTGCCATACAGGGTTATCCAACAAGAAAACCAACAACAACAACATCAACAACAAGAAGAAGAAGCTTTGTGGCAGAGACCAGGTGTGGGTATGCACGGTACTGCTGTACAAGTTGGATGTTACATCTGGCCAGGGAGCGGCTGGAGTAGTTCAGATGCTCTGGCGCTTCCAGTCCCACCGCTTGTGCTGTGCAATCAAGGGAATGGAAAAAAAAACACCAATCAATCCAATAAGGTGCAGGAGTTGCAATGGCAACGTGCACTACTCCAACGGGGTCAGGTGGATGGTCTCGCTCAGGTGGAGAGTTTTATGATTCTATTCTCGGCCGGAGTTTCCTCCTCCAACGCCACCCCCTCATCCTCTACTCACACCCCAGGACCCGTGTTTTTATAACCATAATTCATCGGATCCAAAGGTTCCAAAAGGTAGCCAAACAACTATAGTTGAAACAAGAAGCAGGTTGTTCCTCCTAGTGTCAATGTAGGGGTCATTCTTTGTCTATGTTTTTGACAGCAGCCATTGGCGCTAGCTGTTGGGGCTTAATAACACTCTTTTCCCGGGGTCTGGGATTTGCGCACTTGTCCCTTCCAGTATGTGAGCAGTTGTACTACCCCCCTCCTGCTGCTACTGCTGCTGCTGCTCCTGCTGCCACTTGGCCCGCTGTGTATTTGTGTAGAGTCCATCTTTTTTTCTTATAAAACAGTGCGCACCCTTCAGGGACGTTCGCTTGGGTTTTCCTTTCCTTTCTCTCTTGGATTGTACCCGGCTCTTAATCCACCTTCCCTTCTCCCTCTGTTCTCATCATCATCACCATCATCATTATGATGCCCTGTGCGGGTCTGGACCTCATCTCAGTATAATTTTGTACATCTGTCCTGTGTACACCTTAGAGCTTGCATGTGTCCCATCATTTGCTGGGCAATGGTTATAAAGGAGAGCATCAATTCTTGGCGTGTGGTGCATCAGCTCTCATTTTAGGTTTCTGTGTAAAGCTTGAAATCCCTGCTTGATAAAATCACGAGTTCCTGGGTTTTGGCTTTGGTGTTTTGACCTAATTGGGGTTTAAAGACAGACCTAGCTGGGGTGGAGCCATCATCAGTGGGAACAGGGGCAGTGAGTGATTCCTTTCACCTCACTGCCATGTGAACATGCTATCTATCACTTTCTTCCCAGTCACAACCTTAGAAGCATGAGAGAGCTTCTTAGCTTTTGTGTTTACGGTCGATCTGATGGAGCTTAATAATAAGGTCTACTTGTACTACTACTACTACTTACAGTTTGTGACCTATTATTAGTACTATTATGATGAAGGGCGATTACTGCTCACACGCTGCGAGGGGTAAGAATATTCGGCTCTCGTATTATTGTGCCGTCACGCACTATGATGGTGCTATTCTAGATTCTGTGGGATCTTCGCTGGTTTCATTCATTTCGCCTGCTTTCAGGACGGACAACTTCAGCACGTTTGACTCCCAAAGACGAACTGATATGAGCCAGGCCCTGGCTAAGTTTATACGTGGTGGATGTTGTCCCTTGTCCTGGTCTTGCTCATGGCACAGTGGTAGTAGTGATAGACTGGTAAGTAGTGGTACTTGCTGTTTTCGTGGGCGTGAGGGTGAGGTTAATTTGTGTACCCATTATTTCAAGAGGTGACTTTTTTTTTTTTTCCCTCTTTTTTTTGAAAGAGTGAAACCAATCCATTAAAGTGCGCGGAAAAAAAGGAGAAGAACAATAAGCCGGGGTCCCAGATAAGGGGCGGCATGCGAGAGCAAGCTTCCATCTGGCTAAGAAAATACTACCAGTGCAAAAAATCTCGTTAATAATACACCAAGTAGCCGAGAACTCCTTCGCCAAGGCCGCTTGCTTTCAAGAGGTGACTTTCGAGTAGCAGTTAATGTTGTTCTTTACACCAGTGAGTGTATTTCAACAACTGCAAAAGCTTGGCTCTACGGCAGAGGTGAGCTTGTGCTTGGACCATGATTTTGTATTCTACCCTTTGTGATTGTATCAATACTGCTGGTGCTGGTGCTGCAGATTTCAATGATGATCACGCAGGGGAATATGAATTCTTACAGGCGAGAGTGAGTCAATAAATTCTACGTGACCGGATCTAACCGCTCTTGGATTGGGGGATTAGAAGCTGCACTGCTGCACTGCTGCACTGCCTGCCTGCCTGCCCTCACTGAGACGGACGCTTCTTCTCTCAACTGAATGAACTGAACTTACAGAAGGTTTCCCTGCCTGGAGCCGGCCTGGTCAAACGGGTTTTGGGAGGGTGGGCTGTGTCATACAGATTATAAAGCCATTCTGTTAGGCTTATTAAGTTGTGGTTGCATGCGTAAATCAGTAACTTGTCAGTTTCTCCTATCCACACACACACACATACACACACTGAGGATTCAGGGATCTGTGCAGGGAAATCCCAAACTGAATTGGCTGATTGCTCTAGTGTGCCCTACTGGCCTGGACACTCACTTTCTTTAGGCCTGGCCTGGCCTGTACTGTACTGTACTGTACAGCAACTCCACTCGTTTGCAGCAAGAGCACACAGTTAAGTTCTGGGAAAAAAGTTCTTTCGCTGGAAAGGGGTGCCCCACCAAACTATGTCCTCACTCGACCTGGGTTTCAATGGACTAAGCTTTGAATGTGGGAGCTTTGTCTTACATTGTTGGATCGGTTCAACTTCAACTACGCCCATTATCTTGTTGTTTACTCCCACTCGATGTATGGGGAGATCTGGCAGTTAGTGTAAAATCAGCCAAATGGAATTGCCAAATTACCGGTTGAAACTCATAGTTTTAGTGGATAAAATTTGTGATACTCAGGTGCTACCTAGGTGAAACATGGGTAATAACTGGATGGGTTCTTGTCTAAAACCGGTTGCTTTTGTAAAATATTGGATTTTAACTGGTTTCTTTGGAAAACTTCCCATTCAGTGCTCCCACTTGGACTAATAACAAAAACTTGGACTAATTGTGGAATTAGAAGAGAGTCTCAGTGGGAGTAATGAAAACTCGTAGTAATTGTGGTAATTGTAGGTTTTTTGCAGCCTATACTAATTTTTTAAAATCCAAATCACTATGAATTTACCATGTCAAACTTGAATAAAATATTTTGGTATTACTATTTTTACGTGCTTGAAAAATAAAATATTATAATCTCAAAATGAATAAATTATTATTATATTCTTGGACTAATTTGGATAGTTCATGCTAAAATAATTTTGAAGCTTTGCAAAAAAACTCGAATTAATCGTGGCTATTAGAGTAAACAAGACAATGGGTGTAATGTATTTTTGGGTCAAAACCATTGGTTGTGAACTACGATCGTGTCGGAATCAAGTTACTTATATGATAATTAAGTTACTTATGAAGGAGCTCATAGCTAAAACATCTATGACTCCAAGTTAGTTAGAACACCGAATTAGTTGTTTAGTTAGTATGTATATTCTAAGTATACTAGGACTATAAGTGTGGATTATAAGTATTAGGACTATAAGATCTAATCAACAAGATCTTTCTTCTATGGTTGGGTGGTGAGTCACACACCAAACATTATTTACACAATATGCAACATGGGAAGGGGGGTAGCAGATGGGCATCTACACTACAGTTACAAGGTCAAACTTCATCAATTTCTCAAATTTTTAAATTCATCCATGCTTCATGAGCTTGCATAAAAAGAAATTTGATAGAGAAACGTTTTTCTATAGTGTATATTGGAATTTTAGGATTATGAGCTTTAAAGTGCTATAAAAAAACACAATTTAAACAATTTTGAAGAATGGTTGATTGTAATAGAAAATAGAAGATAGCCCCTACACTTTTTTAGTTGGCACCACTTTCATTTAAAATGAGGAACTAGTTGAAAATCAGCATTTGACTGAAAAAGACCAAATATAGCCCCACGGGGCTTGTTAGACGCTTTGGAGTTAACCTAAGTTCGAAAAAATGAAATGTAAACCTGTTGCCCCTCATTTGGGATTTGGACTGATTGCCTTCTCTTCTTTTTTGCACTTAATCCTTAAACACCAATGCAGCCAGAACTTGGCTTTTCAATGTAACTCACTATTTAATTCCAACTGCTATATGGATGATTTCCATCCAATTCTTTTGTTAAGGATTTTCGTTGGTCATGCGACCTCTTCAACTTAAATTTAGGTCATTCAAGCTTTTTTGGATTTCACATGGGGTCTCAACTTCAAAAAGAGTCGTAAAAACAGTACACCGTGTAGTATATTTTGAGTTTTATAGATTTTTCCATCTTAAACTAAATTTTGGCCATGAAAATGAGTTTTGTTGCATTTGAGATTAACTAACAAAATGAAGTTTACCAAGTCTAATCTCTACTCCACTTTTAATTTTTTGGAAAACTTTGAAAATTGAGTGTTTTATTGGAGTTATAAGTTCGGTGGGTGTTACCATGGTGTAGCATTTTTTTTAAATTTAGATACACGGATGATTTTCATTTACTGTAAAGTTCTTCATTGTAAATTATACCTTTGGTGAGAAAATAAGAATTTTGAGTATGTTTTGTAATTGATATAAATTTTCTTTACAATCACTTCAAAAAATCATAGTAATTTCAATATTTCACCAAAATTTATGAAGAAAACATGATCTGTAGTAGACACACGGCTTCATTTACTAAAAATATAAAATTGAATCTTTATCTTAATTTAACTTGAAGAGGTGGCATGATCAATGAAGAGCCTTCACAAAAAGAATTGGATGAAAAATCCTTCATCTATAGTGGAAAAATTGAGTGTGACACGTAAAACATGATTCCATGGTCATAGGTCCATACGTTTAGGGAATTAGGGGTTAACCCCTAAATGCTTGGGCCTATGACCATGGAATCATGCTTTACATGTCAGACTCAAATTTTCCACTATAAATAAGATAAAAATTCAACTTTATAGTTTTTAGTAAATGAAGCCATGTGTCTTCTATAGATCATGATTTTTACATAAATTTTGGTGAAAATTTGAAAATTCTATGATTTTTTGAAGTGATTTGAAAGAAAATTCATATCAATTATAAAATGTACTTAAATATTCCGATTTTTTTACCATAGGTGTAAATTACAACGAAGAATATTACAATAAATGAAAATCATCCGTGTATCTAAATTTGTAAAGTTTTCCTACACCACGATAATACATGTTCAACTTGTAATTTCAATAAAAACACTTAGTTTTTAGAGTTTTCCAAAAATTCAAAGTGGAGTAGAGATTAGAATTGGTGAGCTTCATTTTGTTAGTTTAGCTCAAATGCAATAAAACTTATTTCTATGGCCTAAATTTAGTTTAAGCAAGAAAAAATAGAAATTTCCAAAATACACTACATGGTGAACCGTTCTTACTACTCTTTTTGTAGTTGAGACCCGATGTAAAATCCAAAATTAGCTTGGATGATTTGAATTTAACTTGAAGAGGTGGCATGACCGATGAAAACCCTTCACAAAAATAATTGGATGAAATTTATTGTTCCTTCTTCACCCAACAACTACCTCAGATCATCCAAAAGCCAATTTTTGGCCTTGGCGGCAATTAGGGGTTAATGAATTCATTCCAGTCTTTCAAAGAAAAATAAAAATGAAGTGTAAAACAGTCGAGAGGAGATGGACAATGCTATTGTTGTGAGTATTTCTAGTTTAGTTTAACTTTTTGGGCACCAATGTAGGGTAACTTGTGTGTACCTAAAATCACCCCTAAAATGAACATAGTGCATACACTTCATGGCACTAGTAGAAACACCGCCGGCGTAGACTAGCGGAAAGACCCACGAAAAAATTCCACATGACAAACTAAACTAATTGTGGGTTTTTTTAGACATGCTTCTCTAGGTTACACATGTGTGGGTTGATTTTAGGTTAAACAAAGAAGATAGTAAAATCTTCTCTCTTTGTGAGATTGACGTGAATTAATTTTTAAAGGACTGAGGTGTCTTGGAAAAATCATAAATATAATGTCAAACATTTTTTTAAAAATCCAAAGTTCATATCAAAAGATAAGATATTAGGAATTCTTGCTCTATTAAAAATAAAATAAAATCAAAACCAACAATCAGGATTGTCTTTTTTGACTCATTTTCAACAATGTCTATCGAGTTGTCTTGTTTGATGTTGTCCAGTTGTTCGACGGGTGTCTAGTATGTTAAACAACTTGGATGAAATATTCTTGAATATCCAAGAATAATTTATAATATTATAGTATATTGTAAGAATATGGTATATTCCTAAATGGGGGGAGGTCTGTTGTCTATCTTTGACTTCTTGTCGAGTGATCGGACATGACAACCCGCTGCGTGTAATTTTGGATTTTACTTGTAGAAAAGATACCGGTCTAAACTAGCTCAAGAAAGTTATGTTTGATTGGATTCCAAAAAGTTAGCAACATTTTGGCTTCTGATTAATTTTATTAACAATGGAAATTTTGAGTTTTTTTTTTTTTTTTTCATTTTCTTTCTCGTTTCTCTTTTCTCTTTTCCCTGGTGAATTGCACTCAAAGAATTTTATGAGTTGATTAAAAATTTGTAGAAATCCCTAAACAACTTATCAAGCACCAATTTCATGTACTTGACAAGATATATACAAGTCTATATAATCATGCTTTTAGCAACTAATGTGCATGTGACTATAAAGATTTATGTAGTGTTAACATGGACATATGACAGTGTGGATTTTACAAAAACCAATATGACAATATAAAATTCACGTTTAGCAACTCCTAATTTCAAATAACTAAATAATTGATTAATAATATCAAATTTAATATTATCGCAAAGTTAAAATTTCATTGAAAATTAAAAAAACTAAATAATTATAAAAAAAATACAATTATTTTGCATGTTTATAAAATAAAATTTAAAATTTAAAATTTAAATATCATAATTTGATTATTATTCTAAATTTTCATTGCGGAAAAATAATAATTAGTATTATTTTTAACCAATTATCAGTATCATATTATGATATTTATGGAATAATATCTTCTTACATTTGCTAAATTGCATATTACCACATTTATATAAAAAATGTGATAGTAACTTTGCGGAATGAATTTTCAATTGAGTACATCTATCTTCTAGGGTCTTGTGAATATAAGATAGTATAATCTTAGAGAATGGTTATGAAGAACTCATCTTCCAATCCCACCATCAAATAATTTTGTAATTTTGGCAAAATTTCTGCACTCCAGTTGAGAATACAATTGTATGGATACTTTCTAATTTAATCTAGTCTATTTTTGGCAGTATCAATCATAGTGGAAAAACCCAGTGAAAACTAGTGAATCTAGCTACAGTACCCAAAGCGTTAAAGGGTTAACCAATCATTCTAAATTAAAACTCTAAAAGTGAAAATTATAATTTATACTAGTTTTCAAAGGTTAATGCTTTTAGTGATTCTTTGGGATGCTCTCACTGATCACGTGAGGATTGTTTGGCATAAAACACAGCAGCTTTGTGAACGCTATCCTACGAAGGCTTTGAAGTTCACAAACAAGTTTGACAAGACTTGGCTCCAAACGGATTTCTTCGCCACGAAGGTGGCTACTCAGCTCACCTGGTCTCTCAAGCGGCCCGCATTGGGGTCGTTCTTTTAGCTTCTGGTTGGTGTTTGTTTCTTGGTAATCTGTGGAGGATTATAGTAAAAACAAAAGAAATGCTCTCTCGCTGGGGTCTTGGCCCTTGGTCTTCTGTGATGTTTTGTTTTCTCAAAAAGAATAAAATGTCCTGTTGTTTCAAAAAAGAAAAGAGGTTAATGCTATTAAATTCATTAAATTTTTATCTAAAGTTATTTTTGGAAGTTTGACCGTACCGATAATTTGTAAAGATGATGCCCTGCATTATGTTTATTGAACCAAACTTCATCAAACATATAGAAGGCACATATTTGAGTTAACCGAAATCACAACAGGTGATGTGACCCCCAAAATATCAGGAAACGAGAGTCTGTCCTCTTTGAGTGTAACCGAAATCAAATCAAATAGTGAACTCAACACCTCCAACTTCAATTTTAGACATGAGCTCCAAGTTGTCAGAGCCAACTAATCAAATCAGTCACCTAATTATATCTCAATTTTGCCACATGCCTTGCCATTATCTCAAATTGGATGTGGACCATCGCCTCCAAGCCTTGGCTCTATGAACTCACCTTAGTCTCAGTTTTGCCTCCTTTGTGATGACCAAACTAGTTCACACTCCTTTCTATTTTGGATTCTTTGGAAACCATGCCAATTTGCTTGGTTGCCTTAGATACGGGTCAGACTCACCTCACCTAACATGTATCCTCTCTTCTTTTCGGTTAACTCTATTATAACACATCTATGTTTTGTCCAATACTCCTCCGGGTGGAATTTAACCCTTAAACGTCAAGAGGGCCTGGGCGGGGCAGTCTAGAAGGCATCTAAATTTTCGGAGGAAGGAAAAAAAAAAAAAAAAAACGAAAAAAAACGAAAAAATGAAAAAACGGCTCTGCTGGCCAGCATTGTTGCCGCACTGTAGCACTGCGGCACTTTTCAAGAAACGACCTTTGCTGCCCCAACCTCAACTGCTGTTCATTTTGATAACTTTGATTACTTGCCAATGACTCCACAATCTCTCAAATGAGGCGCAAATTTGCAATCTAGATCACTTTTTCAATAGCTTTCCAACACACCAATCCTCGCTTGATTTGGTTGAGAAAATCTACTTTTTTTTCTCAATTATTCCTTTATAAAAAGCCCGAGGGGCTTTTTTGACGTTTAAGGGTTAACTCGGATTGACACAATTCAAATTGCGTTGGAAAGTAGACTTGATGTAGTATTTTAAAACATTTTTTATTTTTTCAAAAACTATTTTTTGTGTTCCAGGCAGCCTGTTAGATTCGGGCATCGACAAGAAAGTGGTCGTTCGAGCTTTTAGGGGATAAACACAACATCAAGTTGGAAAAAAGTGTCGGACATGACAACATGAATTATGCATAGTAATGACTAGTGAGGGTAAAATGGATGAAAATTTGTAACAGATGTGAATAGAAAAGAAAAGAATCTGGGTCCCACGGAAGGGTTGGATTATGCAATAATTTTGGGGTGGACATGTTGGAGATGTTGAAGTTATGAGCATGGAAATGCAGTTGGGTGGTGCTCTGGCTGCACTTTTCCTATTATTGATGCCCAAATAATTGCAGGTTACAGAGTGGCAAAGCAGGCTGATAATTGGCACATTTGGATGGTTTTGAGCTCAAGCCTGGCTCTGCGCCACATGGTTTAATAATAACTGTTAGCAACTGGTATCTTAGCAACTGGGGTTTCAGCAGTTTGGTATCTTTAGCAAAGATTCGGTGTCTGAATAATTAGGCAGAGATACCTAATCCAAGATGTGCACTGTAGACGACACTACACATACTACAGCATACTAGTGTTTCAGTGTCCTCCGTGGCCATGCATTATTATTATTATTATTCAGTGCTACGTGGCCTGGCTCTCCCTGTTGTCATATTATTGCCTTCCTCAGAAAGTTTCATTAGTGACATGAATTAATCATTGATACCTCCTGATTATTCCAACTTGGAGTTCACACAACCCTCTCTAATTGCACACTTTGTAATTGCATAACTCAGTCCTGGCCCTCAACCCCTGCACAGACAATTGAGTAGATAAATTTAACACTCAAACGTTGTTGCAGCCATATACTGGCAGATGGATGTAACTTATCCAGAGTGAAGTGAAGTATCACAAAGTAAATGAAGAATTTTTCATTCAGTTCTTTTTGTGAAGGCTTTTCAAGTTCAATTAAGGTCATTTAAGCTATTTTTGGATTTTACATGGGGTCTCAACTACAGAAAGAGTAGTAAAAACGGTTCATCATGAAGTGTATTTTTTTATTTTTGTGTTTTTTCTAGTTTCTACTCCATTTTGAATTTTTGGAAAACTCTGAAAATTGAGTGTTTATTATTGGAGTAACAAGTTTGGTGGGTATTACCATGGTGTGGGGAATTATTACAAATTTTGGATACACGGATGGTTTTCATTTACTGTACTATTCTTCATTGTAATTTACACATTGGGTACAAAAATCGGAAGTTTTGAGTACATTTTGTAATTGATATGAATTTTCTTTACAATCACTTCAAAAAATCATAGTAATTTCAAATTTCACCAAAATTTATGAAGAGTTCGTGATTTGTAGTAGACGCATGGCTTCATCTACTAAAAATATAAAGTTGAATTTTAAAAATCTTATTTATAGTGCCAAAATTAAGCATGACAAATAAAGCAAGATTCCATGGTCATAGGCCCAACGTTTAGGGGTTAATTGAGTTTGTGCATGCGTGTGTGCATACACTATTGAATTAAGCTTTTTTATAAGTCGCGGTTTAGTTTCAAAACTCAACCGAATAAGAGTATGAGCCATAAGTGGCCTTAGAGCATCTCCATCCTTGTCCTTGATTTCTACCTCGCCTCATGGAGTATGAGGGGTTCTTGTTGGTGGACGAGGCTCTAGATTTCCGGAGATCCCCACAGTCATCAACAGAATGGCCTTGCCAAGACTAATAGCTTGACCAAGAATAGCAAGAATGATTTCAACAATACCCAAAATAACAGTCCGGCTTTTGAGGTGGATACAAGACAAAGTTGTAGATGCCCCAAAGATCACGAAAAGCTAAAAATAAATCGGAAATTGGACATGTTGAGAATTCCTTCATGCACTAGACAATGGCAAGTTTCAAGATGAATTTCATAAGGCCTCGACTCCATAGATGCTCCCCGAGTCTGCAGTGGGGGAAAGAAATAAGCTCCGGCTCGCTAGAGGTCAGCACGGTATGCTTCCAAAGTGAGGGTGACGATGCTCTTAAACAATCATTGCCTAATTCATTGTATATGGCCTCAACCATGTAAATTCAACCTTGTGGTAGGGTCTATGGATGAGGAATGCATAGGAATTGCAAACAACCCATTTGAATAAGAGCATGAGCTATAAGTGGCTTTGAACGGTCATTGCCTAATTCATTTAATGTGTCCTTAATCAATCAAACTCAACCTTGTAGTAGGATCTATGGTTAAGGCATGGGACATGTATACAACTCAATTAAGCCGGATTAGATTCTGGTTGGGTTTTATGTTTTACCAAACCATTAGTGCAAGGCTTGGTTAATGGATCAAAACTAAAAGGTGGGCTACATTGGTCCATTTCTTACCTAAACTTCTTGTGCATGGTAGGCCTTTGTATCTTGAATATCATTCACGTTGTGTATAAATGTAATTGGACAACTTCCACATATCGAGTTGTGAACGTGTCACAATACATTAGTCCTCTCCAGGGTAATGCAATTAGAGCGTATTGAGTGCAGGAAGCAATTTGAGTTTTGTGGTAGTAGTATTGCATCAACAAAAAAAATAGTATGGTCAATTTTGAAAACTACAAGAATCAAGAATATATTGTTCAAAATACCACACTAAAGTCCATATGATAATGGTAGGAGTAATAGAATTTACATTCCTTTCTCAAAGATGGACTCTATCCAATTATAAATGTAACAAATGAATCTAATATCATATCTTATCTTTATTTCAACATTGAAGTGACGTTAAACAAAACAATTTGGATTTCGTGGTTGATGAATTGCTATCAACAATATTATCATACTTTGTTTATGGTGTAAACACTGTGTTTGAGTATTTCAACTTCTACACGCATGAACAACCAAATTATTATTAATGAATGCAAACTTCATTAACCCTTTAACCCCTAAAGGACCATAAGGCCCCCACGCGGCTTTTGAAACTAGAAAGTGAGGAAATTCAAGTTTTTAGGTTGTGAATTGTAGGGTGAGCAACAAAGAGACCCTAGCTCTTTTTGAGAGCTGAATTTGTGGGTACTTCTCGATCGGAAATTCATGAAGTGTACGATTTTGGTGATTTTTTGAGCTACGAGGAGACTATCTCGGGGTCACTTTAGACCCTCATATCTTCCTCCTCACACCTCCAAATTACGTGAATTTTTTTCACATGTTCAAAATGATGATCTCTAGGCATTGTAAAAAATTCAGAACTTTTGGAGCACATTTGGACAATCCAATTTCAACATATGTTCAAAATACCTTGAACGAGTTCCATCAATCTTCTCAACAGTGGCATTTTCTCAAAAATTGTGCAATTTTGTTGATCCTTTTTTCATACAAAAGCTACGTAAGTCTTTTTAATTTCAACAGTTCCGATTCTCAAAATTATATCACACCAATGAAGAATTGAGCTTGTTACAATTACATATGATAACTTTATAATAAATATGTCATGCCAGCTCATGTTACTCTCATTACTTGGAAAGAACAGGGCACTCTCAATGAAAGTGGGAATGACAAGTGGCAAAGATAGATAGAAATTCCGGACCCGTTATTAGGGCTGGCGTGAATGGAGTGTCTGTTTGTAATGACAGTGATCCACTGCCCACCGGACAAAGGGCCTTTGTTACAAAACTACTCATTCCTCTGAGGAATAGATACTTTAGTGACTGGTAACTAAAATGGCAGTTACCACAGACAAAGTAATTAGTATTGACCTACCCTAATAGATTATTATATGGGTTAGTGGGAATCAAGGCGGGTCGAAGTTTTGTGGTAGTGATTGGTTGTTTTCGAGTTTTCTTTTGTATAGTATAATTGAAGTAGTATGGTATATAGCAATAGCATTTATTTGTTGGAAGGTGTATTTGATGGATGTTTCAGGAAGTTTTAGTTTATTTTCAAAGTGTTTTATGGATAGAGAATGCAACAAGTGGCAAACTCCCATGTAGTGTCAAGGACACTATTTCTCTTCACCTTTGAACGAATTGTGGTAAAAGACCTCAATTATTACCGGACACTAGATACGCCATTCAGTGTAGCACAAGAACCAAGAAAAATTTGAATGGATGAAAAATTGCATGGGATATAGTAAAGAGAAGGCCCCCAATTTGTTCATCGTCCATTATATGGACGCAGGCACATTAACCCCTAAACTTCAGAGCGTCTAGAAAGTGAACGACTAACAGATTCAAACCCTTCTCATGTTCTCATCAATGCTTGGATGAAAGTTATCCATTTTTTTGGAGATTCTTCACCAAGTTGTTGTCCTACCTAACGGTTGGATTTAGTCATACTTGATTACATATTTTTCTAAAATTACAAGTGTAGAAGTATGTCAAGTCGTTGACCAAGCCAAAATTGCATTGACTGTAGTTCAAAAGCCCGGGGAGCGCACTTAAAGTTAAGACTAGGAATCACGTGAGTGGATACTTTTGACCCCCCTATGTGCATACTAAAAAATCACCTAAAAATTGTAAAAAAAAATGCAGTTGTTAAACACAATCTAAAGTTCTTGTTGTATAAATTTCAAAAAATAATCACTTGTACATATTTTTAAATTGATTTTTGAAGTGAAAAACAACACATTTTAGTGCAAACTTCTATCATTTCTTTTATAGGATTTTAGAAATATTTGGTCCTGGAATTTATACCAAATGATAGATATATACGTAATGATTTAGCCCCTAAAAAATCTTAATTTAAAAACTATTTTAAGGCCAAGTATTGTAGGGGGTATGCTATTAAAACGCACTCACATGTATTTCTAATCTTCAATTTAAGTGCACTCCCCGGGTTCAAAAGTGGCTTTGCAAAAATGAGGTCATAGATTTAAGAAACAAAAAAAATTCAAAGAATCACCACGTTTTAGAGTATCTCGTTTCAAATTCATTTCAACAAATTTTACTCAAGAAATATTAAAATTTTGTTTGTAATCGAATTTAGAAGGAATTAATTTTAACTTTCAAATTTTATAATTAAATATTGGTGATAGTATTGGTGAATCGAACCGTACAGATTGAATCTAAAATTAAAAATCTAAAACTTTCATTTGTATATCAATTCCAAAATATTCTTCTAAATAGTAGTTTATGATGATTTTTCTCAAATTGTCGATTCCAGGGACACCCTGGTACGTTTAGGGGTTAAAGGGCTCAATTGGAAGGTAGTGCATGAGTTTTTTTTATCATACAGAAGAAGAACTATACTTTAAATTAGCCTTTATTGCATTTATAAAATAAATATGATTAAATATGATTAAATATAAATCTTTGTCTAGTTCATAAGTTTACAAAATTCCTTAATTGAGAGATTTATTACAATGCCAGTTGAATGGATATCCTGGATGTAATTGTAGGGGACCTATAATTACACTATACTTATAGGTTATTTTATCAAATTTTAAAATTTTAAAATGTATATTTGTTTTTATTTTTATTTTTATTTGTTTAATTAAATTTTTTGTCATATGTAACTTTGTCATGATGTTCTTCGCTGTAATTTGTACCTTAGCTTTTCAAAAAATGAAAAATGAATGTGTTTTGCATTTGGTATGAATTTTACTTATGTAATAACTTTCAAAACCACTGACAGTAACTTCAAATTACTACAGAAATACTTAAAGAAAATATCTCTTTCTGTAAATATGTACAATGATTATGTTTGTATATTTAAGAAAATTTAAAGTGGCCATATCGGAAGCTCCATCAATTTTTGTAATTCGAAATTGAAATTAATTCATTGAATAAAATTACATGTTAATATACCCCCACCCCAATTGTCCATTTTTTAGTGCGTGTTAATAAATTAACCATCATGCTCCCACCATTTAAAATATGGATGATGTATTGATTCAACTTTTCTTTTCAACAAGAAAGATAGAAATATTTGTTCATCCAAAAAATTCAAAAACATCGAGTTAATTCTTAATCATGTGAACGGAAGATGACATAATGCGGATTTCCTATAATAAATATCTTAAAACTATGTTTAAAAAAATTCAAAGATTTTAATTCAACAGGTTATAAGGTTCTATAGTAGTTAGTGGACTCCATCCTTTTCAATAAATAGCACTATAGACACTTCAACAATGTTTCACCACCCAATTTCTTTAGCTACAGATGATGTGGACTTGCTATGATTCAAGGATCTGCAACAATGATTCGGGAATAGTGACAAATTTTGAGGTGTTGCAGAGAGGAGCTAAAGAACCTTATGGTGACCTTGCAAAATTTTAATTTATAGATTTAAGCAACATAAAAATTGAAGCACCACATGAAAATAAGATGGAAGGTTTCATTCTAGCCACCCATCCTATGCCAGCCACCATGTTGTGGGGATAAACATTTTTGCTTTGAAATGTACACTACCAATACATGATCGTTGAAATAGGATGGGTGGTCAAAATGAATCCTTTTATCTTAATTTTACAACTAAAAATTGTAAAATTTAGAAGGATCATTTACACTCAAGGAACGAGTATTCCTGCCGGAAAGTGTAATCAATGACTTGGGGGACCTTGGAGAATTGCGTAAGTTACACAACTGAGCGTACAGACAGCCGTACACAATTGGTCTCGACATGATGTCAGTGAAAACAAAAGCCGCCCGAGTAGTCATTGCACAAATGACTCGACTTGCCAAGTGAGTGTGAATGAGCCTTCTATAGCGCGGCTGGATTTTTAAGAACAACATGGTCACATGGAGGCTTCATCAGGCTTTATAGGTGAAAGCAAGCATAACCACAGTTTCTCTCCTGTTGCCCTCTTTATCTGAGCCACCTTGTTCACATTTACCCAAACCTCCATTTGGCTGTTTCTATTCATACTTTCCTTACCTTTCTTACCTTCCCAGTTGTGTCAAAATAAATTTATAAGCAAACATCTAGTCGCGTCGTAGTCTCTGCCTTAGTATTTACCCTAGATTTACTTGTTTATATTGTTCAACCATGTAACTCCTTAAAAACGAAACGTTTTTTGTAATCTCTCCCTTTGTGGGGTAGAGACAATAAAATAAATACCATCCAAAATGATCTTAACCCCGCACGGAAAAAGGGTTCATGGTTTTAAAATGACAAATTCAATCAATCGTATCCTAAAATATTTAATTCATATAGAACCAAATTTAACATCACTAGAATTAATGAAGAACATTACATGTGATGGTAAAAACAAATCAATTTAAACAAATGGAAGTACACATAAGGATTTACTCAAAACCGTTAAAAAAAAACGTAAAGTTCAATTTGGGCTTCTTCATCCTTTAGGGGTTAGAATACCCACTTGTGGAGGGACTTTATCATTGAGACTTATCATGAGGTTGTTGTATCAACTCTTTATGCCTTGTATCATTCTTTCTTCCACCCTGTCAACTGTTCTAAATGGGAGCTTGCAGTTGATATATCATGAAATCTATAATAACAGGAGTGTCATCCTCATATTCATAAAAAAATTAAAAAAATTGTGCGCGGAGCTCTAAGAACAATTCTCTCCCGAATGAATGCCAACAGCAACGAAGCCGGCTAATGATTGCGGAGCTTTGGTCAAAATGGGTTAATATACTTTCGAAAAGAGCAACCTCCAGCATTGAGAAAAGAAGAAGAAGGGGGGCCGGGTGGTTGTTTGAGAGGCCAAACTGAAACCCAACAAATGTGGAGCATGCAGGATACGTGCTTATGCAGTTTCACCCAATACGCAATCAGTGCGCACATCCATGTGGGACCATGCATCATCCATGGTTGTCTCGGGCTTCAGTAGTATATAACTATATATATATATATATATATATATATATATATATATATAGTGTAGGTACGCTGCAGCACGTCAATCATTCACTCCTGCCCCTCTCAGTCCTTGCATGCTTCTGAACTCCCTGCCAAAGTGATGCTAGCTAGCTCATACTTTCTCATCAATTAGCCACCACATGGATGAGCTTTGGGCCACAAACTAACTGATCAATAATAATTATTATAATAACAATAATAATAATTATTATTATTCTTCTTATTGTTATTGTTATTGTTATTATTATTGTTGTTGTTATTGTTATTGTTATTATTGTTATTATTGTTGCATCCTATAAGTCACTCCATTGCTTCTTCCTGATTGCCCAATTGGTCGTGGACAAATGGTTCATTCCACACCCACTTAACCCCTGAAGGACCAAGGATTTATGGTTTTAGAATGACAAATTTAATTGATTGTATGTGAAAAATGTAATTCAGATGGGGTCAAGTTTTATATCATTGGAGTCAGTGAAGAACATTGTATACGTTGGTCAAAACACAAATAAAATTGAACTAAAGGAAATCCATACACGACTTGCTCAAAAATGCTAAAAAAAACATGAGACCCAATTTGGGCTTCTTGGTCCTTTAGGGGTTAATTCATGATCATGGCTTGGGAGATTCATTGTTCAATCTGTAAGTACATTTTCACATCATCTCAAAAATGTAGAAGTGTAAACATGCAATATGGAAATCATGTAGATGTTACAAGTTGTAACATTTACAGCAAAACAATATATAAATCATGTAACATCTACATGAAATCTCCATTGTGATTTGCATATACTATTTAGGAATGTGCAATCTACTCCCAAATCATGTAAATGTTACAAATATGTTACAATTGGAAAAAATATGTAACTCTTATATAAAAAGTATAGATTTTTTGTGTAGAATTTATAAATGGACTTTGCACATGTTTTTTATGCAAACTTTTGCTTGTATACTTTATATGACATCTACATAAATCGTTCAAATGTAAATATCATATAACAATTTTGATTGTTTATCATAATCTTGTTGAAACATCCACATAAATTTCATGTAACAATCTTACAATTGTTTTCATAGAACATCTACATGAACATTATGTAAAAATTATATAAAATATTCCTAAATTTTTTGTAACATTTATATTCAAAACATTTATATGATAATTACAATGGAAAGCACACATGAAAGTTACAAGTGTAACATTCATGTAACTTTTACATAACACGCAATGTTGCAAGTTACAATGTGTAAATTATGTAGATGTTACATGAAAGTTACACTTTTACATTTTTGAGATGCATTCATTGTGGGAAGTTAAGGTGTGTGCACTCACCATCATCATAGCATCTAAGCTTTGTTACCATGAGTAGAAAATTTTACTTTGATTAGGAATTGTTAGCAAGTGAAAGAGGATTTCAATGTATTTTAGTATGCATTATTTGGATTTTGTATGAATAAGTTATGAATTTTGAAAATATTGCATGTAAGTGCACCTAAAATCAATCCTAGACTCTTGTTGGCTCTCATATTTTGGTTGTGTTCAATATTTAGTTTTTGTGTCACTTTTGGGTGCAATTGTAGGGATCGTTTTTTATGCCAATAGAGAAGTTGATGGAATGTGACAAGTATGAACAGTGTTTCTGGTGAGAAACATGTCGACTATTGTTCAAGAAAACATGCAAATATAGCTACTCAGGCAAGAGAATCGCTAGTTTAATATACCCTACTTAATATACAATAAGTGAAGGTCAGATCCAACCATAGGTGTCTAACTTTAATTTCCACATCAGATTTAAAGAGATCCACATCACCCATATCACAAGATGACATGTGGCGATTTTAAAAAAAACGGATTGATTTATGTTAAAACTGACCATGACATAGGGTAACTATACCTTAAATGGAGCATTTACCTTAAAGTGTACGTATTTATTGCAATGTGACAATTCTCGGTTGAAATGTCACACTATAGTAGATACGCACACTTTAAGGTAAATGCTTCTTTTCAGGTTCAGTTATCTTAGTGTTCCTTATCCCACTTAATGATCAAGTAGCCATGTCATTAGAATTATCTTGCTTTCTCTTGTCAAATAAGAGTATTCCCCATTGGACATGCTTAGTAACTATAAACACCATAACCCTTAAAAATCTTTCCCTAATTTAGAAAGAAAGGAGTATTCTTGAGTTTTAACCTCAAAATATAGAAGTAATTCACATTCTAAAAATGTAGTTATCATTACATACTATTCTTGCCATGGATGATGCCTAGAAGAAAAAAAAAAAAAAAAAAAACTAATTGAAACATTATTAGTCTCCATTATTAGTCAAAGTGGTTTGGTTTGAAATCTGAGAAAACCAAGCCCGTGAGGTTTGGTCGGTCCTTTAAGCGACTGTAAGTATAAGAAGACACTGTTGCAGGTGAGCAGAAAGATGGATTCTACAAACAAGCCCAAAGTTCAGAATCTCAAGACTACATCTTCCGAACATATTGGGTAACGCTCTCACTGATTACAAGCACCCGTTTATAAGGTACTACTGAAGATTCTGACAGGAAAAAAAAAGAAACACCAAGGCGAGCATAGTGATGAAAGACACAAAGGTACCTACTCATCATAGCCTTCCAGTGGGTCCCGGCCAACTCTACTCATGGAAGCCGAATTGGAGACTAACAGAATGATGCTATCAATCCAACTTACATGAGAACAACCACCACAACAATACAGGAAAGAGACAAACACATGTAATATTGAAAGAGCGAACACGGATAGAGCACTTTTTCAACACAATCAGTAGGAGTGGGTTAGAATTATTACTGGAGGATGACACTTGCTACTCTGTTAGACGACAGAGATTTTGTCAGTGAAGAAACTGGCAATCAAAACCACTCTAAAGGGGAAAAAGTGTTAGTTGGCGAACTAGAATAGATACCTCACTGCGGTCTCTAAATACTACAAAGATACTAAAGCGACAGTTATATCATTATTGAAGTGAAACCAACCAATAGTCCACTGCCATACCATGTTGATGAGTGGGTAGAAACGTAGCAACCAAACAGCAGTATTAGTTGTCAGTCAGTCTCCCAAACTTGTTCTACAATCATTGCATTGGAAGCTAGCTCTCTTGCTGTACTGTATTATCGAGACATTCGACTCTATGCTTGAACTCAGGGTGTGTAGTATTGATTCAGAAGATACAACAAAAAGGACCGTTCATTCCTGTAGGTAGAGATGCCTCCTTCAATCAGCACCTGCTCATCAATTCCAGAAAGTAGGTCACCGAAAAAATTCAAACTCATATCAAAGAGTAGCAGCAGCTGAACAACAACAAGATTCAACTGCGTATCTCAGCTACACTGTTGACAGTGTCATAGTGAGTTGGTTGATCCCATTCTTTCATCATACTAAGGCAGACATTGGAAAAAACCCCCTCCGCCATATATTGATCCCAGGACTCCCTAGAATATCTGGTAGAATTTTCCGTTCCGTAACTTACATGTAGAAGAAAAAGTCCCACGTTACTTTTCAAGTGGCTTTCAGAGCTTGAGGAATATCAAGTGATCATAGACAACTGGCTATCTCACTATACGTACCTCCAAGTAAAAGCAGTGAAGTCTTATCAGACATAGGAAGCCTGCATTCCAAGACAGGTGACGAATCATCTCCTTATGCAGTACTAACTTGGAGGTTCTCTGAGCCATACTCAAGGATATAATATCAAACATTGCCCATTGAGATTGTTGATTTGACGCGTTCTGGCATCCCCTTCCCCTGTTTTGATCAGATCCTGAAAAATAGAACCAGAAGAATCAATGCGTTGCGCCCTTTCAATTGCAGAGATTAACCATTCTAAATCTATACAAATGTCAATGAAAATCTCACCTCTAACGGTTCAAACAGATGCTTGGTGAAGATCTAATTAGCTTGCTTATTAGATGACAACTACGCCAAAAAATGGAAATGAGTATGGGCTGAACGTAGTTGATTTTTATACTAAAGGCAATAATATGTTCTTACTAATAAAATAATGTTTTTATTAACTTGAAACAAAATGGTAGCATGTATGCCTATCTACGTTTTCATACTTGGTATGTTTAAAGGGTAGCATGTTATAATAGCAGGAAGAGAATAAACATGTAAAACCTAGTGTAGGCCACACTGACGACCATATTTAGTGTGAGATATTTTATGTACCAATACTATGGTAAACCGGTTCTGCACAAAAAGATATAAGATAACATGACATAATCCACGACAGAAATAAGGTACAGCAACTCAAGGAGAAAAAGCTCCTTACCTTTGGAACAGGCAGTTCAAATAACGTTTGCTGGCATGAAATTCTTGTGGCAGTATTATAGTATGAGGTTGCTCAAATGCAGCAACTTATAATGAGCACATCCAAACCAAATAATTTTGTAGGATGGATAATGGTAATAATCTTTGAATACTGCTTCAACGACACCAGGAGATGGCCTCTTCCATTGGTTAAGCACAACGATGAGGACCAAGTATTGTGGAGGTCACAAGCAGTCATTGAGCTCAAACACTGAGGTTATCAAAATATGGAAACTGAGCCTTTAATCTCCTCAATATGAATTTCTTGCTGCCGTATCCCACAGGATTAGACGGGAAGGCGTTTCAGGTCTTAGAAGCCACCGCAGGAGTGCCTCTCCATTTGCTGTCCACCTTCCTGCATCATTTGATGTTCGAAAAGGCGCCCCAAGCTTGATCATTTCCTTTTCAATACCTGTTTTCACCTGTGACCTACCTTCTTCCTTGCTTAATTTCCCCCATCCACTGACCACTGTTACAAATCTTGGAAAAGCCTTCTGTTCTTCAGGACCTCCAGGCTCATGAAGGGGTTTAGGCTCTTGGTCTTGAAACTGAGGCAAAAATGACACTTTCACTTCGACCTTCATAACCGATTCATAATCGTCAAGACCACTGTAGTACCCAAGAACATTTAGCTGTTGAGCCACTTCGAGCAGGTGAGCTAGCCACTGGTACAACGCCACTGTGGCACCTCCAGATGAAAGACGACGCACATCTAGCTTCCATTCGTTAGGCACCACCGAACAAAGATCATCGTGAATGTTACTGTTGTCACATAGCCAACCTAAAACTAACGCAGCTCGTCTATACCAACCCAATGCCCAAAGTGCGTCCAAAAGAGAGGAGCTTAATGCAGTCCAAGTTTTTGCATCCTCTTGTGCAATAGAATTAAAACATCTGCCCAGGATATTTATCACCTGCAAGCATAAAATCCATCAGGTTTTGACAAAATTGAAACCTTAGCATGAAACGATTTGAAAAAATTGTTCACAGCTTTTTCAAGGAAAGTAATGTTTACCTCTTCATCAGTCTTTGCACTATCAGTCAGCAGACAATGAAAACATTGTATGAGCTCTGAATCAAAGCCTTCCAGAGATTGAAGCAGATTTAAAACTTCAATGTTGTTGGAGCATTTCGAACTGAGAGCTACAAGTAGCACGGTACATGTTACAGCATTTGGGGCACTTGCTGCTGCTCTCATATCGTCCAAAACCCTGATCATTCCTGCAATGTTCTTGGCTTTTGCGCAAGTGTCCAGAGCTTCAGTATAGGTCTGTACACTACAAACAGTATTAAACTGTTTTGCTTGATCATAAATAGATAACGCCTGCAATACAGCAGATCACCCAGTTGATCAGTACAAAGTACCACTCAAAAAGTCGTATTGATTAAAACTTCCGAGCCCATAAAAATGTGTCATTGTACTCAGAAGCTCTGTATTGCAGACGAACAACCACATGTTGGCGAACTCCAGCAGTAAATCGTAAGTAATCCTCCATACTAGTAGAGCTGTGAAATAAATAGACACGCAAGTTTTTAAAGTAAACATGTGCCACATATAGTCCTAAGCATCAGGCTTAAATTTCAAAATAGTGGAGACAACAGAAAAAATTCAGTACTCACGTCTTTAAAAGCTCCAGTTGCCTTGAAGCTGGACATAAGGACCGTAAAGGACACACCGGTGGGCTGTAGCCCAGCTTGTACCATCTCAAGGAAAACACTTTGTGCACGACCTTGTTCACCCCGCTCAGTATACACATTAATTAAAGCATTATACGTCATGACATTTGGTTTCACACCATACTCTTTCATTGCCTCAAATATCGTTTGCGCCTCTTCAACCTGCCCACCTCTCCTACAAGCATTTATAAGTGATGTAAAAGTCTTCACATTCGGTTCGCACTTCTCTGACACCATTTCACCATATACCTGCATAGCAGATCGAAAATCTCCTGCAGAAATTGAAACAACAATGTCATGAGAATACAAAGCTTTAGCTCAAGCACGTCATACTACACAACGAGCATGCCTAGGTTGACTGATCCAATTGGTTGAAGACCATTACATTAGCACTGATTCTCAGCAACGGTCGGGACATCCAACATACCCCAAACACAGGCTACTTAACCCCTAAAGGACCAAGGATTCATTATAAAATGACCAATTCGATTGATCATATTGTGAAAATGATAGAATTCAAATGGGACAAAATTTCATATCACCGGAACCAGTGAAGAACATTGCATTTGTTGATCAGAAAAGAACTAAAATTGGACAAAAAAGAGTCCCCATTGACCTACTCAAAACTGCTAAAAAAAACATGAGGCACAATTTGGGCTTCTTGATACTTTAGGTGTTGGTCCTACATTCATGACCAGAGAAGGCTCGATTAAGAGCAGTCACATAGTTCAACGCATTTTAGACAACAGAAGGTAGGGACATCCATAATCACCACTGGCCCAAAATTGCCACCCTAAAATCTTAGGCAATGGGTACAATGAGAACCACCTAGACATATGTTCAAGCGTTGGTTTTAGGTCATCTACCAATAAACCTTTAAATCTTCATAACTTTAGTATCCAAATAACGCATTCTTTGGCGAGTTGGAACCCTAACACAGGAGCATATAACAGAAACTATGCTGAGCACCAATTTTGGGTGTCCCTCCCTTACATACATATATATATATACATATCCCAAAGATTCAAATTGCGCAATCTGATTACTGATGTAAAACCCTAAAATGCATCAAATTAGGTCAAAACACATACCAGTTTTCGCGTAGACAGTAATGAGTGATGTATACGTGACAACGGTAGGTTTGACACGGCGCTTCTTCATAGCACCAAAAATTCGCTGCGCTTCCTTAACATGCTCTCCAGAAGCACAAGCAGCCAAAAGAATGTCATACGAAACCACATCGGGTTGAATACCTAAAAGACACATCTCCTTGAACACCGAGAGCACTTTGGACAGGCCAGTGTCGGCCTTGACATACATATTCATAATGGTGTTGTAAGAGTATAAATCCGGCCTAGAACTCATCTGTTTCATAGACTGAAACAATTCAACAGCGGCGTCAATGTGACCTGCTTTACTCCGGGCGTGCAACAGGGAGTTATACAACACCGTGTCTTTCTGGACGGAATCGTTTATGTCCGTGAAGATTTTCTCCGCCAAATCCAAACACCCGGAGCTCCCCAGAGTATCAATCACGGTCGTGTACAAGTGAGGGTCGAGTCGACACCAGCCTTGCAGCTGCATCCATTGGAACACTTGAAGCGCAGCGTGGGGATGGCCTTTTTGACCTAACTCTTGCAACACCGCATTCACCGTCCTCGCCACTTGCTCATAGCGAACGTACCGAGCTGCGGAACCAAATTTCTTGACCCAGCAGCTGAGCACATCTTTGACAGAAAAATCATCGTGACTGAGATCCAGAACCTGACGAACGAGAGTCGCTTTGTCGTCGTCCCGGCAATGCTCGCGAGTGACCCAATATGGGCGGTGCGGCAAATTGCTGGGAATTTCCTCGGAATCCACTGAGCAGCTGCTGGTTTGCACGAATCGGCGGAAGCACAGCAAGCGCACGACGCTTAAAGGACAGGTGACAGTGAGGTGGTGGAGAGAGAGACGCAACGGCCCCATGAGAGATCGCAAAGAGCATGGTCGTCCTTAAACCCTAATTAAAACCTGTGGAATTCATTCCCAAAACAATGCTCCATGAATCCCAGTGCGTGAAAAAATTGGCGATTGGAACACTTGATGATGAAGAAGACGGAGTGAGCGGTTGGCGTGGCGTCGGCCACGCACCGCTGTGGGTTGCAAAAAGCACAATGGAATGAGGCAGCCTTCGGTTGCTAATTCCCTTGCCAGTGAAGCTTCCCTCTCCTCCTCTTCTTGCCTCAGATGACCGTGAAGGTTCTTCCATGGACAGTGATGCGTCAATGTTCCCACGGCAAATTCATCAAAATGTCCACGTCGGATTCATCAACGTGTCCACGGAGAATTCTCAAAATGTCCACGTCGGATTTATCAACGTGTCTTCGCCGGATTCTCAACGGGTCCATGTCAACGTTTCCACGTAGGATCCTCAACAGGATCCACGTCGGATTCTTGACAGGTCAGCGTTGATGGACGTGGACGTTGACCTGTTGGCAATCCGACGTGGAAGAGTGGTCAGCATTGATGGTGAAGTAGCTGCTTGTTTTATTTGAACATAGTTCTTTTTCAAAGTATGAAATTTATTATTATTATTATTTTAGCAAAATTCTACTTCCCATGTTTTGCAAACTAAATTTTTTAAGTATTAACAAAAATTTATTGCTATTTTGACACTTATAAATATTAAAGATTTTATTCATTATACAAGTTTTATAAATGTTATTTCTTTGGAATTGCTAAATTCATGATAATTATATGTTATATACTAAAAAAAAATCTTTGTTGATTGTTGAAATGCTAATGCACAATAATAGTTAAAAGAATATTTATTTTTGAAGCGTAACATTTATGTAGTATGACACGTATTTTTGCATTGAGAACTACATGAGGAGATGAGAGAGAATATATATATAGATATATAATTTAATACATATGTATATAACACTGAAAATTAACCAAAACAAAAATAGAAAAACAAAGAGAAAAAGGACGGAAACTAAATTTATACTAGCTTGCAAATCTTGGTCACTTACATTATAAAACCTATAGTGATGAAAAATATTGTGGTATTGTTGAAAGAATCCCTTTCCAATAATACATGAATTTGTTATCACACATCATTATTGCACAAGGCGCTTGTCATTTCACAATATGGAGCTAACTTGACAACTCTCATACATTTGTCATTCTAAAGTGTTTTGCATGTTTTGGTTGAAAGTCTAAATTTCACACAAGAGGAGGACCAATTTGGTTTGAAGGCATCGTGCCTATTGCATAAATCCTTCTACCGGTATGAAGTAAATTTTTCAAAAGGCCAATGAATGTGAAATAGTATTCTATTGCCGTTACATGCCCATTTCATTCATAATCTTATTTTAAAACTCAATATTAAATCATGTACTAAAGTTGCCTC
This sequence comes from Pohlia nutans, assembly GCA_022496805.1. Classification (NCBI taxonomy): domain Eukaryota; kingdom Viridiplantae; phylum Streptophyta; class Bryopsida; order Bryales; family Mniaceae; genus Pohlia; species Pohlia nutans. The sequence goes on along the minus strand of CM040085.1, from coordinate 8,311,163 downwards.
ACGGTGTGCAACTAATGCCAAGCCTTCTAAAACTAGAGATTTCTAACAATAAATTTCAAATTTTGATATATAATTGGATTGCGAATATGCTAAACACTACACTTTGATGCCCTATTTTTTTAAAATAAAAATAGCATACACTATTGTAAAGGACAATACAAACCCTTGCACTATATTATCATTGTACTTATTGTAGTGAACTTTCTTAAATTCCGTGCCTATTTACAATTTATTCCTAATTGCATTAACAGAAATCATCAAAGTTGTTAAATTTTGCCCTACTTGAACAATTACTTGTCATCCAGATAATTATCTAGCCAGAGTAATCAGTAAGGTACAAGAAGTTAGTCAAACATTCAAAATGAACACAAGTCATAATTTTAGAAATAGCGCAATAAAAGATTGATCCTTCTTTGGAATATATACCAATCTAAAAGAAAACAAATAGGTAATACCATATAAGAAAACCTTAAACCCTTAAGTGCCGAGGCGACCTAAAAGTGGTCGTTCCAAAAATAGAAAGTGTTGTAAAATGAGCTAGGGTCACAAACATTCAAAAAAAATAAAGAACGTTGGGTGGTGTAGATGTTGGAACAATCTACAAAAGTATCAAATTTGTAAATGAATGAAAAAACACATGATAAAGTATATTTTTTATGGACGTACATAGATAGATTATAAAATATGATTTTTAAATCAAAAATATGCAAATAAATTCCTAAAATTCATCATATAAATTTATATATATATATAATATCTCACTAATAAACTTCCAAAATTCAAATAAAATACAAAATTTATTATTTATCTTTGAACTTTGGTAAGATTGGCTAAAAGCACAAGGTTAATAAGATGCTTAAATACCCATTGGAATTTGTTTCATTTAAACTATTAATTCTATACCATTTTTACATAGTGTCGTTTGAATTGGCATTTAGACAAATTGTAAACTCTAAATCTTGGCAACTTCTATCCAAGTGATGAACATTTTTACTTTTAAGTGATAACAATTTAATTCAACATAAAATATTGAATAATGTATTTTTTGTGAATATTCAAAGTTTTTCTTTTAAAATTTATTTATAAAAAATCCAAATGGTTTTGATGATATTCAACCATGTAGATGAAATTTAGACATTATACATCACAACTTTCATATTTTACAAACTTCAAAAAATTCATATAAAACACAAATTATAACACATTTAGTTTGTAGCAAAAACCCTCAGGAACTTAAGGGTTAAAATCCCAAATTAACAATTTTTTATAAAAAAAATTATGACGAATTTGGAATAATATGCACTATGAGATGGTATAATTTCTATTATTTGATTCTACTAATTTTGGAAAATTATTATTAAGGTCTCACTTTATGAACTAAGAATGAAACTTGATATAAACTTGATATTGTGACTATGCAGTGGTCTTGACTCCCCACCCTAGCTACTTTGCCTTTCTTAGAGATCCAACAATGATGGTTGGAGAAACCTATTGTATGTCCTGCCTCTGCTAGGCATCCAACAAATATTAAATTTCTATGAAGACTTGGCATATAGAGAACTTTAAACATTGAATTAGCAATTTTTGCACTTGGCCAAGTGCATTGTCCAATGGCCACGACGGAGCAAAATTTGCACATTTCTGAAATTGTACCCCTCAAAAATTTCATATATTCTCATTATTTAAATAGCAACAACACATTCATTCATATCGAATTTGCTATGAATTAAAAGAAAATTAAACATAATGTGCAATTTTTTTTAATTACTATCTGATAGAAAATCAAAACAAAACGCTTCTTTTCATATAAAAATGAAGGCACACACTATGAAGTAAATAATATTTGCACTATTCTATTACATCAAAAGGTTATCCTATGAATACATTCTCGTTCTATACTACTACTCCACTACGACCTGCTCATATGTATAATTATCTTCTTCTCCTAAATGACAATACTTCAATCCCGCGAGGTCATGGTATAATCCATCAACTCCAAGCGTCATAGAATGATCTGCCAATGTCAATTGAACAAATACAAGTCAAATTTGGATTTTTTAACTAAACAACTACATTTGCCAAATCACTTTTATAATTTAAAAAACCCCAAGATGAAAGTTCAAGGCCAGTAATCCCTAGAAACCGTAATGTTTTGTATTGCTTTCAAATCGCAGAAATTGACAGCAAATTCATGTGTGCATTGCAAAATTTGCAAAATTTAGCAGCTTTTGACTATGAATCTCGGAACCCAACATGAAATTTGGGTGCCCCTAACCTCTAGGGTTCTCGTCGTGGTGTTTGTCTTCCGAATTGCGGAAATCTACATCAAATTTGAACATGTATGACAAAATATGCTAAATTTAGCAGTTTTTGACTATGAATCTTGGAACTCATCATGAAATTTGGGTGCCCCTAACTTCTAAAGGCCTTTACCTGGTGTTTCTTTTTTGAATTAGAGAAATTTATGTGAAATTTGAGCTCCTAGGACTAAATATGCTAAATTTAGCAGTTGATACCCATATGTTTGATCCAAATTCGATGTTCAAAATGCAATTGTACATAAGTACGTGTAATTAAAAGTAAGATCAAATGATTCGAGGTAAAAACAACATATGAATGAGCCGTTTTCGAAAATAAACAGATTTTAGAAAATAATGCTTACCTTGACTTGTTATTCGTCACGATGTTCGCTCCAATCAAGCATGCCTACAAATAATTATGAAAAACAAGATTATAATCATCATAAATATCCATTAAAAAAAAATTGGTGAAAAAAGGATCACCTATACATCCTAAAATGCCTATATTTTGAACTTACAACCCTAACTAGTGTCATTTGCAAAAAAAAGAAGTAGTGAGAACATTACTTTTAAGAGGTAGAATGCAAAATGTAGACTATGAGGTTGGTTGGGCTTTAAATACTTGAAGCACTTCAAATAGGCTTTTAAAAAGCCACTTTGTACTTGGACGCGCCCTTCCAAAGAGCGCACTTGCCAACCCCGCAGAGGTCCGCAGGGTTCGGGCTTGGCCGGCCCTGTTGCCTACCCTATCCTGTAGTCTGCCCTGTCTTGTTGCAGCGGCAGAGACTGCTGCTTTTGATTTTTTTTGTTTTTTGTTTTTTTATTTTTTTATTTTTAAAAAAAAAAGTTATTTTTTTGTTTTCTTAGTGCTTCTTTTGTTTTTAGGTTTTTATTTTATGTTCCTTTTTGTTCTATGTCATTTTTGAGGTTTTTGTTTTTTGTTTTTTTCTTTTTTTGTTTTTGTTAGTTTTTTCTAAGTAAAGTACTTTTTGTTTGCTAAGGTTTTTTTTTTGAATTTAAATTTCTATCAAGTAAATAAGTCAAATTTAAATTTATCACTTCTCTTCTAAAAAAAAATTTCTTCCTTTTTCAAAACATTTGTTTATTCTCTAATTGATTTTAGCATCCTCTGATTTTATTTTTTTATTTATCAACAAGGAAATAAATATAGTATTAGAATGTACATAGCATAATACTGCAATGTAGAGGAGCACGCTTTTGAAAATTGTACTCAAAGATTATCTTCATTTGGATCCTTATTTCTAAGTAATGAGGGAATGCCATTTGTATTCCATGAATTTTGGGACTACCGTGTCAGTGCCACGTATACTAAATTTATTGTTCTATGTGTGAGTGTTGGAGTTTGGACAAGACAAATGGGTTGCGAAGATGAAGGTTGTGTAGGATTAGCCCATGAGAGGACAGGGAAGGCATGACGAGCAGGGATCTAGTAGAGCAAGGCATGCGAATTGCATGGAAGCATTTTAGGAGCCATCTAGTGAGGGACACGGATGGGTTGTCTAAGATGCGGCTATATTCTCATGGGAAAACCTACCGATAAGAACAAGGGGTGGGTTTGTACAAGAGAACAATGTGCGAGTGCATGGTGGGCTAACGGAAGCAAAGATCAAGTTCTAACAGAAACAAAACCGCATTTGGTGCAGTATATTGCACTACTATTGGAAGAAATGGACAATGAACGTTTGTAGAATGACTTAGATGTATATTAATACGTTTAGTACATTGTATAAGGCACATGGTACTATGAGTTGCATTACGTAGCAACAAGTCATGTAGTATAGCGCAGCGTGTAGTACTAAGTTGATTGTGCATGAGTGTTTGAAAAGACTTGATGTTTTGGTAGAAAATGCAGATAACTTTGTATCCATTTTTTACTACCCCCTTAATACATTGTTTTGTAATAAATTAAGTACTAGTGTAACATTTAATGCATATGTGACCAAGTTTGCATGATTGAAGTAAGTTGAAACCTCCAAAATCCCCCCTTTTAACAGTTTGTTAATTCCTAATCCTAAAACCCGTGAGTACCAAATCATATCTCCCTGCAACTTAAAAAAGGTCCATATTTGTTCGACGGGCGACAGTGCATATTCATACCCCCAAGTGCAAAAATTCCTAATTTAGTGTTTTTGTTGAGATTTATTTCTCCCTGATTAGTGAACATAATGGCACTCCCAGTGCATTTCATATGGTGCTTCTCGCCACTTGCAGTAGTGACAATACATTTCTCTCCTGCACTCAACTCTTCTAGCACTGCCTTGTTTCATGTGACATGGCGTGTGGCGCCAGAGTCCAGGTACCAAGGTTGATTCTCTCCTATGCTATTGAGTATCTCGGTAAGTGCCACCTCTATCTCTTCAGCTGTGTAATTGTCATCGCTACCATATTGATGCTACTGGACTCTTTCTTTTCTATGAAGCGGTGGATGCAATTTATAGGTGCAGGATTAGGCAAGACACATACAAAACACTTGAACTCAGTTGTGCGATGCTGCCAAGTCGCATCACCTTCTCTGGGACGATATCCTCTTGAGGAGCTTATGCCACTGAAGCGTCCAGAGGCACTGGAACCTCTTCCTCCGTTGAATCGTCTTCTCCCTCGACCACGTGCAGCTAACCTTCCGCGTCCTTTTTGATTCAGGTTGAACTTCTAGTATCGTGCAGAGAGAGCTTCTTCATCTCTGAGCATCTGACGGCACAACTAGGACCGGTATGCTTCGTTCAACAACTTGGAGCACACTACGTTGAATGTCAGCAGCTAGTCAAGAGTGGTCATGCTTTGAATGACTCCTTCAGACTGAGAAGAAGACCACAAAGGACCAATTGTACGACGGTGTTGTCATCTATCGGCTGACCAAGTGTAGACAACTTGTTCTTGATCTCACGAGCATTCCGGAGGTAGTCTTCAACGGATGAGCCCTCAAGCATACGCATACCATGCAACTTCGTGGTCAGAAGTAGGACTTGCGATGAGTCCCTACCCTGGAAAGCATCTTTGAGGGCCTTCTAGGTGTCAGCTAGGTCTTCATGTTCTACTGCAACATCGACCAGATCATCCCAAACTGACATACCAAACAAAGCTTGTGCCTTCAACTTGTACATGCAAAACGTGTGTTTTGCATACGAGAAGCTACCTAGCAAAATACGAAAGGTAGTCAACACTAGCTTCTTCTCCATGATTTCCCACAAATTCTCTCATATGAGAAGTGCCTTCATCTTCAATCGCCACACATTGTAATTACTATCACCTTCTAGGTGATTTGCCTCTCCTAAGGCCAAGCTACCCATGGAACCCTCACTGGCCATCGTAATTGTTGTCTACTAACATATATTCTCTTGATAATATAGACAGAGAGCAAAACTCACTTGGACTCAACAAACACATGTGAACTAGAAGCACGGCTCACTAGTGTATTGATTTCTAACCTCGCTCAGATAACATGTTAGGTTTGACACTGGTCTCGATTAATGAAAAACAAGAATACAGTAGAATTATATATATATATATACATACATATATATATATATATATATATATATATATATATATATATATATATATATATATATATATATATATATACACTATGAGGATAGAAACTATTCATCTGTATCAGTATTAACTGTTACTTTAGCCAAGGGTTAGTCGTAATCGTCAATGACCCTGCGTATAACTCTTAGGTAAACTAACAGTGATTGTGCAAAGATCCAGGTCTATGTTGTTAATAAGCAACGTCATCGATCAACCACTTGATCTTCTTGAGGCTGACGTCATAGGCCAATACGTAATCTCCAACATGTTCATAATCACTTGGATAACTTTAAGAATCGGACGAGGTAGTACATCGCATGTGGTGAGCAATGTGAAGGCCATGAACAACGTAGCGGCGATCTTAGTTGACACCAATATTGAGCAATATAGTTGAAGATGAAGGTGATCATCCATTGTCAAAGAAGAGATGAATATTTGCATCAATGACATCTACACGAAGCACGACATCATTCATTGGAACTATATTGTAAAAGCACACGATGATGTCCAAGTTCAACAAGCCCTTGCACCATTATAATGCCAACTCAAATTTCTTGTCACCAATAGAATGTCCACGTTCAATCAACGCACAATTGCATGCTTCTTAACTCCTTCTAGCTAGCACAAGAAACAAAGGTTAAAAGATGCATGAAAACAATGAGTTGAGCAAGGAGTCCAAACAACTGTAGAATATATTACTCTTACACGAAAGCCTTGACAGTGGAGAAGTTGGTTGTAGGGTTGTAGGACGTGGAATACACCAGCCTTGTAGTGTGCGTTTTACTAAAGAAGGTAGTTTGTTTTGTTTTGTTTGTGTTGTATGTTATGTTGAGATCTCTCTGACCTTGCGTCCACCGCCCGTGTTCTTAGTATCATCAAAAAGTTGTCTACCCTTGGAAAATCACTTAGCCTTATTTTTGCATACACGTGCGATAACGGGGTGGGGGGGCCTATGTACTTCATGTCAAGGTTTTTAGTAGGGGACCGTATATTTATTAAAAATTCTAAATTTTTACATTTTCAACCACCCTATAAGTAGTTCTAAATTTAAGAGAGCTGAATAAATTTCATCCTATATTACTTATATTTTTGAAATTGTATTTGAATCCCTAAGCAAAAACAAGGTGATGGAGGCGGATGTGCTCGCAAAAACAACTCCAATGAAACCCTCCCGCGCTTTGAGCCTCGTTGTCCGCATGTAAAAGAATAAATTTTAGGAAAACACTAAATTATTCTACCACATGAACATATAAATCCTTTACTGTGTAAGCGGGAATGCTACAATAATGCACATATTCTGTTGGAGGTAATCTCTAAAGTTTCAACCCCTAAACGTCACGACGTCTAGAAACTGGACGACTAACATATTCAAACCCGCCCTACGTTCTCATCAATGCTTGGATGAAAGTCATCCATTTCTTGGGAGATTCTTCACCAAGTTGTTGTCCTATCTAACGGTTGGATTTAGTCATACTTGATTACATATTTTTCTAAAATTACAAATGTAGAAGTATGTCAAGTCGTTGACCAAGCCAAAATTGCATTGACTGTAGTTCAAAAGTGGCTTTGCAAAAATGAGGTCATAGATTTAAGAAACACAAGAATTTCAAAGAATCACCACATTTAAGAGTATCTCATTTCAAATTCATTCCAATAAATTTTACTCAAAAAATATTAATTTTTTTGTTTGTAATCGAATTTAGAAGGAATTTTTAATTTTAACTTTCAAAATTTATAATTAAATATTGGTGAGAGTATTAGTGAATCGAACCGTACGGATGGAATCTAAAATTCAAAATCTAGAACTTTCATTTGTATGTCAATTCCAAAATATTCTTCTAAATAGTACTTTATGATGATTTTTCTCAAATTGTCAATTCCAAGGACACCCTGGTACGTTTAGGGGTTTCTATTGATATTATTCTCGAAGTAGCATTGGCTCATTGTCAAGACGAACAGACACTTTATTCACACCGGCCTCGAAAGAGGACCGGAGTTTCTATCTATCTATCTATTCTCGAAGTAGTAATAATAATGTTGGTCTATAAAACCATTGTTAACCTTTAAATGCCCATAGTCCTCTCCAAATTTGGAGAATTGCAAACATGGATTATAAAAGGGAAATTTTGAACTTCATGTATGAACTTAGGGAAGTCACTTAGTGTAAATTTTGGATACATATGAGTGAACAAAGGGTATTTAATGGGGGCTATGAAATAATTGGAATATTATACTATTTATAGTAGTAGTTAGGATATATTCCATATACATTCTAGGAATATTTCTAAATATTCCCAAATTCGTTTTAAAACACCCTATATTACTTCTATAGATTTATAATTTTTATCTCAAATGAATAAAAGACACCCTATATTACTTCTATAGATTTATAATTTTTATCTCAAATGAATAAAAGACACCCTATATTTGTTCTCTCATAGTTATCTAAATTCTTGACAGTGACTTCCTCGAGTGTATGAATTAAAGTTGTACATTATGAATTTTAGATTCTATCCATACGGTTGGATCTATGATTGCTATCACCAATATTTTGTATAAAATTTGAAACTCAAATTTCAAATTTCTTTTGTAATTCGATTACAAATAAGATATTGACAATATGTGGATGAAATTTGTTGTGATGGGTTGGAATGTAATACTCTCAATGTAGTGGTGTTTGGAGATTTTTGGGTTGCTTAATTTCATGAGTTGAATTTTTCAAGAGCACTTTTGATCATTTTGAACTAAATAAGATCTTAGAAAATTTTGGTGAATTACTGCAACATGAAATGAAGCATCAAAATTTCACAAATCATCCCCTTTCTAATCGGTTTATATATGCATGAAGCTAACATCCCATAAAATCTATATTGAAGATTTCACACTACAAAAAGTGCATGCCATATTAGAAACTTGGATGAAATTTGTACATCTTTCAAAAAATGGACGTCTTGGCAGTTAAGGGTTAATAAAGAGTATGTTGGAGGTAGTTTGTTTATTTATGCCCCTACAATAATCTCTAACAATAAATGCACAAATATTGTATAATTTTGGTACAATATTTACTAATATTGGATTCCTTGTATATCATGAGAATAAACCACTTTCAAAACAAATGGTGTCAAGTTGTACAAGAAATGTCCAAAACAAACCGTAGTAAAGTTAGAGCACGGCCCTTCAAACACTAATAACTTACAAACAATTGGAAATCAAACAACAAACTTATGATTTTTGGAAAGTGAAGAGGATTTTCTACAAGAATGATTGTATATATATAATTTTTTTTTGCTCAATTTGACAAAGAACCAAGTAAAATATTGCAGGATGAAATTGATCCAACTTTTCTGATTGTGAGAAGTTGAAGTGAGATCGGAGTGAGATTGAATGGTCGGAGAGCCCTGTGAGTACTACTACCGATTTAACAACCCATATGTCCTCTACGGTAGCATTATTAGCGAAATTATTAGAGAGGGTTAAATGTCGGTAACAATGTCATTCAAGAGGGTTGAGAGTGTGTTATAATGTCATTAGAGAGGGTTAAGTGTAGGTAATAATCAACCATTTTCAACTGGCGAAATATAGCCTAAAAGTGAATTTATTTTTAGAAAGATCTAGATTTGGACCCTAAACTCGTTCTTTTTGTCACCAAAATATTCATCCATGTTGACATGTTTTCATCCATTTGAACAAATTTTCATTCAATTATAATGACTTCCTCTCAAAATTAGTCAAAAGTGCCACAACATTCATTTCATTAATGCTATCTATTTGAAAAACTCAAAAACTCAAAAACATCTCTGGTAAAAATATCATGAGAGAAGGTTGAGAGTAGGGAGTGTAGGTAACAATGTCATTAAGGCGGCCCCCATCATAGACCCGCATCTACCCTATGTACAAAGAATAAACTAATTTTAGTTCTTGCTTTGGATTGGTAGAGGACGGGTGTTTGAGGGATTGTACGGACTTGGCACTTTCTCAAACCAAGGCCGATGTCTTTCACTTTTATTGAAGAAGATTGAAAGGAGATTGAATAGTGAACCGGTTCTCTATTTGAGGCAAAGCGGGGTTGGTTATCTCATAGGAAGGGGCTCTTAACCCTTTAACGTCCAGATCCACCACCGATTTCTAAGACGTGTTATAAAATATTTGATGAATCACAAAAATGGAGTTGATATATAAAGAAAAGTTGTAAATCTCAATGTTTAAATCACATCTATATGGTTGAATTTATCATTTTTTTAATAATAGTTTTTAATTAACTTTGCAAGGTTTTCTTTTGAAATTCACTTAAAAATCCCAATTTAACAAATTTTTATTAAAAAAAATTATGACGAATTTGGAATAATCTGCACTATAATTTCCATTATTTGATTCCATGAAACTTGACATACATCAATTTTTTCATTTAAAAAAGAATCACAATATCTTATTTTGAAGATCCATTCGTGCAAATGGTAGTTAACTAGCACAAGAACCAAGAAAAATTTGGATGGATGAAAAATTATACATGATGTAGTCAAGGGAAGGTTTACAATATATTCATCATTCATTATATGGACGCAGGCGCGTCAAAGGGTTAAAGAGGGTTAACCCTTTAGTGCCCATGTAACCACTAAGTGGTCACTAGATCACTTGAAAATGAAATGCTGGAAAATCTGTGAACCATCTCAGTCCGGTGTGTGAAGTTCAGATGTGTAACTTTTGATCTTGCAGATGATGCAAAAAGAAAATTTGGAATCTGACTTTCTTAGCTATCCAAATACCTATGTACAAAACACCAAAATACCGCAAATACCTCAAAATACAACAAATACTTACAAATACAACACACGTACTATGTGGTATTTCTTGTGTTTGCAAGTTTGTTATCTTGTATTTTTTTTTGGATTGTGTTCTCTTATTCATGTTCCATTAGTGTATGTAGTCTGATCTTGATCAATGTACCAACTCCTTTCTTATTTGAACATATAAATTTTGTCCTAAACCGTACATGGATAAGTCACTCTCACTTATAAAATTCACAATAATTATGTATGAGTATGTTCTTGACATGAAAGATTGCAATGAAGAGGTGTTGACACAGGTCATTGTTGAACATCTTCACTTTTATTTTTGAAAATTTAACCCAAATTCTATTTAACCTTGAAGTCACACACCCCCCAAAATCTCATTTTTGAGTGTGCATTATACGGTTCAAAGATATACTATAATCTTCCAATCCAAAGGTCCGATCTTACCAAGATTTAACCGAGACTTGTTTCATTAAGCTATGCTTACATTTGTACAGTTGGATCCTATTAATAGTATCCCTAATTTCAACAGAGAGAGTTTTAAAGAAACATCACCCAAAAAACGGGGTTTCTCCATAACCACCCTGGGCACTAAAGGGTTAAGGGTGCCCCCTATAAGAGACCAACGCCCTCTTTGCACAAAGAATAAACTAATTTGAGTTCCTGCATTTGATTAGAGGACAAGTACTTGAGCGATTGAATGGGCTTGGCACTGCCTCATGGGCAGGGGCTGTAAGAGTAGGTGGCAGTGTTATTACAGAGGGCTGAGAGTGGGTGGTAGTGTCATTACAGAGGGTAGAGTGTAGGCACTGTAATTAGGTACACCCAAAATTTTGGGCCTCAATAAAATGCCACAGGAACATTAACGTTCAGATAAAAGTGGGGTTGACATGTTGAGCTCCTAATTTCTTACTCCTCTGGTGCAACTGTTTCTACATCTTGCATAACTTACGGGCCCACAGTGAGCCTAGCAATTCGGATTTGTTGTCGCAGAGACCTCCGTGTACCTTAACCCCTAAACGTCCTCACCCCTCTCAAAATTCGGCAGTTTTGCAAAGACGCATCATAAATTGCAACCAAGAGGGATATTTTGAACTTGATGTATGAATAAAAGTTGTATATTATAAATTTTAGATTTTATCCATACGGTTAGACTTGGGATTGCTATCACCAATATTTTTTTAATAAAATTTGAAACTTGAAATTCAAAAATATTTTGTAATTCAATTACAAATAAGATATTAACAATTTGTGGATGAAATTTTGGTGATGGGTTGAAATGTAATACTCTAAGTGTAGTGATTTTTGGAGATTTTTTGGTTGCTTAATTTATGAGTTTATTCTTTCAAGAGCACATTTAGACTAAAACCTTTGAAATTTTTGGTGAATTAATGCAACATGAATAAGGCATAAAAATTCAGAAATCATCCCCTTTCTAATCAGATCACACATGCATGAAGCTATCTTGCAATAGAATTTTGTAGTATATCTTTTCCTTGCAAAAAGTGCATGACATATGAGAAAACGTGGATGAAATCTGTATGTTGTTCAAAAAATGGACGGTTGGTCCTGTAGGGGTTAATGTAAAAGTATCACCCCATGAGTCACTCGTGCCCATTCTAACAAGCTAGGTTGCATCCTATGTTAACTTATTTTAGTTCTTGTTTTGAATTAAACGACAAGTGATTGACGGGTTGGACGGGGTTGTAGCTTCCTCATTACATGGCCGATGTCTTTCATGGAACCCGACTAATTTTTATTGAATAGTGAACCCAACATCTATTTAACCCCTAAGCATACAAGGAGCCTCTTGAAGTCATGTTTGATTGTTTTTCAGTCAAATGTTGATTTTCACCTAGTTCATAATTTCAAATGAAAATGGTCCCAACCAAGAAAGTGTGGGGCTCTTTTCTACTTTTTAGTCCAATTTACCATTCTTCAAAATTGTTAGAAATGTGTTTTTTACAACTCTTCAAAGTTCAAAACCCTAAAATTCCAATATACATTGCATAAAAAGTTTCTCTATTGAATTTCTTTTTACGTAAGCTCAAAAAGCATGCCACCTACACCTTGTTGTTCATCACTACTATTTACATTTTCCCGAAAAATTTCATATTATTCTAAGCATTCATGTAATTACTTTGATTTTTACAAGAATTTTTTTTGAACAATCTTGTAAAATTTACTTTTAAAAAATAAATATGAAAAAATTAGGATAAATAGGTTTAAGAATACCTTGTATGAGAAAATAATAGAAAATATAATATATTTTTTAAAATGTGAGAAATTGATGATGTGAGAAATTTACCTGGTAATTCTAGTGTGGACTCTTAAGGGTTAAGTGAGGATGGGCAGGGTGCCTCATAGGGAAAGGCTTTAAGGTAACTATACCTTAAAGCGTTCACCTTACCAACTGAGACTATTTACACACATAAAACAAAAAATATTTTCAGTGAGTCTTAATAGCAAGTTCAAGAGGATTCCAACGTACTTTAGCATGCATTATTTGGACACCGTATGAATAAGTTATGAATTTCCAAAGTGTTGACTATAGGTTGACCTTAAAGGGACCCTAAACTCTGATGTTCAGATTGTGCACATTCTCATCAACTATAGGATGTCAGAATCTACTTATTATGGAAGATTAAGCTATGGGTGCTTTAAGGAAATGGTTGCTTTTAGATATAGTTACCTTAAGTATAGTTAGGGCGGTGCAGGTAGAGTCCTCTCATCAGTAAGATTTTTGCACCCATGAAGTAGTTCCATGGCAAGCATGCAGGCTTTTGTCAGGAAATCCAATCACATACATGACAACACACAACTCAGGTGTACCTGGGAATTAAGATGCATCATGAGCATGACACTTGTCCGAGCCTCGCATTTACGCAGAACCAGACATCCCCATGAAACAGAATAGAAAACTTTGTAGGCAACCCAGAAAATAGTGTAGGTGGTCGCATTAAAATCACAACTGCTCATCCCCATGAAGAAAAACAAATGGCCATAAGTAGAAATTCCGGCCCCTTTCGAGGCCGGCATGAATAAAATGTCTATTTGTAACGACAATGAATCAGTGCCCACCAGACAAAAGACCATTGGAACATACAAATGGCCATACAGAACAATAAAGATAAAAAGAATACCGTAATCCAGGACAATGGTATCATGTTCCACAGTAAAGAATTGTTTTGGGAATGAGAGGAAGACTTCAGTTTTCGCGTCACTCTTACTGTCCTATGGGCTTTGATGTATTGTACAATATACCTATCTCAAAAAGAGACTACTGTTAATAGCTCTGTATTTCGACAAAAAATAATTATTTTTCTCTCAAATTTTGCCACATGTCATTCCTACGTTGGTTGAGACCCACTTGAATCCTACGTGGAAAACACATTCCTGAACTAGAAAAGACAGACCTCTACAGTAGAGTTAGTTCTCTCATTTTTGAAAGAAAATACCACGTGTCAGATACGTATTGGCTGAACATCTAAAGGGAATTGGAACAAAATATTGACCACTTCAGTAATGTACAAGATGCATAGATGCCAGAATATATCTCAGTATCAGGGGCTGAATCCCCAATTTTAGACATTCGGAGTTGATAGATTCCTGGATGGTACAAGTTCCATATATTCATGAGTGGTAGACTCCGTATTTTCTCATCTAGGAATGGCGTAGATGCGGAAGAAGAACCTGGAGGTGCCGCGATTGCTGCCGAAGAAAGCTCGTCAAGGTGGCGATCTCTGTGCAAAAGTATTTGCCTGCCTAGCGATGGTGCTCTGAAGCTCTGCCCACTCGTTTTCATCACCTGCCTCACATTCTGTCGGGAAGCGCAAGTCGTAGCGTGCTTTTTGATGCAGCGTAGTCCAAGTTAGTGTGCATTGTACGTCTTTCAATCATTTATTCTCTCGTGGTTTCTTCAGTACTACAATCCTTCTCTCCCATGCGCTTGCTTCATCGAGAACAGGACCCCGAAGTGTTTGTTGATGCGAGCTAAGGTTCATACGCTAATGTTTTTCTCATTCTTGCTAGTCTCTTGGTTTTGGCTTTTGACGGTGAGCTTTCGATCGCTTGTATGGCGTTTCATGTTCGATCGGTGCATAAGCGATTGCGAAACGGTTAGGATTCTCGATTGTCGGTGGTTTTCTTCATTTTCATTGTCATGTGAGGGTTGTTATTGCTTCAGTTCGGAACGTTTTATATTTTAGATGAAGAGAATATGTTTTTAAAATTTAGTGTTGATTGACGATGACATCAGTGCGTGTTTTTAAACTCTGCATCATCAATTGATAACCAGAATTAGTGAGTGTCATTTTGAAGTAAGGTCAGTGGATTTAAGTTAGTTGCTTGCTAATCGGATTTAGGTCTAATGCATACATCTGATATTGTATATTTAAATATGGTTCTCTTTGCGGAAAACTAGGTATTGTTTGCTCTGTTCATAAGAGCCTTAGTTCGGAACGTTTACCATTTTAGATGAAGAGAATATGTTTTTAAAATTTAGTGTTAAGTGACTTCACGTGTTTAAGATGACATCAGTGCGTTTTTAAAAACTCTGCATCCTCAATTGATAACCAGAATTAGTGTCAGTGGTAAGGGCAGTGGTTTTAAGTTAGTTGCTTGCTAATCGGATTTAGGTTTAATGCATACATCTGATATTGTATATTTGAATATATGTTCCTCTTTGAAGAGAACTAGGTTTTGCTTGCTCTGTTCATACGAACTCAACATAATGTGTCTTTTCTTCGCATAGACTAGGGACGAGTGGACACCACCCCCTGAAATGTACATTCTCTATTCAGTGGGTGTCTCCTGAGCAGCACTCCCCCCCTGTTTTCTTCATTATTAGCAGAGTGAAGCTTGGCCTTGTTGAGAGAATGCTTTTTTCATCTTGTTAGGGTCCTCAAGTATCATGAGACTATATTTGATCCATCAGTATCAAGCGGAATTATGGCTTGCTAATCTTTTGTGCCAGCATATGGTTAGGGTTTTCTGCACTGTAGTATTCTGCTGTCCATACTCTATGATATAACCTGCTTGTATGAGCATACTGTGAAGCTTATCAATTTTCGAGGCTTACAGTACACCACTTTATTTGATTTGAGGTGTTAATGACATATTATAATTTTGGCATTATGGCATTTTTAATTATATTCTTATTGCAGACATACGGAGTACGATTGATTGGGCTTTTCTTAGGTAGACTCTGTAAACCACTTTACAGTACGACAGGTTTCAGGCTCGTCGAAATCATATATTAGGGCTGGGGTTAAACCTTGGATTCAAGCTCTCGTGGCCTATGAAGTGGAAAAGCAGCTTTTGGCATTTTTATTAAGTGAAATTTCTTCGTCTTGATTACCATCACCGGAAGCAACATGGTCCACATAACCGAAATGCGCGTTGTCCTTCCACTGACAGGTACATAATTGTCGTGGCAAGTTTGTTCTTTTCGAGCAACCAAAGTCCATAGTGGGGTCACATCATGCAGGACTTTAACCTTTAGAGGATCAAGAAGCCTAAATTGGACTTTCTTTTGTCCAATTTTATGTATTTTGTGACCAACTCATGTAATGTTTATGGCGATGTAATATTTGGTCCCATCTGAATTATTATAATTTTCACAATATGATCAATTGAAATGGTCATTTTAAACCATGAATCCTTGGTCCTTTAGGGATTGAGTGCATAGAGATTCTGCATCTGTCTGTGCTGATAGTTTGGGGTTTTCTGTGTCTGCATTATGTGATGGAACCCACTCTTTCTGACTTCCTAGTTCTTAGTGAACGTAGAAGGATTGTTGTACACGAGCACCTTTTGCTGTTCTGACTCGCACTATATTGAAATGTGTTGTCTGAGAGCCAGTGGAAGAATTTAAGAGGGGTCAACGTTTTGCCAACTTCAAGACCAATGAACTGAACACCTCGGAGGGTCAAGGAGGGCAGGTGTGTTTCGCCTGCATCAAATTCCAGCAAATTGCTTTAGTAATTGCGTAAAGTTGAATGTCCAGCTCATAATTGTTTAACCCTTAATTCTTAGTCCAATTTTATTTGTTTTTTGACCAACACATGCAGTGTTCTTCACTGATTTTGGTGATATAAAATTTGGCCCGATTTGAATATCTTTTCTCACAATATTATCAATCGAATTGGGCGTTTTATAGCTATGAACTTTGGTCATGTAGGGATTAACTAACCATCTTAGAATATGTTCGCAGCTTCTCTCAACATTGCCCTATGAGCATGAGACTTGGGGCGAGGGAGTCTACACACACAGCCTTTATCGTCTTGGAGACCGCTTGCCGGATTGGGTAATGATCTGGCATTTTGCCACAATCATGTTTGTACAACTGGAGCTTTTTGTGCTATGAACGTGACATGAATATGGGGTTGTGTAGCACACATTGATGTAATAGCATTGTGGCGCGTTGTTTTTGTCTAGTAGCCCCCTTGAAGAGATAATACCTGTTGATTAGGGTGACTGTCTGTCATCTAGCTGCATGTGAAATGTTACTAGCAACCACTTATGTTTGGAGAAAAATGTTGCGGTGGCAGGTGACAAGGTTGGTGCCTTCAAATGCTTTGATCATTGATGAGAAGACATGGTTTGCATATCCATACTTACGGACGACAATTTCAATCCCATTCTTCAACAAGGTAGGTTAAAAAATGAGTTTGTTTTTTAAACTGCAGTCATATTGATTGGAACCCTCCTCTGTGAATAATTTCAAAATATTAATGGGAAGTTGGATTCTGAATCTGGGATCAGCTGAAAATAGAAATGCTCAGCATGCACGCGAACGACGATGGCTCAACGGAGAACATTCATAACCTTACTGAAGCTGAACTTGCAATCCGCAAAGTTGACATGATTGACATTGCTTTCGATGATGTAAGTCGCCTCACTTATCTAATTATGTCAAAGTTGTTAGGAGATGTGGATCAATTGAGTTGGATTTTAGGCTGACTTGTCACTTGCAACCTCAGGGGATGAGGTGAACAAGGTACTAGGTTTTTATCTGTATGGCATGATCCCAGCCTAGGATGCTCATCATGACAATTTTTTTAATTCAATCTCGCTTTGTCAGTGCGCCTTATTCTCGGGAGCAAACTAGGGAACTGATAGTTCAAATGTAGGGTTCTAAATACAAGTCTCATGTTTCATGATCAGCATTTTGTTACTAGCTTACATTCTTTTGTGTACTTTACTGTAGATTGTTTATCCCCATAGATGTTGTATCTCAAGGAACGTACTGGTTTTGAGGGGCATATCCATGGATGAGATTCTCTAAGCAATCCTCTTTGACAGTGGTGAACAACAAGCAGTATGTTACAGATGAGCGAGGCATATACTCTGAACAAGAGATTTAACAATGAAATCTCACGCAGGTCCCTAAACGAGACTACCGATCAGAATTGGATCCGAAGCTTTATGCTTCTAAGAAAACTGGGTAAGCTTGTTCAATATCCAGTACTTTTCGCATGATACCTTTAGTAACTCAAAAGTAGATATTATCGTAGTCTGTTAAGGGAATTTCCTGTTCAGGAGATTGGTAGGTCCGTGAGTTTTTTTGCAGTCTTTATCGAAGATTTTCTCAACTAACGGTGACTGCTGGGTTGAAACAGGCGAGGACCTCTCAAGAAGGGATGGCGTGGTAATACGGTACCAACGATGTGTGCATACAAATTGGTCAAAGTGGAAGCCAAGTAGGTAACAGCTCCTGTCCACCCCTTGTTCACAAGGATGTGGTCAGCAGCAAATCCCACTTTGTAAGCTTTCGTAGACTCGCCATATACGCATCTATATACATATATATAGTGTTCCTTTTGAAACCTGTTACTTCGACATTAGAGCTGAAACACTCGAGATGCGCTTTACCCGACTCTTTATAGAAAATGTGGTCATATACAGATCTGTTTTTGCTGTAAATTAGTGATTTTCAATGAACAGTTTTTTCTAGACACGTTCCAGATTTTGGTTGGTTGTGAGGTTTGGTACCTTCTCTATGAACTCTTACTACCAAGCATTGTGAAAGTCATTGATATAATAAATCTGTCGTTTGTCTTCGATTGACTGAATTTGTATGCGCTCTGCAGTTATTGGGGTGTACAGAACCGGGCCGAGAAACTGATGATGAATGGAATTCGTCAGGTACACCACGAAACTCTCAAATTGATTCAAAACACTATTGGAAAAGGAGGTCCAAATAGGTTCAGTAGTTGTCAAATTTCAGGTGGCTTCAGTTATTACGACATTTTCCTGCTGCAACTATCATGTACCATATTCTCATGAGTACTTGCTCTGTGCATATCCAGATAGTGCTTCTCACTCACCGCAATGCATTTTGTTGGCTGGATGAGTGGTTCGATCTCACCTTTGAGGAGGTACTACTGGAACTTTTCTCTGGTGCAAGCAGATAGAGGATGTGTTGCAAGGGAATTGGTATCTATACATGCTAATGTCAATGGATGTTCCTTCTTTCTGAACTCCTTTACTTTGCTGATTTCAAATTGGTAATTGCTTCTTTTTAGTGATCAAAACCTGTCTTGTGTGCAGATATGTGCTCGGGAAGTCCTGGGGCGGCAAAGATTAAAGGCGACTGTAAAACAGCCACCTGTTATTGATCCAAGGACAGGGCAGGAAGTCATCATCGAGCCTGAAGGGCCATCTTCCCAGGACACTGATGACAGCGATGATTCCACGGGTGATTCCAGTGACATTGAAGCTGAATATTTTGAGGCGGAGGTGAGGCTGAGACTCACTAGTGTATGGTCTGATGTGGTATCCTTTTGTCCTATGAGTAAGTAATAGTCTGAAATTATTTATTCCATCAGTTGAATCAGGAAGACTAATCAGGGTCCAACGGCTGCAGTTTGTGAGCTCGGTATTCTGTAGAAGCGTCGAGATGTGAAACTATTTTGAATTCTTTATACTTGATGCACTACTGACTTTGTTAAGATGCTGCCGTTTGCTTTATGTTGAATGCTTTGAACCTGTCTTTTGCGTTGAAAACTAACACTTGTGTCAATATGGCTAATTTAATGTAGATGGAGTTGGGCAATCGTAACGTTGAGCAGTTCGGAACCAGGCACATACCAGGTGCGCAACATTTAATGAATGAAATACTAAGATTGCAGAGACATTACGGGATGCATCATTGTTTTTCTGATTTCCCATCACGAATTCACTTTTTTGGGGCGGAGGCTGGGGCTCCAAGTAGTCAACCTAGCTATCTACCCAAGGGGTCTGTGCCTTCTAAAAGCTCATTATTGCAAACTGCTAGGGGATTTATGCACCTGTTTTTATCATTGAAGCTCAGTATTGACAGTTAAGGGTTGCTGAAGCAGGGACCGACACAGTTATCACTCAGACGTCAGATGTCCCTGACAGGTACAGTGCAGCTTTTTTTCACAACTTCTTGACCTTAGAATTACATGAAGGCAAGGCTGACAGCTTCTATCCTCGCTTGTCCCAGCATACACTGTTGTGCTTGTCAATGAGGATACAATGCGATGTTACCACTATCATGCCTCTGCAAAGTAGATTGTCATTATACCTGCATATACACATTTTAGTGAATTGGTCATAGGTAAGGAAGGACTTTGTGTATCAATCGGCATCGCGATCAAAGAGCACTTATCATATCTTCACAATGACTCTGGAACTGTATGGGTAGATGTGCAGTATGTGCTACACGAGACATCCCAAACTCTCCCCCAGCTTTATTTTGCACAAATTGCGAGGAATACTTCTGCCAGTGTTGTTTTTCTGAGGTAAGTTCACGCGCATTTCCAACATACAACACGGTTGGTGGTCACACGCTCTTTATTTGTTGTAGATAGTCAAGGTCTTCATTTAGCATTTGTATGACATATGAAGAGGACAGTCTCAATTCGAACACAAATACCACCAATAATGGCAACTAGTTTTTGGGAAGGCTAATTGAATTTGTGTCGTCAAAAGTTTGATTCATTCTGTCATCGCTATGGCAACTATCCCCTGTTCTACACAAAGAGTGGAAAATCTCCCTCCCAGAAAACCTAGCTGCGTTAAACCCTGCCAATTGCAACGCCAATTGTAACGCAGTTTCTAATGTAAAACCCTGTCAAATGTAACATGGCTAAGGTTTCTAGAACACCTCCGGGGGTTGGGTTGAATTGCTTTAGTGCCTCTTAGCAACGTGCGGTTATTTATGTTGTGGCTGAGGATGGGGTATTAGAGTAATTCAGTTGTTGGATGATTATCGAACCTCTGTTAACCCTTTAACGTCCAGATCCACCACCGATTTCAAAGATGTGTTATAGAATGTCTGATGAATCACGGAAATGGAGTTCATATATAAAGAGAAGTTGTAAATCTCAATGTGTAGATCACGTGTATGGTTGGAAATCAATGTGTATTGTTCACTTTAAAATCCCAAATTAAATTTTTTTTATTAATTTTTTTTTATTACGCACTTGGAATAATATGCACTATGAGATGGTATAATTTCCGTTATTTGATTCTACTTATTTTGGAAAATCATTGTTAAGGTTTCACTTTTTGAACTAAGAATGAAACTTGACATAAACCAATTTAGTCATTTAAAAAAAAATCACAATGTCTTATTTTGAAGATCCATACTGTACAAATGGTAGTCAACTAGCACAAGAACCAAGGAAAATTTGGATGGATGAAAATTGTATGAGATGTAGTGAAGAGAAGGCTTACAATCTGTTCAGCGTCCATTATATGGATGCAGGCGTGTCAAAGGGTGATAGAGAGGAAAAGTGATTTACACGAATGTTGAAAATTCCTCGACATATATAATGGTTTTTGGTATCTTGCAGTTTCATGTCACCACTCGACTGAAGGCACATACCACACAACGCCTTTTGAATAGCTTCACATCTTCGGACTCTAGAAAAATTGCACGAGTGGACCAAGAGCGTCCAAAGAAAGATGCTGGGCTTCCTCCTTTATATGTAGCATCTCAGAAGTCTACTAGCGACATGGCTCAATTGAATCATATTCTAATCAACGGGCAGGAATCAGACAACAGACAGGTTGGTGGCTGAAATTGCAATAAGTATTGCTGCGTTCTGAATTTTGCCCTGCTAGCTCACCTCAGTCTCGCCTATTTTCATCATGCTTTGACCTGCTGGATTACCTGGTTGTTGTAGTGATATCACTGACAGCCATATGTGTAAATGCAGGATGAGAGATTGTCGAACATTGGGAGCCCAGCCAGAGAGTTGGGAACACAGGAACACACGTGGATTGGTCGCACAACATCGAAGTTGCGGTCCGTTAAAAGTGGATTTGGTGTCCTCAACGCCTTACAGTCCACTGATGACTTGTTACTTCAGGTCGGTGATGTGTGTCTCAAATTTACTATGCTTAAAGGAATAAAGGATCATAAGTGAGTCATAAAGGCTCCCCCACAGTAAGTGTTGAGGCAGAATATTTTGCCTCTGTCAGAGTCTTAAACTTAACCAAAATGAGACCAGCAAGCTACACCTGGTTCCTTCAGCAAAGACACCCAGCTGCATTGGTTAATAATGTTATATCAGTTGTAATAACTAGAACGTTTTGAAGCGGGTATTCACGTGAGATATAAGCTGACGTAGATCCTGTTACTCAGGATATCACACAGTCAGGTGCATCAACTGTGGGGGTCGTTGCTTCAGACTCGGACATTAGTGGTTTTAGTCAACGCCCAAATGAATTGTCTGAAGAGCTAGTGCGAACTGTGGCTTTACTTCATCAACGGGCAGCAGAGTCACACTCGGTTGGTGCATTGGCCCGCACTAGTTCCGGATTTAGCTCTTCAAAGCGAAAACTTGGTCGGCGATCCTCTCAAGTAAGCTCTGCCAACAAGCCATTTACACTATAATGTTTTCTTGAAGAGTGGATGAAGAATATTCAATTGTATTGACGTGTTTGTCAGGCACTCGTCGATGATGAAAAATGTTTCTCAAATGCACCAGTAAGTGCCCAAGCTAGAAATAGAAAGTCCACTTTGGAAGCACATATAGTAACTTTCAAAACACACTCTATTGTATAAAACGTAGGGTACGATTTCTTCTTTCTGTTGGTACATTTTGTTACCTTCCTTGAAGCTTTCTAAACGATTTATTTCAACTCCTATAGATATGGAAGTGGTCACTTTTGGCCATTGGGCACTAAGAGGCTGAGCAGAACATGCCCTTTTAACCAGAAAATGTTTTTGATAAAAAAAATTGACCGGTAATTGTTTTGGAACTATGATACAGGACTTCTCAGTTACAGAGACCCTGTCGGAACACAAAGGAGAACATGTAATAGTGGATCCATACGGTGTGAAAGAAGTCAACCCTTCTTGGGATATTGGGGTTTACGCTGGCAGTTTGGAAGTGAATGTGCTTCCTATAGAGTCTGCCATCAAAGCTTGTACTGCTCTCTATCGGCGGTTGCAGTAAGCTTTTTACATCTTCTCGTGTCAAATTTCTATGCTAATTTTAACACTTTCTATTAGCCGATATGTGGTTGATTTTTGATCTTTACAACGTCATCCTATTACTAAGCCGTCTTCATTGGGTGAATTAGAGGCCTTCTAGAACTCTTGAAGCATGTGGAGCCAAAAGATATGCAACACAAGCAACGTTTGCCCTTCTGGATCAACGTGTACAACACTCTTATGCTTCATGTAAGTTCTCTCCTTTATTTCATATTTTTGTGCATTAATCATGCTAAAGTTCAAAATTTATCAACAGGCAATATTATCCATGTTTTAGTCGTTGCTGTGCACGTACACCTTTGTTTTATGGGCCCTTGTTTCTAGCTAGGCAGATTTTTTTTGTAACTGGATTATTCTGCATGTGTCTAACAGGCGACTCTGATATATGGAGTGCCCAAGAATCATTATAAAAGGGTGAACCTGATGAATAAGGTGTGCTTTACTTCTTATGTCTTGATAATCTTGCATTCTTGTCATTTGACATGATATGCTTATCTGCCTCATCTGTTCCATATGGATATCTTTTAGTGCGTGCGCTTACAACTTAGTGATATCCTTGAATCTCATTTTGGCAGGTAACGTATGTTGTGGGTGCACATCAATATAGTCCGTTGACGATTGAGCACGCAATATTGCGATCTAATTCATATCGACCTGCATTGGTAATATCTCTCATTCTCTCACTGCAAAGCCTCTCTGATGAGTTTGCTTCTCATTTTTGTGGTTCTAACTATAAAATCATGAATTTTTCTGTATGATTAGTCCCATAATCTCTGTCCTATGTATTCTATTACCTTTAAAATATACTCTGATCTTTTTACTCTCCCTGTTTCTCCCTGGCAAAAGAAAATATGTATGATGGTGATGCTTATGTATTGTATGTCAGGCTACCGTTCGCAGACAAAATGCAGTTCCATTTTCCTCCCTCGTATCTTCAACATGCAGGCTTGTAAAGACATGAATCTGATATATTATTATTGCTATTGTGACGGTGGTACGTGCTGCCAGGCAAGCCTGTTGCCCATTCCTAGAATTAAGAAGAGTGATGAGCTTGCTGGATCATCCCTCGACAATCCAGAGCCGCTGGTCAGTTTCGCCCTTTGCTGTGGAAGCAGGTCTAGCCCAGTGGTAAGTCCATCGCAACCATTGCCTTCTATATTTGAAGCTGTTTGTCTGAATATTTTGAGCTCTTTATCACGATTCAATAGGTGAGATGAGCCATATTCCATTACGAAGTGAAGGATATCCGGGTCGTGTTTCTGGCTCTGCACATAACACATAATACAAGCAAAAAGTTAGGCCAAGACATAGCTATTTTGAGCCCATGGGACAAGATGGCAAGACATTAAAAAATAATTAGGCTATGTTAAGGTTAAGTGATCTTTTTTGCTTGATCATTTTCTGGGCTGATTAAGTATTTGGAACACTCCACAAAATGGTCAAATAGACAAGAAGTAATGCCATATAAACGTCCATGTCATTTATAATCTATTGTGAAGAATCTTTCTCCATGGCCGTCGAGAAAAAGTGTAAAGTCCTCGAGGAGAACTCTCCAAATTTTGGCCAATCACATTGTTAGATTTCTCAAATGTCTTGTGTGGACAAATGTAAACCGACCCTAGCAGTAACTTGTCAGTGACGGTAACTTCATCAGTTCCATTCAATTCAGAGAGCTGCCGTTTTTGCCAATGATTTTTTTGTCAGTTAGCATTTTTGCTACTTTTCCATGGCTTGAAGTGCAATCCAGGCTCCTTGGATGCTCTTTTCATATTAATATATAGGTAATGTCAGGGTAATACACATGTGCTACCTAGGTGCTACGTAGAAAAACCCTTTGTCGTCTCTGCCCCACCAGGGGAGAGATTACGGAAACGCTTCGTATTTAAGGAGTTACATGGCTGAACAATATTTAGATGTACAAACAAGGTGTTCAGCCATGTAACTCCTTAAATACTGTTCGATACTAGATACGCGACTAGCCGCTTGTTTTATGTAGCAATTTGGCTAAAATTAGCAACAAAAAATAACTGGTATGTGCTAACATGTGGTTGTTTTCACTCTGCAGTTGCGTGTGTACACCGTGATGAACGTGGAAACCGAATTAGAACAAGCGTGTCGAGACTATTTGATGGCAGCTGTTGGTGTGAACAAGAAGAAATCGATCATGATACCAAAGATCCTGCACTGGTATGCCCGAGACTTCTCACACGATGCCGAGTCTTTAATTGAGTGGATTGCTGCCAAACTCCCACAGGAGAAGCAAGCCGCATTTGATGAATGCACGAAGAAGCAATCTCGCAAGTCTGGGAAGGGCATCCGACATCGTATGTCTGTGCAGCCCTACGATTGGGCTTTCCGTTACCTCTATGATCCAATGCTCTTGTAATCTCTCTCTGCAGTAAGCTTTTCCATGATAATGTAGATACACGATCAATCCAAGCCTCCTCTGCCCCGACGAACAATTCATCAATTCATCCATTCTTTCATTCATTCAATAAGGTATGCCTTATCCTAGAAAGGGGTTTGAGGTTGCAGAATTTTACCTATGGGTGGTCAGTAATCTGTTGTACATATTTTCTTTTGTGTTTACCTTCTTTCTAGACATGGTTTATATAGTTGATAAGCTTAATATCATTGTAGTGGTTGGCGATTCTTTGCTACCTGATTACAAGAGCAGAATCAGTATTTTCTACTTAAATGTGGTTGTATGGGCTTTGATTTGAGACCTACGTCACTGATTAATTTACAGCTCAATGAGCTTGTCCTGATCTTCACGATCATAGATTCGAACGATTGGGCTTCATCTTGCTTTTCTTGTTTTAGTTCCCTCACTTAGCTAATGAATTTCTCATGATTGAAAAGGTAACTCTAAAGCAGCATCACTTTGGTGCAGCTCGTCGTCTTTTTCATCTTTCTAGAACGGAAGACTGACACTTGGGATCCAGAGTTAGTTGTTGATGGATATACCTCCAGTTCATGCAGTTCTTGGGTCATGTAGCCGGAGCTAAAAATAGCTGGACAGGGGCCAGAAGTGCCGCTATGGCGGGGGGCGGGGTTGGTGATGTGTCAGGGAGGGGGCTGCCAGCATCAGGAAGAGATCCAGTGAGATGCTGGAAAGATGCTGGGCCAGTGTGAGTGGGGTCGGTGATTCGTGGAGAGGGGATGAGGTGATGTTGCTGTGGAGGCGACATTGCAGCAGCTTATTTAGCTTATTATTATTTATTTCGGTACAATGAAGGGAATGTCATGAAGACGGACATTATTATTCCAAGAGTTCGTTACCTTCTTAATTCTCCTGTTTGTTCCAATCCAAATGAGCTCCTGCCAGACGGCACCTCCTTCATCGGTCCGGAGGTGACGCCTCCCTCAACTCTGCATCCCGGGCAGGGCCAGTGAGTGTATTCACTTGCACCTTTCCACTTCACTTGCTTCTCACAATGTGCTTATCATGAGCACATTGCACACGGAGTGCTAAAATGAACCTCCTTTACATTCTTAAGAGCATGGCCAGCAACACCCATTTCCATTCGGTGCACGCTACTTTTGATGCTAAAGGTATATTTAGAGTGTGGAGCTTGATGCTAAACATTTGTGCACATCAAATGGTTTGTCCTATTCCCTTATAAGACCATGCTATTATTTTATGAAGCAAAAAGTTAGGAGAATTGTTTTCCTAAATTGATGGTTAGAATTCGGTGCCCAAATGGTGATATGTAAGTATTCATTTGGGTCATATTTGGTACTTGATGTTGGTGACGTGACAACTTTTTACACACCATCGCAGATGTGTGTCATGCACAATGAGCAACTATTTGGCTTGCACTAAAGGCATCTTCAATCCAACCCTCAAACCATTTGATATTGCTTAAATGAATGAAAAGTATTCTAAAAGACCATGGAGACACTTCATATTTGAAAAGTGTGTCGAGACCTCTAAATTACTCTCTAAAACTAAATTTAGGTAGATTTTTGTACTTGATAGCACATGTGATGAAACCTTGTCTTACATTTGAAATAAGTGATGGTTGTAATTGGTTCATCATTTATTTATTATGCAAATATAGAGAATGTGATTGGGTTGCTTGAAATTGAAGTATAGATAAAATTGTACTTAGAAGTGTGAATATAGAGGTCCAGATTGAGGATGTCCTAAATATAACAAGGAAAAATATATCCCTCCTAAAATTTGCTCCACTAATATACCATTCTTGGAAAATTAGAGGTTTCTAGAGCAATTAGATACCTATTGGTATTCGTACCCTAGGTATATATAACTACTTGATTTAATGGAAAAACACAACTCTCCTTATTGTCATGAAATTGTCTTTGGTAAAAATGCCAAGTATGGTTAAAATAAATAAATAAAGAATGAAATTCTTTATGTTTGATGAAGCACAAAGTAATCACATTGAATGTCTACTTAAGGTAGAAGCATTCGTAATTGATAACTTAAGCTTTCTAGCCTATGTGCAGTAGGAGTAGAAGGTGAATAGTACTTTTCTTTCATAGCAAAATAGAAATTATAAATAATGCAATTTTTCCTGTAATTTAAAAAAAAAATTGAAATTTCTACAAATTTTCAAAGTAAAGAGTTAGTCATCACCCAAAACCAATAACTAGACTATCCCAAATTTGTAGACATTGTACATGCAACATGTGACACCAAAACAATACAAGTGTTTCATGCATTCCCCACCCCCCCCCCCCCCCCCCCCCCCCCCCCCCCCCCCCCCCCGCGTTTAGAGCACCCCTATCCCCTCCATCTACCGTATTTGTTCTTAAAAAAAAATTGGTTGAAAAATGTTGTGAGTTGTGCAGCCCTCTTGAAAATCCGGACCAATGCTTAGATGATTTTTTTTATGGACTTCCTGCTTTACAACATGCAAAGCAAAAAGATACTCCCTTTGTTCCATAAAAAGACCATGAAAACTACTATGTTGTAGAGTAGTTTTCATGGCTTTTTTTTATAGGATAAAGGGAGTATAAGGTTGTGGAATTGCTCTCATTTTGGGTTTGTGAACTAAAGTGGTCAAATTTACAACTAATTACGAAAAATCAATAAAAAAAAAGAAAGAATATAGACCATAACATTCTTGAGTTGCTTTAGTATGATCCCTTTTCTAAAGTCTCCTCTATAAAACAAGATTTTAATCTCTAAAGGACTAAGGATTCATGATTTACAAATGACAAATTCAATCGATCATGTTGTGAAAAATAAAAATAAAATAAAAATACAATAAAAAATATAAATATAAATGGGACCAAATCTTATATCACTCAAATTATTTAGTAAAGAACGTTGCTTGTATTGGTAAAAAAATAATTAAATTCAAACAAAAGAAAGTCCATACATACATACATATGTATATATATATATATATATATATATATATATATATGTATATATATATATATGTATATATAAATAAATAAATAAATAAATAAATAAATAAATAAATAAATAAAAGACCTATTCAAAATTGCATTAAAAATTTCAGGCCTAATTTGAGTTTCTTAAACCCTTAGGAGTTAAATTGAAGGTGTTGTGCGCTCGTAATCATTAGGTCTTTTTCCAAGAGAAGATCAACATCCACACTATTTGCATGAGACGTTGGCTCGACACTATCTTTGCTAGCATGTCTAGAAAGAATACCTTGTTGAAAAACTTCCACAAATGCGGCGAGAAGACAAAAGCTAGAATTAAGAAGAAGTTTGATTTTGTTTGGTGCAGTCATGGCGTTTTTTTGGTGTGTACTAGGCGGCTTGCATGCTACTAGATGGAAACTTGTTCCTGTTTTGATTTCCAATCTGCTGGTCCACTCCTGGGATCCTGGTTGAGTTTGTAAATTCACTTTGCATAATTGATTCGGGAACTTTTTCAAAATAAATAAACTGAAGGTGTTGAATGCTACTGAAAATGCATCCATTCTTCATTATAGAAGAATGATGGTACCTCTGTAAGAACACTTTAGAAATAAATAAAAATTAAGCCATAAACCCGTCAAGAATGTTATGACGTACTCCAAGATCAATTTCATGTCAAAAAGAAGGTAGACATACCCAATACCATCCAAAACACTCAATTACGTCTTTACCTATTGGAGTGGCCTACATTCTAGAATACAAATGTGTAGTGTTGGTGGTACATGAGGACAAAATTGTTAAATGGATGGTAATGGATATGTCGTGGTTCAAGAATGTTAAAGCAGGCCCAACAACATCCTCTTTCCACTCACCAACGCTATTTATGACTGATAAAGTGCCTCTCTTAGTTTGGAGTTTGATATTTCTACACCAAATATTGTTCATATGGCGGAGGTGGTTTCCACATCAAGCATTTTGTCCTACTTTGTGACAAGACCATGCTCTCACTTTATGAAGTTATCTTTAGTAAACTTATTCTCCATCATTATGATTGTCCCAAGTTGTGACGAAAGTAATAGTTTAAAATTGATTGATGACCTCTATTCTAGGCACGCTTGGTGTTTGTTGCTGGGAAAGTTCCTAATTCTCTCACACCATCTTGGATGTGGACTTGGTGCACACTGACGAACTGTTGGGCTTGCTCTTAGAGCATGCCCAGCAGCATGTGTTTTGGAGGGACCAACGCCAAGATTTGGTGTAGTTATCTCTATTTGCTTCGAAGTTTGGCCCAACAACTACCCACTAACGCTAAAATATAGTTTTTGGAGTCAAAACCTGAGGTTTCCCCGCCATCTAAGGTGGTTACCCCCATTCCCAACTGAATAAGAAATACGGATATGAGGCATTGATATTATTTAGTAATATTATTTTTTAGAGGTAGGCAAGAAGAAATAGATTCCAACACAAGTTGAAACATAATTTTTGGATGAAGTATGAATTAGTTATAAATTTTCAAAGTTGAAGTATGACGCATCCCATTCACGTCATATAGGTACACCTATTTCTGTCTAGAGAAGATTTGTATTGCACACACTAAAGATGCTTAAACCAACAACAACAAATCCATAACCACACTTACATATACTAAAACCAACAAGAGAGAACCCATTACCAACTGTAACTCAAGCTACAACCAACATCATTGCAGCATTGATTGTGGATAATGCCACTAGCTGTTGGTGAAAGGAGCCAGTTGGTAATGGGGTAACCACCTTACAGAAGCTTTGGCGCAAGCAAATTTCTCACACCAAGCAAGCAAAGATGCTCAATCAACAATTAAATAACGAGCTTGAAGACTATTCACCAGACCGTGCTTCAAGGTCATCAAGTTATTTTCATAAAATCTTCGTTTTATAAGTTGCCTTGGTGTTTGCTCCATGAATGTTGCTGGGGTACTTCTTGTATAACATTCCTCTAAGTTAAAAATGGCCCTCAAATTAATGCTTGACGGACACATTTGATCTGGAGCTGCTGGGCATGCTCTTATGACTTCAAGAATGTTACAACGCCAAGTCCAACTTCTTATGAAAGTAGTGCCATGTGTTTTTCAATTGTCGTTGATATTTCTTTAAAAAAATTATTTTTCAAACAATGAGCCAGCCAGTTTGAAAAAACTGATTGTTTGGGTGCATGGGCACTGAGCTGGGCCCGGCCCCAAACGAGGAAGAAGGTACTCACTACTCAGAAATGAATGGAAACAGGTAAAGTTAGTGCACAGAAGAGCAGGCAGGTACGGAAGCCCAGAATGTACGTGGTGGGTACATGGGAGAGGGTTGGCCTTTGCAAAGGCGAAGAGGCAGGCGGCTGGCTTGCCTGGCTACCCTATCCACATCACCTATTTTAATTACCATTTTTAATGCTGCCCCTTCACTTTTTCTTCATGCAGGCCAGCCACCGCCCTCCCGCCCTCAATAACTCACCACGGACTCCCTCAACAGCCGTAGAATAAAATAAGGTAGAAGCACTCATAGCCCATAACTCCTAAAGGATAAAGAAGCTCAAATTGGATCTCATGTTTTTTTGAGCAGTTTTGAGTAAGTCCTATGTGGACTTCCTTTTGTTCAATTTTTTTGGTTTATTGACCAATACTTAATTTTTTTTCACTAATTTTGGCAATACAAAATTGGGTTTTGTCTAAATAATATTTTATATTATATGATTGATGTAATTTTTCATTTTAAAACCGTGAATACTTGGTCCTTGAGGGGTTGAGCTTTCTAGCAATAGGAGTAGAAGGGCAAACATTATTTTTCCTTCATAGTAAAATAGAAATCATGATGAATGTAATTATTTTTTCATAATTTTATTCTAAAAAATGAAATTTTCTACAAATTTTCAAAGTGTAAAGTTAGTCATCACCCAAAACTAACAACTAAGGTAACTATACTTTAAAGCGTCGCCCTTACCAACTGAGCCTATTTACACACATAAAACAAAAAATATTTTTGGTGGGTCTTAATAGCAAGTTCAAGAGGATTCCAACGCACTTTAGCATGCATTATTTGGACAATGTATGAATAAATTATGAATTTCCAAAGTGTTGACTATAGGTTGACCATAAAGCGACCCTAAATTCTGATGTTCAGATTGTGCACATTCTCATCAATAGTAGGGTGTTAGAATCTACTTATTATGGAAAATTGAGCTAGGGACGATTTAAGGAAAAGGTCTCATTTTGATATAGTTACCTTAGACTACCCCAAATTTGAGAACATATGATTTCACAAACCGGTCCAAGTTGCTTCTTGGAATTGACTAATATAAGTAATCGTGCAAGAGGTTGATTGGTTAAGAGAAATTTCTACAACATGATTGGGTTTGGTCGTTAACCATTATGGCTCAATCTACATGTTGATTTTGGGAGCATTGTCGGTTATGGCTGCTTCTACCTTAATGAATTCAGCCTCCTTAGCTTCGACATGCACTCCTCACACCAACATATTATACTATGAGCATAGTTTCTGTTATTAGAATTGTCAAAAAAATTATATTTTCTTGTTAGTGGATCAAAGGCGATTCTAATGCACTAAAGGATGCATTGTTTGAATATATTGTATGAAAAAGTTACAGTTTGAATGATATGTAACGTAAAAACTAACACTAAATTAGATGCTTAGATGGTGTCTATCCTCGTAATCAATATGTACTTGTTGTTTAAGATTTTAGAGTGTTGGTTTTAGATAAAGGTGTTGATTTTGGGTATATAGTACATCTAAAATTTCACTCCAATTGTGTACTTTTTGCATATAAAAACGTGATTGATTTAGGATTTAGAACACCTACATACTTGAGTACATCCTTGTAGTTACTTGAGTATATGACCTTTTTGAGTATGATATTGTATTTTACTACATGAGACAAGTTATATGAGAAAATATATGGTGCGTGCACATAATCATGGAGCCAAAGGTTTATATGGACTTTTAGAGATTATTATGTAATTCATTGCAATGATGAAAATATTCTAGTAAAAAATTTACACTCTTTGTTTTTCTTTTAAAAATTTATAAAGAATTTGTTAAATTTAAAATATTAAAAATTGAAGGAAAAAAAAACATCAAATGTTATATTTGCTACGAATCCCCTTAACTTTTATCTCATTAGAATGGAATGATTCAAAACTTCTCACAAAACGATGAATCCTTCCAATTAGTATGAATGAGTGTTAATTAAAGATTTACTTTCTCTTATTATTTAAAAAAAAAAACAATAGCATTCACATATACTTTAAATCTTTTAAATTTTTAAAATAAAAAATAAATATCAACTAACCTAAATTTATACGTGAACCACATTATTGAAGGCTCTACATAAGTGATTATATTCCACAACAACTTCAGTTTTATATTTGTATGCGATTTTGTTGTAGGTAGATAACCAATGCAATGATTATTAATAATATTTACAATACTTGTGCTAATGGATATGAAGATCGAAGTGCATCTAGTCCCAAACTTCAATTATATGCTTCTACAATGAGGAAATAAAAGCCACAACATGACAACATACTCCATGCATCTAGAAACATAACTCCGATGTATTCTTGACATACTCAAGGATTATTTCAAATGTTATCTATACATTTTTAATTTTTAATTTTTTGAAATACCTTTACAAAATCAAGTTGACATGACAAAGGTAATTGAGCATATATACTCATAATGAATGCTGGTCTGGTAGATTCTTAATGCCAACTGACAAACAAGAATACCATGTTTACAAGAGTTCACAAAAGTGACCAGGTTCAGTGCACCTGCAGATAGTCATTAGTACAACAAATAATTCTAGACCAGATTCAGTGAATCTATGCCCCCGAGATGAATCTCAGTGTATGAATCTCAGTTTTGTTGTCTTTTGTAAAGCCATACCATACTCGACCGTTAGGGTCGGCAAAAAAAATTATAAAAAGAGATGCCCAAATTTTCAGGAAATTATTTTTTCAAAAACATTCTATTTTCTATGGTGAAAAAGAGAATCTTTGATAATATTCGCCGAATTTCAGAGAATATTCATGTCAATTCAGCACTTTAATTAAATATTTGGCAAGAGCTGCCGATTCTGATAGCCGAGTACAATATTTACTTGTTTCCAATGTTTGGAATGTATTATGGAGCTTGGACTGATAAAACTGCATGGATTTGCGCCAAAGAACCTAAAATTGTACACTTGTGAGTCATGGGCCTTAGACTATAAGTAAGTAGAATTGGAGCTTCTAAAGTACAATTTATGGTAAAATAAACACCACCTATATCTCACAAATGAGCTATGAATATAGATGTCATGATAAAAAAAAGTGTCAAAATTTTGTGATATTTAGTCAAAGAAAAAAATCATTGTCAGAAACTAACTAGCCGGGGCTTTCAAGCTACAAGCAATGTTTCACGAAGATTTTTCATGGATCATGTTGGTAATTTTACCGCCTTCATTGTCAACTACTCCCTTAGTATGTTCCGAAATTCCTGATTGATAGTAGAGTTATTCGCTAACTGACCACCTTAACCCTTAAAGGTCCAGATAGCCCATTCCGGCCAGTATTATACGATTGTATTTCATTGTATTTGGAATGGTTCTACACCTCCTATGAGTTTCATATCAAAAGTGAAGTTAAAATTCATGTCTACATGGTCTTAGGGGCGGTTTATACTACGGACCAAGAACTCGTCCCATGCAGCTCTAAAATTTGTGATTGCTTCCATCAACTTGTCCCAGGATGACTTGGGTTTACACTACAAGGAAAAAAGAAAAGTGACCAAAGGAGTTGAGGTCCTAAAAAGGCCTAGATATAGGCCTAGTGGATAATGTTGAGGGGCCCCTCGGATTTTGTGGTGAGAGAGGCAAAAAGGGTTCTCTCATTGCCGAATGAGGAGACCATGGGCTTGAAATGCCGTTTTATTACTTTCTAAGTCCCGGTCCAAGTTCGGTTTACACTTAGTGAGAGGCCCAAGGGCTTTAAAAATTACATTTTTTTGAAGTGTGACCATGGAAGTGTGACCATGGAATTAATCCATTTTCCTTGGTCACGGCTCTTGGCCGGTAGTGTAAACCGCCCCTTAAAAGCTATTGGGATCTCAATTTGGAACTTTCTACTTACAACAAATGTCAAATATACGGCAATGTATCTACTATTCCCAAAGACCTTTAAGGGTTAAACATGGGTTCTTTGCCTCCCCTTGGAAAGAAACGCTAACTCAACACTTCAAAATTAAATTGATAAAAAGAGACGACAAGTTCAGCATTTAGAATGAAAGAGGGGCTATTTGCATATTCTATTCACTACATGAACAAGGATAATATGTTTATAAGCCAGGGCGCTATTTACTGCACGAACATAACTTGCTCCTATTCACAGCATCAACACTCACTCTCCTATTCCTTAATTAGCCAAAAATCCCTTTTTGATATGATCATGGTAGTTGTTTATATTCCAAACCTTCAAGTTGAGGACCAAACTCAAAATCGGTCTATTTTTCAGCAAAATGATTTCACATCCTTAGTTTATTTTTGTAGGACAACTAAAGTTCTATTTTCGCACCTCAACCTCTCTTTTAGGAGAATCTAGGGTCAACAACCCGACTTTCTATGAGTTAGCGGATAACTCTAGTGTCTAACTTCGAGAGGGGCGAGTAGTCCTGACTTTTGACCACCAATCCTTTGTCCTATGGGCATTGAATCAAGGGTGGGTCGAACATACACTTTATTCACGCTGGCCCCGAAAGAAGGCTAAAGTTCTTTTTATTCTTTGTGTTTCAAAATAAAAAGCACCTTTGAAAATTGGAAGTAGTGTTCCTATGGAGACATTTTCATGGTACGGGTGAGTGAAAAAAGTAGTCCAAAGTAATGGGTTTTTGAAGTAAATGGACTTTGGAAAATTCTAGTTAATTTTTCGTAAATGATGAGTGTATGAGATTTTGAAGGTTTAGGGGTATGAGGGATATTCACATAATGATATTTTTGGTTTGGTTTATTTTTGGGCCAGTGCCCCACTACGACCACATTAGTAAAAAATATGATGTACTATTTCAACTAAATGTAGTGTAAAAAAGGTCATAGATAATTAGAATTACATTAGTTAAATTTTTACATAGTCTCATGTGATCAGGTGTTGAATGATTACAAAGTTTTATTCTAAAATTAGAATCCTTTCATTCCATGATGTTTGATAAGCTTCAAAAACCTAAGGATGGATAAATGTGCGAGATCATAAAATTCATATGAAGGGTTTGTTTCTTAAAACATATGTACATATGGTGATTTAGTGAAACATGAAATTTATATACTGAAAATAGTGTGGGAAGGGTAAAAGCCATTCAATATCATTTTTTGTGACAAACAAGTTTTTTACATTGTTATTACAAATCAAATTTAATGAATCAAAGATAGGTAATTTTGAAAAATAAACTTGATGGATATCATAATTAGATAAGAAGTAAGTTATAATTGATTTTTATTTTATTTTAATTAAAGATATTTTTACCACTACATTCACTACATTTACTACTTCAAAAAGCAGTAATTGATTTTGAGGCCTTTCACTCATATGTACTATGAGAACGCCCATGGATATTTTATTTTGA
The DNA here is from genome assembly GCA_022496805.1 of Pohlia nutans. Lineage (NCBI taxonomy): Eukaryota > Viridiplantae > Streptophyta > Bryopsida > Bryales > Mniaceae > Pohlia > Pohlia nutans. The sequence continues at coordinate 8,275,048 of CM040085.1, read as the reverse complement.
ACTAGAGGGAGTATTTTCTTACATGGTTACTTTAGTTCTTGCCTCTATTTAATACTAGAAATTGAAATATAATTAATACTTAGATCAAAAAATAGTGGACTCAAGTTTGAACCGGTCGGATTTTTGGGTGATAGGACCGGTTCACTATATACTACCGTAGTATCATAGCTGGGTCACCACCCCACGAAAAAATGTTTAATATTCTTTGAAAAATAATTTAAAAATGAATTTCTAAGTTTTTGTTTTTAATCAAAACTGCAAAAGATGATGAAAAATGGCCCAAAATGGCCCAAAATAGCTTAGAAATAGCAGTATATAGTCAAAAATAGTTTATTCTATATTTTTATTACAAAAAAAATTTAGGCCTCCAAAAGGTTGCTAACTTAGCCAAATTGCCATGCAAAAAAAAAAAACATATAAAAGTGTAATTTTATTTTTATTTTTACAAAATAATATTTTAAAAATTTAGTCTGACGTGACCAAAATGGTGCCACGTTTATTGGATTTTTTCAATATTTTTTTGTGAAAAAAACTATTATTTTAAATCTTTTTATATATTGTTATATTATTATTTTTACATGGCAATTTGGCTGAGGTAGCAGCCTTGTGGAGGCCTAAATTTTTTTGTAATGAGTTTTTGGTCCTCATAATTTCTGACTTTTTATGTTTTTTATTTTTTGAATTAATATTTGGCCACCCAGCTATGGTACTACGGTACACTAACTGCTGGTTCGATCGTCCCGTTCATTGGAACCAAAGGAGAGTCTAAGCTTGGATAACCTATGCCCACCACCAACCCCAGAATCGACTGTCTTATGTGGTCCAAAACCGCTAGCCACCCACCCCATTTCCGTAATTTTTAGGAAGTCAGTTTATATTTGGAGAAGGGAAGGAGCGGATTTTGGTGAGTCAAGCCGCTTGTATGGGTCGACGTCGTAAACATATCTCCAACTGGTCAGGTTATGTAAATGGCAGTATCTGATATGTAAACGTCGTGAACATATCTCCAGCTGGTCGTAGTGGTTTTAGGTTGCAGCCAACTCGACTTTTGGTTATCAGAAGAGTAGTTTTTAATTTTCACAGCTCTCGGTTTTTAGTCTCTTGTGCTCACAGTGATGGGTACTTTCACAAGTGGTCATTAGCACGACTTAGTGTGGAGTAGGGAGTTTTGTATGTCGAGGAATGGGTCACGGCTTACTTTCCACTTTGAAATTTGTAGCAATTTCAATATGAAGAAATAAATGGTCGCGACAATTGCAATATTCATGAAATCCTATTTTGAATCCGCAAAAAAATTCTTACCACGTATAGAAGCGCTATAAATAGGTCAGCAAGCTTAAGTTGGTGGTTATAGGTCATCCAACCTTAGATGAGAGGGTATGAGAGGAAGCTGCAGCAACAGTCAATGCAAACGAAACGCAAACCAAGCTTATTATTATTATTATTATATATCTCAGAGCTAGCGGAGTTCCGACTTTCCGAGCCTGGGCAGGAGTTGACTGAAATCTAGCTACTGTAGCGAACTGAATGACAGCCAAAGTTACGGCAAACAAGGAAACCGCATAAGTAATCTGCATTGGCGGGCCACTCAGCCATCACTGTGGCCACTTCTACAGTAATATTCACGCAAGGCCGCACTGATACAATTAAGTAGAGCCAGCCACCCAGCCTTCAATTCCTCGACCTCACTACGCTCTTGCCTGATTTGCACTCAGCCTTGATCGAGCACCATGAAATGCGCACACGGAAGTTAATAATTAGTGGCACATCGCAAAGCAAGCAAGCAAGTGGAAGGCAGTCCGCTCCGCCCAGCCGAAGCACCGCATTGCAGCAATCTGCAAGCGAAAAATTTACCGACAGGACCTCAGCTTCGATGGAGATACAGAAACTTGCAACCCACTCATTGTTTTCCTCATCTGTATCTGTAAAATGCAACCAAGAATACAGATATCTGTAAATTTTGATGCAATTCTCTATCCTCACGTTCATTTTGAGACAAGCGAGGTCTCTTCTGTATAAAGTCCAAGGTTGACTGATTTGAGACTCCCTTGTTAGTAAGTTTTTTGTAGATACAGAACCTGGTGAGCGTTAGGATAGAGAATTGCACGAAACTTTTGCAGATATCTCTATTCTTGGCTGCATTTTACAGATACAGATGAGCAAAACGATGAGTGGGGTGCAAGTTTTTGAATCTCCATCGACACTGAGGTCCTAAATTTTGAGGGATACAAAAGCACCGGTAGGGTCGCTGTTGTCAGCTCAGGTCAGTCGTCGCCACTCCCATGCAAGGGATACCCGACACTCGGGAGTAGTAAGGGTCGTCCTTGTGGGCGCCACTCATCATCAGCCGACTCAACTTACTGCTGACAAACCGTAATCATAATAATAACATTGATGATGTTATTGGATACTTTCCCTCCAATTTCCAGTAAGTTACTGCAGAGCTCGAGGGCTACAGTAACTTAGCGTAACTATGGCGGTGTCCACATCGTACCCGCAGTGTCCGTGGTCCGCTTCTAGTGCTCCTTTCCTCACTCGCCCAAGTCAGCACTAACTAGCCTAGCTTCACCCTCTAGATATATCTGGCCATATATCATGTATGAGTGTCTGACCTCAACTCCATCTCTCTCCAATTGAGTTGCAGTTAAGTCACTTCCACGGTCTTGTTATTGCTTCTCACGTTTGCTCAGGACCCTCCACTTTGTATTCTACGACTAGCTAGTCCCGCTTCCCTACCGTCTATTCGATCAGTTTGCGAGGTTGCCGCCGTTCAGGTCGGGCAATGGATTATTGTTCGCCGAGTTTCATAATATCGTCAGTGCATGTGTATCTGATTAGAATGTAACCCAGGGAGTAGAGATCGTGACAACATTGAGAGGCGTGGTGATCGAGGCACACGATGGTGTTGAGGCTGCGCATTCAATTCCTGTAGTCGATCGATCTATCCCGGGTCGACTAGCTGGTGGTCTTTGCAAGACGGTGTTACGGTTAATTTAGTATTAATACGATTGAGGCGTTCGATTGAGTGCGTTCGATTCCGATTGTGAAGCAATACCTCCTCAAGTCTCTAGATAGAGCTCTACGCAAGCCCGGGTCTCTGTCGAAGAGCTAGCTTACAAGCTTCACACATTCTACCCTTTGATGGTTTCGTAATTAATAGACTCAGGTCCCTGAATTAACTAGTAGTAGATCTGTCCCCATCTCGTTTTGCGGTTTAGTACCGCCTAGACTCGTTTCTCTAACTCTCAATGTGTAGAATCGATCCTGTAACATTTCAATCCAATCTTTGAAAACGTACACCAGTTTTGATTCGATACTTAATGCACCTGCCAATGAGCAGACGTTATGGTCGGGCCACTGAGCCACTCCAACGCTTTGGAAAAGTTATGATTCAGACTATTTTGTGAACTGAGTTTAGAGTGGCCGCGCCGCTTAACAGGTTTGGCAAGCTAGCAGTCCAGGCAGCAGGTTTCAGTGTGACTACGAACCATGCTTTGCAACGGAAAAGGAATCGGGTCAGTCACCGAGGTAGTGGGAAGCAACTATGGTCAATCTTTGAAGTTACTGCCAGGCTCACAAGGCTATTTCAACAACAATCTGGATGAAGAAGAAGAAGAGAGTGATCCTCAGACTAGCTCCGACGGATCCTCCTCGCAAGGCTCGATGGACGATGGTCCGGCTAATGTGTGGTTCAGCGAACGTGGCAAACGAGGCTTATCGTCGTCGTCAATGAAAGCTCTGGAAGATGTGGTTGGGCAAGTCCTGAAGAATGTACGAGCTGCTGGATATGGCGAAGCAGTCTGCACGGATCTCCGCGACCATTTCGCCACTCTTCCATCTCGGTATGAATTCACTCTTTCATTCATTCGATCTCCCTTCAGCTTAGTACTCTGACTTAAGCCTCCCATACTTGTTACCAATTATAATTGAAGCAACGGACCATTCATTTGTGCATCAAGAGCTGCTCCAGTGACCAGTCCACACTTGCATCATGGCTTGAACGTCGGCACTCAAACGAAATTCACTAGCGATTCCATGTATGTTCTAGTTCCAGGTTGATTACAGATAATTTACAGTATTTTCTTCGTAATTTACACCTTTTAAATTTGTTGTGCTATGAACTCCTAGAAGAGCTGAACTGACAGTCTTCTACTTACAACTGAGTCTACTTTTTCTAGTTCAACACTTAACGGTCTCTACAGGACCAAGATATATTTCATGGTTTCAAAATGTAATTCAGACTGTACAGCCAAGTTTTATATTGATCAGTGAAGAAAATTGGTCAGAAAAAAAAAAAAAATTGAACTAAAGAAATGACTGACTCAAAATTAAGTGAGCACTAAAAAAAACCATGAGCTAGGCCGAGCTCAATAAGGGACCGTTGGAAACTACAGTCAAACACTAGATTTGCTGATTCTGCTTAGTTTCATGTCACCACATACCGTACTGTGGAGCTCTGACTGGATCAATTGCGCGCTTTGACTGGCAATGGTTATTAACCCCTAAAGGACCGTTCAAGGATTCATGGTTTGACAAATTGAATCAATCGTATTGTGAAAGACACAATTCACATGGGACTAAATTTCAGATCACCAGAATCAGTGAATAAAAGTGCGTGTGTTGTTCAAATAAAAAATGAATTTGAACAAAAGGAAGTCTACACTAGACCTACTCAAAATTGCTAAAACTAAAACATGAGGTCCAATTTGGTCTTCTTGGTCCTTTAGGGGTTAACCTATTAGTCCTCGTAGAGCTCTGGATCAATTGCATGCTGTGATTGGTAATGATTATTAACTTAATAGTCCTCGTAGAGCTCTGGATCAATTGCATGCTGTGATCGGTAATGATTATTGACTTAATAGACAGTCCTTGTAGAGCTCTGGATCAATTGCTTTGACTACTGGAAATGGTTATGAACTTAACAGTTCTTGGAGTCCCAGTAAACTAAGTGAGAAACGAGACTTAGTGCACTGTTATAAACTAGTGAGAGCCTGGTTGGATCGATCGATGTGCAGATACACGTTGAATATCGACCCGCAGAGACACGAAGACGTGCTTCTGCACATGGAGATGCTGCAGGAGGCACGAGAGGTTGACAGCTACAGCAGCAGTTGCCACTACGACGACGACGATGACGTGGTGCCTTTGGTGCATGTGAGGAAAGTGCAATGGATGGAACTGCTGGGCTCATGTACCGACCGTGAATTCGTGCAGTTACCGAGGCCTACATTTGGCTCAACTTCAAATCTATTGGGCTTGGGCATTGGCAACAGTCCCCGGTCCAAGCCCACACCTCCCCGGGGGCTACATGGGAACTTGTTCATCAACCCTTTACACATGGATGATCACGAAGGCAACGTTGGTCCTTACCCTGACGTTGATCATCTGTCGGTAGGTTACGAAGTTACAGTTGCCACCACCGACAAGATGGGGCTCCTCAAAGACTTGGTAGCCGCTATCAGTGATTTGCACCTTCAGCTGAACATTAAGGTTAGTATCAACGACTCCTGCATGACTGTCTGCCATGTACGTTAACCCCGGCACGCAACTCCCATAGCTTCGGCATTGAAACGGCTTAGAGGACGGCTTTTGTAAAAATTATATCAAATTATATAAAAATAAAAGGACCTACTCAAAACTGTAAAAAGAACATGAGGCCCACTTTGGGCTTCTTGGTCCTTTAGGGGTTAAGTTACCGCTTGGTGTACATTTGAGTAATATTGCATGCAATGAGAACGTTGTTGAAATGGCGTGTTTCAGAGTACCAAAATATATTGTGACTTTAGTGATCGCGCCTGGAGATCTCTGAAAACTAGGACTAGTGTAGATTTGAGGTTTCAGTGACTGCGCCCAATCCGTCATTTTAACGAATATGAGGGTTGTGCAGATTTCTAATATGTTACTGTCGAATACATACTGATTGTTTTTTCATTGTTTGTGTTAAATAGACTAGGTTTCTGACGATCGGATGGAATATATATATATATATATATATATATATATATATATATATATATATATATATATATATATATATATATATATATATATATATATATAACTGCAGGAAGCTCATGTGTTCAGTACGACAGACGGAATGACATTGCAGGTGTACGTAGTAGAAGGTTGGCCTGGTGACGAGGTGAGTAACTATATATGTGCTGTCGGATCCCTGATCCTGTCAATTTTTTTGTGGATTAATTGTTGCTACAATTCATTCTCTCTCAGTACTAGGATCATCAATTAGCAACTTTAGCCCGGGAGTAACTACAACAATGTAATTAGGTTCCTAAATGTTGCTTAACAAGTTGTAACGTTGCTTGAGTTACTCTCCTACATTGCTAACAAAACCCAACACACAGTCTATGAACGATCCTAGTAGTGTCTTTTGCGGTTGAGCCTCAGTCTTGACATCTCATGAGAATTGAACTTTTCTGCCTTGGAAAAATTATGTACAGTACCCATTCTTGTGCACATGTACAAGTTCAAAGCTCTACAGTTAAGTCAACGGTCATTTCAGAGGGGGTTTTAGAGCACCAAAATTTTGATATTTAAGTCTCAAAGCTAAAAAAAATCAACCATAGGAGTACTATTATAGATCTGAGGTTTCTGTCGGCTGAAACTGTGCAAGTTTTACTGAAATCCGCCATTTTAACGAATATCAATTTGTCAATAATTCATACGGAGTATATTATAGTAGGGTTCTTTGTCATGATGTTCAATATCTCCCTTCATCATGACCTCAAATTTCGTCTTCTTCATTATCTTGAGCTACTCTAAAATGGGATTTTAATGTGGCTACATTGATCACAGTGGTCTAATAGGAACCCGTATTGCAGTACTAATATGTTCTGTGGCATTGTTACTTATAATTTCCGAACTGTACGTATCGTAAAAGACCATATATGATGTTTTATGAATTCAGTTCCCTGGGTCTGCACTGGATTTTGAAGACCGATAAGTAAAATGATATATCTGTAAAATCAGGAACATACTCAGAATTATCCCTAGGGTTATAATTGTAACACTTTGAGTGAAAAACCTCATACTTGTTAACTACTGGAGCGTTTCAGAGTGCCAGAAGTTTCAGGCCCGAGTCGTCCACTGCAAAATTTAACTCAGGATGGTCGTATTTGTTAAAAACGCCATATTGATTAAATTGGCCAATCCCTGTTATTTTTTATAGTGTAACAAGTTACAGGTTACACTAGAAAATATTAGGGATTGACCAATTTAACCAATATGGCGTTTAAAATGGGATATTTCAAGTGCCAAAAATGTGACCAGAGCTCTAAGATCTATGTTAGGTATAGATTTGAGGTGCACTTAATCAATTTGAGGTTTTAATAGGGCAACTCAATACTGCTCAACTCAAAACTGTGCCAGTTCCATGTTATAAGCCTTCATCATAGGAGCCAATGCCATGGAATTCCACCAATGTAAAGAATATGTCCATGCACGAACTAAAGATTTCTTCTTTCCTCGCATGTGGCGAATTTTCTGCTGTATTATATGGGCTTTTGTGCATGTAGATATGAATAAAATGTAATATTGTAATACTGTACAAAACTTTTCCAAAGTGACAGAAGTTTGCCAATTTAGGGAATATTGACACCATGACACGACAGTTTTTTATTTCAATAAGTGCAATCTGACTCAGCATTTTGTATAATTAATGGTTTGCATTCATGTGCAGGCTGAAGAACTCAGGAAGGCTATTTTGGGTGCTATGGATGTAAACCTGGGAAGAAAACATGGTGGTACAAGTCGAGATCAGTTAAAAGCAGCTGCCGAAGCAATCAAGTACGAAGACTGGGCTATAGATTTCAATCTGGTGCGTGGCTTGCCATTAACCCCTTGTTGCCACTTTCAATGCGTATAGATATTTATAGTAAATTCCAAAACACACTTTTATCATTCCAAATATAAGATATATGACCTTTTCTATTTCACTAATCCCCTTTTGAAACATCCTTAAAAAAACAACATTGCCAGGATGTTATTTCAATCAAACATCTCAACTTTTTTACTTTTACAACACATTTCAATAGGATTTTACACTAGTATTCCGGTATTCCCGAAATGATTCATTTCCACCTTAGCTTATAGATATGGAAACCACCATTTTTAACCATTGAGGCACTTAGGATTATGAAAGCCTTGAACTTCCTTGAACTCAGATTTATTGTCTAGAACAAATTATGTGCCTACTATGTAGTATGTTTGAGCTAATTAAATAGTTAAATGCGGGGTGTTGATTCTGAAATGTATTTGTCCTTGTCAGCTCCACATTGGTGAGAAACTGGGAACAGGTTCGACTGGCCAATTGTTCAAGGGGAAATACTTATCCCAAGAGGTAGCAATAAAGATCATAGAGATAGATGATTATAACGGGAGTGGCATCGATGGAGACACCCATCGCTCCGCTCCTGCTGCGGAACGTTTGCAAATTTACAAGCAGGAAATTTCCATCATGAGGTGAGAATCATCGGTCCATCCTGTCAAGTTGTTCCTTACACCTTACCATTAATTGAACTAATTGTTTATCTATGATCCCGGGGGGCTGCACTGTACTAAACATGTACGAGTATACATGAGTGCACAGGAGGGATATTGATTGCACATTGCCGTATTACGTATACATACAATAAACATATTTAGAGCTGGAAATATTGACGTATACATACAATAAACATATATTTAGGATGGAATAGATGTGTATACAAAAGTTTTAGATATATAACCCCTCGTAAAGAAGGGGGTTTTCAGAGGGGGTGATGAACGCACGTGACTCTCAAACATAATGTAGAGTGCACCCCCTGGGTCTATGATATGATATTGGAGTCCATGTTGCAGCATGGAACTAACTTTTTTTATTACCAAAATTAATAAAGAATATTGCATGTCTTGGTAAAAACAATGGGGCTAAATATGGAATTCTTGGTTTTTTTGGGGATAAATAGACCTTAGTCGAGTAGGGCTCTGGGAGTGCGCTATTCATTAAAGCCAAGAACCATGTGCGTGCATCCCCTTATTAAAACACCCTTGCATACATTTCTTTTGTGGATAAAATCAAACAATATCTGTACAAATCTCACAGCCTTAAAAAAAACACATTTCCATGTATACACAAGGGCTAAAAATGAGGCATTTATCTCCAAGCCCCATGTATATCTACTTCTTGCTTGATTTCAATATGTCTCCCATATGTACATTTTGTACATGCTTGTTCTGAATAACACTCGTCTTGTGCACGCATGTTTATGTTTACAGTACTTGAACAGTGCACTCCGTGGGGAGTAGGGAGTATCTGAATGGATTAGTCTCATTTTAAAAGAATGCAACTGATAATTGCGTTAACCCTGAGTGTGCATTCAGATTGGTGAGGCATAAGAATGTGGTGCAATTCATAGGAGCTTGTTCAAAGTGGCCTCAGCTCTGCATTGTTACCGAACTGATGGCTGGCGGCAGGTATTGATTTTGAACTTTTTCATGTTCCATATTATGTATTATATAATGCATTAAATAATACAGATCATGCACCTATTATACAATATAGACCCCACACTCTCCCTAGGACAGTTTCACTTGGAAAATACTACTCCCTCTTAAAAAAGCCCGTGGTTTTTGGTGTGTTCTAACTTAACGCATTTTTTTTTGCCAAAAGAAAAATAGTCTCAATACTCAAAAATGGCATATCTTTAACAGTAGTATGTAGTTTTTGCATCACCCTCATTTGTTCATCCCGTTTGAAAGTGGATAGGGTTCACGTTTGAAGTATAAAATATAGGACAAATATTGCAAATAAAAAAAATGCCAAAAACCTCGGGTTTATTTAGTGGAATGGAGGAAGTATGTGTTAGTGATGGCATGGGCCAACTTAGTTATATTATATTTCATGGCCCTGATGCTATTTTGTGAGGATACAGTGTCCGGGACGTATTGGAAACAAGGAAATCTGGGCTGGACTTTGCAACAGCTATCAAGGTCTTACGTGATGCTGCCAGAGGAATGGACTTCCTCCATAAGTAAGATGCTTTTCTCTTACACTGACCACTACTTCATTAAATTTTCTATGCTTCTAATTTCCTAAAACAGTAACAATGATGTTTCTATAAGACCTGGATATAAGAGGGTGGTACATGAATGTAGCCTTATGTTCTTTTTCTTGCACAGGAGAGGAATTGTGCACCGGGATCTAAAAGCTGCTAATCTTCTCATCGATGAATATGAAGTAAGCTCGTGTCTGCTCTGCCCTTCTTTTAATTAGTGTTCGAAGCAAAATCACAAAACTAGAACTGGTATAAATCTACGCAGCCCGTTTTATTTTTTATAAACTGGTGTACTTGTTAGGGTTTAGGGTTTAGGATTTAGGGTTTAGGGTTTAGGGTTTAGCACTTGTTAGGGCCAATGTAAAGCATTAGTTCTAAAAATGATCAGTATGGCTTTGGCACGCTACTTGCATGTTGACCAAAAAGAAAAGGCTAGATCTAAGGTTCCAGATGCATGTCTGAAAAAGTGCCAATTTCATAAATTTCCACCAACTTAACAAATTCGACGTTACATCTCTCTGGTCAGAATCAGATCAATTGCTCTCACAACAGCCTGACACAGTGTACATCACATTGCAGGTTGTGAAGGTGTGTGATTTTGGAGTTGCTCGGCTGAAGCCTCAGTCACTGAATGCTGCTGAAAAGAGCGAGAAATTCTGTGCTGAGATGACTGCAGAAACTGGGACATATCGGTGGATGTCTCCTGAGGTATGTACACACTGTCAGGATTTTGGGTGTTAACACTCAACGTATACCATTATCATATATGAGTGAAAATATTAATTGTGATACACGTTCTGAGTACCAAATTTCATATCTAATGTTAATTTGGAATTAATAGTCATATCGCGTTAAAATAACCATTTTTCTTATGTAGAAAAATTATGGTATTTGTCTTTATTTTGGAAAGACAAGGAGAAAATACAAGTTGAAACAAGCCAAAATTGATTCCAGACAACCAAAAATGTTCTCAAATTACTTGAATTTAATACTTTGAAATGATTCATGAAACGCTTCAAAACCACGCACAGGACGTTTGAAAACAACCCAAAATAATCTTAAAAGATTAAGGCACGCATCATGATTTCTCAATTGAATGAGGTACCGTAAATTTAGGCTACAGAAAGGTGGCCATTACTTCCAAATACCCTTTATATTTTTGACAACATATTTGAGTCTCCTCAGATCTAAGTCAAGAGCGCATACTCTTATCCTACCAAGTAGAGGCATGTGTAGCAAGTAAGAATTTGATGGCTTTTATTGTATCAGGTACTGGAGCATAAACCATACAATCACAAAGCAGATGTGTATTCCTTCGGCATTACAATGTGGTAAGCACTTGAATTTCATTAAATAGTTTTTTTCACATTGTAGCAGGTAGGCAAATGAGACATTGGAAGTTCAAGCAATGTGAGTTAGATCATTATATGCCTAGCAACAATTTTTTAATTTAGAATATTGTTATTGACCTAGCGTATTTTGAACAATAATAGATTTAGCACTCGCTATCCACATCCATAGTTGCTAAAACTCCTTCAATAACTTGAACGGATATTTGTTGTTGACGGATCTTGTGTGGGATGCAGGGAAGTTTTCACAGGAGAAGTGCCCTATTCAGGTTTAACTCCATTGCAAGCAGCAATTGGAGTTGTTCAGCGGTACGTATCCTTGCCACTTACATCTATTACTCATGAGGAAAATTTAGTACATTTAATGGCTTGAGCTTTGTGTTCAAGATGTAAAACTGAGATTGACAGTACCTGGAACTAGCTATCACAAAGGTGTCGTGTAAATAAAGATCGCCATACACAACAGATCGAGTACCATAAACCATCATCGAATCTGCAATCAAAAACCCAACAAGAATGCATAACATACACTCTCAAATGCGACTTGATGAGAGTGGAATTTGCCTGGGTTAGGTTTTTATTTTATCTTATTATATCTTATTTTAATCTTTTTTAAATTAAATTTTTAACGGAGCATTGTCAGTACTGATAAATGTTTTCTTGCTCCTCAGTGGCCTTCGTCCAAAACTGCCGGAGTCTTACATCCCAGAGTGTTTGACAACTTTAATGCAACAATGTTGGCATGTAGAGCCACGGAAAAGGCCTGAATTCAGTGAGGTAAGCTTGATGTGTCAAGTTTCTCTTTGGTTGAGAGGGAGAGGGTTACAACTCATAACGACACTTTCAATGCGAGTCTTGTGATGAATCTAAATGTACATTTTGAACATCCTATATTCAAGAGCATAAGAAGAGTAACGTTGGTTCAAAGACATTTATTGGGGGAAGTTCTACTAAAAACACGTAGCGAGTTCTACCTTTGGATTCAAGAGTACAACTTTGCATTATGTTCTATAATCTTCTCAAGCCTTGTAGCTCTTGAAGGCCATCTTGTCCATTCCCCATTTGAAAAGCTTCATATGTAAAATGGAAACTAGTTGTAACTGTAAAACATAACTATGGCATAGGCACAGAAAATGAATTTCAATCAAACTTATTCATTAGGAGATCACCAACTTGTTTAACCCCTAAAGGACCAAGGACTCATGGTTTTAAAATGACAAATTCAATTAATCATATTGTGAAATATATAATTCAAATGAGACTAAATTTTGTATCACTGGAATCAGTGAAGAATAATGCATATGATGGTCAAGAAACAAAATAATTTGAACAAAAGGAAGTCCACATAGAACCTACTCAAAACTGCTAAAAAAATACGAGGCCCAATTTGGACTTCTTGGTCTTTTAGGGGTTAAACAAGCAATGTATGTAGATAGTTGTTGTAGAATCCTTGCAATGGAATTTTGTTAAGGTAGACATACCCATTACCACCTAGCACTCTATTTCCCCTTATGTACATTCTAGAACACAAATGCGTTTGGCTTGTACATGAAGGCAGAATTGTTAAATGGATAGGAAATACAATGTAAATCTCTTGCAAAACTACATGAATCATTAAATCTTGACATTTGCTCACTCTATTTGCAGGTGCTTGGCATTCTTGAGAACATTGTGTCACTAACGCCAACCAAAAGAGGAACATATACAACAAGAAAGCCGGCAACCACAGCATTGTGAACCTGATACATCCCAGACCTCTTTATTATCACATCCTCTGTTCTCTCACCAAAATCGAGAGAATGCACATCACAGTGCAAAACTCACTTTGTGCTCTCGCTATCACAATTTGTAATTAGAAAGTCATTTGAGTTTTAGTGTAACTGGGACTTGTAATTACAAAATCATGTGAGTTTTTGTTAGCATTCCCAGTGCAATACATAGAGAAAGCTGCAGTACAGCACAGGAACCTTTGTAAAGTGACAACTTGAAACAGATAAATGAAAAACCGTTGAGCACCACACTTTTCCAAGAACCTTAGGGTTGAGGACATACTTGATTTTAACCCCTAAAAGACCAAGAAGTCCAAATTGGGCCTCGTATTTTTTTTTTAGCTGTTCTGAGTAGGCTCTATGTGGACTTCATTTTGTTCAAGTTTGTTTGTTTCTTGACCATCATATGCATTATTCTTCACTGATTCCAATGATACAAAATTTAGTCTCATCTGAATTATATATTTCACAATATGATTAATTGAATTTGTCATTTTAGAACCATGAATCCTTGGTCCTTTAGGGGTTAATGTGAAAGTGTGGATAATAATGCTGGGGTGTAGGCATAAACTTGACACTTGATCAAAATTTTGAAGGGGACACCTTGCAAAAAAAATTGGGTGTCAAAAGGACACCTATCAAAATTTTGGGTGTCCCCAAACCAACTTTCATTTTTTTTTCTTCTTTTATTAGTCATATATTTCACAAACACTTGTTTTCATTTTAACCCTTTAACCTCGGGGGGGTCAGTGTGTTAAAAAGTTAAGGATATAGGTGCGAACAACGACTATTTTATAGGGGGGTATTACTTGTTTTTTTGGTTTTTTTTCACATGCTATCATTATGTAAATTTCTACTTTGGGTTCATAGAAAAGGGGCTTGCATTACTTATAATTCCAAATTACCTATTATTCCATACCCTATAGTACTTTAAAGATGTCCAGTGCCATTTTTGATACCCTATATTACCTCTAAGTCCATCTATAATTTTTTGTTCCCATGTTTTTAAAATACCCTATCATTTGTTCGCACGTATATTGCTACTCCAACATATCACTACACCCCCCGAGCCTTTAACTTTAACTTCACCACCGATTTCAAAGATGTGTTAAAAAATGTTTGATGAATCACAAAAATGGAGTTGATATATAATGAAAAGTTGTAAATCTCAATGTGTAGATCACATTTGTACGATTGGATTTATCATAATTTTAATAAATAGTTTGTAATTAATTTTGCAAGGTTTTCTTTTTAAATTCACTTTAAAATCCCAAATTAACAATTTTTTATTAAAAGTAATTATAACAAATTTGGAATAATATGCATTGTGAGATGGTATAATTTCCATTATTTGATTCTACTTATTTTGGAAAATCATTGTTAAGGTCTCACTTTCTGAACTAGGAATGAAACTTGACATAAACAAATTTTGTCATTTAAAAAAAAATCAGAATATCTTATTTTGAAGATCCATACCATACAAATGGTAGTCAACTAGCACAAGAACCAATGAAAAATTGGATGGATGAAAAATGTAAGGGATGTAGTCAAGAGATGGCTTACAATCTGTTCATTGTCCATTATATGAACGCAAGCGCGTCAAAGGGTTAAATTTTCACTTACAAACCAAAAAAGCCACAAATAAACAAATCCTAAATTATGTGACGGTTTTTCATATCACACCACAGTTTACCCATACTTCTTCAAAATCAATGACTTGTATGAGAATTTGTGTCATTGCAACTTTCAAATGTTCAAAGTCTCAAGAACTAAACTACACCATAAAGATGTTTTGATGTGGTTTTGAGTCAAGCCAAACCTCTCTTACAAGAAGTTGTGCTAGTTGGAATTGTGAGTACAACCTACCTTTTCAATAAAGAACTACAGTAAGAATACCAATTTATTGTTTCAATTATTTAGGCACAGATCATCAAGACGATTCCATATAGAATTCATGTTTACTTTTCTTCTTTTAAATTTATCACCACAAGACATTTTTGGGTGGAATAGTTTTGGTTATTTTCAACTTGCCCATTTTATTCTTCACCTTTTACTTTCACCATTAACATAGCATAATAGAGCAGTGCAACGGAGCACCCTTCTGAAAACTAGATCGAAGAGAATCTTCACTTAGATCTACTTTTTTAAGTAATGAAGGAATGCCATTTGTATGCTATGAATGTTGGGACTACCGTGTCATTGCCACGTAAACTTCGTTTCTAACTGTAACTAGACTGTGGTCCCATTGCAAAAGGGTGTTAGCTCCCATTGCTCTATTATGCTATGAAGTACAAAGACAATTTTGCTTGGAAGTCATGTTTTGATTGATTAATACATCAATGCAAATGCACGCCGGTTGACCTAGAATTTGTTTTTACATTGAGTTTGTTATTTTTATCTCAATCAACTACATATATCAATGTAAATGCACGCCGGTGGCCAACATGAGGGGTCCACTAGTTTCATTTTACATTGATCATCAACCCCTAAATGCCTACAAGTTTTGGACATCACCTAAATGAATTATAAAATGAGGCTTCTTTAACTCTTTTGAGTTTCAACTATAAAGAGCATATGTAAGACATCTTTATAAGAAGACATCTGTATGGTTGAATTTGACATTAAATGTCTACACATTTTTCAAATGAATTTATACACAAAACTTTGAAAATTCACTAAAATTACAATTTTAATACTCTCATGTTGTAGTTCATTATGATTGATTGAAATCAATATGCTCAAATAGTGGTGAAGTTGTTCACATAAGTTTTATTATAGTTCAATAGAGGTATATTGAGATCTCTTTGTAAGCAATTAGAAGATAATTTTATAGATTGAAATATTGCACATTATGCAAAAGATAATTCGATGTTGTATGTTATGCACTTTTGGCCAATCATTCCAAAATTCATAAGATAATGAGTATTTTTGTATTTTTCATATAATTAAAATGATAATCTCTTCATAAATCATATTTAAACATATTTTGATACTACTAATTAATCTAACCATACTTATATTATAGAAAAGTCATCATCTACAAGTTTCATTTTGTATGTCAACTTCAATGAATGGATTTAGTGCACATTTTATAGCTCAAAACCTTAAATTATTTTTTTGTCGTAATGGAAGCTCAAATGGAATGGAAGGATGTAGTAAATCCAATTTTGATTTTTTCCTAATCTGACTTAACCCTCAAACAGCAAAGCAAGCCCCACAGGCTTGTTTAAGAGAGAATAATGGAAAAAAAGTGGATTTTCTCAACCAAATTTGTGATGGAAAAGAAACGCTAAATTTAGAAAATATGCCTAAATTAAACAACTGTGGAACAATTCACTATAAAATAAAGGAATTGAGGGAAGGGAGGAGCTATGATCGAGCAGCGGATGTGGAGAGAGTCAAAGAAATTTTTTAAATTTTCTTTTCAAAAGCACAACAAAAATGTTGGCCAGTAGCGCATGCTAACTAGTGCGGAAAGCAGGCCGGTTGGTTTTTTTTTTTTTAATATGATTTTTAGCAACAGCACCTGCAGATTTTAGAAATGCTCGTTAGGTTGCCCTCCAAGGACCCTTTTGACGTTTAAGGGTTAAGTAAGTTTTCCTTGTTTAATTCTTACTAAATTTCCTCATACAATTGCTACACTAAAATCACCAAATAGTGTGGGTGGATAATTGTTGTGGGTACATTCATCCATTTGAACAAATACTCATTTGTTTGAACAAATTTTCATCCATCTTGAACAAATTTTCATCAGATTTGGATGAATATATCCACAATATTTTGGAAAAAAAAATTCAGTAAAGCCTCTCGTAAACACCTCTCGTAAACACCTCTCGTAAACACCGTGGACCACATATATGGTGATTGCAATTCAATGAAATAAGGCAATTATGACCATATTCGTCATTTTGAGACAATTTCAAACTTTTGAGACTTTTGGCCTATAATTTTAGCAACTACTTTGAGACAATTCATACATTTTTAAACTTTCTAATTATAAATTATCCTTGGGTCGAGGACAATCTTCCATCTATAGTCAAAAAGTCAATTACGAATATAAGATCAATCAAGAAATCAATGAAAATTTTAAAATTAAGGATTAAATTGAGACTATCAAAAGTCTCAATTTAATGAATATGGCCATAATTGATACTAAAAATAATGATGCATCTCCCATTTTATTTTTTTATTTTATGTAACAACATAAAATATATTTAACCCTCGAACTTTGTAATGTCCTAGGACACTAAACAAAGATAAATAAAAGCTCTATTCTCATGCATTCCTATGATTTCTTAACACACTTCATGGAAAAAGCTCAAAGTCCAATTTATAATATCGTAATGATAATTAAAAAATTATATTTCTTTTCATGACTTAAATCTATTTTTAGTTGGTGGCTTTCAAGGGTTAACCATTATCGTTCATAATAATCATTATTTAAATAGAATTTTGATATCATTAAATAAGATTATTTTATACTTCTCTTCATTTAAAATGTTTGAACATTCTGATTTACATTTAGAATACAAAATTTGAAAGATAAAGAAATTCAAAATAATCAAAAAAATTTAGAAAATAACCCCTAAGCGTGCAAGGAGCCCCGTGAGGCCCATGTTTGGTTGTTTTCCAATCAAATGTTGGCATTCACCTAATTTCTAATTTCAAATGAAAATGGTCCCAACTAAGAAAGTGTGGAGGTTATCTTCTACTTTATAGTCTAAGTTACCATTCTTCAAAAGTGTTAAAATTTTACTTACTTTTTTTTGCACTTCAAAGCTCAAAACCTTGAAGTTCCAATACAGATTGAAGAAATAGCTTTTCAATGGAGTTTATTTTCATGTAAGTTCAAGAAGCATGCCACCTACACCTTGTTGTTTATCACTATTATTTACATTTCCCCTAAAAACAATTATTCTATTCTGAGCGTTTTTGTAATACTATTAAAAGAAAAGAACTTTGAAAAATCTAATAAAACTATTCTCATTTAAATAATTAAGAAAAAAATCAGGGTACTTCGGTCTGACAATACTTCACATGAGAAAAGTACAAGAAAATACCAATATATTTAAAAATGAAAGGAATTGATGAGTTTTGACAGGGTAATGATGTAGTGTGGACGCTTAACCCCTAAACATCACCCCCATCTCTAAATCCCCGATGGTCTTGAATGTGGGCACTATTCATCCATCCCTCCTTTTTCTGGAATTTCCATTTTGGGCACCTTTGGTGCTTTTTTTGGCAATTTTTTTGGGTAGTTTGGAGCCATAGGTCCCAAATTACCTTAGGGGACCTACTTGGGAATAAAAAACCATTGGAGGAGGGGGTTGTTTTTTTAGGTGGAGCCTCAACCGGACAAAAATAGGGGGCACTTTTGTCCCCATTCATTCAAGACCACTGGAGGTTCTAGAGAAATCCAAACATCACACCCTAAACGTCACAACGTCCAAAAACTGGACGATTAACAAATTCAAACCCTTCGTACATTCTCATTAATGTTTGGATGAAAGTCATTCAATTTTTGGAGATCAAATTGTTGTCCTATCTAACGGTTTGATTTAGTCATACTTGATTACATATTTTTCTAAAATTACAAATGTAGAAGTATGTCAAGTCGTTGACCAAGCCAAAATTGCATTGACTAGTTCAAAAGTGGCCTTGCAAAAATGAGGTCATAGATTTAAGAAACACAAAAATTTCAAAGAATCACCACGTTTAAGAGTATCTCATTTCAAGTTCATTCCAACAAATTGTACTCAAAAAATATTTAAATTTTGTTTGTAATCGAGTTTAGAAGGAATTTTTAATTTTAACTTTAGGGTTCTAAATACTGAATCGAACCGTACGGATGGAATCTAAGATTCAAAATCTAGAACTTTCATTTGTATATCAATTCCAAAATATTCTTCTAAATAGTAGTTTATGATGATTTTTCTCAAATTGTCAATTCCAGGGACACCCTGGTACGTTTAGGAGTGAAGTGTTAATCCTTTGTAAACTATTGTACAGTCGGGTACTACCCGTTAACGAATTCCTTCTTGTAGGGAGTTTTTCTAAAAACTTTGAAAATTCATTGTGAACTCAAAAATTATCAGAATTGAAAACCGTAAAGTGTGTTGGAACCGTATCAAAGTATACTACAATATTATGATAAAATATCAGTTTCTTTTTGTAATATCATTCAACACAATACAATTACCTTATACACTATCTACCATTGACTACTCCTATCTTTTGCTTCAATTACAATGTAAATTTCAATTGCAAATTTGGAATGAGCTTCCAAAGTTGTTCTTGGGATACTTGAGCACATATTTGTGGTATCATTGATATATAGCTTGTTTGGTTTTTGGCTTGGAGGAAGTAGTTTTTGGCTTAGGAGTAGTCAATGGTAAATGGTATATAAAATACTTGTTATATGTTATATGATAGCACAAAAAGGAATTGATGTTTTATCATAATATTATAGTACACTCTAATGTGATTCCAACACACTTTACGGTTCTCAAATCCGATCATTTTTGAGTTCACAATGAATTTTCAAAGTTTTCAGAAAAATCCCTCTGTAATTCGTTAACGGCCAGTACCTGACTGTACAGGTCAAAGTAAGAAAACGACTAGAAAATGGACGTTGCATCACATGTAGGGACCAGAAATAATGCATCACATGAAACAAAATCTTGGAAGCGCACAAGAAGCCAGCGGAGGTACAGTGCTTGTGAAAAATCACGATTGCATGCAAATACTGCCGGACCTTGCTACAGTAGTGAGGTGTCACCGGCCTCCCCAAGAATCCCGGGGGTGATATCGGTGAGGTGTTCTGAGATCGAAATAAAATAAGTGTTCTTTCACGCTTGCGATCATGAAACACCAAAAGACAAAATACATTAAAGTTTAGGATTATTTTATGATGGCTCGGACCCCAAAAAAGACTGCTGTCACTAGTCTACCACGTGGCATATGAAACGTTGTCCAACCAGATGTCCATCTACACGACACTCGCAGAAATTCAGGGATCTGTTATTGGCATGTTAGAAGAGCCTAAGTGAACTTCCAATCTTATTAGGTTACTGATATAACTGCATTAGTCTAATTTGTTTCAAGGTATGCATTTATTTTAGTAAGGTAAATACAGAAAACAATAGCCCCACAAGTCATAATCCTGAAGTCTTGAATCATAAGACCAAACAATGTTCAGAAACCATCCACCAAACAATGTTCAGAAACCATCCACCAAACAAAAACTGGTACTGGTGAACCGCAGAGACAGGACACAGACTATCCCGCTGCCCAACTTATCATATATTACCGAACATAAGTGTTTGAAGGCATCCTTCTTTTCAATATTGGATTTCTTAGAATTTCACATCCTATCCAAAAACACTATGAACAGCTCGTCTCGACGCATTTCACAAACTACCGGAGACGCAAAATAAACAACGGCCAGCTCGCAACTGCACATCGTCTCGCACTGGGCCCACCTTCAAATGAATGTGGCACTTCGTGGATTTTTCTCCACACCAAACCCGCCTCATAATCACTGAATCCACAACACCAACATTTCGAATTAGAATCGCCATCTCTTACATCTAAAATAAACCCGGGCCAGCAAACATGCACCACATTTAGCAAACAGGGAATTCACGACTTAAGTTTGAATCGGCATACCTCTGCCTCCTCAGGCCTCATGTCATCGCCCTTTGGCTGATCATCACCTCCATCCTCCTGGAGATCCGATGTCCAGAGAGTCAAGTTGTCTCTCAGCAACTGCATAATCAAAGTGCTGTCCTTGTATGACTCCTCGCTCAACGTATCGAGCTCAGCAATAGCTTCGTCAAACGCTTGTTTCGCCAAGTGGCAAGCCCTGAAATCAGACATCGACGAACAGTTAAGCGCCGTCCACAGTGTTCACAACAACTACACCAAACACTAAGCAGTCAACCGATCGATACAAAACATAAATCGTAAACAAGCAGAATCTTACCGCTCGGGGGAGTTCAAAATCTCATAATAAAACACTGAGAAATTCAACGCCAGTCCAAGGCGGATCGGGTGTGTGGGCGCTAGGTCCGTTACTGCCGTGTTTGAAGCAGCCTGGTCACATTAACGCAATGAATTCAATTACCAACAAATCGCAGGATTAGAGAATGCATGCAAAATTGACGCATTTGCACTTCGCTAACTACATTCCAATACAGTTATCACACATGGATCACAAAAACCGCGAACTGATATTGGTTCCAAAAACCACAAATCGACCGCATTCCATATCGCAGACCATACGTGAATACTCGACAGTTCCACAGATCAAACATACCTGGTAAGCCTTCAAAGATTGGTCGGCCGCTTCTTTCCTTTCGTTTCCGGTCTTGAACTCCGCCAAGTACCGGTAGTAATCTCCCTTCCTGATTTCGCAGCCACAACACATGCATCAGACTGCAAATCCAGTAATTAAATGCTTCTGACCCACATGAAGGTAAACGCCAAGATATTATGCAAAGTAACAGCCAAACCGAAGCATGACTCTTCTACATGTGTTTCGCCAAGGTCGTTGAGAACACCTCTTCACGGGTCAAAGAGTCCGTGCACAAGCATATGAAACATACGGCACCGAGACTGGAGTACATAATGTCGCGAGTACACATGTCAAGGATACAAGTACAACGCCAAATCCATTCAACAGAACAAAGCATGCCATCATGGGCAGAATCCAAGGACATGTCGTACATCTTATAATAAAAGACCGTTGACTCGCCCGTGCTCGACGATGGAATCAAATGCTCATCGATGATAGTCAGGATGTCGTGGCAGATCTTTGACAACTCTTCCTCCACCTTATGTCTGTAGTCTTTGATGCGCTTCACGTTCTGATCGTTGCCCTTGCTCTCCTCCTTCTGTTCAATGGAGGACATGATCCGCCAGGACGCCCTCCGGGCTCCGATCACATTCTTGTAACCGACGGACAGCAGATTTCGCTCTTCTACAGTGAGCTCCACATCAAGCTTCGCCACTTTCTTCATCGACTCCACCATCTCTGCAAACATCACAACCTCGATGAGCCATGCACACAAATACCTGCTCCGAAACGAAAGAAGGTGCACTCACTCCCTGGAAATAACTGCTGGCCTAGGTTATAACCGTTCCTGACAAATCACACGTGCGGAGTCGGAAACAATCGATTCCATTCTCACAACTCGAAACTTAACTAATCTCCACCACTAAATTTCTCTCTTTGACAGAGTAAAGCAGAAACGACGATTACAAGTCGTCCTCCTAACTCAAAACAAATCAAGAAACAAACTCTCACTAAGACAACAGCCACAAAGCTTCACTGAATAAACTTCGTCTGAACAAGACACATCATAAGATCACGTTCACCATACTTAGAACTATCCAGCGAAAAAACCAAACCCCAATGATAGATGTCAAATGAATAACACATGCTTTGGACGACCAAAAAGCCATAGCAGCGTTAACATTCGCAAACAAAGGCCATAACGACACATTTCCGGACTGGAAACCATGTGTAACATCATCATGAAGAAGAAAATAAACAGAAATCACATCACATGCATCGGCAACCGTCCCTAAAATTCTTTAGACCAAACAGGAGAAGAAAGCAAGGAAAACAACTGCCGAACACACTGAACACACACAAACAAACAAACAAACAACACACACCATCGTAACGCTCCGCCTGCTCGGCGAGCTTGGCCATGTACACATAGCTCTCGCGGTCCTTCTCCGTACTCATGGTGACGGCGCCGGGACACGACACGCCAAAACGATCTAAGGCAGCAGATGCGGGAAGAGCAAAGCAAAGCACAGCAAACTGCAAGCCACTGCAACGCACAGAAGGCAAGGGTAGAGTACTGGCAGCAAGAGGGGCAGAGAAGATGAAGAAGAAGAAGTCCCAAAGGAGCCTGCAAAGGCGTTCTTAACCTTAGACCTAGCCTTAGGCTAAGGCTGGAAACGAACGAACGGAGAACGGTTCGTTCGTTCGTTGGAACCTTCGGTTCTGGAACGACGGGCATGGACGAACGGAAACTGGTCAGTCGTCGGGTAGGTCCGTCGCTGTGACTGTTTCCAGGCTGGTTCCACGTGGCCCTGCCGGCACACCGCCCGTCGAGTCACTGCCCGGCCTGAGACCCGGACTGCTTCAAATCAGCCAGTGAGTCAGTCCTGTTAGTTGTTCCATAAAACATTAAACAACTAATGATCTACTCTAAACTCCTATATGATATGTACGGGAAGGAATTCCTCGGGAGGGGCTTCACCGTTAGCAAATCAATTACTTTGGTGTACATGTTAGTTTAGATGCCCATTATCATATTCATAAATTGACTTAGTGTCCATTTACTTCAAAAGATAATTTACCATGTTAACCCTCGAACGTCCCGATTCAACACTAATTTCAAAGATGCGTTATAAAATGTTTGACGAATACCAAAAATGGAGTCGATGTACAGAGCTAAGTTGTAAATGTCAATGTGAAGATCAAGTCTGTACGATCGGATTTATCATATTTTTTATGAATAAATTGTAACTCAATTTTCAAGATTTTCTTTTGAAATTCAATTAAAAATCTCAAATTTAACCAAAAATAAATAGAAATTGTTGTAATGAATTTGGAATAACATGCATTACGAGATGGTATGATTTCCATTATTTGATTCTACTTATTTTGGAAAATCATATTTAAGGTTTCACTCTTTGAACTAAAAATGAAACTGAACATAAACCAATTTCGTTGTTTTTATTTTTTTAAATCACAATATCTTATTTTGAAGATCCATGTCATACAAATGATAGTCAACTAGCACAAGAACCAAGAGAAATATGGATGGATGAAAAATTGTACATGATGTAGTCAAGATAAAGGTTGCAATGTGTTTGTCGTTCATTATATGGACATAGGCGCGTCAAAGGGTTAATGAGGGCTTTCTTTTTTTTTAATTCCAATGATAACCGTAGGTCGGAGCTGGTTTAGAAAAATGGTATGGGTTCCACTTCTGTCTCTCCAATGGTTGTAGAGTTCTAACGAGCCGCGAGCCGAGAGTTGGCAATTCTAGAGCCTAGCTTTTCACATCCTTGGATGCTCTTCCGACAATTGTTCCATTCCACCCTCAAACACCATTATGTGAAGTAATCTAATCTTTCACGTCTTATTCAATTTCGTCGCCTTTCACTTCATCACTAATGATGCGGAGAGAAGTGGAGCCCTAATTATTTCTCATCCTTGCCTTAGTAGCAAGGAGTATTTTTTTTATAAATGTCAAGTAGCATCTGAACACATGTTTTTTGGAGAGTGCATGATTTCAATAAAAGGGATAATATTTTATGTATTTTCTCTAAGAAGCTTAAAGGTATGCTCTTGGGCATTAATTTAGCTTCCTTGGCATTAGGTGCACATTGGGTTTTGTGAGAGTGGAGGTTTGAAGTTTGATTCTCCATCCTCATTAAATGAATGTTTGGTAAAACCTACCTTCACACATATGATTCCTTTGTGTTTATGTGGCGATAATATTAGAAACAATTGATAATATGGTAATTGCACGAGTTAGAAAGGGGGGAGGGGGGTGGGAAATAAATTCATGTTAATACTTTCGAGCATATTTGGTCACTTTGGGTACGTGAAGCATAATAGCGTATATTTTGTAAAGAATTCAAGTTTGTGTTGTGGATGACGGATCCCCGTCGATTCATTTTGCGTAGGGGGTTGTACAAGGGATTAGGTTAAAAAAATTAAATGTTTGTGGATTAAAAATGGTTTCAATCTAAGGTTTTACAATATCACATCCCTTTCACATGGATGCCCAGGCCTTACAAGAGACATGGTGAAAGTCTGTGGTGAGCAAGGAGAATTCCGGTAGTGATGATCCAAAGAGACTTTGCAAGAGATAGAATGGGAAAACTAAAAGGTCTCCCGTACAGCTCGCGATAGCATTTTGTGAGAGGCCAAGATGGGGGAGTACCATACATAGTTGGAAACCTTATGAGAGCATACACGGGTCTAAAGAACGCGTGAATATAAGGTATGAGTTATGGTGACTCTTAGAACCATAACGGATCTTAATTGTGATAAGAATTTAAAGGATAAGACACTAGAAGAAACCCGTGTTTTTTATGACAATTCTTTTTGGACGTCTTGTTGTTTTATGTTAACAATAACATCAAAGGTAATATCAAGACGTTTTTAAAAACAGTTGTACATCCAAAACAATTTGTTATAAAAAACACATGTTTATTTTAGTGAGGCTTCATCAGGAATTTCGGACCCCACTGATTTCGCACGATTTCAGTGCATTTATCGTTGAACACTGATTCCGCACGTCATACGTGCATTTAGAAGTGTCGTCATGGTATGGAAGTGACATGCATTACTAGGATGTCGATGTAGTGTCTTTTCAATGATTATGAAAAAAGTGTTGTTTTCGCACGAAAGTCGTGCTTGACGGAATCCGTGCGTTAATCGTGTATCTACATTACATGGCTAATAAGACACGGATAACATGCGGTTTTAGTTAATGTGGATTTAGTATTGTATATGTATCATATTAACGCCTTTTATTATATCCGTGCGATTTCAGTATTTATTATAATGCAAATTATTGTCGTACGACATCCGTGTAGTTATCGTACAAGTTTTCAATTTGAGAATGAGTGACTTATATTTCTCGACGTCACTCACGTTCAAGGATGTGTTTTCGCACTACAGTAGCATGTCATACTTATCGACAAAAAAAGTTAATAGTGTTTTAAAACTATTGATTTATTGATGAAATATAATAAATAGAGAAAATACCAAAAATATTTTAATATTCTCTTTTGGAATCTTTTGGAATCTTTCAAAATATTTTATATTATTTTGGAATATTTTGGAATATTCCAAAAATCTTTTTAAATTATCCTTACGGTCTAATTTCCCAAAACATTTTTAGATCTTCATTTATAGAATTTAGAAGCAATGAACATTAAAATTTCAATGAAATTACATTTTATATTTTTAGAATTCAAATTTGGTATTATTGGTTATCATTGTACTTTTCATCATGGGAGAAAAAAATCGTACAGAAAAGGACAACATTACTTTTTCAAAATAGTAAAATTTGTAACACGAGACAATGTAGAGGTGTTGTTTTTTTTAAAGTTTCCCTAGGCGGAGTTTAACTTGGATTGGCACGATTCAAATTGGGTTTGAAAGCATACTTGATTTCCTATTAGAAAATAATTATAATTTGATTTAATTTTTAATTTTTTTAGTCTCGGCCAGCTCATAAGGGGGCATCGACCAAAACATGATCTCGAAGCATTGCAAGTTAAATTGAGTTTAAAATCAGGCTTTCTTTGAACTCAATTTGAGCAACTTTTCAAAAAATAAAATTGCAAGAGCTTTTAATTGCTTGCTACAACATTCGAACCATTGAATTTTTTTTCTAGGTATAGAAAAAAGCTTGTATAATGGAGTGCAAAAAAAATTTGGAATAGAAAAAGTTTTTTACATTGCTAAAAACATTTAAAGTCTACTGAAAATTAAAAAACAGCTAACAGCCTTTAAGATTTTGGCAAAACAAAAAAACAGTTCAAAAAAAATTGAATTTTTTTTTAGATATAGAAAAATGCTTGCATGATCTACTGAAAAAAAAATTGGAATTTTTTTTTATACATCACAAAAAAGCATCCAAAGTCTGCACAAAAAAAAAATAGCTCACAGCCACCACGATTTTGGCAAAAAATAAATAAATTCATAATATTCTGAAAAAAATCCTAGATATAGAAAAAGTCCTGCATAATCTAGTGCAAAAAAATATTTTGGAATTTTTTTTTTTTCACATTGTTAAAGACATTCAAAGTCCGCTGAAAAAAAAAAAAAAAAACAGCTCACAGCCATGATCTGCCATCATGATTTTGGCCAAAAAGAAAAAAAAACCAAAATATTCTGAAAAAGTTTCAAGATATAGAAAAAGGCGTGCGTGTTGTAGTGCAAAAAAAAAATTAAAAAAAGAATTAAATATACATGGCAAAAAAATTGCCAATGGTTACATTCCTTTATAATTATCAAAAGAATTCAATTGCTTGCATCAAGACTTCTAGGTGGTTTAGTGGTTTAGAGTATGGTTTGTAATTGGGAGGTCTCGAGTTCGATTCCGACCACCGGCGGTAGTGCTTGGGAAACCGTGGTGGGCCCCACCGCGGGTTTGGGCAACCCGAAATAAAGTTCTGGTAGAGAAAAAAAATTCAATAAAATTATTTTGACCAAATTTAGATATAGAAAGAAAAAAATCTAGTTATAGAAAAGATGATGTCGCACGAAAAACACACTGAATCAGTGTGGCTTTAAACACGATTAAGACACGACATTTGACAACTGTGCAGAGTGAAGAATTCGCACGTTTTCAATAGATGTATCAATCGTGTTGAATCAATACTATATCCGCTTATACGATCATGATGTCATATCAGTGCAGTTGCGATGAATGACGCAACGATGCGGAATCACTGCGAAAAATACACGCACCCATGAAATATCGGAAATCGCACTGAAATCGTGCGAAATCAGTGGGGTCCGAAATTCCTGATGTTGCCTTAAGTACCGTATAACCTTTGAACTAAGCCAAGCCATAGAAAGGTGAAGAGAAGAAACCCTTACACTAATGATATTCCATAATGAGGATATAGCTGAATTGATGATATTCCATATGTGTAAAAAATAGCTCGAGGGTGAGGAAACATCTTTTATCTCTTCTTTAGTTAGAAGAAAGGGCTCTTGGCTCACGTTCTTTGGGGATTTCTCCATAAAGTTTGTTTTTTTGTGTTATCACATGTACTATGAAGAGATGTGGTTTCTTCACTCCCGCATGGTGTTAAAGTGAATTAGGGTGGCTCCCGAAGGATTAGGTTAGTGTTGGAGCCTCATTCATGCACCGTTGGCATTATAGTGAGGTATTCGGCTACACCTCTTGACATTGGTTATGATATGTTCCACTCTACTCTAGGCCACTAGCGTGGTGTCCGGAGAGAGTGCGTAAAAACCAAGACAAAACCAAGACAGAGAATGGGTTTAACGTAGCAAACATTTAGTCATCTGCACAGAACCAACAAGTTTTCTCTTGGAACCAACAAGTTCATGTTGATTTTCCTCTTGGAACCAACAAGTTCATGTTGATTTTCCTCTTGGAACCAACAAGTTCCTGTTGATTTTCCGGAATCAACTATTCCTAACCCGCACAGAACCAACAAAATTTCTGTTGATTTTGTGCGGGTTAGGAACCCCATTTCTCTAGTAGTGTCCCGAGTATTGTGAGTCTCAAAGTTTGAACCTAGGATCTTTTGAACCTAGAATCTATTGCCAACCACTAATTAAGAGCGTCTCTAATAGAGGTTTGAAAGTAAACCCACTCACATTACAGAAAGTTTGAACCCTCAAGTAGGTCCCTAGAGGAGGGGGTACAAGGTGGTCTCACATATTTAAATTTCTCTTAACAAATATGTATCCCCCATATCTCCGCTCAAGGACTCCATGGGATGCATGTGAGCTCCTGTATTTGGTCAACACCTGTTAGAATCTTGAAATTCACAGAAACTCACATCCCAATCAGTCAGAAAATTGCCAAAAAGTTGCATCTGGTATTTAACTTCGCTCATATTATTGGTAACATAGGAAGGGCCTCTCTGAGGGTTCAGACTTTCTGTAATGTTATCATAATTATGCGTGATAGAGAATGCTAAAACAACCATACATTCCCTCGATGAAAACTGTTGGAGAAAAATTCCAATACACGAAACTCTTATCAAAAATACATTTAAAAAATGTAACATTGTTGTCATTCACTATGCCATGCCAATTTTAAAAGAAAAATAGAAAATAACCAACCTTTACGAATAAACCTAAACCCACCTTAAAAACCATAAACAAAAACTAGTGGTTAAGACCACTATTTATTTTTGCTAACTCAATGACAACACTTATTACAAATTTTGGGGACAGATCCAACGGGAATTGAACGTGAAACACTAAATTGTGATAAAATATACCTACCCTCAACCAACTGTGGAACTTATGACTTAGTGACTACTAAAAAAGAAATAGAAATCTTAAATAACGACCCAACCACTCCTAAAATCCAAACATATTCTTTCTTTATTACTAAATTATCAAATTCTTGGGTATTTTGATAATTTGGTTAATGGTTACTATCAAGATTTTTTTTGGTTTTCAGGTCATTTAACTTTAGGCTACAAAGCCGGCATGCAAGTGAATGAGGTGGCTTTTTGATCCCTAATTTTTTATTTTAATATTTTAAAAACTTGACGACAAATCTTTGTTTTTGCATACATCCTTTTTTTCATCCTACATATTAGGCTTTCAAGAAACCCTTCATGCATTGTGTCTTTTTCATCCAACATCTTGGCCTTTTCATCCACTGCGTGTGGCTCACGAAGTCCTAACCTGGCATTCAACTAGCGCATGTCAACACTTTGGTGGCCACATGAAGTGGCATTTTTCTCATTATGTTCCCTTATGGTGATTCTCCCAGTGAATTTTTGTAGCAAACTCGCTATAAAAGCCAAATAAAAAGCCTTGGTTACTATAGTGTCTACCTTTGAAAGGAAGGAGTGGTTAGTCCTACTCCACTGGTTCTTTGTTTGGTGAACATTGTACCGTGGGTGGATCAAACAAACACTTTAAATTTATGTCGACCTCGAAAGAAGATTGCCGTTCCTATCTATTTTTCTATATGTTTGGTATTTTAGTATATAAAAGTTTTAAGACTTTAATATTTTTAGTATTTTTATTTCATTTTTACTTGCACATATAAAAATAAAAATAAATTTAAATTAGTTTGATTTGTTTTGTTAAACTTGTCAAATTTTTATTTTGTTTTTAGTATGGAAATTGTAATAATTATATGCTTTTACAAAATAATTTGAAATTTTTCACACTCGTAGAAAACCTAAGGTCTTGTTTGGAAAGAATATAAAATATAAAGTTATATACAATTTCTGGAGCCCATACTAAATTGTAGTTTGACTATGTCGCTATTGAGCCTGTTATTTTAAGAATTTATTTTAAAAACATTACAAATAAGACTACAAATAGAACTCTAAAGATGTAGTGGGGGGAGGAGGGGTAAAGATGTGTTATAAAGTACAACGTAGAAGAATAATATATTGAGGGTGCTCAAATAAAAATCTTACAATATAGTCTATACATCATACTTAAGCAATTGAATTTACTAACGCAAGAACTGATATTTGTTAATAAAATATGAAACAATAAATTGAAAATTTTCTTTTAAAATTTATTATAGATTAAACATCAATGATTTTCACATGTTGATTGTTGTTATGAATTCCAAATGTTCAGTTGTATCGACAAAGCTATTTAAAAAAAAAGCAATATTATGTAATTCTTAAAGTTGGTTTTGAGTATTCATTTTAAAACTAAAATTTTGGGTTTTGATGTGCAACATATTGATATTCTTTATTTATTAAAATGTGCTCATAAAAAAGTTTTAAAATTCCATAGAGTACAAATGATGAATAACCCGAACAATAGTCAAGGAGAATTTGAATAGATATAAAATTACATCTAATGAAAAAATGATTGTTTTCAACAATCATCTTTGTTTACACCTTTAGCTCTAGTGACCTTGCCGCGTTAAGTACAAAAAAACCACATGTGTTTTATGCATAAAGTGTTCATTTCAACCATCTACTTATACATTGAAGAAGGTTTTTTTTTTATCCATGTGATTACCAAGAGGGTTCTGCATGGAGTAAAAACTTAACAATTCCTTTGACATCTTCACAAGTGATGGTACTTATAAAATTGACAATGTTTATCATACAACTCCAATTTTATTTCAAAATCAATACACGATTAGAATTTTGCAGACCACTCCCTCTTCCTCCCCATCTTCTGACGCAACACGTTTCCTCCCATGTCTCAATCGAGTACGCTTCACGTTCTCTTGAATGACAGTCATAGATCCATGAAAGGAAAGATCAACAATAAATGACCTTTCAAATGTGAAGGGCTCTGAGAGTGATGAAAGAGACCTTTGAACAATATCATTTTTTGAATGCTATTTGTCCCGATCTAAGTTATATATAAAACTACATATATGGAGGGTTATGTATACAACCATATATCAATGCAAACACAAGCCGGTGGTTGGCATACAGGCCCACTTTATTAAACATAAACATATACAATTAAAAGTAATCGTTTGCAGTTTGTTGAAGTAAGTTTTATACTTTGGTTTTGTAAAGTTTTCTTCTTTAATATAAGTACATGTTTAAAAATAAAATTTCTTTAGAATTATTTAGAATTTAATTATCAAATGTGGCCTAAGAAAAATGACTTATCTTTAAATTTAAACATAAATAAAAATCAAACATAAATAAGTATAAGTTACTGTACATAAAATTTCAAACAACTATATATCAATGCAAACTCATGTTAACCAGTGTGCGTGGCCTACTAGTAGATGATAACATCCAAAGTGTTAGTATTCATCTTCATCACAAGTTCATTCCATATAGTTAAGTGGTTGTAGCTATCATTTTTCTTTCTATCTCTTATTGTAATGCTTTAGATTTAAGATGCTTCATTCTTAAATACCAAAAATGTTTCTACTCATTTAATGCTTACATTTGTAGTACCAAAAGACTTTTTTTTATAAAGATTTGTACTATGCTTATAAAGCTCAATTCAAATTGAATAATATTGAAGGTCACTACAAAAAACATATCTTTGATATAAAACAAATGTAAAAAATTGCTTTATTATTCTAATTTTTTATTTATATAATTTAAATTAATCAATGGCCTTAAATTAGACCAAAAAAATTAGCCTTATTTCAAATTGTTTCTTTGATGTCAAATAAGATACTTCAATTTTAATGCACTTCTCACATGTCCTTTCACCATCGTTAGTTTTAAAATATTAAAACTTCACAAACCTTGGACTATCATAAAATCTCAAAAATCTATTTTCCATTAACTTGACCATTAACTACCTTCATTTTTTTGGGCTCAATATCATTACTAATAACTATCATTGTAGAATGTTGACTACTACTATCGACATCTATGCAATCATTAACAATGTTGGAATCAACTACTTCGTCATCTTCTTGTACTAATTGTACAAGTTGATTAGTAGAATAGTAGGACTTAGATCATCTTTTCCTTACATGTTCACAAATTCCAAAGAAAAATATTTTGGAAATAACTTGCCATGAATATTGTTGCCAAGATCCAAAGCTTCCATAAATTTCTTCAATTCTTTAACTTCTTTCTTCATTTAAGATTTCACACAATTATCAAGTTCTAACTACAAATCACAAAAAGGCCTTGTTCACTACATATTCTTAAGAAAATGTAATAATATTTAGGATATTAACCCCTAAAGGACCCTGAGGATGGAATGTCGCCTTGGTTGGGATTGTACCATGAATTGAGGCACCTTGCAATGCATATTACTTGAAACAACCAAAAAGCAAAAGAAAGACCCAAAGATGAAGAAAATTATGAAACCTTCAGAAAAAAAATTGGAATCACTATGTGTATTCTATGGAGTCTATTGTGCACATTTATACGTATTTGCAGCATATACAGGCAGTGGTAGAGTTGCTCTAAATTACTCCAAAAATTTTGAAAAAAAAATATACCATTAATGGTATTGACATTGACGTCTACAAAAGAATTCACCATCACAGCATCATTTTCTAGTCTTCAATATATAAGTACAAATGTAAACCTCTGCAACAACTTCGTATGCATATCCTTTTAGGGATTAACCCTTAAGTGTTGAGGCAACTCAAAAGTGGTCATTTCACAAATAGGAAGTGTTCTAAAACGAGTTAGGAGTGTCCAAATTGAGTGTTTATTGGGCCTAACTTATTTAAAATCAAATTTCATACAAGAATATATCTTTAGATCACTAAAAATGTGTTCACAAAAATTAGAAAAATAATGAATGTTGAGTGGTATAAGTGTTCGAATAATCTACAAAAGTATCAAATTTGTAAATGTGTGAAAAATGCGTGAATGTTTTTTATTTTTTTATGGACGTATGAAGACAAATCATAAATTATGAATTTTAAATCAAATCTATACAAATAGATTCTTAAAATTCATTATATACATCTATATATATAATATCTAACTATTAAACTTCCATTTAAATAAATAAATAATAAATTATTTATTTATTTTTGAACTTTGGTATGATTGGCTAAAAGCATAGGGTTAATAAGACGCTTAGATACCCATTGGAATTTTTTTCATTTAAACTATTCATTCTGTCAAGTTCTTACTTAATGTTGTTTAAATTGACATATTTGCAAATTGTAAACTTTAAATCTTGGCAACTTCTATCTATATGATGAGCGTTTATACCTTTAAGTAATAATCATAATTTAATTCAACAAGAAATAGTGAATAATGTATTTTTTTATGAATATTCAAAGCTTTCCTTTTAAATGGTTTCAATAGTATTCAACCGTATAGATGAAATTTAGAGAGCCCAAATACTAAAAGCAAGATATATATCAGACAACCGTGAACTAACATTGAGGATATTAGATACCCCATTACATCCACCATTACTACAACAACAAAACAACCAAATCCACCCCAAACATAAAAATCAACCTACTTAGATTCCCCATACGCATTATACTAGACCACAAATCAAATGAAACAAAAGACAAATACAAAATCACAAGAAAATACAACACATATCTATGCCAATGGACACTTGAAAACAATATAACATACAACAAATGGATGTGGGTGCATTCATGGTAATAGGAGCCAACGGTGCCCAAATCTAAGGACTCTTGATGTGTGCTTAGGATATGATATCTTCAATATGTGTAGATATCAGAAAAAAATTAAAGACATTTTGCAAAATATTAAGGACATTTTAGTCCTTATTAAGGACTAGTTACAGCCATATTTTAGTCCTTTTGGAGTACGAATAATTTTAACATCGTCAAAATTTGGTATATGTTAGAATGACATATAACATATGTAGGAAATAATTTATATTGCATTAAAAATTCAAATGATAAAGTTATTGCTTAATAGTTCATAAAAACAAGCACTGGTTACACTTATGTTGGCTCCTATTACCATGAATGCACCCATGTCACAACGTGAACTCTTTCTACTAAACCAACCATCCGTAATTGATCATAACATCGATCTTCTAAAAAAACATTACAGAAAACACCATACACAAATACCATAAGAACATTATAAATGCACACTTTATCCCTGAACAAACCAAAGACACAAGATTCATACCATCACTCACAATAATTGCATTCACTCAAATCTCCATAACAAAATGCAACCCGAAAAAAGACATAATCACTAATAAAAATACTATACAAACACAAAACGAATTAACCAACATCTATGAAGATATCGGTAGACACCTCATCATTATTCCAACCACCAGAATAAAATGGCTATCGCAACAATACATCACACACGGTTTAGTACTACCCACACAATCATTTGAAACCGAAGTAGTATGGCTATACCAAAGATATAAATGTAAAATCCCCAATAAAGACCCACTAAAAGCATCATAACACACTCTACCAACTAGCATCCTCGACTCCCTCACAACAATATTTAACATCTCCCACTCATACTTCTCCACACCAGTAACATATTCAACACAAATCTCACAATTCTACTACCTTTTTGCAAAAGATTATATTTTGGATCACTCGATATAGCCTTCCAATACAAATGGAAAGGAATTGGCTATGCCTACCTACATAATGAAGAGATGGCTCAACAAGCAATACATTAGGCATGTTTATCACCAAAAAATGATCTGAACACCATCACTTCTCTCCTATATAATGGATCATTCCCAAACACACACGTTATCAAACACTTTGTTGCAGATACAATCACATATAAAGAACCAAAAATCCTTCCAAAACTAAAAAAACCACAAATAGAACCACTCGCAATACACATCTTCTGCATCCACCATTGTAGCTACAACATCGGCTCACCCAACCAAATGGATACAATCAAAACAATAATAGAAACCCTGCAAATACCACAATATCACATGCAAACTACTACACCCATGCCTCCTAATACACCGGTAAATAAAAACCACTAAATGGAATAAACTTATATGACCACAAACACACCATCACTACCAAACTATGAAATAAATACTACACTAAAATTTCTATTACAATATAGCTACTATATGGATGGATCCTTCAAAACATTTGAACAAGATAATGACAGCCACTGGAAGAAGAAAAAAGTGGGTTATGGAATACACGACCCAACATAAGTACAAATATCAAAAAGACTACTTGGTCTACAAACCAGGTTCAAAAGAGCCAAATTAATGGCCATACATAAAATACTCAAACTAATTGCTACCAGATACTCAAATGAACCCGCGCACACAATTACAGACTATAGTCATATTCGTTATATTGAGACTTTTAGCTAATTTTGAGACAAAATGCCAGTTATTCAAAAATTCATTTAAAAAATAATAATTGAAACAAAAAATAAATTAATGCTCAAATAGTGATTCTATAATGAAATTCCAAAAGGTGGTGTTGTTAAATATTTATAAAAAAATAGTAGTAAGGAGATAAAACGGTTTATCTTTAAGTCGAAGATAAAAATGAGACTGCAAAAAGTCTCAATATAACGAATATGGCCTTGACTGCTTAAATTGTCTATATGTACTCAACACACAACTAAAGCACCCAACCTTACAGAACAACCACGCTGAGAAAATTATACTAACATCCATGGTAGAAATGCTAAAATCCCGAACACAACCCACCACGTTATATAAAATCAAAGCACATGCCTACATTGACGGAAATGAATAAGCAGACAAACTTGCAAAAAACAACACCAAAAAAGAATACAAATTTGCTGCCATACAATGTGAATTTGCACATACTACATCGTTTACTTCCAAAAAGACTCATGGCATGGACCAAGAAAACCAACTGACAAAGGCCCTATTAGATGTCTTGATACATACATTACTGAATATTACCGTGAAAACAACTTAGGAATTATGGCACAACAATTTCCCAACATTACCAAATGGACAATGAACCTTAATATAGACAACGAACTATCCAATGAATTTTAGTCCAACCCTTCTGGAACAAACTTACAAAAAACAAGCCTCTTAAAATTTCGCACTAGCCAATACATGGGAAATGCTAGGAAACAATTATTCTTTGGTATATGAAGATTTTATCAATCACATGTCTCATATGCAACCCCTTCAAAGAAGATACATGGCTCCACGTACTCCTAAAATGTAACCAACACCATATACATGCTCTTAGAGTCAAAAGACATAACAAAGTAGTATGGGAATTAAGAAAGCTAATCTTATCAACACAAATCAAGATGCTAGACCCTCATAAATGCAGACACATTTAACAACAATCCACATGAAAACACAATATCCCTATGGTTCCTGCCTTGTACATGTGAACGACAAAGATGTCACAACAACGCCAAATTTAAACCAGATATACTATGTGTTAAAGGACTTCTATATCAAAGTGCCCACCACTAAGCCCAGAAAACAACC
Organism: Pohlia nutans; assembly: GCA_022496805.1. Lineage (NCBI taxonomy): Eukaryota > Viridiplantae > Streptophyta > Bryopsida > Bryales > Mniaceae > Pohlia > Pohlia nutans. Next base: position 8,238,246 of record CM040085.1, on the reverse strand, counting down.
TCACAATACAATTTATTGAATTCACATACACTAAGCACACATTCAAAGCAATAAACACCATTGCCATACACCATGCCAGGTCAATCCTACTTCATAAAAGACAGATTATAGAAAATAAACAAACACTACTAATAGAATAATTGAGAGACTAACAAAAAGGGGTAAGGATGAAGACCCTCAGGGAATTCACTTACTGTAAATTTTGGTATACATGAGCGAACAAACAATATTTAATGGCGGGCTATGAAATAATTAGAATATTCTACTATTTAGAGTATATTTAGGGTATATTCTAGGAATATTCATAAAATTTCTTAAATTGGTTTTAAAACACCCTATATTACTTCTAAAAATTTATAAATTTTATCTCAAATGAATAAAAAAAACATCCTATATTTGTTCTCTCATGGTTATCTAAATTTTTGACAGTGACTTCTCCATGTGAAGACTCGATATTTACCCAACCACCGGTGTATGGTTACCTTTTACTTGGTTATTGGTCACTAAAGTGTTTATTCTCGTCATGGGAGAGTAGTTTTGTTCCAATGACCTTTGTGAAATGGGCATTAGGTTATTGTCTATCTATCTATTTGAAATTTAGAATTTACACATTGCAACTTTCATATTTTTCAAACTTCAGAAAATTCATATAAAACACATATTATAACACATTTAGTTTGTAGTTAAGAGTTAAAAGATGATTTTTTTAATTTTGATAATTTAAAAAAAAAATTAGTGAAACAAAGGAGGTGTAATAATAACCGGGGTGATATTATTGAGATTCCACTATATTATTTCAAACTTATAGTATTAAAGAGTCTTGTAAAGATCACTAATGTTTAATCGTACTATCAAATTTTATACATAATTTTTGGATTATGCACTATTTTATTGAAGTATTATTGGTCAATACAATTGTGGATTCAATCAAATGGATATTAGAGTTATTCAAAAACAGAATAGGAATTTTCTAACTTCTATAGTGTGTTTGCATGTCAATATAATCAATTTCTGACAACCACTAGTACAAATCTTGTCTAATGTGACAAGTCTTTAACGATTGAATGTGTGGAACAACATGTCCACAATGATTAAAAGACCACTTTGAGTCATTATGGACATGTTGTTCCGCACATTCAGTCGTTGTCACATTAGACAAGATTTCTACTAGTGAACCATAGTTCCTTTGTCGGCTCACTTAGGCTTGGAGGAACTTGTGGGAACTCTCTTCTAGCATTGGAGAGGTCACGAGTTCTATACCCCTTGATGGTGTAGGGCCTTGCTTTAGATTATTATTCAACTCACTATAGACTAGTTTTGCAGTCTTTTTGAACTCAACGAGTCTAAAGTGAGTATAAGGTGAGTTTCCTCATTGAGACACTTTTTCTGGTTAACTCTATTATCTATGAATCATAATGTACAACTTAAAAAAAAAATGAACGCTATATTATTCTTCCAAGTTGCATTTTATAACTCTTTTTAAGATTTATGGTTTAAAAAAATGGTATTGATGACTATGGGTTCCATTTGTGGATTTCTAATGCTTATAGAGTATGTAAACTAGTTGTCATCGACAGTTCTATGGTAGGGTTTTCTATGATGTAACCTACCCTTTCACATCCTTGGATGGTCTTCTGGTGACTGTTCGTTCTGTCCTTGAAGACTATTATGTGAAGTAACTTTACCTTTCAAGTCTTTAAAATTTCATGGCCTTTTACGTGAGGAGAGAAGCGAAGTGCTAATTTATAAGGTGGTAATTCATGTTTATAATTACGATTTTGAAAAAATAATAATAATAAAGTTATTAACATCATGTATACAATTAATATTTTGTAACTCATAGTGTGGAGAGAAGCGGAGCCCTAATATGTATTTTAGTAAATTCAACTACACTACTTTTCGCTAATAGTGCGTGTGGTACTAATTCCAAAGACATACTCTATTTTGAAAAATCATGAAATTGGCGAGGGTTGAAATTTTAATTGGGGGGTTGAAATCTTCATTTGGCACTGATTTCAAAAGCTTTTAGACTTTAACCCTTATGAGGGCATAAGGAGAAAGGGAATGTAGATCCAAAGCTTTTGAGGCAAAATAAATTTTGGGTTGACAAGATTTTGAAGAGAAAATGTTCACTTTTGCAAGATTCTTTTTTCTTCCCACCTTGACATGAATTAATTAGAGGCTTACATAAAAATCACGAAGCGTCAAATGACCAAGCTAGTCATATTGTTGAACAATGAAGAGCATACAAAAGTTGTTTTTTCAATACATTTGGATGAACCTCATCCCGTTTCATACACTTTTGTCACTAAACTCTAAAAAATGTTTATCATCCTCTTTCTCCATGCTAGACCTTGACCTTGGTCTATTGATGTTGATCCTCTATAATTGAATTTTCATCTTTTGTTTCCAACAATTTATTTTAAAATAAAATTAAAAATGATCATCTTGAACATATTTGGATGAACCTCATTTTGTTTCATACAACTTTATCACTAAATGTTCATCATCCTCTTTCTCCCCGCTAAGCCTTGACCTTGGTATGTTGATGTTCATTTTCTATAGTTGAATTTTCATCTTTCGTTTTCCAAAAAAGAAAAAAAAAGAAGAAGCATCTTGAACATATTTGGATGAACCTCATCCTGTTTCATACAACTCGAAAAACGTTCATCATCCACCCATTAGATGCCAACTCTGTAACGGGTTAATTAACACATCTACTATACATTTGAGCATGGGTTTGTCTCTCTCAATGGTGCCAGAACTGGTCGAGTTAGACAACCATACTCATGCAGGTCCTTCTGCGGCAACGCGCTCGACGGCACAAGTCCCCCTAGTGAAATACAAAGGATCATGGATGAGTGGGTCAGTGGGTCAGTACATGAAAAATAGATTTCACCCTCTTTAGGGCCCACGCAGTAGCAGGGTAAGGACTAAGGACTGAGGTTGCCACGTGGCTGGAGGAAACCACAGTACTGGTATGCAAATCAATAATACCACCTGGACTATTCAAACACCATCATTGCCACAAATCTTATTTTACACTTTGATTGCAATTTGGAGTAAGGTGGAAGCATCAGAACCTGTTAGGGACCAATTCCAGTCACCTATGCAAGCACTTGTTTCAACTTCGTGAGTTCCCAATCAAATTATCACAACCTTTAGTTGTAGCAATTTGGTGATCAATTATGAATGCCAAGTTAGCAAACTGGTTGGATTAGAAATGAAAGACGAGTATTGGTCTATGCACATTAATAGTAGTCTATGCACATTAATAGTGGTCTATGCACATCAATAGTGGTCTATGCACATTAAGTTTGAAAATTTAGAACAAAATCATACGTTGTGACAAAGTTAATTAAAAAATGGGCTTGATTATTAAACCCAAAGTTTTATGTGCTGCAATTTTTTAACATTGGAAACCATAGGTCGAAATCCTTAAACTGACAGATATTGGTGCCTCCACCTTAACTTAACTTGCATGAGTCAGCACGAAAGGCATGGGTGGAAAAATCTGTACAGTACAATACAGCTGATCTCTTTCAGCTTCCCAATGAAGCACTAAGCTACACACTCAACACCAAACCATTAATAACGCCACCAAGAAAGATTCAAATCACCCCTGGCACCTTTTAACTCCGGCGCACCTTCCTAAACACCAGAATATGCGCATCAGAACATGTGCTGATCATACAGAACCAATTTATATCCAACTCTTATACCAAACAAACGTAAGTTAGTATGATACATGGCCACTGAATCAGAAAACACTGCCCCAGTTAGGGATACTCTCTGAGTGGCAGTCTCACAGTGCAGCACACACTTTCAAACCTCACCTTGGGAACACTTCCAACGCCACGAAACAGCTCTACATATCACCTTCCATGAGTACATACATACATACATGACTAGCCTCTGTAATATACACTCACTCTCTGCAAACTAGAGAAAAGGATACTGTATCAACTCAAATCGGGGCCCAATATTCAATTGCAATCAGCCAACAATGGTGAGCGCTCTTGTGTAATTTTACAGTAGGTCATCGAACAATTTTCTGCTCCAGCGTGTTGCCACTGATTCAGCAGTCGTCCTTCACAATCTTCCGCTTCTGAAGGAATCTGAAGAGCTTGTGGTGATCGGTGATCCTTGACACCTCATCCAACAGCTCTTTCCTGTGCTCACATAGATTTGATAGTGACTCAGAAAATTGACACTACGAGAGTCAGTCGACCTGACTATCAGCATTGCAACAACAACTAGCAAAGCGACAATAAAATGAGAAAACAAGATGCACTGAAAATATTGAAACCTGAACTGCATTTTCCATCAACAGATTCTACATTTCAAATTTCACTACGCTACTGGGGAATGGCCTGATATGGGTACCACTTTTGCGCATCTCAGATAGTGTGACTTATGTCTAATTCATTTTGTGTGCTAGAAATTCCGTCTTTTAACACCATGTATATAGTTGCAGCCATGATGTCTATAACACCCTCTAATTTTTGTAATTTTCCTATGTTCTTTTCTTACCAAAAAGATATTTCTTGAAAATCATACTATTTTTGGAGGGGGTACCCATATCATGCCATCACCCTACTACAAGGATAGATTCGGACAAAAAAGTGTAAAAAGGAGTGGTTTCCATTTGTTTATGGGCTGGTACATCTGAGTTGGCATTCTGAACCTAACCCTCACCCTCAGAGGTGTTCTACAAAACTTAGCCGCATTAAACCCTACCGTTTGTAACGCGGTTAGATTTTCGAGAACACCTCTAGGGGGTGGTTTCTTTACTAGTGTTTCACTTTCTTTGAGGAAATAGTTTGGAGGTATGCACCTAAAACAAAATGGAAAGAATGAGTTCAGAACTGAACCTTTTATTCGCCCACAGCAATTCATATGAGATAAAGCTGGCAGTCGCAGTTAGCCCCACCATTTCAAATGCCCCATCCACTGCATCACATTGTCCACACAAATTAGACCACCGCTGAGGAAAAAGACAAGAAGCAGTTCTACACTGGCAAGTGCTTCTGTACCAGATATCTGGTACAAAGGATCATTAGTATCAACCGCAACTATTTGATGTAAATTCGAAAGTCTCTGAATTGACAAAGCATCGAAGGTAATTAATCATATCTATGAATCTCTGTGGCTAACTGAAGCTCCGGTCACAACAAGGGAGCCATTTCCTTTAGGATTGGAAATCATGTTTACTACCTCCAACAAAAGCACCTACAGCACCCGCTCCCATAGCCAAAGCTGGGAAAGCAGCCTGGAGTGCTTGCATCTTCGCATATCGCCTCTCTTCTTCAGCCTGAACATGCATACATGCCAACCTGTGAGCGTGTCCACACTGTATGCAAGCATTAAAATCTCTTCTACCATCACTAACAGGGTTCAGAAAAAATCAGGATGTTTCTGGAGCTTTTAGATAGAATCATAAAGAGAATCTTCAAGGAGAGGTCACAATGATCATACAAAAGCCTAAGGCCTCAGCATGAATCATGGGCATGAAGACTCTCGTGATGATGATGTGTAAAAGTTCCTGAACAGTCTAATTTTTCTGTTCACTGCTTACCAGATATGAAGAGGACTTCACAGAACTAGTTACTACAACCTGATATGTAGTCTCATATTAAAAGTTACTCCGAATTCAAATGGTTTTGGAAATCGACCTTGATTTCTTCTAAGAACGTAAGCTCCTCAGGTGACAGCTCACGCGCCAGCATCGAAGGGGCATTATCTTCACCTTGGACTGAGAAAGCACCGCTCATGTTTGAGGCGAACCTCTCCTCAGTCGTGCCTTCCATGAACGCATTGTGTTGTCCTTGAGCTTTTCCTGCCATTTCAGCCAGCATTTGGTTTCCCCTGAAGTCCACCATTGTGGGCGACATGGCCGAAGAGTGTCTCTGTGCTCCGCTGCTGCTTTCTCCGTCCCAGAAACCTGCTGCTTGTGACGGCCTTGACCCACCAGACGACTGCCTGCTGGAACTAGTGCCCACTGGGAAGAAGGGCTTCACATTCTCCAAATCAATTGTGCCTTTTGACTGTGACACGCCCGTTGCACTCCTGCCCTGCTCCTCGTCATCAAAGAACGGTGTGACAGTCTCCATGTAAGAAGGTCCATTCAGGCTACTTTGCCGCTCATCAGGAAAGAAAGGCGGGACAGTCTCCATGTAAGAAGGTCCATTCCGGCTACTTTGCTGCTCATCGGCGAAGAAAGGAGTGACAGTCTCCATGTAAGAAGGTCTGTTGCCACGCTCATCGGCGAAGAAAGGCGTGACAGTCTCCATGTAAGAACGTCCCTTCCCACTCTCAGCCTTGGACGATTCAAAGACATTCTCACTCTTTTTACTGCCCTGCTCAACAGGGAAGAAAGGCGTGACAGTATCCATGTAGGAAGGTCCCTTCCCACGCTCAGCCTTGGACGATTCAAAGCCACCCTCACTCCTCTTACTGCCGTGCTCATCAGGGAAAAAAGGGGGGACAGTCTCCATGTAAGAACGTCCCTTCCCACGCTCAGCCTTGGACGATTCAAAGACATTCTCACTTTTCTTACTGCCCTGCTCAACAGGGAAGAAAGGCGTGACAGTCTCCATATAAGAGGGTCCCTTCCCACGCACTTCATCTCGGAAGAAAGGAGTGACAGCCTTGGACGATTCAGAGCCATTCTCACTTTTTTCACTGCCCTGCTCATCAGGGAAGAAAGGGGTGGCTGCTGCTAACCTGTCAGACGGGAAGAAAGGGGGGACCGACTTGTATTTGTCTTCTCGCCACCTCGGGACAACAGGAGGAGATGCTCTTGAATAAGAAGACACAGTCTGAGACCTGTCTGAAGAGAAGAAGGGAGCCACAGAGCCATACTTGCTAGACTGCGACCGTGGCTTTTCACGCTCACTCGACTTGGCAGTAACTTTCGAAAGGCTCGGGGGCGAAGGCATATCTGTTCTACGCCCTGTCCTCACCGAACCAGGTTGGAAAATAGCTGCCCCAGCTGACACAGTTCCTGCCAAGACCTCCGCCGCAACTTCTTTGTTGTCTCTCGTAGTCCGATGTGGAGAGCCTTGATCTGGAGTGACAGGCTCACCGCTAAAGCCGCTCGTCAAGCTGTTGCTTCCCGAAGTGGACGACGGGCTGGAAATGGTACCTCCATCTCTTTGCCTATTATTATTCAAAGACTGTACCAAAACTGCCACGGCAGCCAACGCAACGGCAGAACCTGCATCATATCCACAGTGTAAGTTGTCAAATCGGCACATTAGAGAACTCGTGTGTCAAAGCTTTCAACAGTTTCACTATGAAGTCATTCCATTTCGATTCTCAAACTCCATCCCAGAAATCAACTAACCCCAGCATATCATACAGGCCTGTTGCAAATCACGTTTAAGAATGGCCGAGTTCTTATTACAGAAAATGAACCTCTTATCACGCTCTCCTATTATCACACAATTTCAGCACATCTCAGATTCCAATACAGCACTCAATTAGCAAGCCACGGTGTGAGTTAAACACGTGACTTGTGAGTTAAATGATCTTTGAATGGAATCATGCAATTCTCTACAGCATCCCAATTTGAATGATTCATCACAAATCATGTAATTTCAAGACGTTGTGGCTCTTGTACCTTTCACACATGATATTGGTGAAATGGAATGATCATGGTGTTACCTGCAGCGAGGGCAACGCCCAGCGGAACCCTGGGAAAGCCGTTGCCCGAGACTGGAGGATAATAGTCGTGAGAGGGCTCAGATGAGGAAGTGAGATTGGGAGATTCATTATAGTAATGCGTGTTGGTGGAGTAATATTCAGTGACAGGCTGCTTGGCATCATGATTCAGATGTTGCATCTGCTCTGCCATGGTCACAGGGTCCACCTCCACAACGCCGTTGTTGGCGAGGACTCGGCTGATCCACTCGGCTGCGTCCATCTCTGAGCCTGGCGCGAGGTCTGTCTTGATTTCGTCCCGTCCCTTCCTCACTCGCAACCGCGAGGACCGGCGAGCCGGTTTCCTCGGTGTCATCACCAAAGGCGACATCAAATTGCAACAAGGCTCCGTGCCTGGGACTTTGAAGTGATCCGTTGACGCGTGCGTACTGCTCTCTGTCGCTCCATGTGTTGCGCGAGCTCCTCCTCTCCGTGACTGCAGAACACAACCACCCTATATCACAACCAAATGAAAACCCTCGGGAGAGAAAAAAATGACATGGTGAATTAACCCCTACAAGACCAAGGATTCTTGTTTATTAAATGACAGAATTCACATGGGGTCGAATTATACTCATCAAGAGCAGTGTGTTTGTGTTGATAAAATAAATAAATGGACAAAATGAAAGCCTCTGGGCACATAACATTGCTTAAATACATGTACGAGGCCCTATTATTTGGTCGTAAAATAGGAAAGTCCTTAAAACGGCGTTCGATTAAATTTTATACATAAAAAAGGATCTCCTGAATACGCAAATACTTCACACTTGGGACCCAACTGCTAATCAATCTTTTCTCTCTCACATCATGAGTTTAAGAATATTATGCAGCCGAGTGTAGTGGCAGTCATCAAAACTGTCAAGAAGCTAGCTGGCACCATCAATAACTAACTGCTCTTCAGTTCAACGCAGAAATTGGTCCACTCACCAAGATTGATACACACAGAAAGTCATCAATCAACCAAGAGTACTACCCTAGCATTAATTTCCACATGATTCAAAGAAAAAAAAAGAAAAAAAAACCAATAATCAATTACAGCATAGAATCAGTCTCTCCGAGAGAAAGAGGCTCTGACCTCTCTATAGAACAAAAAACGGAGTACTACTGCAGTGAGAGAAGATCCACGTACTAAACAGGACTGCAAATTTATTCACGAAAAAGAAAAAAAAAGAAAAAAAAAAAAAAAAAAAAAAAAAAAAAGAAAAAAAAAAAAAAAAAAAAAAAAAAAAAAAAAAAAAAAAAAAAAAAAAAGAAAAAAAAAAAAAAAAAAAAAGAAAAAAGAAAGAAAGAAAAAAACCAATTGCAAGAACAAGAGAAATGATTGAAAGAACTTCGCAGCATGTTTCAGGAAATTAAGGATTGGGCACCCGATGCTGCTGCTGGACTGTAGTGGATGACAGTCGACGGTGCCGAATGGAAGCAGAGAGCTGATGATGCAGAGGCTCCGGAGGCGCACACTGCGGCAGCAACAACGCCATCACTGCGCCTGTCCCTCCTTCGGCTGCCTGAGTACTCACGCTCCAAAAATGAACTGCAATTCCTGGTGCGAAAGGAAGGAGCTGCCCTCACTTCATTGCCTCACGCCCGGCCCCTGCCTCATTACAATCACGCTGGGATGAAGCGACTGAGCGATGAATTGGGCGTGAATGTGGACAGGGCAGAGAGGGGAGATGGATCCGATCAACGAGCTGGGTGGGGCGCTGACTAATGGGAAATGAACAAAGTGCTCACTGGCTGTCGAATCGGCAGAGAGTGGAAGGGAGGGGAGGGAGTGCCGGAAAAGGTTGGCAGGCAGGCAGCGCGAGTGAGCTGGTCGTCACTGGAGCTGGTCGCGACGGACGAGGCTCGCGTGACGGGCTTGCGAGCGGCGCGTGACGAGCCAATAAGGGCGCCACTTTGCAATTCCCTTTGGATAAACCCACGTAACGAATGATATCGGTTCATCCATACGTTTGGATGAATACTGTGTGTTTCGTCTGACTTCCACCCACCCTCCGCATTGGTTGCTTTTGTTGACGAACTGGTCTTACGTTGAAATCTGGCCTTCAGTTCTTCGACACATCAAGCTTGAGGTAGTTTTTCATTATTGTGACTTTTGGCAACGGCATCTACCGGTATACATTAAAGAAGGCTGTTTGTTTTGTTTTGTTTTGTTGGCTCTTCTCCACAACATAACATTGAGTAGCCTTCGTTGAGGCTGCCTTTTGATTTCGTGTTTGGGTTCATCCAACTTCATCTAAAGCACATCCTCCCTTTCTCAGTGGCCACTCTGGCCCACATGACCACCTGATGAGCCTTTCTTCAGTTCATTGGAACATGGAACAAGGCAAATAATTAACTACAGTGGATGTACATGTAAAAAGATGGCCCATTGATTTTATTTTGTATGTTACCCATAATATTAAAACCAATGTAGGTTTCTCACTAGTTCCTACCAATGCTAGTTAATATTAAAACCAATGGAGGTTCGTCATGCATAAATTAAATTAAGTTAAATACTGGCATGCCATTTAAATCAAGGTCGCCAGTAGTGAGCCTTGAGTTGCTTTCTGAATCAAACAATTATTGATTTAACAAAGTATTGAAGTCTGCATTAAATTCTTATATGCCATTTAACCAACTCCTAGTTAGTTGCTCCTGCTTAATGCCATGTGCCCCCATAGTTACTGATGGGATGTGGAATATCCCACATCATTTCATTGGGAGGATGAAATGATGTGGGATATTCCACATCATTCTATCCAGGGGAGGGCAACAGCCTCAAAGACTACTGAATGTTATGAAGGGGAGAGACTACGGTAACACGTCGTTTTTAAGGAGTTACATGGCTAAACAATATAAACAAGCCATAAAAGTAATTCTAGGGTAAATACTAAGGCAAAGACTACATGACTAGCCGTTTGTTTTGTTACGTTGAGATTTCTTCAACCGTGCATCCGTCAAGCGCGTTCATAGTACTGTTGGAGAGCTCTTAGCGAGGAGTGGTGCACAGAGTTGGTTTCGTCACGTTTGGACCTACAATGTGAAAGTTATAGAGTTTTAAACAGATTTCGTCACTACAAATTGAATTTAATTAAGGAAACAGAATATGGGGTTTTTGATGATATTCTTGGCATTGTCGAAAAGCTCTCGACGAGTAGGGGTGCACAAAAGTTGTTTGATAGTTTTTGAACCTATAGTGTGAAAGTTTTGGATTTTCAATTGAATTTCGTCACTACAAATTGAATTAAATTATGGATAAATTTTTCTAAAAAGCAAAAGCAAAAGCACTGGGAATACGGGGAACACAAAGGGAATACAAGAAACACTAGGAACATGGGGAACGCACAGGTACACATGGAATGTGGAAAATGCACGGATACACAAAAGTACACGAGGAGCAGAGAGGGCATAAGAAACACGGAGAACATCTGGACCAACGGCACATGGCCACACTAGAAGATTGTTTGTTTTGTTTTGTTATGTTGAGATCTCCATGGTTGTGTGTCAGCCAGTCGCGTTTTGGTACCGTCGAAAAGCTCTTAAGGAGGGGGGTGCGCGGAGTTTGTTTCGTTGCGTTTGGACATATGATGAGGAAGTTATAGATTTTTAATTGAATTTTGTCACTATAAAATAAATTAAATCATGAAAAATGGAATATGAGAGTTTTTGATCCTCGGGTTTTGATTATGACATTTTTGGCATCGTCAGAAAGCTCTTGACAAGTAAAGGAGCACCAAAGTTGTTTTTTGGCTTTTGGACCTATAGTATAAAAGCTTCAATCGAATTTTGTCACTATAAAATAAGTTATGGATAAATTATTCTAAAAAAACAAAAATAAAAAACAAAAGCATGGAGAACATAGGAATACGCAGGCACACAAAGACATAGGGAATATAGGAATCTCATGGAACACAAGGAGCACGGGTGACATCTGGAACACGAGGAACATCTGGGCCAATGGCTTAAGGGGCCACACTAGTGTCTTTATTATATTGAAGAGGGAATAAATTGTGTATCTTGTTTTTATTTTTGAGTGAGAGGATTTTAACATCCTAAAATATCCATTATTTGGATACTATTTGATTTTTATCTCAATCACATGCTTAAAAAGTTTAACAGTACTTGGATGAATGAGAAACAACATGATTGGGGTGTGTTACAACTTGGATGAAGTTTTGATAAAATTGACCAAATTTGGTCAATTTCACATTTGGGGTTAATGTAAGTACACCTAATTGGAACACTTCACGCATCAAAAACAATTAAGGACAATTATTAATATTGTTAAATTTTAAATATTCTTAGTAGCAAATCAAAAAGGATTCTTCTAAATATCATATGCAAAAAAGTTAAGGGTATAAATTTTTGTAGATGAATGATTTCAAAAGACATTGGTTTTGATGTTGAGGTAGTGTTCATTTCCAAAATCAATATATACTCACTAAGGTAGAAGCACCTATTACCAATTATTTAAACTTTTGAACACTTCGGAGAAGATTCATACCGCCACACAATTTTTTTGTGCATATTTTTTCGACAAAAATGGTAATTTTTATGAATCATTTCCAAAGTGGTATGCTATGAAAATACAAAACTGTCCGTAGGTAGGAGCTATGAGAATCTCGAAAGAAACCCATAATCAAACACTATGTGGTCTATGGCCTATGTATGAGTATTTTTAAATCACTTAAAATATATCCTAAAATAAACTCCCTTGAAGCACTGACTTCCCTTTTGAATGCAAAATTGAAAATAAATTGTCAATCTCATGTGACAATGAAAGAGTTGCTCAACCACCACTAAACAAGTGTATTACAATTTCATTGAGAGTTTGAAAGTATTTCATCACCCATTTCTATAGCTCACTGTGAAAGGGAGGTTTTTATGCCTCCCTTTTTGTGTTTAAAACTTAGTACTGCCCTCTAAATCCCCCTAAAACACTATTGTTTCAGGATGCTTTGGATTACAACTCCTGGACCCCTGAACTTAATAACTTAGATCTACAATCAACCCCACTCTATTTTTTTAGATCTTACGCACAAACTTACACCAAATGAGCTACTTTACAACACCCACACTTCCAAACAACCAATCTATCACTTCTACGCACCAAAATGAGCTTCAACAACACAAACACAACTAGAACAACACAAGGCAAATTTATCTTTGCTCCTTGAACACGAGGGAAAGAAGTTTATCACTAAAAGCCTCAAAATCCATGTATAATGACCTCCTTTGGCCTCTTCATTCTCTTAGATAGTAAAAATGCCTCCTAAGTCTCCAAAACTATTCCTTCCTGAGGTTCCTCCTACAAGCTATAAGGACACACACACCCTACACACACAAAACTCCACAATGCACAATGAGGGATTAAGAGCTTACAAGCTTCCATTACTTCCCTCCCACAAACCCTAAAGCAAACGGCTCTCATCCCCGGCTGCCTTCATCCATACACTGCACTTGGTCATGTCCATCCAAGCCCTCTCCAGACCCACATTCATCCCGGCTCTGTGCATCCGGGAATTGGCTCTGTCTTTCGTGCGTTGCCCCTTCATCCGGACCTACTTCCCCTACAAGTCCAGTTACTGGCTCTACCACTGGTCTTCCACGTGCTCCTACCACTGTCCAATTAACTTAGAGGTCTATTTTAGCCATTTTAACCCCTAAGCGTCCCGGCGTCCATATTTTGGACGTTTTTGGGGGTACAGTCACCTTCGAAGTGCTGTAACTTTTGCAAAACGTGTCCAATTTTTCTGAAATTTTGAAAAAACTCCCCGCATGATGTATGGAATGTGTGGTAAAAATTTCAAATCGATCCGAGATGAATTGAATTTTTGGTGATCATTTGAAAGTAGGTATGTTTTTTTTGGACAGTTCTGTGAATTTTGATGGCAGCAACTTCGGGGGCTTGTATCTCCTTCATCCCAAGTTTGTTTTCAATAAAACTTATTGGGTTGAATTCCCCTTGAAGTCTAGTTATCATGGTAAAATTTTCAGGTCAATCCATGTTGTTATGAATGTTTGGGAGTCATTTTAGTGCACGGGTCTAGTTTGGACACTTTTTGCTTTTTGGTTCAAATGGGTCACTTTTCGGGCTACTTTTTGACATTGCAAGGCCATTTTAGGGCACATTAAATTTTTTCATGAGGATTTTTTTGGTACTAATGTGTTTATATGATGATTTTGAAAAACTTTATAGTTCAACGTTTTTTCATTTGAGTAATTTTGAAAACGAATTTCACCTCTAACTGTGTTGCTAGGAAAATTTCAGCATCCTTTTTTAGCACTAAAACACTTTGATCTTGCAATCTATGTGGCCAAATAACCCCAAAATTGATCCACATGATCTACAACATGTATGTTACAAGATTGTACGGTTGAGATTTTTATACCTCACTTACATTTAGACCTATAACACATCAAAAGCAATGATGATTTTAAGCCCAAAAAAGCTAGGAACCTTTAGGGGTTAACTAGGATTTTTCTTTAGTTAACACTCACCTAATTTTGTCACATTTCATTCACACTATGATGAAAAAGGATATGAAGAAGGGTAGAATTTGAGTGGTTTAATAGAGTGTGAAATTGTGTCTAGATTGGAATTAGGCATGTCTAACTTATGCAAAATTTGGAGTATCCTACCTAGCTGTTAAGATTAGCATCTCATGCCGAATAATTTAAAAAATGGGGATTTCACAAGTGCCTTGCGTGCATGATGTCATAAGTATCACCAAGGTTGCACAGACTCTCATGATATTTGGGAATGCAATTGAATGAGAATTTATTAGAGTTATCTGTAAAGTTGAGGCCAGATAGCCTATCTCTTGACCAAAGTTTTGGATCTATAAATAACTTTCACTGTCCATCTCTGACATGAAGCGCCAGCATGCTTGGTGTGTGTGAGCATGTGCTTGGTGTGAAGGTACTTGGAGATTCTCCCTTGGGAACTCGAGTGAGGTATGGGGGAGCTTCTTTAGCATTGGAGAGGTTCAAAGTTTGAATCTCTTTGACAATGCAGAACGTTGTTATTGGTCAAAATCAAAGGAGCCAAAACTCGTTTTTCCCGTTTTCAAGTTTAAAATCCAGTTCTTTCTTGTCATTCTTGTTGTGGAAATGTTTTGCTCGACTTTACAAATAACTCTATTGTCAGACATACTTTCCGTAACATTCTTTAATAGCTCCACTATTCACCCTTGGAAATCAGCAACACAGCCCAAAATCGTTGCAAGAATCGTTATCTTATAGAGAATCAAAGACATATTTAGCTAAAGATGGATTGGCAGCTCAACAAGCTTTTGTTTATCTTTAATAGTTTTTACATATTCCACGTCATCAATTCCTTGTTCAAATGTTGATTCTCTGCGGTATGCTGTAGTACTAGCTAAAGAATGTTATGCTCTGAGAGTACAACTGAAGTGGCCATAAGCCTGATGACAAAACAAGCATAACATTCTATACCTGGACCACTGGCCGAGCGCCTCTGATTCCTACTTCATACAACCGAAAGCCATAGTTCTTCAACTTCCCCAGATTTGCATGGAGAGGAATTTTTCGAGCACAAAAAGTTAATAAAGTTTCTCAAATTTTAAATTTTCAGGCAAAGTTCCCTAGAATTTTTGTATTCTTTGTAAACTATTACTGACCCCTAAAGGACCGCGACTTTGTGTCTCTCCAAACACTCCAAAGCTGCTTTAAAATACCCATTCTCATCAAAAGGTAAATAGTTTTCAATTTAAAACCTTTTTGACCGATTCAACTATAGGATTTTTCAACCAACTTGGTTTATTAGCACTTTCAAAATTTTCAACCGTTTAGGGTTCCTCAATAGTAAGATTATAAGTTACAAAGTTGGCTGCACCTTTTTTTGGCCTTTTGCCCAAGTTATCTTAACCCCTAAAGGACCAGGAGGACACATTGTGTCCACGAATAATTTCATTACTTGAATAATTTGTTTGGATTTCATAATTTTGACTCAATGTTAACTAGAGAATTGAAAATTTTCGTTTCAAGAACACAAAAAAACTTCAAGATTTGCAATTACGTTGATTGATTCATTGGGAAAAAACTAAAACGTCTACGTAGGTGAACTTGGGACATAGTAGTTAGGGCGGTTGATGACTTGGAAGGCGTTTTCACACTTGGACGTCACATTCGTTAAAAAAAAAAGTATACAATATGTAAAATATTTGCTATTATTGCATTATTAACACTATATAATAATTACGGAAAATGTTTAAATATATTTAAAATAGAATCTTTTCAAAATAATTGAAATATTTTAAACATATTTTATATTATTTTGGAATATTTTGGAATATTCCAAATATATATTTGAATTCTTTAAAAAAAATTGCAATGTAAAAATTAATAACGATCACAAACACCGGCTCAACGAGTCACCAACAAGTCACCTCACCCAAACATAAATCTTTGAGAATCAATCATTGTTGTTGTATTTAGTTTTAGAACACCATTTTTTGTGGGCACCTAGATATAGTACATCTTTGTATGCTCCTAAACTTTCAAACGCTAATCATGGTTTCTAAATTTATGAGAAAGTTTGCAATGAATTACCTGTTGGTTTTATTCAAAATTTTCAAAAATCAACTTATGATCAAACCTTATAATCATGTAATATATACGGTAGATTGTTCTGAAAATTAATGTACAGTCTCATGACTAAGTCCTTCATGAACTTCAATGGTGAAGTTTTCTACATGAATACCAATCAAGAGATACAATTGCCTTTCTGAAAGCATCACGAGAAAGTGATAAAATTTTAGGAATGAGCATGGTCCTTTAGGGGTTAAAAGGTCTAAAACGCAAGTTCAGTCTTAGATTTGATAAAATGGATTTGGAAGTTGTGTATATGACGGTGTTAACTCATTGTATGAAAAATTTAGATGCATAGCTCATTGTGTGCAAAATTTCAAGAGTTGCTCACAGTTTTGTTTTCCACTTTTGCAGGATTGTATCTTTTGATCTATACATCAAGTACATACGCAAATTACCATCCCATCTTCATTACAAAAAGTAGAATCATCATAAAAAATCTCAAAAATTTAGGATCAAATCTCATTCTACATTGAGTTGAACAAACTTGAAAAATCAGCCTTAGTCCTTTTGGGGGTTAAATTAGTTCTCCTTTGCCATGTCATTATATCGAAACAATATTGAACATTTATAATTGAGGTGACTCATTTCTTGTTACAAACGAGTGGAAACCCAATTTCAATAAAGAACCAATAAAGAGATACAGCTATCTCTTTAGATTGTGAGTTACATAAATTGGTCATGGGGCAATGATTGTGAAAAGGAATATGTTGGTCAAGATATCTTTCAAGATTCTTCTTTGTTATCTTCTATTTCTCCAAGCATCCATCACAGTAAAGTTGAGGTAAAGTTTCAAATTTAGGAGTAATTGAAGGTGTATTTTGTTCTTTGTTGTTTAATAAACAAATGAAATTTCAAGAATTTTAAATAATGTTATAAAACAATTTCAAATTAAGGCAAAAGACGAAGAATATTGTTGGTCCACATAGATGAATTTTGTCAAAGGTAGTTTTTACAAACTATACCACATGGAAATTAGTGGCAAGTGTTCAAACTCAAGTATAACATTCATGAAGCATCATTTGGTTGAGGGGTCTCTCACTAAGCAACAAAGTTGGGAACAACACCTTGTGAATGATGATTATTTTAAAAAGGCACCTTTGTGCAATTATTAATTATTTCGGAAGCATCAAGGAAGATCGTGAAACAAAGTGTTGAAAAAAAATAAGAATGCCCTGGATTATTGACTGGTTTAGATATTGGTATTTGGGAAAACCACTATTGATTACTCTGATTCTTTCAAAGTAATCTTAGTATTTTTAGTGCTGGTACTAGTGCCCACTGGGAAGAAGGGCTTCACATTCTCCAAATCAATTGTGCCTTTCGACTGAGACACGCCAGTTGCATTCCTGCCCTGCTGCTCTCCCTTCCCACTCCCAGCCTTGGACGATTCAAAGCCCTTCTCAATCTTTTTACTGCCCTGCTCAACGGGGAAGAAAGGCGTGACAGACTCCATGTAGGAAGCTCCCTTCCCACTCTCAGCCTTGGACGATTCAGAGCCATTCTCACTTTTTTTTCTGCCCTGCTCAACAGGGAAGAAAGGCGTGACAGTCTCCACGTAAGAACGTCCCTTCCCAAGCTCAGCCTTGGATGATTCAGAGCCTTTCTCAATTTTAACACTGCCCTGCTTAACAGGGAAGAAAGGCGTGACAGTCTCCATGTAAGAACGTCCCTTCCCATTCTCAGCCTTGGATGATTCAGAGCCCTTCTCAATTTTTTTTCTGCCCTGCTCAACAGGGAAGAAAGGCGTGACAGTCTCCATGTAAGAACGTCCCTTCTCACTCTCAGCCTTGGACGATGCAGAGCCCTTCTCAATTTTTTTAACGCCCTGCTCAGGGAAGAAAGGCTTGACAGTCTCCATGTAAGAACGTCCCTTCCCACGCTCAGCCTTGGACGATTCAAAGATATTCTCACTCTTTTTACTGCCCTGCTCAACAGGGAAGGAAGGCGTGACAGTATCCATGTAGGAAGGTCCCTTCCCACGCACTTCATCTCGGACGACAGGAGTGACAGCCTTGGACGATTCAGAGCCATTCTCACTTTTTTCACCGCCCTGCTCATCAGAGACGAAAGGGGTGGCTGCTTCTAATCTGTCAGAGGGGAAGAAAGGGGGGACCGACTTGTATTTGTCTTCTCGCCACCTCGGGACAACAGGAGGAGATCCTCTTGAATAAGAAGACACAGTCTGAGACCTGTCTGAGGAGAAGAAGGGAGCCACAGAGCCATACTTGCTAGACTGCGACCGTGGCTTTTCACGCTCACTTGACTTGGCACTAACCTTCGAAAGGCTCGGGGGCGAAGGCATATCTGTACTACGCCCTGTCTCCACCGAACCAGGTTGGAAAATAGCTGCCCCAGCTGACACAGTTCCTGCCAAGACCTCCGCCGCAACTTCTTTGTTGTCTCTCGTAGTCCGATGTGGAGAGCCTTGATCTGGAGTGACAGGCTCACCGCTAAAGCCGCTCGTCAAGCTGTTGGTGCTTCCCGAAGTGGACGACGGGCTGGAAATGGTACCTCCATCTCTTTGCCTGTTATTATTCAAAGACTGTACCAAAACTGCCACGGCAGCCAATGCAACGGCAGAACCTGCATCATATCCACAGTGTAAGTTGTCAAATCGGCACATTAGAGAACTCGTGTCAAAGCTTTCGACAGTTTCACTATGAATTCTTTCCATTTCGGTTCTCAAACTCCGTCCCAGAAATCAACTAACCCCAGCATATCATAGAGGCCTGTTGCAAATCACGTTTAAGAATGGCCGAGTTCTTATTACAGAAAATGAACCTCTTATCACACTCTCCAATTATCCCACAATTTCAGCACATCTCAGATTCCAATACAACACTCAACTACCAAGTCACGGTGTGAGTTAAACACGTGACTTGTGAGTTAAATGATTTTTGAATGGAATCATGAAATTCTCTACAACATCCCACTCTGAATGATTGATGACGAATCATGTGAGCGACGACAAATCATGTGATTTCAAGACGTTGTGGCTCTTGTACCTTTCCCACATGATATTGGTGAAATGGAATGATCATGGTGTTACCTGCAGCGAGGGCAACGCCCGGAGGAACCCTGGGAAAGCCATTGCCCGAGACTGGAGGATAATAGTCGTGAGAGGGCTCAGACGAGGAAGTGAGATTGGGAGATTCATTATAGTAATGCGTGTTGGTGGAGTAATATTCAGTGACAGGCTGCTTGGCATCATGATTCAGATGTTGCATCTGCTCTGCCATGGTCACGTCGGGGTCCACCTCCACAAAGTCGTTCTTGGCGAGGACTCGGCTGGTCCACTCGGCTGCGTCCATCTCTGAGCCTGGCGCGGGGTCTGTCTTGATTTCGTCCCGTCCCTCACTCACTCGCAACCGCGAGGACCGGCGAACCGGCTTCCTCATCACCAACGGCAACATCAAATTCCAACAAGGCTCTGTGCCTGGGACTTTGAAGTGATCCGTTGACGCGTGCGTACTGCTCTCTGTCGCTCCATGTGTTGCGCGAGCTCCTCCTCTCCGTGACTGCAGCACATAACCACCATATGTCACAACCAAATGAAAAACTCGGGCGAGAGAAAAATGACATGGTGAATTCACCCCGACAAGACCAAGGATTCTTGTTTATTAAATGACAGAATTCTCATGGGGTCGAATTATACTGATCAAGATCATTGTGTGTGTTTGTGTTGATAAAAACATAAACGGACAAAAAGAAAGCCTCTGGACACATAACATTGCTTAAATACGAGGCCCTATTATTTGGTCGTAAAATAGGAAAGTCCTTAAAACGGCGTTCGATTAAATTTTATATAAAAAAAAGGATCTCCTGAATACGCAAATACTTCACACTTGGGCCCAACTGCTAATCAATATTTTTCTCCCTCACATCTTGAGTCCAAGAACGATATGCAGCCGAGTGTAGTGGCAGTCATCAAAACTGTCAAGAAGCTAGCTGGCACCATCAATAACTAACTGCTCTTCAATTCAACGCAGAAATTGGTCCATTCACCAAGATTGATACACACAGAAAGTCATCAATCAACCAAGAGTACTACCCTACCATTAATTTCCACATGATTCCAAAAAACAAAAAAAACCGATAATTAACTACAGCGTAGAATCAGTTTGTCCGAGAGAAAGAGGCTCTAACCTGTCTATTGAACAAAAAACGGTGTACTACTGCAGTGAGAGAAGATCCACGTCCTAACAGGACTGCAAAGTTATTCACGAAAAAAAAAATTTAAAAAGAAAAGAAAATTAATTCAAGAACAAGAGAAACGATTGAAAGAACTTCGCAACATGTTTCAGCAATTTAAGGATTGGGCACCCGATGCTGCTGCTGCACTGTAGTGGATGACAGTCGACGGTGCCGAATGGAAGCTGACAGCTGATGATGCACAGGCTCCGGAGGCGCACACTGCGGCAGCAACAACGCCATCGCCGCGCCTGTCCTTCCTTCGTCTGGCTGAGTACTCACGCTCCAAAAATGAACAGCAATTCCTGGTGCGAAAGGAAGGAGCTGCCCTCACCTCATTGCCTCACGCCCGTCCCCTGCCTCATTGCAATCACGCTGGGATGAAGCGACTGAGCGATGAATTGGGTGCGAATGTGGACAGGGCAGAGAGGAGAGATTGTCCCAATCAACGAGTTGGGTGGGGCGCTGACTAATGGGAATGAACCAAGTGCTCACTGGCTGTCGGATCGGCGGAGAATGGAAGGGAGGGAGGGGGGTGCCGGGAAAGGTTGGCAGGCAGGCAGCGCGAGCGAGCGAGCGAGCGAGCTGGTCGCGACGGATGAGGCTCGAGTGACGGGCTTGCGAGTGGCGCGTGACGAGCCATTCCCTTCGGATAATTCCACTCAACGAATGATTTCTGTTCATCCGTTCTTTTGGATGAATACTGTGTGTTTCGTCTGGCTTACACCCAGGGTTTTTCGTTGAAATCTTGCCTTCAGTTCTATCGACACGTCAAGTTTGAGGTAGTTTTTCATTCTTGTGACTTTTGGCAATGGCATTTATACATTAAAGAAGGTTGTTTTGTTTTGTTTTGTTACTTAGGGATGTCTTCAACTGTGCATCCGTCGGCCGTGTTCTTATTACCTTCAGAAAGCTCTTGGCAAAGAGGGGTGCATGGAGTTGGTTTCGTCCCATTTGGACCTTCGGTGTGAAAGTTATAGATTTTTAAACAAATTTTGCTGCTCCAAATTGAATGTACCTATGGAATTCGGAATATGGGGCTTTTGATGACATTCTTGGCATCATTGAAAAGCTCTTTAGGAGTAGGGGTGCATAAAAGTTTATTCATAGTTTTTGAACCTACGATGTGAAAGTTATGGATTTTCAATAGAATTTCGTCACCATAAATTGAATTTAATTATGGATAAATTATTCTAAAAACTAAAAGCAAAAACACAGGGAATATTGGGAACATTCATTTACATACACTTCAACTCATGCATTTGTAATCCTAAT
Organism: Pohlia nutans; assembly: GCA_022496805.1. Classification (NCBI taxonomy): domain Eukaryota; kingdom Viridiplantae; phylum Streptophyta; class Bryopsida; order Bryales; family Mniaceae; genus Pohlia; species Pohlia nutans. Next base: position 8,216,478 of record CM040085.1, on the reverse strand, counting down.
AGGACAAACAATTTTTCTCATTTTTGAAGGTCATTTTCACAAATTTCCTTTCATTGGTTTGAGAGATTGCTTTTTGTACTTTGTAGTGTACACCAAAATGAAGCAAACTATGTACTTTATTACTTTAATTGATCATATTAGCAATTGTTTTCAATGCTACAAAGTAGGTCATCAAAAAGTGCTCTTGAGACCTTTTTTTGGTTTTTCATCAATTTGGATGACGGGATGAACCTAGAATTAGAAATTTAAAAGACCAGACCAATGAAATACTGTACTATATGATCGGCTTCAACATTAATTATATTAATTTATTAAGGGCCGAAATTTTAGGAATTTTTTTAGTTTTTTTTCAAGTTTAAAGAAGAAAATTTTGAATACGTAGAAGTGCCAAATCTATTTTTGGAAATTTAATTAAATATTTGGCACCCCATTGTTGAATCCAATTGTGTACTACGGTATTCATTTCATACACTTTGGGAAAAATAACGTGGTTGGACAAAACATCATGGAATATGCATGGTCAAAGTTTAGTTGACTTCAAAATATGGAATTTTTGATGTGCATCTCACTTAATATTGACTATTTGAAGAAATAAAAAACTCCAGTACATGGTTTGAGAACTTTTGGAGGGGGATGTTTTTTATTTTTTTATTTATTTTTTGCTAAAAACATCATTTTTGAATTCAAAATACAAAATTTTGACCTAAAAAGCCTTGTCAAGGCTAAAAGGTAGTTTATGGGTTAACAAAAAGCAAGATACAACTTCATTGAGAAATTAGCAAAATCAAAATTACAAAAATTTGGAATATTTATTACAATAATTCAATAGCAACATCGTTCATTAAAAGGTCGTGCAATATGTATTAATCCCTAATTGCCCAATCGTCATTTTTTTGACGATGTACAAATTTCATCCACGTTTTCTCATCCATCATGCACTTTTTGCAAGGAAACAAAATACTATAAAATTCTACAGCAAGGTAGCTTCATGCATGTGTGATCTTCTTAGAAAGGGGATGATTTGTGAAAATTTTATGCTTCATTTCATGTTGCAGTGATTCACCAAAAAATTAGAAGATTTTAGTCTAAATCTGCTCGAAAAATTAAACCCATCAAATTGAGCAACCAAAAATCTCCAAAAATCACTACACTTAACGTATCACATTCAACCCATCAAAACAAATTTCATCCACAAATTGTCAATATCTTATTTGTAATCAAATTACAATAGAATTTTGAATTTTAAAGTTTCAAATTTTATTCAAAAATATTGGTGATTACAATCATAAATCTAACCATATGGATAGAATCTAATATTTATAATGTACATCTTTTATTTGTACATCAAATTCAAAATATTCCTCTTAGTTGCATTTTATGATGCATCTTTGTAAACTGCTAAATTTGGAGAGGGGTGAGGTCATTTAGGGGTTAAGAAGAGCCACTCTCTTTCAATCATTATTATTCATCGCAAAGGATGAAGATTGAAAAAGGGTCTCCCTCCTTGACTGCCCTCCAAAATTGCCCAACCAGGTGATGCAACACTCCATATTTGACTACCCATATTTCATAAATCACGCTTGCAAACCTAGCATTCATCCAAGAAAAGGTTACAAAAAATTTGATAGGAAGAGAGTGCTCTTACCCAAAAGATAAATTCCCCCGAGCCTATGGCTCTATTCATGAAGGAACCAAGGGATTATTTATGTGTAAGTTGTGTCAGAAATTGGTAAAATAAAATTGTTGACTCCACATAGACTCAGTACAGTGCCCTTCTTGTTTTCAGTTAACTCAATTAAATTGTAGGCATTCAACTTACAAATAGGTATGAAGACTAGCTTGCCCTTCTCTTCTACAATTACGCAACAAGGAATGGGCTGAGAGGATGCGGTATATGCCACCCCCGCGCCCCCCCTCCGACCTCCTAAATCAAATTTTGTCCACAATAATAATCAGGATCATGGACTAAACACTTTTTTCTAATAAAAAATTTTTACAAGAAAAGTTAGAGGGTGATAGGCACGTGCACACCCCCTTAAGAAATTAAACATTCATCGCATAGAATTCCATTTTTATTACTCCCTTTGTCATGCTAAAAGGCTATGATATCGACTTAAATTTTTTCCCAAAATAAAACTATGATTTCCAATTGTACTCATTCATCGCCAAAAATTAAGCTTCGCATGCGCTTGACAGCTGCTTCAGGGCATTGCAGAGAATATGGCACCTTAACCCCTAAACGTCCAAGCATCCAGTTTCTGAACGTTTGTTGGTCAAACCCAATTTTGATCTTGAAGACGACTTTTGTTGCTAATACACCCAACTAAGAAAATGAAGTTTATTAAGTCTAGTTTGAACTCCACTTTTCAAATCTTAAAAATTCCAATTATTGAATATTGTACTCGGGGGGTGCACCTTTCATTAAAACCTAGAATCACGTGCGTTCGCTGCATACTCTAAAAACCCCCTATATACAAGTTTTTTTTTGTGAAATGAAGTAATACACATACAATTGCAACAATAAATATACAAGTGACAATATGTATACACACACAAAAAAAAAAAATCTTATATAGTCATTAACATAAGTATACAAATATACTTTTGAACATCAGAGTTTAGGGTCGCTTTAAGGTCAACCTATAGTCAACACTTTGGAAATTCATAACTTATTCATACGATATCCAAATAATGCATGCTAAAGTGCGTTGGAATCCTCTGACTTGAACTTGCTAATGAGACCCACTAAAAATAATTTCTGTTTTATGTGTGTAAATAGGCTCAGTTGGTAAGGTGAACGCTTTAAGGTATAGTTACCTTACTACAGAGATGTGATGGCTCGACATGTGATGACTCGAAAATTAGCCATTTGTACCAAAGAACCTCCTGATTTCCAACATGAATTTTCTTAGTTATATACTCCAACTGATCAAAAAATCAAAAATCAAAGGAAAATGACCAATCATTTTACACAAACAAACAAACCTGATAATGATGGAGGAACAGGCTCAATCAAGGTGTTCAGATCACGCCTATCAAAAGTGAATCCCCATCTATTTGGGGCTGCGCCAGCTATGTACGCACATACTCTCTCGTCTATATTCCTTAAGAACACCTGCAAATTTCAATCTGAAGGCTGAGGTTGCACATTCAAGAGAACAAACAAGAGAGTTTATATGAAAAGCAAGGAACACATCATACAAATATATTGCCACACATGTATATTGGAGTGTATCTGACTGCAGACATACATGTGGCGTTCGCAGTTCAGGAGTGGAATTGGCGTTGATCACTACATGCTTCTCCTCCCCAATATCCCGCAGCTGCTCGTCACTGGTTGGGGTGACAGTACTAAGATACTCCAATAAACATGATTCTACTTTGCTTTCTGTGAAGTCCCCAACAACATACCTGGAAGCAATGAAAAGGCAAAAAGATTAACAAGAGCTCTACATAAGATGTTGTAAACACCCTCAAGAAAACCACGTATATTAATTAACACAAACTAACCAAAATGATGATATTGAGCATTCACAAGTGTTGCCAGCAATACACACAGCCGTGGGGCCAACCAAGAGGAGCACTAAACTGATACATGTAGAATGAGGAAGAAGGTTCAAAATACTGACGTTCTCGACCAATCACAAAAAGGGTAGACAATACGTTCCATACATGGCCAGATTTAAAGAAGTATGTGGAAAAAAAAAAAATGACCTTGGGCTGCTTCAGAAACAACTTCTTAGTCTGCAAACAACATAGAAAACACGATCAAAAAACAATGTTGTAACGCGATCAACAAACAATGCTGTAACGCGATCAATACTTAGCGAACTACTATTCAGACGGAAAAAAAAACCATCAAATTATCAAGATGCATCCCATGAGCTTACCGGTGTCTCGGAGAGGTGACCTGCAGAATCCTTGACCTCTTCGCTCTTGGTTGTGAGATCGCGAGAACCGATTCAATGGAGAGTGCCTCTCGAATCGATTTCTCACACCAACACCGCGGGCGTCAAAGTTCGCATAAGATCCAACTCCTGATGATGTTAGTGGGAGACTCCCAAAGAGAGATCCACTAACATCACCACTACCTCGCACTACAAGCGCTCGGAAACCCCCGGAAACCTCCAGAAACCCCCGGAAACCTCCGGAAACCTCCGCACACTCTACCAAGCCAGAGAGTCGAAGCTAGCCTAGGAACTTGGACCCGATTCAGCAAGAGATTGAAAAACGTCAAGGGAAATTAAACGATAAGATTATAAGATGTCAGCACGACATTCTGCATCCACGCAATGAATCAGGATGTTGGATTTCACTGAATGATTCAGAAACGCAACACGTTACCTGCACAATGACTCACAGTGGAAGACGTTCATTCGAAGCAGCGTGCACACAAGCAGCTAACGAGAGAGCTCCCGTGTCAATCACACGACAAAGCTTCTTGCGCTCCAACTCTATCAGGGTTGGGTGAGCCTGAAAACCCTAAACATGAAAAACTGAGAAAACGTTCGACCAGAAGAGAAAACAAAAACCTGCGGCGCCCGACCAAAAGAGCCAGAAAACAAAAACCTAGGGATGGGAGGCAAAAAGGGTCCTCGTTACTCTGAGCTCAACGAATCCGTCCAAAACCCTAATACTGCCTCTTTCCCCGATATTACCTTGACACCTATAAGGTTGCTAACGAAAATCGTTAATCCTAGTTTCATCCAATATGAAAACTTATGATATGTAGTATAGTAACACTACCATACAAGTACAATTGTTGTATACCTTTTTAAGGCCCTCCATATATGTACTTAACTACAAATTATAACATGTATACCATATGTATACGTAATACGGCAAGGTCCAAATCAATACCCCTCCTGTGCACTCACGTATACTCGTACATGTTTAGTACAGTGCACCCCCCGAGATATTGTATTGCTTGTGCAAGCTTTGTAGCTCAAGGTTTGAATTACACTACATAGGATGTTCACCTTTCGAATTTCAAAATTTAAATAAATTTTTTCTATGGAAAACATATCATGTGATTCTCCATTGTAATTTGTACCTGCTCCCAAAAAAATATTAATTTTTAAAAGCTTTTTTGTAATAAAAAATATTTTTTGAAGTATTTGACTTAAAAATTTGTTAAAAAGGCCGTATTAAATCAAAAAAATCTGAAAATTTCAAGATTGATAGGAAACATTCAATTCCATGCATGAAAAATATTACAAAATATATTTTGATAAATCTTGAAGGCTAAATTGTGTAGTTTGACTTTCCTACAAAGGAGTGGTACGTTTAAGGGTTAATCCACAGATTTTGATCACACTCATCAAGGATTTTAATCATGTCGATCATAAATTATTGTCATGGATTTTTGTCATGTATACACTTTATGGCAGTCAAAATACTCCCTCTTACTCACTTAATCCATGGATTTGCATCATAATGGAAGGAGTATTTTATTTTATTATCATATATTTTTAACTTTTATTTATTTTTAATTAAATTTTTTTATTTTAGTTTTAATGAATGAAAATATGTGAGAATCAAACCGGAGAGGCAAAGCAAAAGAAAGTCTGTTTTGTCGTGGTCTCTCTGTTGATAGTTACAAGGAACAAATACAAAAGAGAGGCGTCAGTTGCCTCATTTTTTAAATGCGAGTGACCATGCATAATCTTACCAAGCTAAAATACCTCTCTTGAGGACTCATATATTTTCTAATGGTACCATCTTCTTTGCATTTTGTAAAAATACAAAGATGAGGTTAACTAAAAAAGGTTAATAGATAATTTTCCCTAAATATTGAATGACTTCAATTCACTATCTTGAATGGTCATAAATAATGGTGGTTTTTTTACAGGTACCTCAACTAGTTTTTCAAATAAGACTCCAAATATTGGCCTATTAATTAAGGCTTTTGGGCATGGGACAAGGAGTATTTTTGAGTAAAATTACCTCTAGTCATATATCCTACTTGTCATGTAAATAAAGATTGCCATACACAACAAATCGGGTACTATAAACGATCATCGAATCTTCAATCAAAAACCAAACAAGAATGCATAACACTCACAAGACTTGAATTGGCGAAGAATGCCAAGTTGAGGAAGCTTCTCCACCTTCTATCCCCAAATCCTAATTGAATGAACAATACTAAATGGATGAAAAAATCCTAAACTAAAATAGATTACATAACTAACATAGTCTATACAATACACAGCCATCCGATGTGGTTTGGCCCTCGATGCCACATCACATGATATATTGGTGTTTGATAGAACCGTCTTTTCAAGGTTAAGTTCAATCTCTTAAGTGCTAAAATAGTTATATTTCTCACTTTGCCATATAAGGCTAATTAACATTGATGTAACTATAATTACAACAACAATTTTATAGTTCATCTTTGACAATGTGAACTTGTGCAATGTTCAAGCTTGAAGCCCTCAAATGAATTTCATATTGAAAGGCTATATGATTTCAGCACTGCAGTTGATGGACAAATTCAAATCCAGAACGTCAATGGTGAATTTGCAATGAAAAAAAAAAAAAAAAAAACTTGTATTAAAATTATGCATGATTCATATGGTACATGCTTCTAGTACAATGAAAAAAAAATGAAGAATCAACCATCTAACTCCACTTCTTGAAGTGACAATGCCCTAAGCTTGTTGTCAAGGTTGACTCCATTGATCATGAACTTAGACAACACCCACATCAGTAAAAATAAAAGCAAAATCATGAAATCTAGTTATCAGTATCAGCAACAACTGAACTAACTATCTAGCATTAAGAAAAAAGAAAAAGTAGTTGGGTTGGAAAAGGTTGGCGCCACATAACAAGTAAGAGCAAAAATTGAAATAGACAAATTGAAGCATAACAAGGAAGATCAAAATTTGGAAGAGCCAAGTTGAAGCATAACAAGTAAGAGCAAAAATTGGAAGAGACAAGTTGAAGCATAACAAGTAAGAGCATGCACAACTCTCTTCAACACAACACCTTCAACCCTAGAAATTGCTCAAGCGCAATCCAATCTCATTGTCCTCAAAAGCACCGCTTGTCCGACGTGGAAACACGCATATTTATGTACCGTTGAGTTACAACATCAAAGTGAGAGATTTGGCCACATCGACCAACAAGAGCACTGGTTCTCCCAATAGAGTTATCCGAAAACAAAAGAGAAGTTGAAGAGAAGTTGAGTTTGCATCCAATATTAACCCCTAAAGGACCGCGTTTTTTTCTTGTTTTTGAGCATCATTTTCACCTCTTTCTATTGATTTTCTTGTGAATCTTTTTTCTGCTCTTGATAGAAAATGCTCTTTCTATTGATTTTTTCGACCAATTTAACAATTTTTCCCATGTCTTCAAAGACGGTCAAAAAATATCCAAAAGGACTGCAATTTCATCTTTTCACTTCAAAAACTATAATCTTGCAACTTGTATAGTCAAATTCTATGAAAATTTTACCATGCACTCTCCTGATAATCTAAAAAAAGATCTTATGGTTAGAGTTGAATAATAATAAATTTTGAGGTTTATTTTGAGCCTTGCCCGCACTGCCCATTCTCCCCCAAAAAAACCCCCCTTTGCTCCATAACTTCCACTTAAAAAGTTGGAATCAAAAAAAAAAAAAAATCCCCATTTTTTTATTCATATACCAAATTCACATAATTCATTTCAAAAAATAAAATTAAAAATTGACACCGTGGGAACCTACCCGAACATTGAAATGTCCTAGTTAAAACAATTGGTCCTTTGGGGGTTAACAATTTTTGACAAACATTGCTCATAAATAGTCCCCATGGTCAAGTCTCTTGACTTGGAGGAACTAGTGATAACTCTCCTTTAGCATTGGGGAGGGCACGATGGCAGTTCCACACCCCATGGCAGTGTAAGGCCTTGCTTTAGATTATTCTCCAACTCACCATAGACTAATTTTGTAGTCTTTTTGAACTTAAAATGAGTTTAAGATGAGCAACCAACCACTACACTATCTCAACGAAGGCACATGGTAACCCTTAAACGTGCAAGGAGCCATGTAGGGTCATGTTTGATCATTTTTCAATCACATGTTGATTTTCAACTAGTTCTTAATTTCAAATGGAATTGGTCCCAACTAAGAAAGTGTGGGAGCTATCTTCTACTTCCTAGTCCAATTTAAAATTGCGTTTATTACAGCACTTTGAAAATCAGAACCCTCAAATTCCAATATTTATTGTAGAAAAAGTTTTTCAATCGAATTTTTTATTTTGTAAGCTCAAGAAGCGTGCCACTTACACCTTGTTGTTCATCACTATTATTTACATTTTCCCTAAAAATCTCATACAATTTAAGACATTTTTGAAATTACTATGATTGTAATAAGAAAAAAGCTTTGAAAAATTTTATAAAATTTATTTATAATTGAAAAATAATTATGAAAACTCAGTGTAAATTAGTTGAACAATAAATTATATGAGAAAAATATCAAAAAAATATAATATATTTTTAAAAGTGAGAAATTGATGAAATTTTGATTGGATAAATGTAGGATTAACCCCTAAACGTCCAACCGTCCAAAAAGTGGATGATGTACAGAATCAAACACAAGTTTCTCATCCATCATTGACTTTTTACAGTGTGGATTTTTTACTATATATTTTATGGGAAGTTAGCTTCATGCATGTGTGATCCAATTAGAAAGGGGATGATTTAAGAAATTTCTATGCCTCATTTCATGTTGTAGTGATTCATCCAAAATTTCAAAGATTTCAATGTAAAAGTGCTCTTAAAAAAGTCAACTCATAAAATTAAGCAACCCGAAAATCTCCAAAAATCACTACACTTAGAGTATTACATTTCAATCAATCGCAACAAATTTCATCCACAAATTGTCAATATCTTATTTGTAATCAAATTACAAATGAATTTTCAATTTCAAGTTTCAATTTTTATACAAAAATATTGGTGATAGCAATTGCAGATCTAACCGAATGAATAGAATCTAAAATTGATAATGTACAACTTTTATTCATACATCCAAGTTCAAAATATCCCTCTGCGTTGCACAATCTCAGCCGTGTTCCAAATTGAAGCATCCATTGCTACAATGTCTGAGCATGAACAATACTTGACGGGCAAATTACAGTGACCCCTTCAAGTGACGCCTTCATTTTGACTTTAAAATATCTTTTTGAATGGATATCTTGTGAGAGTTTTATTTTGAAGGGCCAAATAGCATTTGACGGGCACTGAAGACTTCAATTTGGAACACTGAACTCGTGTGTGCCCGACATAGAAGCAGTCTGCAATGATACGGCAACAACCACACTTTTGCATGCCACTGCGATTGGCACTGACTTTCCATTTATGAATGCAATTAATGATAGTACTGGCACTCTCTGAACCCTTTCCATCAATTGTAGTAAACGTACTCATTACAGATTCCAGAGTTCCTGTTCTGTACCTTCTCCTTTGTTCCAACTTGATCTCCATTATAGAAACAGATGCAATGTAGGTTGAGAGAAGCCTTCCGCATGAATATTCCAGATTAACGTACAATCTGCTGAACCACAATGCCGTAGCTAAAACATCTCAAAGACAAAATCCTACTTTAAAAATCAAATCCTGTCTACATGACCCTTTCCAGCATTTACACCTGAAACACATCACAAAAATCCCCAAGCCCTGATTGCAGGTTCTTTTGTACCATCTAATCCGTCTACTCTCAAGGCTGATGAAGACCTGCATACATTATTTGCAAACAGGTAGCTAAATGAAAATGTGAACATGTTGCGGAAGTTGAATGCAGTGACATTAGAAAAACTGTAAAAAGCTTATCTTATTTATTTTGATTACCTGTCCAGAGATTGTCATCACGAAATCTGGCAGTTGGAGGTCTCAGCCACTACACCCCCACTGATTTCATCAGCTTGACGGTGGATCCCAATGAACTGAGTCTCTGGTTTTACCACAAGTGAAAAAAAATCAGTTCAATTCGTTGAAAGATTTGCATCAAAAGATTGAGGCAATTAAACATATCAATTGAAGACTGCAAGAAATCTGACGAGAGTCAGTCTGATTCTCGCTATCTAAGGCAGTAGTAACGATTTATAATGTCTATGCTTCAGGCGACATAAAATTACAATAAATACAAGTGATTGTACCGACGCGATGCAACTTACCTCTGTTGGATACATATTGGAAGAAATTTCTTGTCAAAAAGATCCAGAGACGTGGTTCAAAATAGAATGTCCCGTGTCGTGTGCGACAAAACTGGTGAGCTGTAATCTAGCCCATGTGCTGCCACCTACAAGGATTGTGCAAACAACCTATTAATTCTGGAAAAAAATGACAAAAAGATTGCTTATATGACAGTAATAGGCCTGTAACCTCATTTTGGCAGGATAGCCACAATGAGAAATTCTAACATCAGCAAATAACAGATTTTCATAGCAACTATTTAACTTCGACAGCTTTAATAAGTCTATGTGCAAGATAAAGCGCAATTAATTTTTACTGTACCATATTGGTAAGAGCAGCATATCTTTCCCTGCTAAGAAACAAAGGCTTGCCTCTCCGCAACTCAAGGTCCTGTTGTGCAAAATGGAAAATCAATGCCAAAGCCATTAGGAAGGAAATTTATTTCAAGTTCAGACAACCTTGACAAATATACACGGAAAATTCCATCAGAACACAAGAATACCGGCAGATATGATAACAAAGATATGATTGAGATCCCCTATAACAAGCTAAGAATTCAGCCCTCCTATGGAATAGGACAAAACAAACCTCTTCCCCAAACGCATCAAGATATGGTGATGGCCACATAGCTTGCCGTCCACATCGTTGCAATAAAATATTGGTCCTCTGCGGAAAAACATACATAATTCATTCAAGATTATATTCCATGTAACTCAGAAGAAAAACGTAACAAATAATTGGAGAATGACCAAGACATATCCTTTACCCATTACAATGGATCAGAGAAATGTCCAAGCCCAAATTTCAAAAATAACTCAATTTCCAATTTTCAACTATTATTCAGTGTCAAAAATAATTCAAAATTCAATGTCTCCCACCCGTAGGTTCAAAAATTCAACACCAATCGTGAAACAACAATTCTACACGTCTACTAATCGAGGGCTTTCAATAGCAACAAGAAAATGACAAGGGACTTCACAATCTTGAATATGGCGTAGGCCAAAGTAGACCACATAGAATTAGTTTCTAATAGGTAAAGTAATACACAAGAGGGTCAAGTATAATTACCCGCAACATCAAAAAGATTCCAATTCCTGCACCGCATTTCAAAGAGTGTCTGGTGCATTCCCCTTGTCTGTTGACACTGTCGGTGTAAATAACTAGTAATCAGCTTTGTAGCGAGGAAAAGTAAATAAAAATCCTAAAGAACTCACAATTTGCAGAATGCCACCATCATAATAATCTACTGAAAATGCATAGCAACATAAACCGAGAAGATCCCTTGCACAATCTAGGCAATAGATCAACGCTGAAGTAGCCATATTAATCTAAGAATGCCAGCAGCGAAGCCATTCCAAGCCTAACATTGGTGAGATAATGAGAGAAAATTGGTAAAGAACCAACAAGGGAAGATCATTTTTTCGATTTCAACACATGAATATTACGAAACTTATAAACCGGGTGCATGAACGTCTACATTCTGTAACAGCCATTTCAAAACATTGGCATTTCAGAACTCAGCCAAAATAGCTTAAGGGTAACAGAGTTGCTAGGTAGAAAAGTTGCAAGACTGACCTGCAACAGGGGCGTGAACTAACTGCACAACAGAGAGCTCCACACAGTAGGCAAAGAGCAGGCTTATCAGGAACCGTCTTACAACAAGGGCACCGTTCTTTCACATACCTGCACCAGAAATCCTTTGGTCAGTCACTGTTGACGATACACCAACAGGACTCAATCTATCCAATCTTTTAAGGTCTTGGAAAGGGCAGAACTTATCAATCCCTCTGAAGAACCTGCTGAGGTAATCTCCTTTACAGATTGAAAGAAAGAATCCTCGGAGACAAACAAGAAAAAGAAATACATAATGGCAGCTTCACAGTTTATTTATACTACTCGTTCAGGAGTTATTATCTAGAGATTCAACACATTAATCGTGGTTAAATTTACATTGTAAGAGTGTGATACCAGAGCTTGTAAGATTATTACCGTTGCATGAGATCTTGGAATAAATATGGAAGCTGCATCAATTTCAAAGGAGACGCTGTGGTTACTCGTGGGCTATATTGGATGCCTCGGAGACCACTGTCAGTCATAACATGCTTGCACCAGGCTTGAACAAGAGCTGCATCCTGCTCAAAAATCTTTTCCAATGGAGGAATTAGAAAGACACTTTCCAGCTGATCCAATTGCTCCATCTCCAATAGTACCTGATTCTCTACATCTTTTAAGTCAACAGAAGCCAACTCAGCCCCTGTTGACTGTATATGACCCTGAGGAAGTTCCCATTGATGAGCTCTAGCCACTGGAAGTACTTGCGAGGCACCGGACATTAGATTTTGTAAAAGATAACATCGGCGTAGGAAAGGCAAAGTACAGCGTCGAATAAGACCCAAAGAAGGCTCTGAAGTGTGAGGAACATTACTGTCCTCAGAGGAAGACTCAAGAACCGTTCCAGCCAACCCTTTCTGTACTGCTGCAATAAATGCTCGCGCTGATGGTGTCAATTCTACGTCTGTTGCTGCGAACGAACCAAGCTGCGCTATAATCTGCAAGAAATAAACCTCATGAAAATCTTTAAAATCCATAAGAAAGTAATGACGAAGAGTGTGCATCAGAAGGATTACTATATATATATATATATATATATATATATATATATATATATATATATATATATATAGTCAACGTCGCAAGCGACCTTCGAATATGAGAGGATAACCAAAAAATGGGTAGGAAACATTAAATATCTATATTAAACGATAGGTTGGCCAGTGCCAGAGTCCGGCACAACGGTTCCAGCAGCGGAACCGTCCTTGCGTGTGTGTGAGCACGGTCTGTATTATATAATAGATATGCATAAATGGTCATAAGAGAAAGTACCTGGACGATAGACACCAGATAGAAGAGATGAACAAGTGCTGTAAATGGTGCACCATTTGCAGGAAACGGCAAAGGCAGGCAGAAAAGCAGCCATGTGAACGACGAAAAGGCATCGTGAACCAGAACTGGATCAGCCAATCTCTTCCACAACTGCACGTCTACAGAATCATTGTACTTTTCTAAATACTGCAAAAGAGTGGAGTAATTGCCTGCAAGTAAAAGAGCAATTAATGTCACTAATTAAGAATGCTTGCAATAACAATTCTTGACGGAAAAAATATCAAAATTTTCATAATATGACCACAGCAAACAAAGTAGATCCTCTCATAACAATTCATTATTACTCCCTCTGTCCCATAACAAGCTTCCTGTTTGCTCAAACTACTATTCCTACTGGTTGAGGGTCCCCAACATTGTGCTCAGGGTCCCACACCATTGGACTAGTTAGTATTTCTATTTTGGGGGTTGAGGAAGCTTAATATGGGACAGAGTACTATCAGGGCATTCAAATAATCATTTGACCACTCTTACGAACATTTTTCCTATGAACCATTCCTATTTGCTCTCACAACTACGTCAGTTCAAGCTCAGTGTAACAAAATAACTGCAATGCTTACTTCTGATTTTTCAGCCTGTCATAGCTTCTAAGGACATAGAGGAAAAAAAGGAGAAACATAAATGTCTTTACTCTAAAACAACCATATTGTGAGCAGAAGTTAATCAAATACAGAAATTTGGCACTGAAAAATAAGAATCGCCAAAATGAAAGTGACCTATTCTACGTATTTAGAAGCCTCGGAATATGTAGCTTACCCTTGATGCCATTTGTATGCATATCCCTGGATACGCCATTAACGATTGAGTCCAACAATAGTTGCATTCCCCTTGCCCGAAGTAACACAGCTTGTCGACTCTGACTTTGTGTGGCTTTAGCAGCATGAAGTAGGAGAGGTAATACTGAACCGTGTGATGCCTCACTCATCTCCACTAATGCCATTAATCCATTGTCAGTATTCACAGACAACTTCTGACTACGAGCAGCCAACTCTGCAGACATAAGGGAATATCTAAAGACGTCCCAAAGAAGTAGCCCTTGATGTACATGACCTTGACCAGAGCTTTGTGAAGTAAAGAGATCCTTCTCGGTATAAAACAAACCACAAAGTCGTTTTGCAAGATCCTCAAGAACTCCCTTAATAGTATCAGGAAGCTGTGGATCGGCTACTTTACGAAATTCTGATCTGGAAACTAATTCTTCAGCCTTTACAAGCAGTCGCAAAGCATGGTCCACCTGTAATACTGGAGGACTGGAAGAAACACCGCTGGTAAGTTGAGCCACGCTTTGAGTTTTCAAAGTACTGTTCAATCCTGTTTGGCCAGGCAAGACCGGTAGAATCGCATTGGCTAGTCGGCGGCAAACTGGACAGAGAAACTCCCCCTGCCATGAATTTTTCGGTGAATACATAAATTTGTTAGCAAGTACTCAACAGTAGATGGAATGTTCAAAGAAGCCAAGCACAATACAAAAACCATGTCAGTTGAGCTGAGCTATAACATTGACCATCTCAAGAAAAGGGATAGTTACTGCCGAATGTATGTGAATGAGCCATACCATTTCAAGGTCCACTATCTGTACGCCTTCAAATAAAGCCCTGTTATAGAATCTGAAAACCAAACGATGCAATAATATCAGTCAAAGACAGCAACAATCTGATCAAACAGCAACAAAAGTGAAGACAGATCCCTTGACATTCGTCACAAGTGTCTGGCCCAACAACTTGCAGATTAAAGGGTATGATTGCTTCACATAAAATCTCTTAGCGGCTACCCAGGACTCAGGTATCCAGTACCTCTGCAAAAGAGAGGAAAAGTAGCGGTCGCGGCACTCTTTGTGCATTGCATGGCCACAGGCAGACATATGGATACCCACTGCGTCATTGCTTTTGGAACGAGTAGATTCAGCCATTGCCAAGGAAATCCTGGCGGTTGCTCTCCTGCTTCGAGTAACACCTTCTCTTCCTTGTTCTGGGCCTGCTTGCCTAGGAGACTCGTTTCTTCCAGAACGAGTCCGTTCTTGAGGACGAGACTCTCCTCGAGACACAGCTGTAGCTACATACTCCGCTAGAACAGTTGCAACTGCCACGTCTCTGTTTGTAGTACTCTCTTCTTGATCAGCTCTGCTGTCATTGTCCTCCCACCAATTCACATCCACAATCCCTGCAATGTAGAAAACCTTATTCTCCATCAGCAATATTGTTTCACCTCTCACAGCGTACAAAGTGTTGCAATGAATGCAAGGTGTTGACAAAAAGAATGGCCTTTTGGCAGGAAAGAGAACCATCGTTCCCAAATATTTGTCCAGATTCAACTGAAAAATATCCAAGGAGCATCCTAAACCTACCAGCCCCTTTCAACATATATTTATAACTAAGCAATGCGGATTATCATGTTTGCATTCAGCCACTGGATAAAACTGGAAAATGGTTGAAAACTGAACAATGGTTCCACAAACCTGCTGCTTCACTGGTCCCAGCTTCACTGTTATTTTCAGTTTCGGTAAACTCGCTAGATTCAACTTCTTCCGATTCTGTGTCTGCAGCTGTTGCAGCTGTTGCATCCCAGTTCCATAGAAACTCAGGGGTCACACGAAGAGGATTACGAATACCAGGTCCATTTCTTAATAGCTCCAGTAAGTCCTCACCATCCAGCAGGCGAGTACGAGTCTGAGTATCCCCTAAAGCTTCTTGTATCCACTGCCAAAGCTCGGCTGTACTGTGCAGATATCTCGTCCCATCTGAGCCAGTGGCAGTGCTGGCTCCATCAGAAATATCGCCGTTTCTCTCTACATGTTCTTGCAGCGTAACCAGGCTACGCTCCCAGGACGGAGTATGTTTCTCCGCGATCGCAAGCAGCTTTGATCTCTGCCAAGAAAGGAGTTGAATAATGATTTTCAGAACCGACTAAGCTAGACCAAAAAGGCTGTTGAAAATGAACTAATTAACGCGAAGTTCACAGATAATCATTAAGAGATTACCGTAGATGGGAAGGAGTGAAGTTTAAATGAACAAGGAAGACCCCTAGATAGCAAGGCGAGCAATGAAAATTAGACTGTAAAAAGGAAAGTTGAATAAATGAGAAGTCCGTTACATAATCGAGAGTAAAAAGGAAAGAAAAATAAAATTTACTAAAGGACCATAAGCCAAAAAATTATTCACTAAACATGTACTACTCTCAACTGGTGAAGGAAACCCCGCGGAGAGTCAAGATGTGAGTATGAAACGCAGACGAGTACTAGAATTACCTGAATAAGAACCAAGAAACACAAGGGACTTGAACTTGTTGCATCTCGACAGAGTGCACAATGAGTTACTTGAACATCCTCGAACAACTCATCGCTTCCAGCCCCGGACTCCTTGGGTCGTTTTGCCTCTGTTTCGTCACCTTTCACTGTACCACTGCTCTCCTCTGTTGGTTTGTAATTGGTCACAAACCTTTCTTGTGCAGCTCTCATTTTTGCCTAAGATAACACATGTATTAACACCAATACTTAGCAATTCTGTTTTAAACAACAATTGTGCGATACATGGACCATAAATGTTTCACAGCTATGAGCAGACGTTCAACATTCAAGAACCACGTCTTAAACTGACAATTGGCTTTAACACGTTTAAAGTGATCCTTGCTAATGACAAGAACGCGCTGGTGCTCTAGGATAATTAATGCAATACACCAAGATAACCGATCTTACCATGGCAGCAGCCTGACGCTCCCGGGCAATAGCTCTCCGCCTATCAGACTCAGAGACTGAGATGTCGTCCTTAAAATTGATGTCTCCGACTCCACTAGACTTCGATGTGGTGCCAACAGAGACACGAAGAATCTCTGGGGCAAGTGACTCAATCTCATACATACAGCGCCTGTCCAATTCTGCGAAACTTCTTAACAGTTTCTTTATCAAATTTCCAAAACCGAAAGATCCTGCTTCATCGACTCCATCATTACCTCGTTTTCGCAAAAGCAACACTAACAAAGATAGCATACTCTGAGGCTCTGGCATCACAGTGGCATCTGCTCTTCCCACAGCTACTCTTTCAATGCAGCGGAGTAGCAGTGGTGGCTGGTCTTCAATATTGCTGCTACTTGAGTAATTGGATCCAGCACCACTCTTACCTCCTGATTTGCTCTGAACCTTACAGACATCTAGGGCTAGAGCAAGCAGATGAAGAGCGTGCAGAAAAAGTTCCATAGTGGATGGGTCCTCAATGTAGGCTGCATGAAATAAAATAGAACGCAGCATATCGTGAATTCGAGAAGTGGTGATCAACCGTCCCAAACCCTGTAAAGCCGCAAATGGCTGCGACCAACGAGGAAGTTGCAGAAATACAGCAGGTGCTCTACATGCTCTCAAATAACGTTCCTCTGCTGATTGAAGCTCCCGAGGACTCCATCGTGGATGATAAAGGTCCAGCTCACGCCAGCATTCTTCCCTCAACACATACTTACCCTGTACGTACATAAATAAGGGCTGATTAACTCCAATACAACATCCATATACAGAATAGCAACATTAATATACAGAATAGCAACATTAATACCACAGGTTAATGTTGCAAGACTTCAATCCAAATTATATTACTATTTGAAGCTCCAAACTGAGCCACAATGTGACAGTCTATCACCACAAGTCACTAACTATTTAGACACATCAAACAATCTTATTTCGACCTTGAAAGGTAGTAGATGTAACATGAGTGACAATTATATCCTGAATCGAATAACCTGATTTGTAGAATTCAATTTAATACATAAAACTAAAACTTGTAGATTATTAACTTCATGATCTCTGTATCCGAATAAAAAGATCACAAAGAAAATAATATACGGAAATAACAAAAATATGGGAGTAAAGAGAAGGACTTAGCAAATTTTCAAAAAGATGAGAACCCTTTTAAGAGACTACAAACTAGTAAAAAGACAACATACTGAATATATGATTAAAAGAAATATCACAACTAGTGATGTTTAACCCTTAACTGCCCAATTCGTCCATTTTTTTGGACGATGTACAAAACGACCAGCTCTTTTCTCATCGGTCATGCACTTTTGGCAGTGTAGATTTTTAACAAAATATTTTATGGGAAGTTAGCTTCATGCATGTGTGAACCGATTCACACCTGCGGGGATGATTTGTGAAATTTTTATGCCTCATTTCATTTTGCAGTAATTCACCAAAAATTTCTAAGATCTTAGTTCAAAACGAATCAAAAGTACTTTTGAAAAAATCAACTCATAAAACTAAGCAACCAAAAAATCTCCAAAAATCACTACACTTAGAGTATTACATTTCAACCCATCACAAAAAATTTCATCCACAGTTTGTCAATATCTTATTGGTAATCGAATTAAAAAAGAAATTGGAATTTGAAGTTTCAAATTTTATATAAAAATATTGGTGATTGCAATCATAGATCTAACCGTATGGATAGAATCTAAAATTCATAATGTACAACTTTTATTCATACATTAAGTTCAAAATATCCCTCTTAGTTGCATTTTATAATGCATCTTTGTAATTCTCCAAATCTGGAGAGGGCTGTGGGCATTTAGGGGTTAACTAAGGTAGACGCACAAATTCCCAAAGCTGCTTCAAAACCAACACCCCTTTAATTCTTCCGCATAACTCTTCCAATTTGCAGAATATACGACAGAGCTTAATGTTGGTATTAACCCTTAAGCATGCAAGGAGCCCCGTGGGGCCATGTTTGATCGTTTTTCAGTCCAACGTTGATTTTCACCTAGTTCCTAAATTCAAATGAAATTGGTCCTAACTAAGAAAGTGTGGGAGTTGTCTTCTACTTTCTACTAAATTGTTAAAATTGCGTTTTTTACAGCACTTTAAAGCTCAGAGCCCTAAAATTCCAATATACACTGCAAAAAAAGTTTTCAATTGAATTTCTTTTTATGTGAGCTCGAGAAGCATGCAACCTACAACTTGTTGTTCATCACTATTATTTACACATTTTCTAAAAAATCGTACTATTTTGGGCATTTTTGTAATTACTATGGCTATTACAAGAGAAAAAATTTGAAAAATCTTATAAAATTCATTTTCATTTAAATAATTATGAAAAAATCAGTGTAAATCAGTTTAAGAATAAATTATATGAGAAAAATACCAAAAGAATATAATACATTTTAAAATGTGAGAAATTGATGAGGTTTGACCGGATAAATGTAGTGTGGACGTTTAAGGGTTAAGAATTCTGAACAGCACTTTGAACCCTCATAACTATTCTTGCAGTATCTTTATGATGAATACCCGATTGCGTTAGATCCGGTTGTGTCAAATCCTTAAAATGCATGCCTGGTACCCACGTGCAGTGCTAGAGCAAAAGGAAAGACTCACCTGCTGCATTCCAGAAGGGTTGCAATATGTTGCAACGGCGTCCAAGCATTCTTGCAAATGCTTGCTGTCTTGTAATCGTGGAGGTAGAGCTTTCAGTAGCGAACTGTGGGTAGCATCTCCAACAGCTAGTCTTTGTACCAACTCCCGCCGTAGAGCCATCTTCTCGGTCATTCCACAAAAACCCCGTTCAGAAACCAGCCTGATGAAGAGAATGAGAAGCTCTTGTGCCAAAGTAACCTGGTATCTGAAAGCCAGAGCAATAACAGTCAGCCTTCATGGCAGTTGGCTATCACAAACAAGAACACCAAAACTATGCCCAACAAATATAGCAGGATATGTCACCATTAACCAATAGCTTCAGAAAGTAGCTAAAGTTAAGATCGGAGGTTTGAGCATATTCTATCCTTTCCCCCATCAGTAAAATTGAGATATTGGTGTAAGAGCAGGTCGTACTCATTAGAATGCCAAAGTGGAAGGTTGAAGTAGTCAGAGAGTGAGAATCGAGCTATAATTCGCTCCACAAAACTTTCGCAAGGTGAAATTACGGAGCAACATTGAAGAAGGAACAAGTCCAGCTCCAGACTATCTTCGCACCTGAGAACAGCGATAGGTTCACATGTCATGATTGAATCATATCTCAAGACGGTTTCACCAGCCTAGAGAATACTTTTGCGGAAGTAAACTATTTATTCAAATTTGCATGGCAGAAACACCCCTTTCATTAGCATGTATGAACAGAGCCAGCTGATATACACCATACACTATTTAAGTCAGAGCAGGGGGTATGAAAAGGCTACTGAAGCACAAGGGCTAACCATCTACATGTTAGAGCCACTGCATTATTTAAGATTCAGAGCAGAAAAACAGCAGTGAATTACCAATGCACAGTATGGTAAACCTCGCATAATGCGATGGTTGCGTGGCCGTTGCGTCGCCACATACCAGCCTGGACTTGTGCGCACAGAACTTGCAAACGAAGTGGATGCTCCATCACAACAGCAGCAAATCCTGGCACACGAAACTTTTCTGGAAGAATTTCTCCCAAGAACGAATTCTCCCCATCACTGAGTAGAGTTTTTTCTTTTCCAGAAGATTCCTCCTGTTTAGGTCGATAGAAGTCAAGTGCTCTATGGAGTAGCAGTGCAAGCATACGATGTAATGGGATATGAAAAGAGACATCCTGCCGACTAACATCGAACTCCACTACTGGCCACTCGTTGCCCTCACCAAGCTGGCCTAAAATAGTTGATGATGCTAATGCTTCAGGTCCCATCCACCATTCTGCAGCTCTACTGTCCCAGCCTTCACGAGAGACCTAAGAGACACATAATCTCAAGAATTAAAAGCCTACAACAAACTGATGCCAAAACAAACATTTGAGACATTAGCACTGTGTACGAGGAACCCAGGGAGGGAAAATAAAATAAAATTCACCCCACCTGCATTTCAACATCCATATCAGCAGTTTGGTTTCCCGCACTTGTGCCCACAACAGCTTGCTCCAGAGGAACCTCTGGCCACACTCGTGGCTCAAGAGGAACTCGTCGACGTCGCAGCCATTCCCGAATTTGCCCACCAGCAGTCTGAGTTGGAGAGTCTCTAACTCCTCTACCCCCTCTACCTCGCCATCTAGGGCTCCTTCGGTGACTTTGCATAGAACTGGAATCAGTAGCCAGCTGCCCTGACTTCTTTGCCTCCCTAGCTGCATCTATAGCCAGCCAGATATCAAGTACCTGAGCACACTCATCAATAAGCCATACCAAAGCAGCTGGCACAAGCGTTCCTGCAATCAATTCCATTCCAGATTCTTTTTTCCCTCTCTGCTGTAGATTGGATTCCGTTGATTTACGATCAGTAGAATCAGCAGCGAGTACAGCATCACACATGTCTACATCTAACTCTGACCCGGTTCCTGTACCAACAGCCCCTGAATTCGAATTCAGCAAACTATCCACTGCATTGACATCCTTGCTAGAAAAGGCGTCACCGCTTAGGCTGTCCAAAGCTCCCTGGAAATAACCCTGAGAATCGGACATTAAATCGTCCTTAAACCGTGCATCTGGGTTGCTGGAGGCCGCAGCTCCGGCAACAAACAGAGGATGAATATATGCCATATGATACTCTAATGAATAGGCTGAGCCCCAGTCCTCAGTTTCTTCTTCCACATGAATATTTGTCATTCGCCTGTGTGGATACATGCCTTGAATAAATGCGAGAAAATGCAGCCAAGCTCTAGTGAGTTCAGGTCGTCTCTGTGCAACATGTTGTGACACCTCCAAGTGGGTCATGACGTATCTGATATCTTCTATAATTCGGTAATAATGCCGCTTCACCTTACTTACCTGCACAAAAAGAACTGGAGTGGCTTAGTGAATGCCCTAGCAGTAACGCATGGCAGATGCATACCAAGGAATATGCGAAGTTTCATGTATAAATCAAAGCCAAAAACTAGTAACCTACAAGGAAATCTTTTTTTTTAAAAGGGACAACACAACAACACAACACAAATCCTCTTCTTACAAGAAACTAAAAGACTGGTTTAAAATGTAAATAGCGTACATTTTCGGGGAAAAATATACTCTGGGCGTGTTCATTAAAAACAAGAGTAGCCGATGAACAACTGCAGAGAAGGTGGGCAACGACATACCGATATGCGGCCGTCCTCCCCAACACAAGCACAGAAGAACTCTTTTAATGTATCAAATAGCATGTCCAAGAGACCAGACTCCATCACCAACTTAGGTGTGAGAGTTGGAACCGTAAAAATCTGTACAGAGAAACTATTGACTATGGCATGTTCACGATATCTGCTCCTCATAGAAGGTCCAGCTCTTGTAGTATCCTCTTGCATGGCGTCACGCAAACACAGTGGATAATGTAAGATGAATGTCTGCGCAAAAGTGTGTTTGAAGTTGGTGTCCCCTAAAAGCTTGTACAAAAGCTCGTGGAGGGAGATAACACATCGTTTCGGTAAAAAACACTCTGTGCTCATCAAAGTATCCAACAGTCCTAAGCTTCTATTGCCTACAATTTCTGCAGTAAAAGCCAGCATGGATTCGCCGAAACTGCAGAATTCCAGCAACATCTCAATACACACCACTGATAATTGGCATGCGACTTTCTCTTGCACGGATTGATCATCCCACTTCTTTCCCCTATTTTCCGCCACCGCTTCTGCTGCCTTTAGAGTATATACCCACTGAAGTAAGAGAGCTTTGAGTACTGGAGTAGCTGCTTCGATAAGAGAAGACGGTAAAGGTGTCACCTGTCCAGGACCACTATGTTTAAAGCAAAATCCTGATTGTTTCCAAGCAGTCACATCTCCACAGTCACAGCAACCCCCACCAGTGCGGATCATGGAATAGTCATGAGTGGCGTGATTTCCATTCTGAAAGCACGGCACACAAATAGCACAGGTAGGGTCGTGTTCACAGGTACGACATCTGTAAGCAATATCATTGCGACCCCAAACTGCTCCACACACACCTCTGATGCTTCCAGTCCCCTGTCCCGCAGCTGCCAAGACCGCCTGCGGTTCCCCCTGGAACATGACCCACTGCACCCATTTCAGCGCATCCCTACATTGGTTCTGAAATTCCTTCCGTGTTCCGGGTCCTTGAACTTCATCTGCTCCCGGTAAAGAAACCTCTTGAACTTCTTCTGGTCCAGGAACTAGCGCAGCGATGAGCACTGGAAGTTGAGGTCTGAGCTCTTTCACATAATCGACAACTCCTTCCTTACCTCTTTCCAAGTATTCTGAAGGTACTCCGCACCTTATCAACCTCTGCAAGCACACAGCCCAATAGTATCCAACATCAAATCTCGGAATCCAAATTAGCATTCCTGACTAGCTGCATTCTCAAACCATAAGATGTCCAACCAACCTAGTGACTTCCTCCGTCCCAATGGATTCAACACGAAAAAAATTTATCCCATCCCATCCATCCCAAACCGTCTTTCCTATTCCATCATATTCACTCATCAAAACAGAGACAAAACGGCCACGGATCCAAATTTTGCAATAAACCTAAAGGGCGATAACAAATCCACAAATCCTCACTCCATTCGAAGTTGTTCAACCCATGCTCTTGACCTAACTAGAAAATGGATGTCATCACCGGTCACTTCAGGTTTTAGGGCGGCCAATCGGAATACCATTAAACATGAGGACCTACTAAAATGCATCAATTAGGACCATGGCGAATACGATTTTATCCTTTCGTCCAATCCAGAAACATTCCCTCCACAGAAAGCATAATCACAAAAAAAAATTGGCAGCTAACGAATTACACAAATTTCCTAGAATCTTCGATCCACATCAATTCGCCATAAATCTGCACATCAATTCCACACATAAAAAATAGCATGAAGAAAACCTACATGTAAAATGCCAGCATCGCTAGAGATTGCCAAGACGGGCGAAGTGTCACTGCTCGTGGACGTGCCGCCCGTGGCGGTGCTGGCACCGGCGGAGCCACTCCCCGACGTGTTATTATTCAACGTCACTTGATTCAGCCCGTCCATCGCGCCTTCCTCCCTTGCCCTTTCCCTTAATCCCTTGCCCTTGCCCCTTGCTCTTCATACATAGAAAACCATAACCATCACCAAAAGGCTCATCTCGAGCTCGCGCGCGACACTCATCCTTTCTGCTTTCTGCCTCGTCTGTCCTCGCTCAAATCCTCTGCGGAATCCAGCTCCTTATAAGGAATTGTACAAGAAGGAAGGCTATGAAACTGCCGGAGAGCGGGCTTCAAGCGGCCCTATAATACTGCTACAGCGATGGCGTGAAGATGCTTCAAAAGCAAAAAGAATAGCAACAACAACAACCGATGACATTGCTGAACCAAGGCTCTTGAATGGACCTGACCGGCCCGGGTTCCGATGGAAACGCCAGGTGTTCCCTCACCCGGCGTTTCGCCGGGTCTTCGCAAGAATCATCCACCAAAATCCCGAGGGAATGTAGATTCCAGCCCCGAACATGTAATAACATATATTCGGGTTATTGAGATCCCTTTATAAATCCACGAGTCCCCAAGAAAATGAATGGTAAGGTAACTATACCTAAAAGGGAGCATTTATCTTAAAGCGTGCATATCTATTAGAGTGTGACATTTCAGCTGTGAAATGTCACACTGCAGTAGATATGCATGCTTTAAGGTAAATGCTCCCTTTCAGATATAGTTATCTTAGGTTTTGTTCATTCATGCATTGAAGGGTTGTTAGTGCTACTAGCACGAAAGATTTTTTATTTTATTTTTAAAGAAGGTAGTATTATCTAAGAATTGTCTCAAATTTTGGCTATTGAAGATTGAATTTTCACTGGAAAGTAGGAAAAAAATCAGTGACAACAAAAACTAACAAAACATTTAGTAGCCTTCATGCCTACTGCCTTTCTTTCATGCACTCTGCTCATCACCTTGAGCCTCCACACGTCCACTTAATTACTGATGAAGTATTGTAGAGTGTGGAATATTCCACACCATCTACTATAGAACCAAGGCAGTGACAGTGCATGTTACTGAATGTTATGTAAAAGAAATTTTATTTTTCATAATCGATTTGCAAAAATAGCAATTGTACGGTCTTGTGTGTGTATATATATATATATATATATATATATATATATACGCCCTATGTCCCATATTAAGCTTCTTCAATGCCTTTCCAATTTGTCCTATATAAAGTTTCATGTTAGCTCAGGGTCCACACCATTTGTAATATGGCATGCCATTTAGTGTCTTTTATCACACCTAAATAGAGATTTAATTGTTGCAATAGTATTAAAATCCTTTTTCACTACAATTGTAAAGAATTTTAATTTTTTATCTTTTAATGATTTTTATAATTTATGCAATATAACACTTGAATTTTATAGTTCAATAACATCTTTGGTACTTTAGTGTTGAAGAAACAATTTAATTTTTGAAGCTTCACATAAATGGATATAGAAGTTGTAACTAACAAACTCAAATTGACAATTAATTCATATTAAAGGTGTCTGATTAGGTAAATTTAAATGATTGTATTAAGCTAACAAACAATCAAAGGTTTGTAAATAAAAAGTTGTAAAGTTGTAATGAAAATTAATAATATTTACATTACAACACACACAAGGTCCAATATTAATTTATTGAATTATAACAGCTTTTATCCTAAAGAGACAAGCCTATAATCACAATGAGAAGCTTCTATTATATTTACTTTTTAAAACATATTTTTCCATTATAATTGAATGAGAATATTTTATTATTATACACATGTGATATCACATGCCTTCTATAAAAAAAATTAAAAATTGTCTATAGAGATTTGGAATTATCATGAACAATTTATTTTTTTTGGGTTTTTTTACTAAATAAAGAATACAATCCAAAAATTTAAAATTTGGACTATTGATATAAATTATATTACAAAAATAAAAATAGTGCAAATCAAATTTCTATGCCCATTCTATATTTCAAAAATAAAAATGAGGGCCGAGAAACAAGGTAACTTATTTTTCTAATCAATCAATCAATTTTAAGATGTTCTTAGAATTTAAAGTGGAAACTAACTTGATAAGACTCATTCTATTACCGATAGTTAAGTTAAAGTGTAAAAGAATAATTTTAATAACAAAAATTAGAAATAAAAACAAGAAACTAGAAAATGCCAAGTGCACAATGTGATAATCCGTTCGTGACCATTATTTTAGAATTGGAGCATCGTGAAAATTTCAATAATAAATCAAATGGCTCGATTTGGCATAATGACATGGCAAGGCCATTAACAATACTTCACCTAAAAGAGTGTATGAATTCCATCGATCTTTTGTCATATATATATATATATATATATATATATATATCTATGTATGTATGTATGTATGTATATGTATATGTATATATGTTGGAGATTGTCATCCGACAAATGTTTTTTTTCAATGTCATCCTTTCAAGGTTAAGATGATAAAACTATTGCTAGAATAACCTCATTATACTAAACAACCCCCAATATAATAGTAATATGTTTTATGTAAGGTTCACAAAGTCGAATCACCACAATGAAGGTTCATAGAGCAAAATACACTCAATGCAATGAAAAAAAAACTATTCCCTATGTTTGGAAATAACTATCCTATTTATATTTTAAAAAATCAAATTAACGTTGTTTTTGCCACACAAAAAATCCGTCTTGATACTTGAAAAGTTGGAGGTAACATTACCTTTCGAAGAAGTGGCTCTTTGTGGAAAACAAATTCATGATAAAACCCATTTAAATTATGAAAATACATGATTTTTGAATTGCAACTTATAGTATTTGAATTCATTTCGAATTCCTTAAAATTCATAATAAAACCCAATTGAAAATCTTATGAGTTTGCAAAACAATCCGCCCCATTTGAAGTGGAAAGGGCTCACATTTGAAGTATAAAGCATAGAATAATTATTTAAGGACAAAAAATGCCAAAAAATAGGACAATAATTTATGGACAGAGGAAGTATAAGCAAACAAATATGTACAAAATGTCGTGATCTCTTTGATTGTTTACGCAATCTCAATAGTTGTTTATGCACAATAAACAACTCTTTTCAGTTTTGTGACCCCAAGGCATCATTGCAAGGCCTCTCGAAACTCAAACTCCCCACTCCGTCTTATGCTTCTAAGAGCATCTCCACTAGCACTCTAGATTGCACTCTGAAGGTCATTTGAAAAGGTAGACCTCACCATGTAGTTCCCCCACCAACATCACTCAATTAGACTCTTGAAAATAGTAAGTGAGCCACTCACAAGTCACCACACATGGATTGTGCAATTATAATGTGCAATTAAGAAGAGAAGATACATTAGTAAGAGTGATTTTGAGGGCCCTGATTTTTTAGTGGATTATCCAGTGTCACGGGCCACATAAATTGTTCACCAACCCAATCTCATCCATTTTTTCATAGCGAGAGCCGTATCCAGAGTGCTAGTGGAGATGCTCTTATAATGGTGAACTTATGCTACAAACAATTGACTCGTTCAAGAATTTACGAACAATGGCTCTTTCTCTTGGCATTGGCACCATGACCCAGTGTGTGCAATATAATTATAGGTCTCAATTCAGGGTACAAGCATATGTACAAGTCCTCTAGAAATTCATGAATATGTGTAAGGTACGAGTTTGACTGGTGCACACATGCTGGCTTTGCACTGTCAGGATGGACAAAATTGAAAAATCTTCCATGACTAATACCGTACCCAGACATCAGGTCATGATGTATAATTAAGCTTTTTTTCGCCCAAATGATGCAAATATTTTCTAAGATTTTGTGGCTATCATAACATTCTTTAGCTAGTAAGGTAACTATACCTTAAAGCGTTCACCTTACCAACTGAGCCTATTTACACACATAAAACAGAAAATATTTTCAGTGGGTCTTAATAGCAAGTTCAAGAGGATTCCAACACACTTTAGCATGCATTATTTGGACACCGTATGAATAAGTTATGAATTTCCAAAGTGTTGACTATAGGTTGACCTTAAAGCGACCCTAAATTCTAATGTTTAGATTGTGCACATTCTCATCAACAGTAGGGTGTTAGAATCTACTTATTATGGAAGATTGAGCTATGGACGCTTTAAGGAAATGGTCGTTTTTAGATATAGTTACCTTATTGCAACATACCCTTTTACTTGTGCAACATCTGAACAGGGAATTGATGATGAGGAACATGTAAAAACCATTAAGAAACAGAAGTTTGTTGAGCTGCCAAGCCACCTTTAGTTAACCCTTAAAGGTCCAGAGAGCCCTTTCCGACCAATATTATACAACAATATTCCATTGTGTTTGGCATGGTTCCACACCTCCTATGGGTTAAAGTGAAGTTTTAATTCACGTCAACATGATTTTAGTGAGCTATTGGGGTCTCAATTTGGAACTTTTTATTTATCAAATGTCAAATATACGCCAACGTATCTACTATCCCCATCAGCCCTTTAAGGATTAAAAATGACTTTGATTCTCCAAAAGATTACACCGATTCTAACCTACGATGTACGATGATGATTCCCAAGGGTGAACAATGGGACTCTTAAAGAATGTTATGATTCTTTAAGATTGTATTTTTCACCATAGAATTTTTGAAAAAAATAATCTCCTATAGATTTGGGCTTCTCTTTTATAAACTTTTTTTTTAAAAACTTTTTAGGTACGTTAAATGTAATTAACTTAGGGGAAGCAAATTCCCCTGGCGTGCAGAGGAAGCCATCACTCTTTTGATGAGACTGTTGGAGTGGACATGTTGGACCGCCAGTTTCAAAAGCAGCCGTGTTAATGGAAAAAGAGCCCATCTTACTTAAAGTTGTGGAAAAGGATCAATTGCCTTACGTGGCGAATAATTGTGACACTGTAGAATGGCCTTAAAAGCGCCCATTTAAGATGCTGTGTTTGGAAATTTTGAAAATTGATTTGGGATTATTTTGTGTAATGAAGTGATAAAATTATTTTTTAAATAAAAAATGGAATCGAATCAATATTTTGAAAATGAAGCACATCCCACAAAAAGATGGTTTTTTGTTTTTTTTTTTTTTAAACACAAAAAATATTATGGATCATAACATAGAAGCTCCAATTCCACCCATATGTAGAAACCTTGGACTGAATCATAAGTGGTTGTTTTAGGTTCTTTGGAGATTACAAATGGTCAATTTTAGGTTCTTTTCGGTAGTAGTTGTTGAGGTCACCTGCTTGATTAGAATGTAAGGTGGGCAGTTATGGAGCATTATACCTTAGCTTGAGATTTTCAACCATGTTTCTATAAAAGTGGCCTCATACATAAAGGCTTTCAATTTCTAAAAACTTGACATTATATTTTTTGGGTGACGTAGGGATTACATAAGGAATGTGCACCCATAACCATTACTACCGTAGTACCATGGCTGGATCACTACTCCACAGACGAATATTTAATCTTTTTTGAAAAATAAGGATCGTTCCCCCCAAAAGTTATTTCTTGATTTTCATTTATGAGAAAAAAAAAGAGATTTAAAATGGCCCAAAGTAGCTTAGAGATATCAAAATATAGCTAAAATTAATTTATTCTATTTTCGTTTTTTGGTACTCATAATTTCCGGTTATTTACGATTGTTTTTTTGGAATTATTTTTTGACGACCCAACTATAGTATCACGGTAATAGTGATTGAGTGTAGTTATTATTATTGTTATTATCAAACACACATTATTTTAATGGATCTTATTCGCAAATGGAAAGAGATTAGCGTGCATTTATTGAATATTGCATGAATAAGTTACAGATTTTCAAAGTGATGAACATTGGTGTACCACAAATTGATCTTTCGTTATATTGTTTAGATGGTAGACTTCTTCATTATCAACATCTTCATTCTAGGTAAGAATCTATGGATAGGGGCAATTCTGGATGCACATACCTTATGAAGTGATTACTTACACTCTTCATTCTATTAAGTGTAGACAATAATATTTTGATACCACTAAATTGATTTAGTTGTTGCGTTGTGGTGGTGGGTATGCAATTATTGTGGTCCCTCCAAAAGCTATGGTCTTCCCAAAATTTTGTGGCTTTCATAGGTTCAATTTAAAGGCAACATTATTTTTAAATCATTATTTTTAAAACCACGCTAGCCTTTTGTTCTTTGTTCTTTGTTTATTGTTCTTCTTGGTTTCAATGTAATTTTATTTATTTGCAACCAAATGAAAAATCCCATTCCTGTCTATTTTTAAAAATAATAATTTTAATTAAACTGATTCTAGATTATTTTGTAAAATCCAGACCAATGGTCAACCATCGACCCTTTTTTAAATTAATTATTTTTGTATAATTAAAAAATTAAGTCAAAATTCACTTTACCTGTAAGTTTCAAGAGATAATTAATTCATTGCTACAATAGTATCGGTATGTTCTAAACATTTAATATAGAGTTTTAAGTGTTTTGTTTTTACTCATATTCATTGCTTTCAAAAAAAACAAAATAGTAAACATTTTAGAATTAAGCAGATCTACAATTACCCACTTTATTGCAAAATATTTGACCCACATTATTATTAAACAATAGTCTAGTTTATTATTATTATTATTAAATTTTAAATCATCATTTTCAATTGCTAGTAACATAAAATAAATTTCCTTGCAAAAAAGCTTAAGAGAATGGTTTAGGTGTTTTCACCTGAACCATTAACGGTCTGGCCTATGACCACAAAATCATGCTTTACCTGTCACACTCAATTTTCCCACTGTTAAAGAAGATAAGAATTCAATTTTATTTTTTTGGTAAATGAAGCCATGAATTTTTCATAAATTTTGGTGAAAATTTGAATGTACTAAGAAATTCCAATTCTTTCACCAAAGGTGTAAATCACAATGAAGAAAAGTACAATAAATGAAAATCACCCGTGTATCTATATTTAGAAAAACCGTTACATCATGGTAATATCCACCAAACTTGCAACTCCAATAAACCACTCAGTTTTGAGATTTTTCCAAGAATTCAAAGTGGAGTAGAAACTAAACTTGGTAAGCTTCATTTTGTAAGTTAGGCTCAAATGCAATAGAACTCATTCTCATGGTCTGAATTTAGTTTAAGTGGGAAACAACAGAAAATTCAAAATACACTACATGATGAACTGTTTTTACTGCTCCATGCAAAATCCAAAAATAACTTGAATCACCTTAATTTAACTTGACGAGGTCGCATGACCAACGAAGAGCCTTCGCAAAAAGAATTGGATGAAAATTCCTTCATATACTTTGTGATACTTCAGTTCACTTTTGAAAGGTTACATCCATCTCCCATTATATGGTAGGAACGACGTTTAATCGCTTGGGAGGCCAAAAAATGGCTTATGAATGTAACTCACTGTTCAATTCCAACTGCTACATGGATGGTTTTCATCCATTTTTTGGTGAAAGATTTTTGTTGGTCATGCTACCTCTTCAAATTAAATTCAGATCATTCAAGCTATTTTTTGATTTTATATGGGTCCCAACTACAAAAAGAGTTGTAAAAATGGTTCACCGTGTAGCGTATTTTGGATTTTTCTACTTTTTCCCACTTAAACTAAACTTAGGCCATGAAATTGAGTTCTATTGCATTTGAGCTTAACTAAGAAAATGAAGTTTACCAAATCCATTTTCTACTCCACTTTGAAGTTTTGAAAAACTCTGCAAATTGAGTGTTTTATTGGAGTTACAAGTTTGACAAATATTACCATGGTGTAGGAAAAAAAACCTAAATTTGCATTCCCTATAATGTTCTTCATTGTAATTTACACCTTTGGTAAAAAAATTGGAATTTTTGAGTACATTTTGTAATTGATATGAATTTTCTTTACAATCACTTCAAAAATCATAGTAATTTCAAATTTTCACCAAAACTTGCGAAAAAAATCATGGTTTGTAGTAGACACATGGCTTCATCTAGTAAGAATATAAATTTGAATTTGTAATCTTATTTATAGTTGCAAAATTGAGTGACAGGTACAGCTTGATTCCGTGGTCATGGGTTAACTGAATGACATCAGACATGAAGTATTTTTAATCTTTTTTTTATTTTTATTTTTCATCATGCAAAATGAAATCCTTGTCGTGGGGTAGTGCTGGAGTGTCCTTCATGCAGAATAGAAGCTCCATATCAATCAGGCAGATGACAAATTCCACCCCTTAGAATCTTGGTGGGGTCATGTATTTCATTGTATTTCATAGTCTTTCATCACAAGGCAACAGACCATTTCAATAAGAATGCACAAAGATACGGATACCGTGAAGGAGAATGCACCAATACCAATTTTTTGGGGCGAAATAGCGCCAGATTGTACCAGAAAAAAATCAATCCGGTTAAAAAATGGCCAAAAACCATGAAGTTTTTCGTCATAAATTTTCAAATCAAAAGGATATATTGGATGAAATCGTCAGATTGTGGTTGAAAACAAAATTATGGTTATGTGATATTTTCTATCCAATATGTGGATGAATGTTGAAATATGGAGCATCGTTACAACATTTTATATCGCTACTTTGGCACTTCATGAAAAATGAAAAATAAATGCTAAAGTTAGCATTTGGTAGTTCATACATGCATCTCTACCACCAACTTTGAATTGTTCCTTGAAGGTCATCCAAAAATTACAAGGCATACTATGTACTTCTCCACCAACATCACTCAATTAGACTTTGAAAATAATAGTAAGCAAGCCACTCACTAGTCACCACGCATGGATTGTGCAATCATGATCATGTGCAATTAAGAAGAGAATATACACTACAATAGCTTGAATAGTTTTGAGGGCCCTAAACTGGGTTGGTGTACTTAGTGTCTCATTCTAAATAAATTGTTGACTCAATCCATGCATCTAGCAGCTTGGGTAGCTTTTTGTTTAATAATTAATTAAAGTGCAAAAAACAGTTAGGTAACACAAAAAATAATATATTAAAATTAGGTTGTAACATAAAAATAACATATTAAACCGCTGCCCTTTTAATATTTAATATTTTTTTGGGCAAACTAGGTTAGTAATTTCCTATAAATTTAGGCACCCCTTTAATTTTAAATTTTTGACCAAGCTGCAAGAAGCTACAATAACTATGAAGGAGAGTGCATAAAGATACTGATACCATGAAGGACTTAGAACGCACAAATACTTTAGCAATTAAAGTTTGTTAGTTCCTAACACTAGCAGAAAGGTGTACTTGGAGCACCGAGTTACAAAGTGAGAGTATGGCGTCTCAACTCCTAAGTACCCTTGTTCTACTAGTGTGAGGTATCTCGTAGACGGGATCAACTACTGCGTGGTGCGAGTGCAATAAATTCTCAAAGGATTCCCGAAAAATTCGCTGACATCAACAAATTTTTTTCCTAAATTCCAAATTCTAAACCCTAAATCCTAAATCCGAAACCCCAATTCTAGACCCTAAATTCTAAATTCTAAACCCGAAATCCAAAACCCTAACCCCAAAACTGCCACGTGGTACAAAATATCCCAAGAATATTTTGCATCTGCACTCATTGCACCCCGCACCTCCAAATTCCACACCACACAGTAGCCAACCCCCTTATGGATACTTAAAAGTTTGTTGACCTTATTGCAACACATTTGAGATTCTAAAATCTGAATGTTATTGAGCAATTAGTTACTCCTACCTCAGGGCCGCTTTACACTAGGAGTCAAGCCCGTGTTGATGTGTAAAAGGTACGAAATCCTTGCTTTTCATCGATCAAAAGTTTGAAATTGGGCCCAACCCCTTTATACCAGGAGTCTAGGCCAATGCAATCAAAACATTTTTTAC
Source organism: Pohlia nutans (assembly GCA_022496805.1). NCBI lineage: Eukaryota > Viridiplantae > Streptophyta > Bryopsida > Bryales > Mniaceae > Pohlia > Pohlia nutans. Next base: position 8,182,735 of record CM040085.1, on the reverse strand, counting down.
ATTAAAACCGACAAGCACTCTCGGTGAGTGTTGAAAGTGGACTTTGCATTTCATCCCCTCTCACTCCCATTGATGGGCTACGTGACTGGTTGCTTTGTGGAAGTTTTCTAATTATATCTATTGGATCGCTCTATCGAGGTGTGTATGAAAGTGCTCTGCGCTATTTTTATCGGTGGAGAGCAAGATTCAAGGAGCCGCCCAACTCTGCATGGAAGGAGGCTCTAAGGCTAAAATAGGTTGGTTTTTGTTGCATTGGGCCCAAGAACAACAAGCTCGACTCCTAAATGTAAAGCGGCCTTTAGCTGCCCAACAGTTGCCAGAAAGATCGGTTGTGCACTTGTGCCTCATAGCTCTATTTTTTAACATTCTTTTTTCTTTTATTTTGGGAAACAGACTGAAAAACATCATAACATAATAGAGCAATTGATGAAGTCCCCCTTTTTATAATTAGCAAGTTACTTGCATCTAGGGTCATTGTCTTCATGAGCATAAACGTAAGCATGGGCAGTGTTAACTTTCAACAAATGAATTACCATGGGGACCTACAAAAATGGGACAACTGAAGTTCTAGGGCATGGCTCTTGAAAGGAGAACCACCTTCTGTCAATGGTACAACCTGTTATAGAAGATGAAAACTAGATCTTATTGAAAAATGCTCATTTGATCCAATTCCAGAACATAACATTCAATAGCCTTTGTGACTGCTACCTTCCCTAACAGAATGATGTGGAATATCCCACATCATTTCATCCCCCCAATGAAATGATGTGGGATATTCCACATCACATCAGTAGCTATGGGGGCAGGTGGCATTAAGCAAGAGCAATCAACCATGGTGAATAGTAATGAAAAGCACTCAATCACAATTCAACAGTGCTTTGTAGTTGTTTATTTGATTGAATAGTCCATTCAATTACAAATCACTGGTCACTCCATATATAAAGGCGGATGAAACTAAAAAGCACCCTCTTGGAAGGCTACTGAATGTTATGAAGGGGGCATCCCAAACTGCTCTATTATGTTATGATTTATGTGCCGGTTGGTTTCATTTCCAACGGACAAAACGTATAAAAATGTTCATGCCAGATAACTTGGGCCAGGACATGACTGTTTCAGCTTTGCTATCCAATCCTCATCACAAGTTCTACAGTTGTACTGGAAGTGATAATATTGCATGGCAGCCATGCAGCTCTTTCAAGGCAAATTCCCTGCATCACATTCTTCTACCTACCCAAGCTTACCCTCAAAAAATGGGTTCCTGTACAGATACAATAACTGCACAAATAGTATACCGTACCCGGCCGTCACGGTCTGCAAAATATGATTAGAAGAAGAGAAGCCCATATTTTCTATAGTGAAAAAGAGAATCTGAGAGAATATCCATAATATTTAGGCAGTTTTTAAAATTATTTGGCATCACCTGTCGATCTTGACGGTCGGGTACGGTACAATTACTTCAAGTGTTATTATTTCCATAGGATCTCATAACATTCCTGAATTGCTTTGGCTTGGTCTCTCTTCTATAGGAATTTTTTTGAGTTGGAGGTTTACAATGTTGTTGTAGAAGTATCATTTCTTTTGTTGATGAATGATGCTTCTATAGTAGCGTTGTAGAGAAGGGACCCAACCAAAGTTATTCAATGATGTTATGCATAAGGTCGACATACCCATTACCATCCGTTTAACAATTTTGCCCGCATATATCGATAGTGTACATTTGTATTCTAGAATGTACACTATCAATACATGTGGAAAGAATTGAGTGTTGGATGGTAATGGATATGGGTACCTGCAAGGTTTGAAATCCACTACTTGTTGTAGTTTTGTTTATTGGTGCACAAGTATTCGTTATGGATTTCTAGAATGTAATTTGCTCTCGAATTTGGGGTTTTATCCTTATTTGACCTTTACTTGTGGATATTTTAAAACCAATAGGAGGCTACACACAAGGACCTTTTGGCCACACTACCCACATATCACTAGTTTTTTTTTCCATCTCATAGCCCTACTTACACAAATTTTAATATTCAATCTTAAATTAAGTTAAATACACCTAATTTAGACACTTTAAGAATTAAATATAGTTTTTGTTGTTAAACTAGCAAAATATTTTGAAAATTCTTGTCAACAATTACAACGAGATTCTAATGTAGCCAAAATTGCTATATTCAGACATTATAAACAACAATCATAAAGGTTCAAGATTTTTTTGATAGATAACCTAGTATGAACACAAGTTTTGATGTTAATTTTGCGCACATTTTCAAATTCAATATATACTCATCATCAAAATTATCTTGGTGTCCATGTGAAGACTCTGTTTGAATTAGGTAAATTGGCTTTATATGACGCGTGAGTAGAGCAGAGTTGGTGAGGTTGATATTTCTATTTCTAAACCTTGTATATTAGCCAAGACCTAAATTTTGCCAACCAAAAGAAGTTTGGGTGGTATCCAAAAGAAAAATATCATCTAAGAGTGGTTTGGCTAGCAAATGTTTTCCGATGTCAAATCAAGACCTTAAGTTCTAACAATAAAGTTGAGGATAGTAGCCATTTATGGAAATGCTCTTAGAGCATGTGCACGCTTCTTCTCAATTCACCCTTTGACTACTATCATTACATCCAAAATTTGGTGTCACAAGCTTTCGTCTCCACACCCTTGAACTACTACTCGTATCCCTCTATAGTTGGTCAACCAATCACATTCACTATACATGGGTAATCATTATTGTCCATCAATCTAGGATGAAATATCTTCTTAAACTTAGGTATAGAGGAACATATTGAGGGCTCTCTACATTGTGCTCATGAATATATAGTGTCTTTCTTCCTCCATAAATATGCAAGCTAAATATACTGGTAATCACTTTTATCACTTTTCAGATTCATGAGAGAATTCAATGGTACTATAGGGTGCGCATACTCTTAGTCAACAAGATTTTTGAACTTTGCAAATTTTATTCCTATTTTGAAATACTTTACTTCCAATGTGCACATAACACAAAAAACATGCCAAGTTGAGCACAACTCCAATATGGTAGTAACTACTTATCCGAATCATAAAACTTAATCCCTAAAGGACCTTCACTATGTATCTGGAAGAATTCCAAAAACTGTGTAAATGGACCCCTTTGAAGCAAAACATGATTAATAGCAAATCTAAACCAAAATTCAACCATTGAAAGTTTCATTAGTGAGATTATACCATCCAAAGTTGGTTGATTTAACAATTTTTGATCCTACCCGGGAGAGATAATTTTCTTTGAAATTATTGAAATCGGTAGTTTAGACTTCAGTTTTGAGAGAAGTAATATTGTACTTTGATTACAAATGATTGAGATCAGATGACCTACATTAGTGCAAAATTAGAGAGGAATTTGGGATCATTTGGCCAACTCTTGCCCACTATTAGAAATTTGACCTTTGTGGCTGCATAATTTTTGATCCGTAAATCTGCCCAAGATGAAAATTAAATTCCCCAAAATATCTATTACCAAAAATATTGTAAAAAATCATGATTAAACGTAACTTCATAATGAGCTACCCAAACTCCCAAAATTTGGCCTGGTTTTGAGGGGCTAAAAGTAATCTCTTGTAATTGTTACGAAGCGCGATCTCCTGCCTAATGTCAAGCCTAGGAATAACCCCATTGATCAACCCGAGTTCACTTTGGTCTCCTAATTGAGTTAACCGAAAACAGATGATGTGTTTGGACTCCCTAAAATCGTGGAAATGGGAATTTGTGTGGTGTTTGAGTGTAACCGAAAACAAAAGCGAGGTTTTAAAACTTCAGTTCTCCATGGACTTCGGATTATGTCAGAATCCCATAATAGATGAAAATACAAGCAGTTGTGAAAAGCGTGGAGGCTAGGCTGGCTGGCTCTTCTGTGAGTGAGCTGGAATCAAGGCTCAATACAAGAGGTCTGACAGGTGGGATTAAAAGAACTGCTGTACATGTTTTTAAAAGTAAAGCCTGGAGGCCGAGAGAAGGATGAAAGGAACTTGCAAGTGGCATTCTTCAACCAACGCAACTACTGACAAAAAACTCCTCTTAGAATGAGTTTTGCAGTCTTTTTGACGGCAAAACTAGTTCACACTCCTTTCTATTTTGAATTCTTGGGAAACCATGCCAGTTTGCTTGGCTGCCTTAGATACGGGTCAGACTAACCTCACATAACATGTATTTTCTCTTCTTTTCGGTTAACTCTAATGTCCCACTCAAATAAGCCCATGGCTTCATTCAATCCATTGTAATGGCAAATGAAAACGTAACGTTTATCATGGAAAATAGTTTCATCTATTTAAAAAATTTGATCCCGAATTTTATTTCAGATGAATCAAATTATGTCAGGATGACTAAATTTCTAACCACCAACCACAAAATAGAGACAAATTATTATTATAACCACCTGTCAACATGACATGACTAAAATCTAAGATCTCAAATGAATCCTTTTCTTTTGATTAGATTTGGACTTTCACCCATCCCGTCATCCCATTATCTTCACCTTCGTAGCTTTTCGAGCAAGAACAGAGATAAAATTCTTGAATACGAAGGTGCTAATTTCTCTACAATAACATTATTGTTCAATTGAAGATCAACAATGTTATTGTTGATGAATATGGCATTAGGATCTAAATACATCCAAAAAAATTCAATCTGAAGTACCGTATAATTGAATTTCAAGTTCCATTTTACATATTCTCAGTACAGCTCGGATGTGCCTGACAAACTCGTCTTCCAAAAACCAACAGTAGTGCAAGGCAGCAATATAGGTACCGTAACAGGCATTGATTCGAAGCTGCCAGACGGCTCCAAAGTCGGTTCCGTTTCTGATAAACACATTCAGCAGCTGAACCCCATGAGAAATGAGGTGCAAACATGAGGATTCAACAGCCAAATTCTAATGATATTAGCTAGTTTCAAACCCACTAGATATTGAAGTCGGTCAGAATCCAAAGATTCTTAGGACACCTGTTCTTGTGCTGAAAGCAGAAAGAGTACAATACTTTTGCTGCTGGGCAATAGTATGTCTGATCCAACTCCTCTATGAGTGACATAAATTCGCACTTAAAAGCGCAAAGGGCATTCTTCGGGTGATCTGTTCAGAAACAGAGATTGTTTTGTTCAAAGCCTGTTTTGCACGAGGTGTAAAAGTGAAGATCCTCAGAGAATTCCACTGCAAGAAAATACTTGAAAATCTTGAGCGCCATTCCATCCACAAATTGGGAAATGTATAGACACTTATGTCTACTCCATTTCTAGAATATCATCACTGCATGTTTGAAACCGTAAACCCAGGCCCAGGTGTCCTGTTGCTGTTGGACAGAACCAGCAGGTGACATTGGGTCCCAAAGCCTGCATGACAAGAAGAGTACAAGATAATCATTCTATTGCACATTGGTAGGTATTAGAAGAAGTAATTTGGTACCCTGCAATTAACATTTAACAAGTCTTAGGCAACAGGGGAAGTGGTTGAGCCCGTCACACTCGCAGCAACAACGGTCTTAACAAAAACGAGCCAACGTGCCACACAAAAAAGAGATAAAGCAGGCAGAAAAATATAATCACCCAACCACCCTGTGCAATCACAAGAACTCAGAATTTAACGTTGCATACCAAGGATTGTTCACAGATGTATTTCAGGGTATCCTCACAAGATCAAACAAGGAAGATGCCATTCGTCTAAAGCTGAACACGGCAGGAAATAAATCAGATGTAGCAGGAACGCAGGGCAGAACTTACAGTTACTAAATTGGTAAAAACGCCTACATCATATGGATGCCGATAATGATGCCCTGCCTTTTCTGCAAGCCATTTAGCCCGTACACCTTCATGATACTGCCCATTACAACGCACCATCTTTTGTTAGTGCAAATGCCAAAGATATCGAACAAGGTATCAACTAGGTCAGATCTGCAATAATTGAATAAGCCTGTGTCCTAGGTAATACTGCTACACTGAAGTGTATGTATACGCTCTATTTGAGCATCACCTGACAATATTGTGATAAAAGCAGTAAAAATTCTCAACAACTTAAGTAGTCAACATAGGAGAGCCTTGGAGGTGGAACCTCGATAGTAGTCTTGTTGTGCAAGAGTAAAAGGAAATGCCATGTCATCAAGACCCCTACTGCAATCAATACAGGCACCAAAATAACCGCACAGATCACCTGCATACATACAGAATTTGAGTGATTTACTTAAGTCCAAGATTTTTATCAATTTGGAACAAAGACTAGGAGCCAATAACCAGAATAAGCTTCATGTCGTGAGGGATGAAAACTCCCGAATAAAAATGCACTTCGTCACTGATCAGAAGGCAATGAATTTGATTACAAAACAATACATGGAGACGATTATTAAAAAACATGAGCTTAACACAATAAGAAACATGTAAGGACTTACTCTTGTAAGTGCTGAAGATGCAACAGATGCACTTAACATCTTTGCATCTGCACCCTCTGGCACCTCTTCTCCTAAAGTGTGAATAAAGTGCGTTCCTAACAGGATCTTCACCACAAAAATACGAAACCCTTAGTCCTTAAACATTACACTTCTTGGTCCATCTAACAAAGATAATGCAGGCATCTGACGACTAACTCAGGTTAAGTCCCCATGAAACAAGAAAGGGTGGAAGCGTACCATGGACTGTAAACTTGCACCCACTACATACAGGACAAAGAGGAAGAAGGCTTTGTAATTGTTGTGGCCGACACAATTGTTGATCCATACACAATGGTGATCCTGTCCGACCACACATGGAGAGGTTACTCATTAACACCACACGCATCACATACCATGGCACACGCTCTAGGTCAGAAAAAACTTCCAATCCCACAATAATTACCTCTTGAAGAAGAGATATATTGTGCCCATATTACCATGGTACAAGCACATGCAATATAAAGGCACGCTAATATCACGAAATACCTTGCAAGTTAGCAACCCCAAATATCCAGTTGAGTAAGAACACGTCTCTACTTATTTATGAGCACTGTTAAAACAAAGACTGACAGCTTGAAAGATTGAGCATTAATATTACCATACGGAGTACACATCGTTTGCAAACCCGGCAATGGTGAGCTCGAGGTGGCTTATACTGTTCACACTTTTGGCAGTACCGATCTCCACCCTGCAATGAATTTCACACAAGGACATCAGTTACAAAAGTAGCTACTTGTCTCTTGCTTAAGGGACGAATCTGTACTCAGACTGAATCCCTTCAGTGAACTATACATGTTACTTATCCTACCTTCCCCACAGGAAGTTCCAGAACACGTCATACTTATCTCTGTTAATATCTATGCTCCAAGTAAAAATCGATCAGTAGCTCTACAAATTATTACCTGGTTATTCCAGAGAGCAATATAGACATCCAATCTGACAGTAATGTTCAAGATGGAATATAAGATGGGAATTACGAAGCACTTGTATAGAGCAAAATAGGTTAACATCCAACCAATATGGGAAGCAGTGATAGAGATATGACAAGTTTGAATAATCTGTGGAAAGTAAAGAAAGGCACCGGAAAGACCTTGCGCTTGACCTCCTGCAGTGCAACGCCTTCGTCCTCCAGATCAGGTAGGTAGGATGACGGAATGTAGCCAGGATCACGTACCACTGCTAAAGTGTAGGACAGCAAAGCCATAGTGCACAAGACGGTCAAGAGGGCTACATTGGCGAACCCAGACGTTGTACTTACATTCAACCAGGGATGTATGACAAGCACAACTACTGTATGGTACACAAACCCTATAATGAGCAGGACGACTACCACGGGCACCGACACAAATCTCCAGAAACCCATCGCTGCTTCCACTCTACTACTACTTCCACTGTACGCTTTCTGACTCGTGTTGAAAAAGACGAATTCAGCATTCCCATGTGGAGTAATCTTCATGGACTGAAAACCACGGCTCGGCTACTGCTATCTCCAAGACATAGAACCACACCTCATCAAACACTCAAGAAGGTGTTTCTGCTGTTTCTTGTATTCAATGATTTGAGCTGGAACCACATATGATCTTGCTCTCTACTAAGGCCTACCGCTACGTTAAGGCCGATCCTTCGACCTTATAAACACGACTTTAGCAAAAATATTATTCATGCCTTCAACCAATCTATCTGAACATGACTCTCGAAATTCTGATGTTGACGAAAATTCGTGCTGCAGTTGACATTGATACACACAAAAAGACTGCACACACAAAAAAGACACAGTTAGGCTAGTATGTCAACACTTAAAAAGCTGATCAAAATGGCAACCTCTAACTCAAAATAAAAGAAGCAAAAGAGTGGCACCCTAATCGACGAGGTCTCACTCAATTATGCCAAAGGTGGTAACAACCCGAACAGTGATCGCAGCGTGAAACCCGAGGTCACGTAGGAATGCGATCGCCAACTATTTTCTAGGGTCGTCAAAAGCAAAAGCTCTATCCAGGACGTACACAATTATAGAGCTGCAAACTGTCATTTCGTTTCAAAAAACAATCCGCTATAATTGTAGGTTCTAACAACACCATCGCCCCCAAAATGAGCTCAAACCGAGATTCACGATTTCCATCGCATCTCACTATTGATACAAACAATCTAGTGGTTAAAAATAGTCACCATTCAACAGCGAGCCTTCGGAATCGAAACCAAGCCGACACGGATCGACGGCCGCACAAACGAGAGAGAGAGAGATCCCCGGCCTCAGCATGCGCCACAAAACCCTCCAAACCCTACCGACGCAAACTATAAAAAACACAGAGCTCGCTCACTGTTGCAGAGACTATAGGGAGAAAAAGCGCACTCCGTCACAGGAAATGAAAAATGATGTGGGGAATGATAAAAAAATCCAACAAAACTAGAGGATTACAGGAACGCGAGTGAGGGATCATGCGCAAGATGATTGCGCAGGGAAGGTGCGGCGATGGACGCACCCAACGAAGGCAAACTTGGAGCTGCACATGATGCACGAATGCGGTGTGACGAACAATGCGCCGGTCCAAATGAGATCCCCAAATTGTCCAGATGCTCATTCAGGTCTCCATCTGCTTGGCTCCTCACTTGGAGGCGTTCATTATCCTGCGTCCAAAGTTCAAACGAAACAAGTAAGGGGCCCCTTCCATGAATCGGTGGGGGTCCTACACTGAATAGGGATTTTCAGGGGACCATACTAATTTATCGACATTTCACACTGGTAATTTCATTTTTATTGTTTCTGCCCCACCAGGGGAGAGACTACGGAAACACTTCGTTTTTGAGGAGTTACTAGGAATTATACGCCTGGATAATAAAAAGAAGTTGTAAAAATATATATGGGGTAAATACTAAGACAGATACTTCACGACTAGCCGCTTGTTTTCTGACACAAATAGTTAAACAATCACTATTTATTATTATTATTATTATTATTATTATTATTATTATTATTATTATTATTATTATTATTATTATTATTATTATTTCTTTCAAGTAGTCCGTTTTTTAACCACGGTAATTTTTACAGGGTAAATCCTTTTAATTTTTGGGTCCCCTTAAAACCCCTATTCAATGTAGAAAGCTGGAAGCTACGGATGCACCACCAAAATGGGTGAATCCAGGAGTATGGTTTCCATTCTTATGGAATGGGTGGACAATGGGTGGTTCTTGAGACCTCGGTTCTTATCTTCTAGCGGCTTTCACACGTCCGATCTTCACATGAAAGCTTGTCCTAACTATTCCAAAACTAAAAAATAAAAAAATCTTAAAGTATCTGTTTTGACATAAAGTTTAACATTTTTTTGAATCGACTCATAAAATTAAGCAACCAAAACAACTCAAGAAATCACTACGTTTAGAATATTACATTTCAACCCATCACAAAAAAATTCATCCACAGTTTGTCAATATCTTATTGGTAACCGAATTATAAAAGAAATTGGAATTTGAAGTTTCAAATTTTATATAAAAATATTGGTGATTGCAATCATAGATCTAAATGTATGGATAGAGTCTAAAATTCATAATGTACAACTTTTATTCATGCATCATGTTCAAAATATCCTTATTAAGGCCACTTTATACTAGGATCCGGGTTCAAGAAAACCCTAAAATTAAGCAATCCTATTGTTGAGAGCTGAAACTTGGACCTAAAGGCTATATACTAGGGTTCAAGACTAAGATGCTCATCCAAGTCCCAAAATGATGTGGTGCCTAAGTGGCATAGTTTTGGAGGAAAAACCTTGGATCCATGCATTGGACCCAAGGCTTAAAAGGGGAGCACCGGTTTTGAGAAACAAATTCCTCCCCTTGGGTCCAATTGCAAGTTCAACTCAAGTGGAAAGGTGAGATTTCTCAAGTTCAATAAATGGGTTAATTGGACCCCACGAGAATTGAACCCGAATCCTAGTGTAAAATGCCCTTAGTTGCATTTTATAATGCATATTTGCAATTCTCCAAATCTGGAGAGAGCTGAGGGCATTTAGGGGTTAAGTAAATGGAACAACGTGTTTTGAAATTAATTGGAGAAAATTTATTTGAATAATCAGCAGGTGGAAGTCTGAGTATTGGAAGGGATTACCGTACGTGGAAGGCAGGGTTGGCAGAAAATAATTCCCCAAAAAAATGCCAAATAAATAAATAAATTTATTAAGTATTTTGTCGAAGTTGACAAAAATGAAGTCAACAAAAAGCCGAAAAAAATGAAAAGCCGAAATTGGATGAAAACATAACACTCAATGAAAATCGTAGACAAAAAATAAAATAAAACGTTCAGCCTCCGGAAAAAAATTAATGTTAGCTATTAATAGCCAATTTATTAATAATTACTTTTGAAAGTGCCGACCTCCACTGTTTCAACTTTTATTAATTATTCGACATGAAAGTGCCAACCCTGCCTTCCACGTACAATATACTCCCAGAAAATGTAAGCACGTGGTTGATGTATTATTTTCTTCGACATTTGTACAGGACCGAGTGACGGCCATAATTAAAATTAATTTTTGCATAAGACTCAGAAAGAAAAAATATTTTATAATTAGAAAATAAATGTTAAAAATATGCATACATTTGCAAACTTCATAGAGGAATTAGTAACAAACCAGTTGTCAAAACATATAAATATCATGTCAAGCATTGAGATGATGTTCCAAATGATGTAATTGAAGAATGTTGTGGAATTGATATAATTGATAGAAACATAATCCAGTCAATACCAAGCTTTGGGGGAGCTCAAGGCATGCTTTGGAAGGCATGTGCAGTCACAAATGATAGAAAAGGGTCAATTTTTAGTCAATTCGGTTTTGGTTTCTTTGTAGTGATCCTTTTTCCTCAATTCACCCCTTGATCACTATCATCACATTCAAAATTTGGTATGACAAACTATCGTCTCCACATCCTTGAACTACTATGTATGCCTCTATGTATTCCATGAACCATTCACAATCACAATTATACATGGGTGATCGTTATTGTTCATCAATCAAGGCAACCTAATAAATGAAGGCAACCAAGTAAAAAAATTACAACAAATTGACCTTGGCCTTGATTTCAAAGTTTAAACCAACTTCAATAATAGTGATTGTTCTCAATAGTAAAAATTGGCAGTTTTAGGTGTATCTTTATTAGGGCCAATTTATACTACGGATCAAGAAGTTGTCCCGTGCCCCTCTAGAATATGTGATTGGCCTATGAACTTGTCTCAAAATGACTTGGGTTTACATTACCGAGAAAAAAGAAAACGACCACCGGCATCGAGGTTCCCAGACGGCCTATTAAGTGGCCTAGTGGACAATGTTTTATGGTCCAAGTTGTTTTGTGATTGGTCAAAGAATGACCATGTACCAAAAAAAGAGTGAGCTAATTTTTTAATGTATGCATAATATAAGATTCTTAAGAGTGCCCCTGTTCACCTTTGCATCTCACTGTAATTTTGTCAGGGAATAGCATCCAAGTGGAGAATAAGGTCATCGCAGAACTAAAACGTAACAGTGTGTGAGCATAGTTATTTCACTTTTATAATATTATAAGGCCGTCCCATGTACAATACCACATGAGGAAAAAGGTGTGATCCCCAAAGTGCTTAAGAACCTTATGAATGTTCAACAGTAACTACACCAACATTGGACCAAAAAATAGAAATAAAAATAAAAAATAAAAAATAAAAAAAAATAAAAAAAATAAAAAAATATGACTAGGTCAGGGCATTTATGAGTTAACTGTGAAATGCATGGGCCTATGTCTATGGAATCGAGCTTGATATTTTCACTCCAGTTTTTAACTTAAAATGAAATAAAAAATAAATTCAAAGTCATGTTTTAAAAAAGAAAGAGGCATATATACTAATACTACAAGGTACCAAAATTTCATAAAATTTTGAAATTATTACAAATTTTTGAAGTAATTCATAAAAAAATCACAAATAAATGAAAAATTCCGTTTTTTGTACTATGGGTGTAAATCACAGTGAAGATCATATTTAGAGGTGAAAACAATCCATATCTCTAAAATTGAAAAAATTGATTATCCTATGGTAAGAGGAACTAAACTTGAAATTACAATAAAACACTCACTTTTAAGATTTTCAAAACGTATGTGAGTCATATTGTATTAGTTGGGCTGAAATGCATGGAAGTCATTTAGTTTGCATAAATTGAGTTTTAGAAAAAATAAATAAAAATAAATTGAAAATACACTACATGAATGGTGATCCATTTGCATTACATTTTTGCCTTTCAGTTGTATCAAATCCAAAAACTATTTGAATGTCTTCAAAATAAACTCCAAAAGCTACACAATTAACATATGATACACTATATCATAGCTTCAATGCTAATTTAAACTTTATGAATTTGTATACTTATTGATGAATGCCATTTATTTACTTTGAATTTTATTTGTGAGAGTCACCATTCATTAAAAAGCTTCATGATGGTAGTTCCAAAGTACAAATTTAATATAAAAAACTCATTTACTTTATCATATACTATTGTAATTTATAAATTAAAGAAGACAATCTGTTTTGTTTTGTATATTTGTTTGTTTTATTTGTATCTTAAGTTGAGATCTCTTGAACGGCCAGTTTCTTGGTATTGTCAAAAAGCTCTCAAGGAAGAGGATTGTAATGAAATCGTTTCCTCGCTTTTGGACTTATGGTGTGGAAGTTATGTATTTTAAATTGAATTTAATAATATTTAATAGATTAATTAATAAAGTAATAATTAAGCAAATTATTCTTGCAGTGTTAGACAGTGACAACAATGCACAACAACGAGTGAATTCATGGAATGTAATCACGCCAAATCCAATCCATTGTAGACTCTATAATATATAAATATATTTATATACACACCAATCTCTCTCTTCCAACTTGGCTTTGTAACTGAATGATGGATAATAATTTCACTGAGTGCTTGTCAAATCTCCGTGAGAGATTCTTTAGTTTAATTGTGAGTGCATTAGGAGAAAATTCGGGCCTTGAGAAGGCCCCTTCCCTTTGTCAAACTGTTGATCATCAGTAAACCAACAACAACCAATAAAAAAAAAAAAACAAGCAGACTGACGTGGCAGACGGTTTGCCACGTCAGACTACAATTTTATTTATTTATTTATTTATTTATTTTTTGTAAAATATGTATATTATTATTTTAATCCCGGTTAGTTGAATTCAACTGATCCGAAGTAAGGGCCTTCTTGAGGCCCCATATATCTCCTAATGGATATGTCAGTTGCACTTAAGGGAGGAACTGATAGAGATTTGATCATGTTGTGCACTTCGCCACTCTTGATCTTGAGGAATGTAGATATGGTCTCCTCTCATTAGTATTTTCAATGCACTGTTCGAAACCCAATTTATCAATCATTGGAGGCAAAGAAGATTGTAGCACTTTCGATTCATGAATTGATTGAAACACAATTCATTGAGCCTTGGAGACAAAATAGATTGTACTATCAGTTGCATAAAGAGATTTGATCATGGTGTTGTGCACTCCGTTCTTCCCTACTCTTCATCTTGAGGAATGGAGAGGAATAGAGATTTGGAGTTAGCATTTTCAATAAAGTGGTTGAAACCCATTTTATCAAGCATTGGAGACAAAGAAGATTGTACTATTAGCTGCAAGAACTGAGATTTGATCATATTATTGTGTACTCTTGAGATGTACATAGTCTCTTCTATGTACTTAGTGCTTTCAATGAAACTCAATTCATCAAGTATTGGATTCAACAAAAAGATAAGCAATTGAGATTTGATCGTATTGCTCTTGTGATTGAAAGCTATACGTCAAGAAATTAGAGGGAGTCACAATTGTGTATACTTTCTTCCTTTCTTGTTTTGATGAATAAAGGATGTGGTTAACTTTTTAGAGTTCTCCATTTAGCACTATTGTTTGAAATTCAATTCATGGAGCATCAGAGACAAGAAGATTGCATTAATATAATATTGAAGGAACTAAAGCTTGATCATGTTGTTGTGGTTGAAAGCTACATCAAGTCAAAGAATCAGAGCCTATAGTTATAGTTGTAAGTGCATTCCCTCTTATCCTGTTTCAATGAATGGAAGATATGGTTTCTTAAATTCCTCTATTTAACGCTTTCAATGAACTAGTTGAAACCCAATTCAAGGAGACAAGAATTGAGACTTGATCATTTAAACTTAATCATGTTGTGATTGAAAGCTACAAGAAATTAGTCACTATATTCCCTCCTTTTCGCAATTTCGATTAATGGAGTTTAATATAATTTCTTAGAATCTTCCAATTAATGCTTTCAATTCAATGCCAAAATTTCCACCCTCGAATGCTCCATTTTTGGTGCCAAGAGAATTTATAGGGATGGAGTGTTGCACATCTTGGCGTGGTAAGCTCAAGGATGCACATATAGAAGGTGTTACGGCTTGAATTTGGGAGGAAGATGACGATCGACGGGGCGGGAAGCGGAAGTGTCAATGTCACAGGAATTCTAAGGATGGCGATGGCGATGGCCCCGTGATGAGAGCGGGAAGTGGAGTGGCTGAGGAGTACGTGCCAGCCAGCGCGCAGGGATTATAGCTGCAGCATTTTTTTATTATAGTTTTGGTTTTGGTGCAAATGAAGAATATCAGCAAGCAGCATTCACCATCGCCAAGTCGGCGCGGCCATGATGATGGTGCGGAGTGGCGAGCGCTGATGTACCAGTGAGCATTCATGATGGATTGATACGTGCCTGGGGAGAAAGGCACTCATTGCCAGAATGTGCGATGGAGACCCCCGGAGTGACCATGCATCGATGTGAAATGCTCAGCCTGCACCGCCGCCTCTGTCACATTAATTAACTGCGAATTGACGGACCCGGGATGCAAAGCAGAGGGGAGAACCTTGTTCGTCACGCCACACAGACGCTACTCAGTCTGTAGAATCATAAGTTACACTACCACCGATCTTGAGCGATGCAGAGTCATTCACGAATTTGTGACAAAGTAAGGTAAACTCTGGATGTAGTGTTCTGTGTTGAGTGCAAATGATCGATCGATCGAGCCAATTTTGACCCGAGTTCGTGGTTTGTGAGCGTGATTACAAATGCTGTAGCAGCGATGGAGCACTTGGGAGAACTAAGCGATAATTCTAGGATCCTGGTTAGGTTTACGAGTTTGACGTGCAGCGATGAGGGGGAAACGGGATTTTCCAGCGATTCGGAGTATTGAAATCATTTTGAATGCATGCGCTAATACAACCAGGCATGATTTTCTTGACAGGGTAGTGGTTCTCTTCTTTCTTTCGCCGGTTGCCGACTACGGCCATGATGCCAAGTCGTGAAAAAGCAAAAGTAAAATGATCGGTGAACTTGAGTTTACTGTGACTTCAGAGGTAGTGTGCATCTATATTTGGCGCGAACTCATCGAGGGCTTTATGAATTGGGATTGTCGTCGTAACGAACGTTTTTCTAAGTCTTGGGAGTCATCTTCTTGGTTCAGCTCTGTTAGCGGTTGAGCTCAATTCCCTGTGGCTCGTACCACTTGGTAGGTTCATGGCGAGCGTGGTTCGCAATTGGTGAAGCAATAGCTATAATTCCAGACATATATATATATATATATATATATATATATATATATATATATATATATATATATATATATATATATATTTGTTTCAAAGTGCACGGAATTGGAATTAACCGGCAGAATAGTTGGCTTCACTTGGAATTGAAGGCAAGTGGCCGAGAGAAACCTGTGACAATTGCGGATCGGTAGTGTGGCAGGGGCCTGCCAGTGCAAGCAAAGCACCATGTTCGATCGTGTGACCAACACCCCAACCCTACTGCGAATCGAAAGCCTCACCTCGTTGGTAATTCACGTTGCGATCGTTTGGATTGATTCCCAAAATTGAAGGAATCAGCGTTGCTCGCTGTAATTAGATACAAAAGCTACAGACTACCGAGAGCACGCATTGCAGAGGTTGTATATATGGCATAGATTGAAGGGAGTGGAGATGGTGCATTCTCATGGAATTCGCGGAGGCGTAGTGAATCTGGCGCCCATGACGCTGGGGTCGTCGTCCATGGTGGGAGGGTGGGGCACGTCAGGTCTCCACGGCCGATTGCACGCTTTTGTCAAAAGGGCTTTGCTGCAGCAACTGGTGTCGCCTGGCGCCTCCGTAAGCGTCCAACTTACGTTCCCAAGTCTCTCTGCTCTTGATCACATGTAACTCTGCATCATATAGGTCTTCTTCTGCATGTTTGCAGCTTTGGTATAGCTGAGATTTGGTAGCTTACATTCGAGGCCATGTTGCTCTGATTCTGTTTGGGTGCACTCAACCCTCTCTAATGATACACTCTGTATTTGCGTACATCTGATTGGACAACTTCCACATGTCAAGTTGTGAACATATGTGCTAGAAGCCCACCCGAGGTAGTTGAGTGAATTCGTCGACACTCCACGAGCGGTTTAGGTTTACAGACAATGAAATATTAACGTTTTGATGTTATTGATTACTTATGATTTACAATAAGCAACTGAAACCGACAGTCCATGATCATGACTGACCTCTTCCATTCATTCGTGCAGGTGTGTGACCTCTTCTGTGGCCGGGGGACTGATACGGCAAACTGGGCGCAAGCAGGAATCGGAAACTACATTGGCATTGGTACCTAGCTTAGCTTTGAATCCCTGTTATGAAGTGAATGTTATCCAGGAGTTATCATGTTTTAGAACCTCAAAATTTTCTGGTCACTATCATCACCAAAAAAACACTCAGTCAATAAAACGGTTTCAAAATCCTTCAGGATTGAGAATCTGGTCACCAGCTATTGTAGAGAATTGTCTCAAACCCCTTGTAGATCTAGAGACGAGAAACCTGTGGAGGGCTTTCATTGACACTATGATGTACTGTGTTACATGGGGGTAGATTTATCAGCATCAGCATTGGAGGAAGCGAAGGAGCAGTGGGAGAAGCTTTGTCAACCTTTTCCCGCCACGTTTCAAGAGCTCGATCCTTGCACTGTAAGGAATAAACTCGCCCAGAACTAATTCCATCGCTATGGACTCTACCTAGCTTAGTAGTTGGGACTCCATATCTCAACGTGATGCCTAGTTTGAAGTAGATTGTCTTCAATTGCTATTCGCCTTGAAATTAAAGCTTGAGAGTCTGAATTTTCTCTACTTTTTGTGTTTTTCTGCTCCACTTCTATCAGTAACTGTGTTCATGGGACGGAATATGAAGTATAACTCTTCTGCACCAAAATTGCACCTACATCTGCTTGCTAAGTTTCCGCATTTTTCATGGCCAGGGAAATTTGGAAGTATTGCAGGATGCAGGGCTTCCTGTTGATGTTGTAACCTGCTTTGCACACCTACAGGTGCCCTATGGCTCTTCTTTCAATTTCAATACTTAACTCTCTGGGTTATTCAAGACGATTCAACGACATTTGTTTGTGTTTACAATTTTAGTTCATTCCTGAAAAGCTGAGTCACCATGTGCAACCCTACGCGTCATTCTTTTCACTTTACTCACTCTGGCAGCATACACTTTTGGTGCAGGATTGCTTTGCAAGTGAGGATATGGTGCGGCTGTTACTAAGGAACGTTGTGTCACTTCTGAAGCCGGGTGGCTACTTCTTCGGAACGACTCCAGATTCTTCGACCATCTGGTTTGCATCTATTTCTCAAGTGTCTTTGATAAAGCTCTTACGGTATAGTTAAGTTACTTGTGGTTCAGAGCATCAGAGGTTTCAGATAGTTTCAAGGGAGCTCGGTAAAGAATGAACGTTTCATGTGGTGCTCTTTGCCGTTCCATATGTTTTTACTCGATGATATATGGAGGAAATTGAGATGTTGAACGTGAATACGAAGGGACTGATCTGGGGTGGGAACACTGCAACAGGTACAAGTACCAAAAAGCAGTCGAGGAAGCAATGAAAGTGGGTTCCCTACGTGTCAACGGCACTCTGCCTCGTGTTCGGAGCCCACTCTACACCATTACGTTTGAGGATGACCGGTGAGCTGCCCATGCATGTTGCTCTTGAAATCGGATCTTTGACACAGCCCATGTTTAACTTGAATTTTCGCAATTTCGTCTTAAATTAGCCGAAGTGTATGCAAGAATTAGGAGCCCACAGCTGTCCACCTTTTAGAATACTCGCCTCACCTCTGGAGATGAATTGTATTCGATGGCGCTGGTGACAGGGAACAAATGAGAGTGCTGTTATCTTATTTAGATGCCCCAAGCAGGTCCGAATCATTTAGACACTGTAAATCCGATCGCATAGTTGTAATGCTCTAAGGACTTCAATAAATTCTTTGCTTACGCTTGGGCGGGGTTTCAGATTTCAGTTTTTTGGTTCAAAATACCAATTACGCTTCGTGGATGGTCTGCCCGCGCAGATGCAACAACTAGTTCACTTTCCCAGCTTCATCAGGTATGGCTTTAGAACTTTCACAATTACAATTTTCTACCCTCGAATAATTGACGTAGACTTGCAGATAATGCTCCTAAAATCTAGAAGTCCGGCCCTTTGGATCATCAGGAAAACAATACTAAGTATTTACTCAGGGAGGTCAATGTTTGTGAAGGTGTACGATTCTCAGTGATTCCTTATCCTTCAAAGTATGAATTGTTGAATTTCTTTTCTCCTGGTCGGTATTAGATCCAAGGGTGTCTGAAGGTTTCAAAATTGTTGCGTAGGCTTGCTGAAGAAGTGGGCCTAGAGTATGTTGAGATCCAAAACCTTACAGAATTTTATGACGATTACAGGTAACACACTAAACAAATGCCCTTACAAACGTCAATTTCAGTGCTTTCCTGTTTTATTTCTGTGGTAGGAATCTTCCCAAACACACACAAAGACGTATCAAGTACTGAGAATAGAGGTACACTGCAGGGTTCCTTTCGCCTCAATGCTGCAGAGCAGTTGTAAGAATCTGCTGGATCAGAAGGGTCAGCCGATGGTCGATTCCCGAGGCAAACTTTCCATGGTTGCCACAGACGTACTGAGTAGGCTTCCTCCCTCTTCCTTCCTCTGTTTTATGTGACGCTCTCGATTTCTTCGTCTTCATGAGTCATATACTTTGTGCCACTTAATTTAAGGACCAAGTAACGTGAAAATAGGGTCTTGTTATGAGAAATAACATTCCGAGGCTCTACTTTCATGTTACCGGACATAACGTACCCCAAAAGGAGGACGACGCCATAACGCTAAAGAAGGTCAATATAACCATGCTCTACATGTTCGATGCTTGGTTGCCTCCTCTACAGAGATGGGCTTCATTGAGGTTATAGATTTTCTCTTACAATTTCTAGAGCAAGTGTATGTCTACGAACTTGTTGGTAACCTATGTCTATTCAGGGAACACCACCCCCTGAAATGTGCACATCTGGTACATTATCTGCATAGAACATACACCGAGTGTCTCCTGAGCAAAAAATGACTGAAGTAAATGATACGATTGAGGTGGTTGTGTTTGTGGCAGGCCTGTACAGTACTTTCATATTCAAGAAGTCAACTCGTGTTGCGCGCCCTGCATCGTACTTAGATTTCCAGTTGTACACAGAATTTCAGTTCGACAGAGATCTAGAGGAGAGTAACCTCAAGTCTGGCTCGTCACGTGAAATGTCACTTGGGTACGAGCTTACACCCGAAACTACTCTAAGAGATTCTTCACCAAGAATCAAGAGAGGAGTGTCTTCGTTGTCCAGCGGAGAGGATCTTCTATCTTCCCAAGAGGATCTATATGACACGGCGAGACCAAAAGAGGAGTCACCAGCGTATACTATTCAAGATTCAGCCTCGCCAACTGGAAGGAATATTGAGTCGCATCCTCAACAGCTTACAGATACCCCGAATTCCGACCAATTTATCCCCATAGTCAATTCACTGAGTGACACAGATCATCAAATTCCTGAACTTCACTCTCAGGAATCTGATCATTTCGCAGAAAATAAAAATGCTGAGCTTCAGAAGAGGGACAGAAGTGCTACAAATACACCTAACGAGGACCTTGAGGATGTTCCAGAGCAATTTCTCGAGAAACAAGAAGAGGAGAAAGAAACGGTGGTACTGGATGGTGAGGAGTGTGATGATCAGCACCTGGAGGATGAAATGCCACATGAAGAGATTCAAGAGGTTCAAGAGGAGGTTGCTGCAAGTTCGCAGAGGACGTCTGCTTCCAGGAAGGATCGTATGAAGGGGAAGAAGATGAAGAAGCGAACTGCTCATTTCTGTCCCACAGCAATCGACCCAGCTGTGACCGGTCAAACCTGCAGTGTCAATTATCAGAGCGAAGTAGAGCAAGAGACGGTAGATGATCGAGAACTGGGGGATAACGTTTCGGTTCCAGCCCCCCCTCCATTTCTGTTTTACCAACGGAAAAAACGAACGGAAACTGGGCAGGCTGACATCGTTGTGCAAGAGGCCAGCTTCAGTACTAATACAGGAAGTCTACGTGCGCTTCGGCCTCGAAGATCTAGCTCCGTTGCTGACTCGAAATTGGGACCAGGCAAGTAAACAGAGCTAAACCAGGAGATTCTTTCTTCACGTCAGTCTGACATAACATTGTTCTTCACTAAAACTCCCTTGGCAAGTATATAGCTGGCTCTGTACATAGGTTGGGGTTTTACAAGTTAAATCAATACTTGCCGGTAATGTTAATCCTGATTAGAATTGTGGGGTAGAGTGCTGCTCAGTGACACTTGGTATATGTTCTATGGAGAGAATGTACCTTATCTGGTGGTGTCCCCTGATCACCACTTGTTCCGATTAGCGGAAATTCCATATTGACCCCGTGTGTGGACATTTCAAGCATCCCAAGAAACAGTAAGCATTGATAAGGATCTGAAGAATCTTGACCATAAATATTAGCATAGTGATTTCCGCGAAATAAAACTCTTTGAGGGCTTAAGCTGAATTGAGTCATCCTAACGCTGAAGTATCTGGTTGACACTTTCAGCTGTGACCAAAGGAACTCGCAGCACTAAAGTCAACAACAAAAGCAGGGCTGGAAGCAGCAACAGCTTGATTGTCAATGAAGAGCCTGAGCCTGGTGGCTTCAGCAGTGATGGGGCACTGGCTGGTGGGCGCGGGAGAGTCCGAGCTAGCAAGGCGAGGGCTACCACCCAGCTGCCTGCTCAGGTTTCCCACGATGTAGCCAATGGACGACGCTCAACAAGGTCTTGTAGCAGCAATATCATTCAAGGTATTGGAGATGGCAGCAACAAGGTGCCCCAGGGGACAAGCGCTGAATCTAGCACGGCGGTCATTCGCATGACAAGGACGCGAAGCTCTAATTTGAGAAGCTCTTTCTAAAGGTTGGCCAAATTTCTTCGCTCACAGCTCATTCATGAATACGTACTGGCATATTTGGGATTAAGATTGTACGATAGCCAATCCTGAATAGAGGTATTGTTGTATACGTCCACTTTATTTTTTTTGACTACTGTGCAGGTGTAATTAATGTGTGATAGGACTACCTAAGAAACATGCATGTGCATAAGCAGAAGCGGAATTAGTTCTAGCCTTTCTGGGTACTCCCAAAGGGATGTGGTATGCGGATCTGCAACAAGCTTGCAAGTTCCCCTTTGCAAGTGGCGACCAGAAGTCTTCGCACAGTGGCCCATCACTTCAACAGGTGTTGACTATAGCTTAGTAAGTGGGTTTACAGGAGATTTTTTGGGTTAGCATTAATTGATACACCACATGGCACCTAATTAACATTGACTCCCCAAAACTTTGCCACTTGTAGAAATTATTCATGCAAAAATCGTGAAGGGGTGTGTACAACTTAATATGCACATCAGTTGTACACACCACTATCTTCTCATTAAAATTGCACTTGTGAGGCTTTTGGTTTTGGATTTTTTTTGTATGATTTGGAGAGGCCTTTGGTGATTCACTATGGCTCCTAGAAGGTCTGAGAATCAACGTAGGGCAGTTCTTGAGATGTATGAGCGAGGCAACTCATATGGCCAGATTTCTGCAGTTTTGGGCATTCCTCGAAGCACTTCTTCTGACATAGTGCGAAGGTTCCGTGAGAGAGAGAGTCTAACAGATAAAACTTCACCTGGTAGACCTAGAATTCTAGATGAACGCGGTGACCGTGGCATTGTGAGGAGATTAAATGATCCAAATACTAGCACAGCGGCAGCTATAGGAAGAGTGTTACGATCTGAGGGCTTCCAATTGAGTGATAATACGGTGAAAAGGAGTCTTCGGAGGCAAGGGTTGAGAGCATGCGTGAAGACCAAGAAGCCACTTTTGACAAAGAAACATCGAGCACGTCGTTTGCAGTGGGCAAAGAAGTGCAAGCATGCAGATTGGGAGTTTTGGGCTCATGTCATTTTTTCTGATGAGTCTAAATTCAATCTTTTTGGCTCAGATGGACGTCAGTATTGTTGGAGAAAGAGTGGAGATCGTCTTTTAGATCAGCATGTGCAATCTACAGTCAAACATGGAGGAGGAAACATAATGGTTTGGGGTTGTATGACTTGGGAAGGAGTTGGCAAGCTTCACCTGATTGAAGGGAAGATGGATAAATATGTATATCGCAACATTTTAGAGACGGAACTTATGGGTACTATACAGATGCAAGGTTTAGAAGAGGATGAGGTTATTTTCCAGCATGATAATGACCCAAAGCATACTGCACATTATGTTGTAGAGTGGTTGCGTGCTCAAAAATTTGAGCTTATTGGACACCCTCCACAATCACCTGATCTCAATCCAATAGAACATCTTTGGAATGAAGTAGATCGTCGTCTGAGAAGGTCTAAAAGGAAACCAACTAGTAAAAGTGACTTATGGGAGAAGATCCAAGAAATTTGGTACGGTATAGAGCCTGATGTTGTTAGGAAGTTAATACGCTCTATGCCTCAAAGAGCTCTTGATGTCTACCATGCAAGAGGTGGCTACACACGGTGGTAGTGTTTGTGAGTGCTTATGAGTTGAATCATTGAGTTATAAAGGTGTTTAGTAATTTTTAGTCTTATTTTCTATAGTTGATATGCAATAAAAATCAATTTGACCATAAAGAATTGTACAGGCTTGTTACACATTTGAATTATTGTGTGTTTTTCTAATTCATATTTTCATTGAAAACTTTGTGTTTTATGCCTGTTGCAACTATACGTGCTT
Organism: Pohlia nutans; assembly: GCA_022496805.1. Classification (NCBI taxonomy): domain Eukaryota; kingdom Viridiplantae; phylum Streptophyta; class Bryopsida; order Bryales; family Mniaceae; genus Pohlia; species Pohlia nutans. The sequence goes on along the minus strand of CM040085.1, from coordinate 8,159,173 downwards.
GTGATTGTGTTCTTGTTATTTTATGAGAGTTCATGTAGATTTGGCAAGTATTTAAAAAAAAAAACTCCTCTTGTACAACTATTTGTGGTTGCCACTGTAGTTCTGGCCTTTCTGGGTACTCCCAAAGGAATGTGGTATGCGGATCTGCAACAAGCTTGCAAGTTCCCCTTTGCACATGTTTTTCCTCATGTAATATACTTGGTCACTAAGTCTTGAATAAACAAGAACGGTGCAACCGTCAGGCTCTGTCCCATTCATAACACTAACAAACTCATACACTTTATATACATGTAATAGAATAAATATTTGACAAAATTTTTAATTTTAATTTGTTTTATTTATAATAAACAGTTTTATACCATGTTTCATATGTTACAATTAGTCCTCTAAATTATCCATGATATATATTATATATAATATATAGGGCAGAACCTATTCTTGCACATTTAACCCTTTGACAACGTCCATATAATGGACGATGAACAGATTGTAAGGCTTCTCTTGAATACATCCCATACAATTTTTTGTCCATTCAAATTTTCCTGATTTGTACAAATTGACTACCATTTGTACAGTATGGATTTTTCAAATTAAGATATTATGATTTTTTTTAAAATGAAAAAACTGGTTTATGTCAAGTTTCATTCTTAGTTTAATCCCTAAACGTCCAACCATTTAGAAAGTGAACAATGTACAGAATCAAACACAGTTTTCTCATCCGTCATTGACTTTTTGCAATGTGGATTTTTTAATATATATTTCATGGGAAGTTAGCTTCATGCATTCAATTAGAAAGGGGATGATTTGTAAAAAATTTATGCCTCATTTCATGTAGTGATCCACCCAAAATTTCAAAGATTTCAAGGTAAAAGTACTCTTAAAAAAGTCAATTCACAAAATTAAGCAACTTAAAAATCTCAAAAAATCACAACAATTAGAGAGTTAGAGTATTACATTTCAACCAATCTCAACAAATTTCATGTACAAATTGTCAATATCTTATTTATAATCAAATTACAAAATAATTTTGAATTTTAAGTTTCAAAATTTATACATAATATTGATGACAACAATTATAGAACTAACCTTATGGATAAAATCTAAAATTCATAATGTACAACTTTTATTTATTAAACAAGTTCAAAATATCCCTCTTAATTACTTGATATAATGCATCTTTGAAATTCTCCAAATCTGGAGAAGGGTGAGGACGTCTAGGGTTAACCCCTAAACGTTCTCACCCTTTTCAGATTTGGCAGTTTTCCAAAGATGCTTAAAAAAATGCAACTAAGAGGGATATTTTCAACTTGATGAATGAATAAAAGTTGTACATTATGAATTTTAGATTCTATCCATACGGTTAGATTTGCAATTGCTATCACCAATATTTGTGTATAAAATTTAAAACTCTTTTGTAATATGATTACGAATAAGATATTGACAATCAAATAATGAATTTTTTTGTGATGGGTCGAAATTTAATACTCTAAGCATAGCGATTTTTGGAGATTTTTGGTAGCTTAATTTTAGTAGTTGACTTTTTCAAGAGCACTTTTAGAATAAAAACTTCAAAATTTTGGGTGGAACACTACAACATGAAATGAGGCATAAAAATTTCACAAATCATACCCTTTCTAATCGGATCACACATGCACAAAGTTAACTTCCCATAAAAGTTTCAGTAAAAAATCCATACTGCAAAAAGTGCATGATGGATGAGAAAACGGATTTCAAATCCGTACATCATGCAAAATATGCATGTTTGGGCGGTTAGGGGTTAAAAAGTAAGACCTTAACACTAGTTTTCCAAAATAAGTAGAATCAAATAATGAAAATTATACTATCTTATAGTGCACATTATTCCAAATTCGTTATAAATATTTTTAATAAAAGTATTGTTAATTTGGAACTTCTAAATGAATTCCAAAGATAACCTTGCAAAATTAATTAAAAATCACAAAAAGATGAATCACAAAAATATAGATATACAAAGAAAAGTTGTCAATTTCAATTTGTAGATCACATTTGTACAGTTGGATTTATCAAAAAAATTATTCATAGTTTATCATCTTTAAATGTAATATTAGAACCATAACAGAGGTTGGTAAATCGACTTTGATAGATATACAATTTATGGATCTCCAAAATACAAATTTTTCCACGAGTTGTACAAATATACCTACAAATGTCCAACATGAAAGAGTTTGTTTGAGAGAACAGGATGAAAAAGTACCTTGAACCATAACTCAATTAAGACCTAAAAAATGTACACATGACCCATTAAGCAACGATATGCCCCCAAATTGAACTAAGTCCAGATGAAATTTTACAATGACCAAGCTATCTGGTGTCGCTTTTTACTCGGTAGATGAGTCAAATGGCGCCACTTCGCACTCACTGCCCAGACGCTTAAAACTTGGTGAGTGTGATTAGTCATATAGGACAAGTGTGCACAGTGGACTCTGACACTGAGTGAAAAGTGACACCTTTGCTAGTACTGGTGTGTTCAACCTTCGAATTGAACAGAGGACTCTGGACATGTTCACAAACAATGCGTGGCGGTTGGGGTTGGACTTTTAACCATTAAGCGTCCACACTACAATTACCCGGTCAAACCTCATCAATTCCTCACATTTTAATATACATTATATTTTCTGGTATTTTTTTTATATAAGGTATTGTTAAATCGATTTTTTTTTTTTCATAATTATATAAATAAAAATAACTTTTATAATATTTTTCAAATCTTTTCTCTTGTAAAAATGATAGTAATTACAAAAATGCTTAGAATAGTATGAATTTTTAAGGAAAATGTTATAAAAGTTACATTTTCCCTAAATAATGATGAACAACTAAGTGTTTCTATGCCGTTTAAATTTTAAAACCACTTCTAACACTATTCACTATAATAGTATCTAGCTAGAACCAATGTTCACACTAAAACTTCGAGTTATTTCAATTTCAAGTTATTTCCAAAGCGTTGGAGTTCTAGATTAATGTAAAGTTCTTCTTGCATAAGTAGTGAAAACACTTGAGCTCTTCAAAGTTGCAAAGTGGGATGGGTTCACTCTTCTCACAAATTCATGCCATGTTTACCTTTACATTGCAAAACCATGACTTACAAAGAGATGTATTTTGCTTTGATCCAAGGAGCTTCACACCAACAACTTTAATTTAAAAACCTATCAAAAATGGGTTCGTCACTATTTATGTTACATTTTCAACGCCAACATCTCTAAAACTCCAAAATGGTAAGGTTGGCTTTGTCGTAGTGTATGTTGTGTCGAGATGATTGTCTAGGGCATCTCAAGAGTGCCTTCCAGTTGTTGTCGAATCTTGACAATAAGTTCCTTCCGAAGGATTTTGCCAGTATTAGATTTGGGAATGACATTAATAAACTCCACCTTGCGAACCTTCTTATATGGAGCAACCTATAGCAATTAACCAACGAGAGATAGTTAGGAATATATACATAAAGGACAAAACGAATCTTTGAAAATAATGACCATTTTTCATTGAAACGGCCATTGGGCATTTTGGGGAAATCAAGGCGCATGTCCTAATTCAAAAATAGAGGAAAAAGTAAAAAAAAAGTAAAACTTGACTTGAAACAACTTATTAATAATGTTTTAAAATAATCCAAAAACACTTCAAAATCTACCTTAAACAACCCAAAAGTGGGCAAAAAGATTATGACTTTTGACCAATGATATATGGCCATTATTTCCAAATATACGATAGATACTTACAAACATATATTTTGATAATCACGTGCTCATTGCTGATAAAATAAATAAATAAAACGTGTGGATGAGGGGTTAGTACTGACCCATTTTCCAACGTAGCTTATAATTTCAGATTCGGTCAAATCATTAGTATTCTCCTCTCGTCTCACCACAAACGCCATGGGAAGCTCCCCTGCTTCCTCATCTGGAAATCTGCGAATCCCATCCACAACAGTGTTCAATAACTGTTTTGCACTTGAAAAACCAAAATTGTAAAAGATGGGGGTTGATGATCCCCAACCCTTTCAATTCACAACTAAAACCTCAAAAACTGCATCATATTAAGAGGATTGCAAGCCCCACGGATTTTACGACCCAAATTCATAATCATAATTTTATGCCACGTGCACATTATGGGCTGTAATGAAATCTCATTAAAACAGTTTAATGATATGTTCAAGAACTTACGGCACCACGGCAGCGTCCAAAACACAAGGATGCTTCAATAAGACGCCCTCCAGCTCTCCTGGTGCAACCTGATATGAACAAAAAAATTGAAACACCTCATTCTCTATGATATCCACATGATAATAAATGAACCTCTAAAATGATTCATGGTCGGTTGTTAGATTGATCGTCTTGTAAAAAAAATTGTTAGTGATGCAGATGGGGCCAAGTTTAGAACATCAATTGCATGTTGCTGATTAAAAAACATGGTCATATTCATTAAATTGAGACTTTTCAGAGTCTCAATTTAATACTTGATTTTAAAATTTTCATTGATTTCTTGATTGATCTTATATTTGTAATCGACTTTTTGACTATAGATGAAAGATTATGCTTGACCCAAGGATAATCTATAATTAGAGAGTCTAAAAATGTATGAATTGTTTCAAAATAGTTGCTGAAATTATACGCAAAAAGTCTCAAAAGTTTGAAATTGTCTCAAAGTAACGAATATGGTCATAAAACAAGAAATAGAAGAATGTCTCCATTGAAGGCCAACTGTAAAAGATACATGAGATTGAATTAGGGGTTAAGATGAGTTGTGAGTAAAGTACTTGGTGAGCCTTGTACTTGATCATCTCCTTCAACCTGTCGACAATGTGAAGGTAGCCATGAGCATCCATGTAGCCCAGATCGCCTGTGTGCATCCACCCCTCCGAGTCCAGGGTGGCAGATGTTTGCTCCGGGTCATTCAGATAACCTGAAACACGGATTAACAATAAACTTTATTATGGTGGATTTCAGATCTTAAGGAATTATCAATTATATATCGCAGAGCGCACACGACGATTTTTGCCATCAGAACTGTTGTGCTGGACTCTGACATGCTTTGATCTAGCCTATTATATAACGCAGATCGTGCATGCACACACACAAGGACAATTCCGTTGCTAGAACCGTCGTGCAAGGGCCAAACTAGTCTATCTAATATATATAAGTTAAGGCCGTGGTGCACGCACACACTCTCCACGACGGTATAGTCTTACACTCATGCCGGAGTCACTACGACATGGGTACATAGACACATGGACATGGGTTCTGCTCTTGGATGGCATGCCAGACTTTGACATAGACTAAAATAGTAGGCCTTATATTCTAAAGAGAATGTGGTTGAACTTGTTATAACCAACCAACAACATAGTTCAACGTTTGAGAATCCCAAATGGTAAGTTTTTGTGGTAACATAGAATAATTTATGAGAGATGAAGCACAAATTTATGTTCAATTCAATAAAAATGCCATTAATATCCAAGTACATGAGATGGCAAACAAGTTTAACGTTAAAAACTTTAGTGTTCACTTTGAAATTGTCACTTGGACATACACATTCATTGGGCGTGTTGAAGATGGGTCTTGGTGATTTTAGAATTGCGTTCTAAAATTCTAAACTGGGGTTAGCTCTTTGAGAGAAGATGAATTGAGCATGCTATGTCCAATTTGGAGCACATTGTGGAGCATGAATTGCAAAGTCTTACAGCCTTCTTATGTGGAATGCATTGCTAATTAAACCAACTAGTACAGGAGGGCAAAATTGTGAAATGGATGGTAAAGGGTATACATTTGAGTAGAAAGGCAGTGACTCGTACCTTTCATGACTTGGGGTCCTCGAATCCAGACCTCGCCAGTGGCCAGCGCAGGGAGCGACGCGGCAGAGTCGACGTGCACGACGCGGGCTTCAATGCCGGGCACGAGCGGACCGACGGAGCCCCACTGTAGGCGCTCGTTAGCCACTACGCTAAAGGAGATGAGCGGGATCTCCGTCATGCCGTAGCCCTGGCGGATCACGCACTGCGGGAACATGCTCTGCACGGCCGTCATGGTGTCGGCTCGCAACGGCGCCGCGCCCGTGGCCAGGATCCTGAGTGAGCTCATGTCGTGCTTGGCCACCGCGTCCGCGCTCTTTACCAGCACCACGTAGATGGGCGGCACCAGCGTCGCCACCGTGATCCTGTAGCGCTCCACGTACTGCAGCAGCGCCGGCAGCGAGTAGCGCCGCATGGTCACGACGCACGCGCCGCGCTCCAGCGTAGCCAGCATCACGATGCCCAAGCCGAAGACGTGGTACATGGGGATGGTGGCCAAGCACACGTCGCTCTCGCTGGTGGACGCGCCGGGCTCCAGTGCGTGGTACGCGGTCACGGCAGCCATGAAGTTGCGGTGCGAAAGCTGCACGGCCTTGCTCAGGCCCGTCGTGCCGGACGAGAACAAAAGCGTGCATGTGTCGTCGGGGTCGCACTCGGGCACTGGCACGTCGCCGTCTCTGTAAAGCTCGGAAAGCAGCTTAACAGACGCCGTCTTCGACGTTTTCATGGCGGCGTCATCACCTGCAAGGGATCGGAGGAAATGGTTGTCGACTCAGAGAATATTCGAACCTGCAGTTACATGATTGAACAGTGATATATTCTAAGCCGCACTCTTACCGATGAGGATCGTCGGCAGGGTGCAATTGGGTCCGAGCTTGCTGAGCAGCTCAGGAGCTGCGACGACGAACTTCACATCGGCCTGACGTAATTGCTTTTCGATGTCAGCCTGGGTGTTGAGAGGGTTGGAGGGCGCGGCCACGGCGCCCACGGAGAGGATCGCCAGGTACACGATGGCGAATTCCGGGCAATTGGGCGAGAGTATGAGCACCACATCCCGCGGCTTCACTCCCACCGCAACCAATCCAGCTGCCGTCCGCTTCACCCATCCACTCACCTGCATTCATGCATCACACGTACTCACAACGTTAGTACGTGTGTCATCAGATATTAAACGCCAGCTCGCTCTTCTATATATGTGAAGTAATTAAGCTAGGGTGACGATCGACGTACCTGAGAATAAGAGTAGCACGCGCCGCTGACGCCGTCGACGAGGGCGGTGTTGGCGGCGAATGGGCCAGTCGCATTCGCCAGAACAAAAGAAGCCAAATTGGTGTGCGTCAGGGGCACCTGGTCACAGCGGCTGCGGAAGATCTGAATCCTGTTCTCAGATTCCACGTCGGGCATCACCGGATCGGATGCCTGCAGCATTTGCTTTGCTTTCTCCATATCACCTTCTCCGGTTCCCGCCCCTTGAATCTCCCACAGAGAAGCGCCTGGTGCCATCGCAATTCAACCCGCGTGCGCCTCGATACGTGTGCCCAATCTATCCTTCTATCTTACAGGTCTAGCAATTAAAGCAAAGAGCTCTGGATGTCTGGAGCTCCTCACCGGCCCGCTGCCGATACTTAACAAAAGCAAGCTGCCGATGCTCGCATTGGCGATAGAATTCTCAATCGGCTCGCGATCGAGGTGAGACGAGCACCGACTGAAGGTGCAACGGAGGAATGGGAGGCTGGGCTGTAGGTAGCGAGAGAGATTGTGAGAAATGCGAGCGAGGAGGACCGGTCGCGGTCAAGGGAGGATCTTGGGGAATATATGCCGGGGCTGATCGAGGGGATTCGCTGAGCGTAGGGGAGATCTGTGCCGCTAATATAATTACTTATAAGAATCGAGGTCTAACTTACGGGATTCATGAATCCCTGCGGGAGCTGGGGTTTGACCGCCGTCGGCGCAGGTAGCGGCGGACAGTCAGCCTTCTGGTCCACGCATTGCCCAGCCTTCGCCCCCCGACTCTAAATCCCCCTAGACTTTAACCCCTAAACGTCCCAGCGTCCAGAAACTGGATCACGAACAGATTTGAAGCCTTATAACTTTCTCATACAACCTCGGATGATTTTCATCCAAGTCACTTTTGAAAGCCTATTAAATTCTCTACCAATTACAATAAATCTCTTGTGATGGGGAGCGGTTGATAATTTTGGAGAGGCCTCCAACTACAAGTATGTCAAATTTGTTGGGTAGATTTTATGCTTGCAATGGTCTTCTCATGTACACCTCATGTACATCTCGGCCATGCTAATATCTACTTTTGATGCTAGAATCTACTTCTGTGCAAAGGGTTGGTACGTTTAGGGGTTAATGCAAGAGGACAAAATCTGTCCCTTATTTTGTGCATGTAGGGGCACACCTTAAAAAAATTAACCCCTTTTCCAAGGGTTTAAAATTTTGGAGGGGGTCCTTTTAGACTAACTTAAACCTATAGGCCCCAAATTTGCAAAAAAAGACTTTATGGTGCCCAAATTGGAAATTTCAGAAAATGGGGCCCATGGGTGAATAGTGCTTGCATTAACGTCGAAGGAGGATTTAGAATCGGGAATTTTGCATGCTTGTCTATGGGCCTATGGTTTCACACCCTCGTGCAATTGAAGTTAGATGGAAGGTGTCTATTGGTTCTCACAAACATCCCACTACCACATCTGAAGACATTTAGTTTCAAAAAAGAAAATAGTGGAATTATCCACTAATAGAGTTATCCACTCACCTAGTGAGTTTGAATAAGATACGATGAATTCTACTTTAATATACTCTTATTTGTTCAGTCCAAATAGTTATAAGGTATAAAAGAACTTGGTGGTCTCTCATTATTAGGTGTGTAAGAGCTTGGTGGTTTTTAAACTCAAAGAAAACTTATTTTGCTATCAAAATAGACGCTTTTTGAATTTTACTTAAGTTTAAACTCAAGGTGAGTTAGCGGATAACTCTATTGTCCTTGTAAGAGCAAAAAAGATATTTAAAAGAATAAAAAAGGGAAGAACAACTTTGCTACCTGTATTGCCAATTAGGCCTTATACACATAAGTGGGAAAGAAGTGAGATGGAAGGTGATTGTATGTTTTTTCCTAATCATTGATGCCATGGGGTCCAAAAGTCATAACCGTGTTTCATCCCATCCTTTTAGGGCATGAGTCTAAAATCATAATCATGTTTTTGTTTGAGTTAGGGTTAGTAGGAGAGTTAGGGTTAATGACGACCAACCGTTAAAGATTAGGGTTGTAGAGAAGATACTTAAAGGAAACTCTTGGTCTTTGTGGTCCTTATGTTTCTTTTGCTATGGGCTCAAGTTTTGTTCTAGGTCTCTTGGACTCAGGAAGTAAGTTCTCAATTCACATCCTTTGAAGTGTGTGTGTATATATATATATATATATATATATATATATAGTTGATTTTTCTTTTTCTTTTTCTTTTTCAAAGGTTTTTTTGTAAATGCATTTACTATAATTGTTTTGACTGTGGTTTACGCAAAAAAGTAACAATTACAATTCTTAATATCATTGATTCAATAGTACAAATTTCAAAATTTGTGAATATAAATTTTAAGAATTTACATTCAATTATATTAAAAAGGTAAATGATAGTCACTTGTATATTAGAATAATTAAAATAAATATTCTACAAGGATTTTTCATGTCCATCCATCTATGTATTGATGTATTATGTGATTGACAAACCTTGTGAACACGGGAGGGAGTTCTAGATTTATCTGCCCCCCTTTCCACTCGAAACATCCATTAGGAATATCTTTAAAGGAATTAATACCATTACTATACACCATGCCATGTTTGTCCTCTCCCATACAAGGAAAATAGAAAACAACCAGCCCTTATCAATAAACCTAAATCCACTTTGATAATAAAAAATAATAAAAATTGAAAATGGTTAAGACCACTATTTATTTTGTTAGCACATTAAGTACTTGTCACAAATTTGGGGACGGGGCCAATTGGTTGTTCAAACTTTCCTACCTGTCAAAGCTCACTTAGAATCACCAAATCATGTATATTTCATAGACGCTCCAATGACTTCAACGAGAATTGAACCCAGACCACCTAAATGTGATAAACACCCACTCACAATCAGCCATTGAGTACATGATTTAGTGTCCACCAAAAGAGAAAATGAGAACCCCATACACAAAATCATCCACGCCTAAAACCTCAAGCCCAATCTTACTTAGTTACTTGGTTTCCTAATTACTTGACTACTTGATTATTGGTTACTATAGTGTTTACCCTTGAAAGAAGTAGTCTTGCACTATTAGTCTTTTGTCCGTGGACATCAAACCACAAGTGGGTCAAATAGGCACTTTATTCAAGCGGACTTTGAAAAAGGACTGGAGTTCTTGCTAATACCAAATGCATGTAAACAATAGTAAGTTTTAGCTCGAGTTTTAGTAGCTAAAAATCCCAAATCAGTGAATATTTAATATGGATTTGAATCAAATTCAAATGACAATTAAACAAGTAATGAGATTCTAATAGTTCTTTTTATAAGATAATCATAAATTTTAAATTTTAAAATTTCATTTGAATGGAATATATTTTAAAATGTGTATGTATTGAAAGTTCTTTAATATTACAAATTATAGTTTTCTTAATTATAGGAATTTTTGAAGATAATTGAATTTAAATTTGATTCTAATTAAAACTGAAATTGAATTGAATTAACATAAAAAATCTTTGCTCTTTTGTAAAAGCATAATACTTTAGTGATATGAATTAATATTCATATGTTTCTTTTAACTTCCAATTATAGTTGTATTTCATATTTTGACCAGATGTCTTATTTGAATTTCAATATGCTGATTCATTGGGTGAATGTACTTTACATCCTAGATATGTTCTATGTTTATTATTCACACCAACAAAGTTTCAATATACAAAGGATTTAATAAGTGAAACAATATTAAACATTCAATATTTCGAAAAACTTTGCATTTGACAAATCATCTAAGATTTGTTGTCAATCTATTTTTTATTACATAAATTCTATATTATTTTATGCCAACATGATGTTTTATTGTATATTATTAATAACTATGTTGGCATGTGTTGGGGTTTGATATGATAGTTACGATGCTAAAACTATCCTCGCATGCATAGTCTATGTTATGTAATAGATACTGTTATAATAAAAATTTGACATTTTTCAATGATTTTGAGTTGCTTAGTATACATTATATTTAATACTAGTATTTTATAAAAATGTGAAGAATTATGGTAAGAGGCTAGTCTTCAATTATAATACAAAACTTCATCCCCTCACTTTACACTTCTTGTACAATTTCTTACTGGTAATGTATCATGCTTGTTATGCACATTAGAGTGTTTCTTGCAGCTTAGCTAAATATGGCCCGTGCACAGTCAAATTGCAGGGGGCGCACACACTCAACATATAGAAAGTTTGGATGGTAGGAGGCAGAGCCCACCTACCTCTACATTTTACCCCCTCCCACTCCATCTGCACCACATGGTGCCCTTCTTACATGGGAAAATGCGTGATTGGGTGGATCAAAAGAGGAAAAAGTACACTCTAAAGTCCATATCATTTTTTACATATGATGTTGATTACTTTTTATAATTTTTTTGTAGTACATAGAACTCAACCTTTTAAAAATTTCTAGTAGCTTTCATACATATTATTTTTATTATATTTAAAAAATCACCTTATAATTTCACTTGAATGTAACTAAGTATATATATTACTAACATAAAAATTAAGTCTATACAAGTACAAGCCCACCTAAAGCTTAGAGTTTTAACATGCCAAAAATTATATTGTGCCAATATAATCTATTTCTATCCTTCAATGGATTTTTTTAAAAAACACCTATTTCTTGACCACTAGAATAAGCCAAAAATGTGTCAACAAATTCTCATTTCAAAATTCATCATATTCTATTTTATATAAATGTTGTAATGAATACACCATAGTGACTAATTTCCTCTATAATTCTTCTATGACATCGACATTGATCCATTCAACTATGCATTCATCCACATACATTGAGCTCGAAACCCTTGGGGGAGAGGGGAAAAAGTGTCACCCTTGCGTAATTTGGGATACACGTGCGTGCAAAGGGTCTTTAAATCACTACTAGAAAATCGTGACCAAATCGACAGAAAATCAGCTGATTTATGTTGTTTGGGCACTGCGATGACCAAATCAACAAATTTTTAGTGAATCTGGAATCTTTTGGAATCTTTTAGAATATTTTGAAATATTTTGGAATATTTTGATATATTTTGGAATCTTTAGAATCTTTGGAATCTTTTGAAATATTCCGAAATCTATTGGAGTCTTTGGAATCTTTTGCAATTTATGAACTCAACTTTGTACGTTTATAAGATTTTGAAATGTTATTATATCATAGCAGTAAGGCAAAATTGGCACATTGATGCCAAATAATTAATTAACCCTCGAAACTATGAGTCATGATTTCAAACCATTTTTCACTTTTGAGTAGGCTCTTGTTAATACAATATTTGTTGAATACAATTCTTATACAATATGTGAAATTTTTAATAAACTTATGTTTCACTATCAGGTTGATACTTAGATTTTTTTGATCGATTCAAGTTGTAATTAAAAAGTTATTTCTCAAAAAGTGATATTTTTTAGTTTTGGGCAATTTTGGGCACCCATGACAAATAGATCCAATTGGTTTTAAATTCTTGATACAAACTCTCAACAAGATTGTGAACATAATCCCCAAAGTTGAAAGGCATCAAAGCACAAAATTATGACTTTTGAAAACACTAATAACATTTAAAACACCCTCACTTGGGCAACATTTAAAACACCCTCATTTGGGCAACATTTAAAACACCATGGTTGAAGTTCTATGTACTTTGAATTTTTTTTAAACTTAATCATTCACAATTTAAAATTAAAAAAACTCAGCAGACTTTGGCGGCCATTTTGTCATAGTAGAATAACTTATTTAAAAAAACTTTGAACTTAAAAAAGTTGAGTAACCAAGTTAAGTTTCATCTCCAAAAATCCGTTTAAGATTTTGAGCCTCCATTCAAAAGTTATAGACAAAATTCAGAATGGGGTAGCAAGGAATATTTTCTTTGATATTTTCAAACACCCTCTCTGAATTTTGTCTATAACTTTTGAATGGGGGCTCAAAAGCACAAACGGATTTTTGGAGATGAAACTTAATTTGATTTCCCAACTTTTCTTAGTTTAAGTATTTTTGAAAAAAATTATTTTACTATGCCAAAATGGTCTTCAAAGTCTGCTGAGTTTCAAATCACAATATTATAAGTGTGTATGTAAGAAAAATAATAATGAGTTAGTTATTGAATTCTAATGGTGGTGAGTAGTTTAGAGTGTTGAGTCATAAGTATGAGGTTCCAAGTTCGAACCTGAGCAGCAACCATGGGTGTAAAGCTTGGCTGCCCGTAGGCGCTGGGCAACAAAAAAAAAATGCTTGAAAATCTGGACAACAGAAAAATAGTTATTTATTTATTATTTAATGCATTCCATTTTTATTTGACCAGATCAATAGAAAAAATCAACAAATTTCTGTTGATTATTGTCCTGTACAACTCGTCCGAAACAACTGAAAATATCAACGCTTCTCTGTTGATTTGAATATTGAATTTTCTAGTAGTGAATGGGGGCTATTACATATTGGAATATTTGACGTATATTATGGAATATTTTAGGAATATTTCAATTAGATTCTTGCATTATTCCTTGCTTGAATTTAAAGCACTCTTGCTTGAGGTAAAATTTGATAATTAGGTAGAAACTTTACCTCCCTATGAATAAAATGAATTCTATATTTTAATTCATGTAGTTTTTAATTTTTTGAGAGTAACTCTCCCATGTGGAATCCTTAAAATATGTTTCCAAACCATTTCCTTCATGTTGAACATTGAAAATGGTCCCTCCCAACTCCGGGCCTGAATAGTGCCGGCAACCGCCACTATGCTCTTATTGCCACAAAAGACACTCTTACACTCCAACCCCTTAGCTCTCATCTTTATTAAATGACATTTTGGAATATCTTAAAGACTTGTCACACTATTATTGACTCTAGCTCACTTCTCATATATGAAACAATTGTTGCCCCAACAGTCAAATTAAGGAGATTGGAATGTATTTCCTTGTTTATAAAGTCATAGCTACACAAGGTTAGAAAATTACTTGTAAAATTTGGCAATTGTAAAAAGTTAGATTTGATTTAGTTTCACTAAAATAGCTATAATTTTGAATTTTAACATAAAAATTAAAAAATCCATTTTGTCAAATGTAGTTATGCCAATTTTTGAAAAATCATATCAAATACAAACTATTGTAGAACCTTGCAAACAATGCTTTTATCTCCCTAAGGTAGACATACATAAAACGAGCTAAGATACAATTCTACATCCTATCATTGATGAGATCATTGATTCCCAATTCTACCATGGGTTTGATCCAATTCTACTTCACTTCAAGTGAATACTAAATGCATTAACCCTTAAATGTCAAGAGGGTCCTTGGAGGGTAGCCGCTGAAACGCCAAGAAGGTCCTTGGAGAGCATCTCCAAAAGTCTACAACAACAAGCATGTTGCTAAATTTATTTATTTATAAATAAATAATAAAAAATAAAAACCTGCCAACCTACTAGCCAACAAGCGCTACTAGCCTGCCACAGTGTCACGTGGCGCCCGCCAGGCGTTGTTGGCCAACATTGTTGTTTTTTAATATAAGAAAATGCTTTGTCTCTCTCCACAACTATTGCCCGATATAGCTCCCCACTTCCTTCGATTTCTTTATTTGATTGTGGATTGTTCCACAGTTGTCTAATTTAGGTGCAAGTTGGGAATCCAACCTTATTTAATCTAGCCTTTTCAATTTAGCCTTTCCAATCTAGCATTTCCAAAGCCCCAATCTATTTCAAATTTGGTTCATAAAATCAACTTTTTCTCCATTATTCTCTCATAAATAAGCGCATGGGCCTTGCTTTGACGTTTAATATTAGGTGAAATTGAGTGTAAATGAAGTAATTTTAGGTACTTCAATGAATGAAAATGAGATCGCAAAATGATGATTAAACAATTACAAAAAATGAAGAAAGTAATTTAGAATGGGCATTCAAGTAGAATCCCTAATTGTAAATGGATGGAATTGGGTATAAATGGATGCAAATAAGACAGGTTAAGGTTACTTCTTTGTCAAATTGTAGGTTGATTTTGAATGATTATAGAACATTTTTTGGATGCTTATGGCCACACCTAGGGACGATTTTGTATTTTCAAGGCATGCCACTTTGAGAATTCATGGAAATTACAAACTATATTGGAGAAATATGATTTCACTTGAATTCAACTCCACTAAGATTTTAACCTTCCCTGAGAAATTTGAGACACACTTGATATGTCCTTCAAGATGTTCATATTGATTACCGGTAAACGGATGGTAATACATACTTCCACCTTAACCCCTAAGCGTGTAAGGAGCCCCATGGGGCCATGTTTGGTCATTCTTCAGTCAAACGTTGATTTTCATGTAGTTCCTAATTTCAAATGAGAATGGTCCCAACTTAGAAAGTGTGGGGGCTATCTTCTATTTTATAGTCCAATTTACCATTCTTCAAAATTGTTAAAATTTCATTTATTACAGCACTTAAAGCTCAAAACCCTAAAATTCCAATATACACTAATGAAAGCATTTTTCTATCGAATTTCTTTTTATGTAAGCTCAAGAAGCATGCCGCCTAGACCTTGTTGTTCATCACTATTATTTAACTTTTTCCTAAATGTTTCATACTATCCTAAGCATTATTGTAATTACTATGATTTTTACAAGAAAGAATCTTTGAAAAAGGTTATATAGTTTATTTTTATTTACAAAATTATGAAAAGAAATCAGAGTAAATCGGTTTAACAATACTTTATTTGAGAAAAATATCAGAAAATATAATGTATTTTAAAATGTGAGGAATTGATGAGATTAAGGGTTAACTGTAGTGTGGATGCTTAAGGGTTAATTAGAAAAAATAGATTCTACTTCAGATTGTTTGGTAGTTTGACTCCAATGCCCATGTGCCCCAGTCATGGATGTCATTACTGGCATCTCCACCTAACAAGGTGAATATCCAGATATCCCATATGCTTTGCAAGAACCACGGAACTGTGTATCCATAAGGTCACTGCACTCACAATCAACTACTACATAAAATCTAGCCACATCAGACTTAGAATGAAGATATTGGTTATGAGCATGTACCCTAAAGTATAGGGTTATGCACCTACTTGAGTGTATAACAGGATATTTCATGGCGAGGGGGGTAGCCCGAGCGATGAAATATTGTGTTATGTATGAATGCATGTGAGTAACCCAGCGTTAAGCGCACAGGGGAGTTCGGCATTCCCCAACATGTTCCCCACGTTCTACGTTCTAGTGCAATTTCGACGTTAGATTGTGTAACAATGCAGTGCACCGTTATGGGTGGCGGAGTGCGGTAACGAGATTTTCGAAGTGGAGTTTTCTACAGGGAAAACTCACCCTAGTGCTTAACGCCTAGTGTTGATTATGGTGCATCTATGTTAAATACTTCAAACGAAAATTCATAATTTATTCATGTGGTGTTCAAATCAGGATTCTAACAAAGTACATACTAAAGTATGCTGGAATCCTCGATGGTTGTCACAATGCCTAATACGTTGCTTGTCCGTTCGGTCCAATGTGCCTGTGTGGCCTGATTAGACTCTCGTCCACGGGCTAATAGCGAAATATTTGAGCATATTTGAGCACATTCACAAACTATTCTTATCAAAACTCTAATTTTTCTAGCCCTACCAAGGCAGAGGGACCATCTAGTTTGCATGTCCACATCCAAACCAATGATCCAAGCCCACATCATATGACAACCCTAGAATCCTCTTTTGTTTCAATGTGTCAGTAAGATGCAATCAAATAAACTTGAGCTAATAAAAGTAATTGTGCTTCGGCATAACCCTAGAATCCTCTTTAATTTCAATGTGTCAATAAGATGCAATCAAATAAACTTGAACTAATAAAAGTAATTGTGCTTCAGCATAATAAGTGGCAATTATGGGTGCACTGACATTAAGTTTCATTTTTTCAGTCTCATAGATCCTGAAGCAAGATGCACAACACAAAGCTAACTACTCATTTTCCATGAGTACCGCACACTGCGTCCGTTGTTTAGAACCCTCACTCGTCTTAATGACGGCCATTGTTCATCAAGGCCCCATTTTCCCTGAAATTTTCATTTTGGGCATCCTAGGAGCTTTTTCTGGCAATTTCTTTTTGCAATTTTGGGGCTACAAGCCCAAAGTTGTTTTAGGAGGACCTACTCGGGAATAAAAAACCATAGGAGGAGGGGTTATTTTTTTAGGTGGGCGCCCAATCCAAACAATATAGGGGGCAATTTAATCCCCCTTTCATTAAGACGACATGGGGATTTAAATAATTCCCACATTGAGGTACACCCACTAACATATCCTTTTTTTGGGACTCCCTCTACTAGTGATTTTAAAGCTAAAAATAGCCCATTTGCTACGCTTGAAATATAGTGGCTAATTTTAATGAAGGATTTTTGAAAACATGAAAGGAAAAATAGCCAAATACTTAGGAAAAACTTAGGTGTGCATTAAGAATTTAGGACCCCATGGATTTTAAACGATTTCCTTGCGACATCCGATATTTCATGGGTTCGTACATTTTTCGCACGGATTCTGCACAAATTTCGTGCTAATTTTGCACGGATTCTGCACTTGTTAAATAACAAAAAGAGTGAATGTAGAAGCCGTGCAGATTCAGTGCAAAATTAGCGCGAAATCTGTGCGGAATTTGTGCGAAAAATGCACGAACCCATGAAATATTGAACTTCGCACGGAAATCGTTAAAAATCAGTGAGGCCCTAAATTCCTAATGTAGTCAAATTTTGCTTAGGTATCACCCAGATATCATCATGGTAGTACCAAGTATCACCACAGTATCGTGAAAAAAGCTAGCTGGGAAAATTGAAAAAAAAATCATTGCCCTCTATACAAGCCCATCAGACACCAAATACCGTACCTTCCAAGCAGCTTCGTCATGCTTCAAACGAATATTTAATATTTTTCAAAAAGTCATGTTCGTTTGCTATTTTTATAGATTAGTTAAATTCGTTTTCTTGAAAAAACATGATATTGTATTTTCATCATTCATCCAAATGGGCCTTGCAAGTTAGTACCACAATGTGGATTACTTCACTTGCTAGGTAATGATTGAGTGTTGTATAGTCTTGTGCTTTATACAAAATTCAGGACACTAGTGCCAACAATGAATGTGGGATATGTAGAACTCTCACTTCTTGTTCTTCTTAATCACCGGTTAAACTCCTTTACAAAAATGTGAATAACTTGAGCAAAAATACATCAAATCACAAAATTCTTTTTGGAAGTGAAAGATTACGTGAAAATGCAACTAATCTTAGTTGAAGAATTCTCAAAATAAGATAGTCTACTATGCACAATTGAGCCTCAAAAGTCTGATCACAACACATGTTCTTCTCATTCAACTCATGCACGTTTTTCATAGCCTTACTGAATTTTGTCTATATATCATGCATAAAAACTTCAAATCACAAAATTCTTTTTGGAGGTGATAGACAACTTGTCCTTCTCACTTTTCTTAGTTGAAAAAATTTCAAAATAAGATTATTTGGTATGCTCAATTGTGCATCAAAGTCTACTGAAAATATGGTGTGGTGAGAATTCACATGAGCTTGCAAGTTCATATCCCATATCATTTGGGAGTGACTTGGAATGAACTTGATTACAAGGTCAGCTCTTTCTTCCCCTAAATCTCACTCTCCTACTCTGAATATTATTAAATTATGTGAAAAATGGTAATATTTCAACATTTCGACTATTCCAAAAAACAATTACTATGGTATTCGGCAAAATCTACTCATAATTTCCAAAAAAATTCGTCTTGACTTTTTTGAATTAATTAAAGACGAAGCTGCTTGGAAGGTACGGTATATGGATGACTGGGGTGTACTTATTTTCATTTCAGCTAAAGTTGTCATATTGGGTGGGTTTGGACAATCGGACGGGTAGACTACCTCTTTGCTGTATTAGGGTTGAAAATTAGGGTTTTGATAAGAGTATTATGTGAACCTGCTCCAAGAATATATTTGAATACACTCAAGTATTTCAATATCAGGAAGGCAGGAGGCTAATCGGCACTGTGACAAGCATGATTTCAGCTTGGCAGAATGAGAGGTGCTTCTTCTCAAACATACAGTAGGAAACAAGCCCTAGCTTGGGAGCTTGTAGTGAACACTGCCTTGCACCAACCCAATTCACAGCCTCAATTTCTCATTTGTATGACTATGAGAAGCCGAAGGTTTAAATCAAAGTAAGATTCTGAAGCTTCAACCGCCATATCAACTAAAATGGAGAAATTTCAAGAAGCCCCGGGCACTTTTTACAGGTGCCTGTCTGGAACCTCAGAAAATCTATACTACTCCCAGTTTTTAGAGCCCTCTGTGCACTTGAATGTCACAGTTTTGGTGTTCTGAAACAAGCCAATTTAACTAAGAATATGACTTTCAGCATCCTCTGTACCTGGAACAAACTACCTCTTCGGCTCTTTTGATAATTTTACTCCATCCAGGCACAGAATTCAGAGAAGACCGGATTTTATATCACTGGCATGTGTTGATCAAAAGATAAATAAGTTCAAATAAAAGAAAGTCTATAGAAAACCTATTCAAAACTGCTATGAAAAAACATGAGGCTCAATTTGGGCTTCTTGGTCCTTTAACCCCTAAATGCCTAGAGCCCTCTCCAAATTTGGCAGTTTTGCAAAGATGCATTATAAATTGCAAATGAGAGGGATATTTTGAACTTGATGTATGAATAAAATTTGTACATCATGAATTTTAGATTCTATCCATACGGTTAGATCTATGATTGCTATCACCAATATTTTTGTATAAAATTTGAAACTCAAAATTCAAAATTCTTTTGTAATTTGGTTACGAATAAGATATTGACAATATGTGGATGAAATTTGTTGAGATTGGTTGAAATGTAATACTCTAAGTGTAGTGATTTTTGGAGATTTTTTGGTTGCTTAATTTTATGAGTTGACTTTTTTAAGAGCACTTTTACACTGAAATCTTTGAAATTCTGAGTGTATCACTATAACATGAAATGAGGCATAAAAATTTCACAAATCATCCCCTTTTTAATCGGATCACACATGCATGAAGCTAACTTCCCATAAAATCTATAGTAAAAAATCCACACTACCAAAAGTGCATGACGAGTGAGAGAACATGGATGAAATCTGTACATTGTCCAAAAAATGGACGATCATGCAGTTAGGGGTTAAAGGTTAAGAACCTGCAGTTATGCACATTGAGGCATGGAAATCTTTTCACTACAAGCCATCACAAAAATAATGTTGGAAGAAAGCTCGTGTCAATGTTTATGCAATTAGAATGATTGGATTTGTGCATCCTGCTTGTTATGCTCATTTTCAACTTGTAATATGTGATTTCAGTAGAGTGCCCATGAATAAATACTAGCAAACACCCTGTTGCAATGCACCACCATTGCATTAGGAACGTGGGAATTAATTGGGAACACAAAAGGAACATGGGAACTTTGGGAACATAAAAAGAACTTGGGTACA
Organism: Pohlia nutans; assembly: GCA_022496805.1. Classification (NCBI taxonomy): domain Eukaryota; kingdom Viridiplantae; phylum Streptophyta; class Bryopsida; order Bryales; family Mniaceae; genus Pohlia; species Pohlia nutans. The sequence goes on along the minus strand of CM040085.1, from coordinate 8,138,643 downwards.
TTAGGAAACATGATGGGAACATTAGGGAACACTAGGGAACATAATGAGAATGCTAGGGAATGTGATGTGAAGCTTTGAGGAACATCATAGGAACTGTGGAGAACGATTTGAGAACATAATGAAAAATTGGATGAAAGGCATGGCTGTGAAATGTGGATGATTTTGTAACATAGTATCGTGACGGATACCAAACAGGGTGGTGACATGGTATCGTGACGCTGTGTACTTAATATAAGAGATGTACGACTTTATTGTAGCAGCATTGATTTCTCTATGAGTGCCCCCAACTTCATGTTCATTGGAAACATATTAAAAACACAATATGATTTGGATTCAATCAATATATATGATGTGCAAGAGCATGCTATTTTTACTTGCTCGTGAACATATGTTAATCCAAGATTTACTAGAATTTTCCTTTTTGACAAAACTTTTAAATATGTTGAAATTTGACATAGTTTTTAATTAAGTTCAAAGTACTTTTTTACTTAATCCCACGGGGAGGTCACATACTGTATACTTTTGTAAACCACGTGCGGTCGGGGGATAATTAAAGGTGGGCTATTTATCTAAATTTCTTGAATAATTTGCACCCTATTAGTAGATAAAATGGTACTTTAAGGTATTTTTCAAGACCCTATAGGTAAATATAATTTCCACCATTAACTTATTTTATAGACCCTATTTTGTTTATAAATTGTACCATTTGTCAAAATCATGGAATTTTGGCATTAAGTGACGTTAGTCCATAACAAAACAACAACACATGAACAAAACTTTCAAATAACAACAATTGTGCACAGTGGCTACAGTGTTGCAATTAAATGTGGTTACCTTAAAAACATGAATAGAAACTAGAATAAACAAAAAAGTTAGACAGGTGTCACATTCAAGTAATGTGTTTAAAAACACAACCTAACGAACAAACAACATGAGTCCGACAGAGAATCAAATACCCAGTAGTATTGTGTACAAGGGACAAAAGTTCAAACACAAAAATGCCAATTCTCCCAATGCACTCATTGTCACTCTACTTTTTTCTAAACATGAACTTCTAAGTCCCCTTAGTTCTAAAGAATTGAATATGGAGGATTGCATGCACAAGAAACTTAATGTCTAGACAACAAGATTTAGGGTTTAGGATTCAGGCGATTGAGGCAATTTCTCATCCAATCCAAGGATTTTCATTGAACCTCACATAAATTCTTCGTTCCTCCAAATATTACAAACCCAACTTTATTAATAAAAATTAAATACTACCTATACTTTTCACCTACCCTACTTTAGATATAATACCGTATGGGCCATTTCATCTAGGCTATGGTATTTCCAAAATTTGTATAAATTTTTGCTCCAATGAATTAAAAGTACCCTATATTTTTTCTCACGTGGTTTAATAAAATTTTGAAAGTGACCTCCTTGGGCTTAATCCCTAAAAGCCCGAGGGATATTGAACAAAAACCTAAATGTATTATAATATGTGCCTTCCATATGTTTGATGAAGTTTGGTTCAATAGACAAAATGTAGGGCATCATCTCTACAAATTATCTGTATGGTCAAACTTCCAAAAAACTTTAGATCCTTTTTAATGAATTTAAAAGCATTAACCTTTGAAAATTTGTATAAATTATAATTTTCACTTTTAGAGTTTAAAATTTAGCATGATTGGTTAAAGTTGGTTTATCTATTGTAAACTTCACAAAAGCAAACAAAATTATGGAGGGAACATCATTACTTTCCCCAAATAGAAAATTTTATAACACTAAGACAATGTTGAGGTGACCCACTTTGAAAAATTCTCCTGGGTAAAGTTTAACTAGGGTTGGCATAATTCAAGTTGTGTTGGAAAGTAGACTTGATTTAGTATTTTTTTTATTTAAAAATAAATAAAATTCAAAAACTTATTTTTTTGTTCCAGGCAGCCTGTTAGATTCGGGCAGCAATCAGAAAATGGTCGTTTGAGCATTTAGGGGTTAAAGGAAAACTCTACTATCACGGAGCTTTTGACACTAGAGACTTCATCCTCAAAAATTCTTTAGGATGTATATATGTCAAAAAAAGATGTAACACAATTGGAGCATCTTAATTGTCGATCTCCTGCCTAAATTAGCACTTGCAACTAGAAGCAGGTGCTTAAAGCAACATTGTAAGAACGACATTTCTAAAGAACATGCTACAACGACATTTTAATGTCATTCTAACATTGAAATGTTGTTCAAACGCGACATTAGAACAATGTGGTTAGAACGACATGATTCCAATGTTGTGTCCAGACTCCTCATGTCGTTCTAATTGCTCTACCCACTTGTGGCAGATGGGCCCAAGGTACATGACAAGCTCCTTTCAAGAATTATGTTACGAATTCAGTTGCAAAAGCAAACGTGTCCAACAACATGGTACTCTCTTCGATCTCTTTGCAATTACTTACCCTGGGCCATGTCCCGGGAAGCTTTACATGCATTCCATTCCATTAAGTGTACTAGATATTATACGAGAGTACAGGGGAGATGGGCTCACATGTGACAGGCTAATAAGAAAGCCATTCCACATCCGCCTCTATCACACATGAAAGCTCTGACTGGTGAAAAAGCATGTGTTGACATCAATTCATGGTCGGCTTGCAGACTCTCCCGATGCAAGCTTTGCTTTAAATGCCAACCCACTCGTGTCTGGAGTGACAACGTTTGCTGTTCACCCTGAGAGCAGCTCCACCGCAGCCCTCCCAGAGTCTCTCGCACTCCTGAACTAGATGAAAAGTGCCAAGGGCCCTTCCAAAATGCCTCTTGACTCTGGATCCTAGCGTGTTAAGAACTGGCCCTTCAAATCACTATTTAGTTGACTATATCCCCACATTCTACTTGTGATTGGTCCATTGACTATTTAATGTGCACTTTTGATGTGTGAGGGGCGTGCAAGGGTGGGGGAGTGTAAGTGCAAGGGCTCTTCAAATGTAAATGAATAATTTCAGCGAGTCATCTCTAGCGTGTAGGAGTGGGGATGCTCTGAGTCTATAGTGTAGTGACAACTCCAGACATTATAGAAATCTGGCTCCTTGGATACATACATACAATCAGTGAGAGCAGCCTTGACTTGGTTGGCGTAGTTTCATTCCTTTTGCAACAGTAGATCCTCAGCACTTTGAGGAATTTGTCAAAAATATATATATGTACTGTACAGGGTGAGCAAGTAGGGCAAGGCGCTTTATGGGCATAAGTGCTTGCAACAAGACCAGTATTTTGAGTTGGGTGCTTGTTCCCATGACACTATATTGCTTATTTTGTGTAAAGAACTTTAAAAAAATTAGTAAGAAGTTTGGTATGTAGTACTTTATGGAAATAATTAAGCACCTAAAACAAGAGTGACAGTTTCCAATTCAAAATGGGTGCTTGTTTCCATGATGCATTGCTTAGGGCCGCTTCACGCTACGGCCGTTCAAGTCGAGAGGCCGTGGGATTGAGTGGTCAAACTTTGTTGAGAGTCCAAAGAAATGGGCTGAAAATAGGCAATAAAATATAATTTGGATTTTTTATGAAAAATAATCGACGGCCTCTCGACCATAGTTTGGGTTTCCATTCCTGTCCGACCCAAACTTCCTTCGAGAGTCTGTCGCCTTGGTCAAAAAGTGTTGCCATGTAGGCATTTTGGAGGGCGACGGCCTTTGGATTTTCGCCTCTAGTGTGAACAGCCGAAAGGCCGAATTCTTGGTTTCTTGCAATCTGATTCGTGGAAATCGACAGCCTCTCGACCTTCGACCGTAGTGTGAAGCGACCCTTAATCGGCGTAAAGAACTCTAAAAAACACTTGTTTGGTATGTAATGTTTCACGGCAACAAATCACCAGGGTCTCATATGCGATTCCCTGTGTAATTTCCCTGCAAGTCTCACTTTTCCCACTGAGTCTTAAAGCTGCTTATTCACCAGTTTAATGTTGACTCACCTGCTTGTAAAAGGAAAGTTTAACAAGTGTCAACTCTTGAGGCTCGGTGGGAAAAGTGAGACTAAAAGGGAAACGCACACAGGGAAACCATTATGAGCTCCCTGTGAATACTTGTAACAAAGGATGGTAGCGTGAGTTGTGAGTACTTGTTCCCATGATGCATTACTTACTACACGTAATAGGTATCTATAGGGTGATAGTCTGAGTTGTGGGTGCTTGTTCGGGCCACGATGCATTACAGTGTCCTGGTTGCTTACTCCGCATAAAGAACTCTAGCAAAAAGTTTGGTATGTAGTGCAGTTTCATGAAGTAGAATCCACTGTTACACAACATGGGATTCACGCAAAGTGCACTTTAAGAATGGATCCCACTCAGAATACAAACAAAAAAATAAAATTCAGAGTTTTTAACGCACACAAGAATGTTGCAGCTAGTGACGGACACATACGCCTCGCAAGTAAGAGTTTTCTTGAAGGCCAAATTGGTGTAGTTTGCAAGATTTGAATTATAATATTGCGTTGAGGCTAATTAATAAAAAAATCATTTATTCGGCATCACTATCATGGTGGTTGTGAATTCGCCTACTGCATTGAACACGTGTCCCTTTAATGTGTAGAGTGTCGTTTGCGCCATCTGGGCGCCCTGATATGTGGAGGATCTTTCTCTCTGAATCTGAGCCTTCACCTGACATTTATTAAAAGTCGAGTGTGGTCGACAGCATGAGCTGCAAGTTGCCGAGAGCTTGGGCCTACAGTACACGCGTTGTGTGTTCAAAAAAATTTAATTTCTGTGATTAATTAATTAATCAATCAATCAATCTGTCCATGGGCCTCGACAAGCACACATGGCGAGCGGACATAGCCTGACAGTGATCACTGATCATTATCAGTGCTCAAGTTTCAACCTTTTTTCCCGGGGGTGCACTGTACTAAACACATACAAGTGCACAAAAGGGTATCAATTTGAACACTTCCGTATGACGTATATGTACAATAAACATATTTAGAGCTGAAAATATTGACGTATACTTACATTAAACATACATTTAGGGCGGAATAGATCTGTATACAAAGGTTTTTAGACATTTAACCCCTCGTATATAGAGACTTTTAGAGGGGGTCGTGAACGCACGTGATTCTCGAACATAATGTAGAGTGCACTACCCGGGCTTTTTTCTTGGAACATAAATTGAAATTGGCATTGACATGAATTCATGATGATTCCACAACTGAGCTAGCGTTCCATGCATGGGACCACCGTACCATGCATCTGTCAATTCAGTCAATTGTGTGATGGAAGACAAAAATGGCACTGCAGTAATCAATCATCTCTTTGTCTGCAGTGATCGAATAGCGTTTAGAACTTCTGTACTCCTCGGTACCACTCACGCCATCGAAAAGTGGAGAAGTTCATCACTACTACTCTGTCACAATGATAGAAAAGTGTAAGTTTTAATTTTCCAGGGAGGCGTCAAAACCAGCCCTTTTGCTCTGTTTAAATAATTCTAGGCTTGTAAAAGCAAGCAAGCTGCACGTGATCTGAATGCTCACTATGGAAGTCCTATTGGATTCTACGACCACCATGCTAATCTCTACAAAACCTTGCTCACCATCTAATTCTAATGGGTAGTACTAAATCTTTAATTGATAACCTCCCCTGCCAAGTCGATCAGCTTCCTCCCCGGAACGTAACTAATAATAATAACAATAATATTCATAAGAAGCTCATGTGGTGATTCCAATCAGACACGCGTGTTGAGGTACCGTGGAAAAAAAAAATCTGTACAAGTCGAGTTCATCCTCGAGTCTTCAAAACCAGGAATGTCAATGATGCATTCGCTTGCAACCTGCTGAAGTCCTTCGATGGGATTTTCAAATCAAAGACACAGTCCTGGATGTCAACAATGGATTGATGCGAGCTCCGTGTCGGTGGTGATGCGAGGTCCATGTCGGTAATGATATCTTTCGAGGTGGCGATACATCGATTTAGCTACCTTGTGCAACTGATTGATATTCTCAGATCAATTGTGACCCGGCGAAGGGGTGCCAGGGGTAGGAGTAGGAGTACCCTTGGCCAAGCTCCGAAACAGAAATGCGAACCTGGATTGCGTCCTGGCAGGTGCAGATGGCACAGTTGCGGCGTGATCAACCAACGGAGGCGGATGGATTTCTGGTCGTTGTTGCTCCAGCAGCTTCCGAAAGCCTGTTCCTGAATGATCAGCTGATCCTGTTCCACCACTAGATTTCCCGCAACCACCACGAATTAATATTCCGGACTTCGGAGCTACTAGCCTCGTAGTTCTGCCTGCTAGAACCGAGCCCGGTGCGACCACCACGAGCAACAGGAACATCAGGATGGCTATTGACCCATTGCAAACCGCCATGGCGGAAACGAAGTTACAAAACAGAGGAGCTTTTCTAATCCAAAAACTATGCGATTGAACCGTTTACAACTCCTGAATCAGTAACCTGAGCTAGCTAGCTTGTCTGTCAAGGTAAAACCAATCCATTCGTTATATCTGGAGATCGTTTCGGAGATCCAAACAAACACAAGGTTGGCAAGCTTGCTGACTTGATTGAGGATTGGCAAAGGGGCATTAACAAGTTATAAAGGGGGAGGGGGAGAAAGGTGGGCGTCCAGGCGGCTCCAAAGGAAAAGGAGAGGAAAGGCAAGCGACTTTGAGTTGGGGACTTTGAGTGAACGGAGCACATATTACGCGGAGCTACTGTAGGCTTATTACTCTTGCCGACCCCACCCGCTGTATAGTACTCCTCCTCCTGCCATGCCACCAGATTGACTTTCTATCCTTAACTGTCCCGGCCGACGGGACCCAGCACTGTGAACACTCTCACTGCACCCTCAAGCACACGTCCTGCAAAAAAAATTCAAAAAGATTAGTCTCCACACCCTAGTTGACACCGAAACCCGCATGATTCAGATATCATGTAGTACTGTAATTTTGGAACTTATGCATCGTGAGTACATACACTGAAAGTTATAGGAGCTTTATGGAGGAAAGTATATTAAATTTAGTGGGAAACGAACTCAAGTACGGTTGTTTTTATTTTAGTTTATGGCCTCCGGAATTGAAAAGTAAACTGGTGATGTGCATGTTTGTCTAAGGCGAAAGTAAAAGAGGGTGGGTTAGATTCAAAGGCGAGTCGACTTGGGGCTATATATATGTGGACAAGATCGAGGGAGTTAGGTGGCAAGCAGGTTCGTAGGGTGGTGCAGGCCGCAGTCAACTGCAGGTGCGTCGCTGACTTCTGATCCATCGATCACCGGCTGTGCATACAATTGCTCGACAGTTCTGGTTTGTTTTTTGTTTTGCTTTTTTGACACATAGGAAAGAAATTTCATTGCAGAAGAAACCCAGTCCAGAGGAGAGACCGACACGGCTCTGGTTTGACAACTAACGCTGAAGACTGAGAGCCTGCCGCCACTGTTGTCTGATAGTCTGAGTGAGACCCGTTTCATACAACGCAGACTTCGATCATTTGCCACCGAGCTCCCCTTGTCAGCCAAGTTCCTTTTTGGTTTGCCAGTAGCCGACCGGATGTATTCATAAGTCCACCCGGCATGGCAGAGTACTACACGTCCTTCACATTGGCCACCCTCTTTGTGCGGAGTTACCCACTAGTGTCCATGCCTATAAATATTTTAACCTCTGAAGGACCAAGGATTCACGGTTTTAAAATGGAAAATTGTCAAAAATATAATTCATATCATGGGACCAAATTTTAGAGCATTGGAATCACTGCATGTGTTGGTCAAAAAAGAAATAAATTTAAACAAAAAGAAGCTCACCTAGGACCTACTTAAAATTGCTACCCCAAAAAAAACAAGGGCCAATTCAAGCTTCTTAGTTTTTTAGGGGTTAAATGTAACACGGTGATACATAGTGACTAGAAAGTGACATAAATAGTTACATGGCATAATTTATAAAGTGATAACTTACTTTAGTTCAAATTCACTGTACAAAGTGATTGAGAATGAATCAACAAATTGATTAAGGTAAGTCACGTGGCCAATTTGTGTCACCCTATTTGTGCCACTATGTACCAGTAAAATACATATAATTTTTTTTAAATGTAAGACATTTGTACATAGTAATGGCACTGTAAATAGTCACAAATAGGATGGTTGATTTACCCTTACGAGGTTCACTCACTTCAGGTAAGTTATTTGTTGTTGTTAGGCCTTTCACATCAAATAAATTATGCATGTTGTCAACTTGCTGGCTGCACCAGGCAATTTCTACAAGTAGGTGAAGTGGGGGAGACTCCATGGCAGCTGGGGTCAATTAAAATCAGCAGAATTATGAGCAATGGTGCGGCGAGACTTTCGTATGTACTTGGTTTATAATTAATCAACGCGCATGCACTGAGGAAGGGGAAGGAGTGGTACAGCAGCTAGTGTGGAATACGATCGTGTGAGGACTGAAGCTGTGTCTGTCGGTTGCCTAGTTAGTGTGGCAGTCAAATTTCGATCACCTAGGTTGACGTTGGGCTAGCTGCTCACGGTGGGTCATGGTGATGTATGCATAAGATTCGCATCGACCCCTTTTCTCTAACCTATTAGGCTTTCCTTTGCGCAGCACACTGTCGTGAACTTACCATGCCTGGTAATGGACTGATCATGCGTGCCTGAGGCGGAGGAGATTCTTTGATTTAATGCAGTTAGTACGTACATTAGACAATGGAGTGCTGGTCACTGGACTGCCAGCTGACTGACTGAGAGACCTGTTTTGGGAAGACTCTGACTGCCATCAAGCACTTGATGGGAGCTTGATTTGAAATTCTTGCCACTTGAGCTGTCAATGCACACACATTGTGGAAGCACCTGCCATAGCGGTGACTCTGGTTTTGTTCCATGCCGCATGATTCAGGAATTGATTTCTGGAACCTCAGGAATTGTCAAATGCACAATGTCATGCAGATTGATGATGTTGTGTAAGTTTGTAAAGTTGGTTTGCTTTGAGATATAAGGTGGACATCAGTGATTTTTTTTTTCTGGCTTCAAAAAGTTGCTGGCAGCTGCTTCGAAGCAGCTGCCAGCAACTTTTGAAGCCAGAAAAAAAACACTGGTGGACATACCAATTATCACCTAGCACTCAATTCCACCCTCATATACCAAGTGTGTACATTTTTGTTCTAATATGTACACCATTGGTACATGAAAGTGGGATTGAGTGTTGGGTGGTAATGTATAGTAGGAAGCCCCAAGGGCATTTTGTGCAAGAAAATCCTCGAGCCTAAAATGCACTAAAGGTTTTGTTTTCATCCTAAAATTGTAGTATCTTGAAGAAGACTACAGTATGTATATATGTATTATATATATAAATCCATGAAAATAAAATCTAAACTTAAATTAAAAGAAAATAAAAGAAAATAAAAAGTATAAATATAAAGATACAAAGGTAAAATAAAATAAAATAATTCTCTTGATGAATGAAGAGTTTTTTTCCCCGGCCATGGGGTTTTGGTATTATGTATGTATGTATGTATGTATCAATATGTTCTCTCGATTCATCAAGAGTCTAGAAGCTTTACCTCGTGAAAGTAAAACCTAAATTAAAAGTACCCAATTTTTTTTTAAATTAAGTAAAAATAAAATATGTAAAAGAAAAATTAGATGAATCTATAAGAGGAGAATTGAGGATTCAAAAGGCTCTCAAGTCCTCATGTTGCCTGTCATTGTGCCCATGCACATGTCCAACCACATGCTGATATGGTGAACATTAGAGACTCTCCTACCGTGGCTTTTACACACCGAAGGAAAAAAAAAAAAAGGGGGGGCATGTTGTGTGCCACATGGCGGGCCCCGATTACCAAAAAACAAAGCGTCAGGCCTGCCCCAATAATTTTTGGTAATTATTTTTAAACGCCTGCCCCAGTAGGCTGTGACGCCTCTTCTTGGGGCCTTTTGAATCTTCATTTCTCATCTAATAAAGAGCTTTTTCCTTGGCCACGGGGTTCATGTATGTATGTATGCATGCATGCATGAATGTATGTATGCTTGTTTGTTTGCTTGTTACATTGAGATCTCCTAGACTGTGGCTTGCCACAATTTTGGTATTGTTGAAAAATCCTTGACAAAAAGGGGTGCACCAAAGTTTTTTTAAGCCTTTTGAACCTTTGGTATGGAAGTTATGGATTTTTAATCAAATTTCGTCACCATAAAGTGAATTAAATCATAGAGAAAAATAAAATATAAAGTAAAAGCACATGTGGCTAAATCACAAGGAACACTAGACCAATGGCCCTAGTATACATAGCATATATGCCAAATAAGAATGAACTATTTATTTTACTTTCACTACTAGAAAATCACGACCAAAACAACAGAAAATCAACTCATTTCTGTTGGTCCGTGCACTGTAAGTGCCTTTTTCACTGATTTCTAACTTTCTGTAAATGCAACAATAGAAGTCGCTTGATTTCTGTTGGTCCATGCACTGTAAGTGCCTTTTTCACTGATTTCTGTTGGTCTGTGTACTATAAGTGCCATTTTCACAAATTTTTAACTTTCTATAACATTAAAGGAAATCTGAAGCCTCATCAAAACTGCGAGTTCTCATGCACATAAATTAATAAAAAATATATATATTAAAAAAATTGAATAATTTTAAAATATATATATAATATAAAATAAAAATTGAAATCTCACGTGGATATGTGGCAGCATTTCGGCCACATCAAGTTGGATAATAATTTTTTAATAATTTTTAAAATAAATTATTAATATATTCTTAATATAAAATAAAATAAAATAAAATAAAAATAAAACATTTTTAAAATAATTTTTAAACATTATAAAAACACTTTTTAAACATTTCTGTAATAATTAATATTATTATTTTATTAAAAATTTATAAAAAATTAAAATTAATTGTAATTACAAAAAAATTAAAAATTAAAAATGTTTTTGTCATTTTTTTTCTTATGGAGTGGATCTGGCAGACTTTTCTATATAGTTACTAAAAGTTTCAAAAAATTCCAAAAATATTTTTTTTTGAACGAAATTTTGATTGCTGGGAGCGGTTTTTTTTCCACAGCAGACTTTGCAGATTTTTAGCGAAGTCAAAAACTTTCTTTTTTCAATTTTTCTTTTTTCATTAGATCAGGCAAGCATTTTTCTATACCTACAAAAAGTTTCAAAAAATTCCAAAAATATTTTTTTTTCGACGAAATTTTAATGGCTGTGAGCTGTTTTTTTTTCCATAGCAGCCTTTGGATATTTTTAACGATGTCAAAAAAAAAAAAATTGTTCAAAATTTTTTTTGTAGTGGATTAGGCAGGTTTTTATCTATATCTATAAAAAATTTCAAGAATTTCTAAAAACATATTTTTTTGGGTATCAAAGATAAAAATTATTTTTTAGTTGAACCCCCTTCTACTAAAATGTATGTAGAAGCTTCACAACATATTGGATCAAAGTGAAATTCTTACCACTAATACTAGACTTTAAAACGCAACTTTTCCAACAATTTTTATTAAAATCGGACTCCATATGGAGAAGAAACAAACCTTCAAAGTTCACTAAAATTGTCAAAAGTCCAAATTTTTGATGTCGGCATTTATAAGTAACAATAAGTACACCGTAGTAGCACAGAGTAACTTACCATTGGTGAGTTGGTAAGATCTCTTGGTTACCATGTAGGAGGTCTCGGGTTCAAATCCGGATGGTGGAGGTGTTGTGGGATATTGTGGTCCAGGCAGCCCGAAACTATGGTCTGGGCAGTTGGAGACTGTGGTCTGGTCAGCTGAAAATTACAGTCCGGGCAGCACAAATTTTGTTTTCAGCAAAGCTAAATTTTTTAATTCGGGTAGTAGAATTATTATTTTTGAGTAATTGAATTTTTTGGACCAGAACAACAAAAATCAAACAACATATCTCTGTTGAAAAATGTCCAGATCAACTTGTCCAAATCAACTCCAACTATCAACCATTCTCTGTTGATTTTTTGTTGTTCTGGACACATATTTTCTAGTAGTGTTTTGAACTAAAGATCCTAACTAATAAAGAATAGTTGGAAGTACAACCACATATGCATATACTAACAAATAAATAAAAATATGTATTTAAAAGATATAAATGTCTTTTCTATAAAATACACGAAAATCTTGCATACAATGGATAAAGAATGTTTCAACTAATTGTGATGCTTGAAATGGATAAAGAATGAAGGATAATTGTCTTAGTATATGATGCTTGAAGCTGTTTTTAATAAATATTAGATCTGATTAAGATTATCATTTAAGAGAATAACATGCTATTTATGTCTATGTGGCATATTTAGTAGGACCACTTTCACTTGACTCTTCATTCAAGTAGATATTCATGTGATTATTTAGATGGCTATTTAATAGCTAAGCTTAGCTTTTTTTTCCAAAAAGAATATAAGAAACATGCATTAAAATGATATCTTCGGATTAATTATCAATTTATTTTATTAGTTACTTTCCATGAATAAAAAGGCTTGACCAAAACATTACATCTCAAAGTTTTTAAACAAATTTTCTAATATATGCATATAGGTAGCCTGAGTGATATATTAATTGAACTAATTATTTTATTTTCTCTTTCTTAATTTTGCTCCATCCATTCATTTCTTTAAAAGTCATAATATAAGACACATTGTATACGAAACATGTGACACCAAAGTAGTACAAGTGGTTCATACATTCACCCCCTTATAATTTTTGCATATAATAGAGTTAACCTTAAACTCATTCAAAATAGAGGTGTTGACTTTGTTTCACTGAAAAACAAATTTAATTAATCATGCTATGAATAAGTATTGGCACACTTTTTTTTCAAGTGATTCATATATATTGTCAATTAAAAATAGCATTGACTTTAGAGATCACTCGAATATCCAAATAATAATGGATTTTAAAGTAATTTAGGAGACAAAATGTTTTACTTTGAGTATTTCCAACATTGATTGAAATGGAATGACCAATAGGAAGGGGAAGAAGTTGTAGGCATTTTGAAACTCCATTAGTTCTCTCCACTATTTTAACCCCTAAAGGGCCAACAAACCCAAATTGGGTCGCGTGTTTTTTTAACAGTTTTGAGTATGTGCTATGTGGACTTCCTCTTGTTCAAATTTATTTCTTTTTTTACCAACACATGCTATGATCTTCTCTAGTTTTGGTGATATAAAATTTGGTCCCATTTGAACAATATTTTGCACAATATAATTAACTAAATTTGTCATTTTAAAACTGTGAATTCTTGGTCCTTTAGGGGTTAATTCAAAGAAATTGTGTTTTCACCATTTGAAGTATGAAGCTCAGTCTTTCCTGAAATCAGTCTTCAATCACAAATCACAAAGATTAGTTTTCAACATTGAAAACCATATCCACCTCTTTGAGAAAAGTGATAAGGATTGGAAGTTTTTTTAGAATACAGTCTAAAACCAATAATGTACTAAGAGGTTAAACGCGTGTTGAATTCCTCTTGAACTCATATTGAAATATAAATAGACCAAAAACTAGTCTATGATGAGTCGGGAGACAATCTAAAGCAAGGCACTGTCATTATTCTCCACACCCTGCTATGGTTCCCACACCTTCCACCAAAGCTCCAAGCCCATGGCCCACAAGGGGACAATCTATGACACGACACTATTCAACCTAAGTATAGTTCAATAGAGAGGTTAGAAGTAGAGCAAAAAGGAAGGTTAGATGCGCTTCTTTTTGGTTAACTCAATTGTCCAAAATTGTTAAGGTTTCAAAATTAAGACACTATTGGAATTGGTTTTTATTATTTCACTTCTTTCCGTGCATGGGTTCAATCCATAATAATCTTAACACTAATCTTAGGACTATTATGTATAAAGAGTCAGTTGAAGGTAGTTCGTCTAGCTCCTAAATGCCTACGGTCCTCTCTAAATTGGGCAGTTTTGCGAAGATGCATTATAAAATGCAACTAAGAGGGATATTTTGAACTTGATGTATGATTAAAAGTTGTACATTATAAATTTCAGATTCTATCCATACAGTTAAATCTATAATTGCAATCACCAATATTTTTGTATAAAATTTGAAACTTAAAATTCAAAATTCCTTTGTAATTCAATTATGAATAAGATATTGACAATCTATGAATGAAATTTATCGTGATGGGTTGAAATGTAATACTCTAAGTGTAGTGATTTTTGGAGATTTTTTGGTTGCTTAATTTTATGAGTTGACTTTTTCCAAGAACACTTTTGAACACTTTTGAACTAAGATCTTAGAATTTTTTGGTGAATCACTGCAACATGAAATGAGGCATAAAATTTTCACAAATCATCTAGTTTCTAATCAAATCTCACATGCATGAAGCTAACTTCCTATAAAATCTATAGTAAAAAATCCACACTGCAAAAAGTGCATGACGGATGAGAAAATGTGGATGAAATTTGGACATTGTCCAAAAAATGAGTTTAGACAACCTACATTAAACATCTAATACATTGTCCAAAAAATGAGTTCTTTAATGTACAGATTTTACGTCAACTTCAAAAATACAAAACATTATAATTTATTTATTTTTGGTTGAAATACATAGGAAAATGTTATGATTTGATGACAGAATATGTTGTTGAATTTTAAAATACACTTGTAATTTTACTAGGACCCATCTACATTTTTTGAAAATACCTCTTCTAATGTGGGCATTTCAATTAAAAATACACATTATTTATGCTACTTTATGGATTCACACTATTTTACACATTAAATGGTGAAAATTTTCACTTCTTTGCCAATATTAAATGAAAAAACATAAACCCACATAATTTGCACACTAATATTATTTTAGGTTTTGATTATGGTTATTGTAAGCTCTTCTAATTAAGCACCACATTATTTGTTAACTCACTCTATGTAAAATCAAAGGTGTATTTTATCACATGTTGTGACTATATATAATCATGTAAGTATCATATTTTTAAATGTTATCATAACCATTTTAAACACTGAATTAGGAATTTTTGCACTTGGCCAAGTGCATTGTCAGATGGCCACAATGATTAAAATTTGCACTTTTTTGAAATTTTACCCCCCTGAAATTTCATAAATTTTCATTTTTTAAATAGCAACAATACATTCATTCATATTGGATCTGCTATGTATTAAATGAAAATTAAACATAATGAGCAATATTGTTTTATTACTACCTAATAGAAAATAAAAACAAAACGCTTCATTTCATATATAAATGAAGGCACACACTACAAAGTAAATTATATTTGCACTATTCTACTACATCAAAAGGTTCTCCCTTGAGTATTTTCTCAATCTGTACTATTACTCCATCTGAGTCTCAAGAACCACCTCAGAGGATTTAGTTTCTACTTCCTCTCATGTCTTGTTCTCTAACATTGTTCCCCGAGTAATGCTTTAATCTTTGAAAGGGTCCAAGAGATCAGCATAATCCAACGCTCTCATGACCATGGCTTTCACCAGCGGAGAGGGAATGCTACCTACGTTTACATCACCCTCTGAAATGGAGGCAACCTGCTCATATGTGTAGTAACCCTCTTCTTCCAAATGACGATACTTCACTCCCTCGAGGTCATGGTATAATTCATCAAATCCAAGCGTCATACAATTATCTGCCAAGGCCCATGCAAATAATAATGTTATAGACTCCGTACTAGTAGTTACTCCATATACGAGTCACACCACTGAGACTGAAACTTAAATAATCCTCGTTGAATAAAATTTATAAGAAAAAAAATAAAACTTAGCAGCTCATGCTTTGAATTCATAACACCGAACATTAAATATAGGAGGCTTTGAAATTGTAAAGGCTAAAATTTGGTTTGAGGTTTGCATTCACACTACTAGAAAATCCAACTTTTCTGTTGTTTTGGTCGTGTTGATCTGATTTATTTTTCTGTTGATTAGGTCGTGTGTTTGTTCAAATCAATAGATTGCTATCCAAATCAACAGAAAAGGGAACCAGATCAACGCGACCAAAACAACAAAAAAATTGGATTTTCTAGTAGTGTCAACAAATCTAGGTCAAACTTGGACTTTTTTTAACTAAACAACTACATTTACCAAATCACTTTTATAATTAAAAAAAACCCAACATGGAATTCCAAGGCCATCAATCCCTAGGGACTGTAATGTTTTGTATTGCATTCAAATCACAAAACTTCGCAGCAAATTCAGTTGAGCATTGCAAAATATGTTAAATTTAATTGATTTTAATTATAAATCTTAGAACCCAACATGAAATTTCGGTGCCCCTAGCCTCTAGGGGCCCTTGCGTGCACTTTGTCGTTCGAATTGCGGAAACCTACATCAAATTCAAGCATGTATGACAAAATTTGCTAAATTTAGCATCTTTTGGCTATAAATCTCGGAACCCAACGTGAAATTTGGATGCCCCTAACCTCTAGGGGCCCTAGCGTGATATTTGTCGTTCGAATTGCGGAAACTTACATCAAATTCGAGCATGTATGACAAAATTTGCTAAATTTAGCAGCTTTTGACTATAAATCTTGGAACTCAACGTGAAATTTGGATGCCCCTAGCCTCTAGGGGCCCTAGTGTGATGTTTGTTGTTTGAATTGTGGAAACCTACATCAAATTCGAGCATGCATGACAAAATCTGCTAAATTTAGCAGCTTTTGACTATAAATCTCGGAACCTAACATGAAATTTGGATGCCCCTAGCCTCTAAGTGCCCTAGCGTATTGTTTGTCGTTCGAATTGCAGAAATCTACATCAAATTTGAGCATGTATGGCATAATTTTCTAAATTTAGAAACTTTTGGCTATAAAACTCGGAACCCAACGTGAAATTTGGATGCCCCTAGCCTCTAGGGGCCCTAGCGTGGTGTTTGTCGTTTAAATTGTGGAAACTTACATCAAATTTGAGCATGAATGGCAAAATCTCCTAAATTTAGCATCTTTTGGCTAAAAATCTCGGAACCCAACATGAAATTTTGGGTGTCCCTAGCCTTTAGGGGCCCTAGAGTGTTGTCGTCTTTCGAATTGCAAAAACCTACATCAAATTCGAGCATGTATGGCAAAATTTGCTAAATTTAGTAGCTTATGACTAGGATTCTTGGAACCCAACGTGAAATTTGGATCCCTCTAACCTCTAGGTGCCCTAACATGTTGTTTGTCTTTCGAATTGCAAAAATCTACATCAAATTTAAACATCTTTGGTAAAATCTGCTAAATTTAGCATCTTTGGTCTATAAATCTAGGAACCCTACATGAAATTTCGATCTCCTAATCTCTAGGTGCCTGAACATGCTGTTTGTCTTTCGATTTGCGGAAATCTACATCAAATTTCAGTATGTATGGCAAAATATGCTAAATTTAGCAAATTTTGACTATAAATCTTGGAACCCAATATGAAAATTAGGTGCCCCTAGCCTCTAGGTGCCCTAGTATGTTGTTTGTCGTTCGAATTGCGAAAATCTATATCAAATTCGAGAATGTATGGCAAAATATGCTAAATTTAGCAGCTCTTGATGATAAATATCGGAACCCAACATGAAATTTGAATGCTTTTAACTTCTAGGGGCCTTAAATGGTGATTGTCTTTTGAATTGCGGAAATCTACTTCAGATTTCATCATGTGTGGTATATTGTGCTATATTTAGCAATTTCAAAGAGAAATCTTTGACATCCAACATGACATTTGGGTGTTTGAAACCTCTGGGGGCCCTAACGTAAAGTTTGTCTTTTGAATCAGAGAAATTAATAAAAAAATTGAGTTCCTAGGACTAAATATGCTAAATTTAGTGGCTGATGCCTAAATGTTCGATCCAAATTTGATGTTTAAAATGCGATCATACATAACTACGTGTAATTAAAAGTAAGATAAAATGATTCGAGGTGAAAACAACAAATGAATGAGACGTGTTCGAAAATAAAAGGATTTTTGAAAACAATGCGTACCTAAACTTGTTATACATCACGATGTTCGCTCCAATCCAACGCACCTACAAAGAATTAAAGAAAAAACAAGGTTACAATCATCATAGATATGCATTTTAAGAAAAACTGGTGAAAAAAATATCTACACAACTCAGAACGCTTATATATTGAGCTTCACAACCCTAACTAGTGTCATTTGCAAAAAATATAGTAGAGAGAGCATGACCTTTGAGAGATAAAATGTGAAATGTGTGGAACATAAGATGGTGTGAGCATTATATATTAGGAATACCTAGAACGGGCTTTTAAAAAAGCCATTTCATAGTTCGACGCGCCTTCCCAAAGGACGCGTCTGTCAACCCCACGGAGCTCCGTGGGGTTGACAGGGCCAGCCAAGGGCGTGGCCCTGACCCTTGGGCTAGCCAGGGTCTGGCAGCCCTTGGTCCGGGTCTTCCTGGTTTTTTTTTTTAAATTTATTTATTTTAATTTTTAATTTATTTATTTTTTAATGTTTAATGTTCATTTTATATTTTATATTTTATGTTTTTATGTTTTTATGTTTTTTATTTAAAAATAAAATAATTTAATATAGTTTTTGGAATGCTTATTGGGTTTTTTTAATTCCTTTTTTGTTTTTTGTTTTTTTGATGTTTTTTTTGTTTTGTTGCTGTTTGCGTTTTTTTTTTTCGGCATTTTTGGCATTTTTGGCATTTTTGGCATTTTTCCTTTTTTCCATATTTATTTTCTTGGTATTTTTTATATGTAAAATAATATGTTTTTCTTTTGTCTTTTTCGAAATTTCAATTTTTACCAAAAATATATTTTAAATTTAAATTTCTTTGTTTTCTTTTCATCTAAATATAATTTTTCTTCTTTTTCTTCATACATTTTTTCATTTTCCAATTGATTTTGGCATCCGATGTTTTTAGTTTTTTTATTTATCAACAGGGAAATAAATATAGTATTAGAATGTACATAGCATAATACCGCAGTGTAGAGGAGCACGTTTTTGAAAATTGAACCCAAAGTTTATCTTCATTCGGAACCTCTCTTTTAAATAATGAGGGAATGCCATTTGTATTCTATGAATTTTGGGACTATCGTGTCAATGCACGTATATTGAATTTATCGTTTTATTTAGGATGCTAGAGTTTGGACAAGGGAGATGGGTTGCGAAGATGAAGGTTGTGTAGGATTGTCTTATGAGAGGACAGGGAAGGCAAGACGAGCGGGGATCTTGTAGAGCAAGGTATACAAATTGCATGGAATTACACAGATGATTTGTCAAAGACGCAGCCATATTTTCATGGGAAAACGTTCCAGTAAGAACAAGGTGTGAGCTTGGACAAGAGAACAATGTGCGAGTGCATGGTGAGCTAACGGAGGCAAAGATCAAAGTTCCAACAGAAGCAAACCCGTATTCGGTTGATTGTGCATGGGTGCTCTAAATGACTTGAAGTTTAGGTTGAAAATGCAAAATAATAATTTTGTATTCATTTTTGACTACCCCTTTAATACATTGTTTTGTAGTAAATGAAATACCAGTGTAACATTTAATGCATGTGTGACCAAATTTTGCATAATTGGAGTAATTAGAAACCTCCAAAATTCCCACTGTAACAGTTCTTCAATTCCTAAATCTAAAACCTACTAGTACCAAAATTATACCCCCTCACAACTTCAAAATGGTTCATTTCTGTTCGACGGGCAACAAGTGCATTGTCATATGGCCAAGTGCAAAAATTCCTAATTCAGTGTTTTTATGATTAAGCCACCAAATAACTAACAAAATGTGTTCAAATGGAAAATAACTAATTTTTTTGTTCAACAACAAAATTGAAAGCATTTCATCCAAAAGCTTCACTAAATTATCCTATTAGTAGGAGTAGACACTTGAAAATTAAAGTAAATTGAAAATTGATGATATATATTATATTTTGATTTCCGTTTGCACAATTTTAAATATTTCACAAAGAATGTGACTTTGGTAAATTAGTGTAGGTTCTTCGTAACCCTCAAACAAATAGGTCAATTACACTTTGAATGCTTTATATCTAAGTATATTACACTTTGAATTCTTTATATTTAAGTCTATTGCACTTTCACTTTGTCTACCTTTGAGAGGAGAAGTAGTCATGTGCCGGTCTATTACACTTTGAATTCTTTTTATCTAAGTTTATCACACTTTCACTTTGTCTACCTTTGAGAGGAGAAGTAGTCTTGCACCACTGGTCTTTTGTCCACTGGACATCAAATCAAGGGTGGGTCGAACATAACTTACACTTTATTCACGTCGTCCTTTAAAAAGACCTAAGGTAACTATACCTTAAAGCGTTCACCTTACCAACTGAGCCTATTTAGACACATAAAACAAAAAAATATTTTTAGTGGGTCTTATTAGCAAGTTCAAAAGGATTCCAACGCACTTTAGCATGCATTATTTGGACACCGTATGAATAAGTTATGAATTTCCAAAGTACTAACTATAGGCTGACCTTAAAGCCACTCTAAACTCTGATGTTCAGATTGTGCACATTCTCATCAACAGTAGGGTGTCAGAATCTACTTATTATGGAAGATTGAGCTATGGACGCTTTAAAGAAATGGTTGCTTTTAGATATAGTTACCTTAAGTTCTTATTACTACTCTATCACACTTTCTAAAATCACATCCTCTCTTCTACTTACAAAATCTTAGGGAACAGATGTATTCAATACAAAACTCATTCTAATTGAATCACTATCACACGGGCTATCACATCCTCTAATGTCAACATGTAATATGATGATACGAAATTCAACACGTGTGAACAGGTATTATCCAATCATTTGAATAATATAAAACTAATAAAATAGTTGTATAATCTTACAATAAAATAAAAATAAAAATAATATAGTATTAAAATATTAGAAAAAATAAAAAAATAAAATTTAACATTATATTATTATTTAGATATTATTTTAGTTTTTTATATT
Organism: Pohlia nutans; assembly: GCA_022496805.1. Lineage (NCBI taxonomy): Eukaryota > Viridiplantae > Streptophyta > Bryopsida > Bryales > Mniaceae > Pohlia > Pohlia nutans. Next base: position 8,117,831 of record CM040085.1, on the reverse strand, counting down.
AAAATAATATCATACTTGAAATTTTTAATAAAAGTATTCAGTTAGATTACTCAAATAAGGGCACGTGACACTACATATCACTACATAAACTCTTTATACTCACATTACTCCCCTAGGGCATGATTATAAAGAGTTATGAGTGAATCGTGTAATCAAGCTTGAATTTAGTGATCAACTTAGCTAGTTGCAATTGACACATTAAAAATTAAATTCAATATCATAAATATATTTAATGATGTATTTATCATTAATCATGGTTTTTCCAATTGATTTGGACATTTGTCGATGTACATTGTTGAATGGATATTGTTGAATGTTGATGGGACTTTTCAAGTGACAATGAAATGTTAATTTAAATTAAAGGAAGTCACAGTCAATGAATAGTTTTAAAGTAGTTGAAATGCCAACTATTCAAGAGTGGTACTTTTTAGAAAAGAGTGGTACTTTTTAGAATAGAGTGGTACTTTTTAGAATAGAGTGGTACTTTTTAGGGAAGAGGGGGAGGGGGGGAACATGACAAAATTTAGCCCAAAATAATGCAATGGTGAGAATAAAAGCACTCAAATTTTATCAATTTTGTTAAATTAATTTTTCAAACATCATCACTACAATATACTCTTGGCAAAAAAAATGGAGGATTCAACGTATTTAACCCCTAACTGCCTGAGCGTCCATTTTTTGGACGATGTACAAATTTCATCCATAATTTCTCATCCGTCATGCACTTTTTGCAGAGTGGAATTTTTACTGTAGATTCTATGGGAAGTTAGCTTCATGCATATGTGATCCGATTAGAAAGGGGATGATTTGTGAAATTTTTATGCCTCATTTCATGTTGTAGTGATTCACCCAAAATAATGAAGATTTCAGTGTAAAAGTGCTCTAAAAAAAGTCAACTCATAAAATTAAGCAACCAAAAAATCTCCAAAAATCAGTACACTTAGAGTATTACATTTCAACCAATCACAAAGAATTTCATCCTTAGATTGTGAATATCTTATTCGTAATTGAATTACAAAATAATTTTGAATTTCACGTTTCAAATTTTATACAAAATTATTGGTAATAGCACTCATAGATCTAACCGTATGGATAGAATATAAAATTCATAACGTACAACTTTTATTCATATATCAAGTTCAAAATATCCCTCTAGGTTGCATTTTATAATGCATCTTTGCAAAACTGCCAAAGTTGGAGAGGGCTCTAGGCATTTAGGGATTAAAAGACTTACTGTTATATAGGTACCTTAACCCCTAAATGTTCTCACCCTCTCCAGATTTGGCAGTTTTCCAAAGATGCATTATAAAATGCAATTAAGAGGGATATTTTCAGCTTGATGAATGAATAAAAGTTGTACATTATGAGTTTTAGATTCTATCCATACGGTTAGATCTGTGATTGCTATCACCAATATTTTCTATAAAATTTGAAATTTAAAATTGAAAACTCTTTTGTAATTCGGTTACGAATAAGATATTGACAATCTAAGAATGAAATTTGTTGTGATGGGTTGAAATGTAATACTTTAAGTGTAGTGATTTTTGGAGATTTTTTGGTTGCTAATTTTTAGTAATTGACTTTTACAAGAGGACTTTTAGACTATAATCTTTGAAATTTTGGGTGGAACACTACAACATGAAATGAGGCATAAAAATTTCACAAATCATCCCCTTTGTAATCGGATCACAAATGCACGAAGCTGACTTCCCATAAAAGTTTCAGTAAAAAATCCACACTGCAAAAAGTGCATGATGGATGAGAAAAGAGATTTCAAATCCGTACATCATGCAAAATATGCATGGTTGGGCAGTTAGGGGTTAATAGGTACATTTTTCATTCAAATTGTATTGTGCAAAATTTATCACCCAATTTTTTTATAAATTAAAAATTCATATTTTTATAAATTTTAAATGTTATGTTAGCAAATAATGTAAGGTATCTATTCACGTGAGGAATCAAGGAGCATATTCTAATCTATAAGGGTTGTTTTAGATCAGTTTGGAGTGTTTTAGGATCATTTCAAGTAGTTTCTGATAAGTGTTGATTCTTTTTTTTGGTTCATTTTCAGCAAATGAATGTTAAGAATCAAGTCATCTTCAATTCAATTACAATCGTATTGATCTCTTGAAGGCACCAAACAGATGTTGGGATCTGGACAATTTGAGTAGGCCAGAATTAAGCTTGAATCTCCTCTTGAGTTGTGCATTTTCCACCATGACATGCGATAGCAATAGATGGTTCTACCTTTTAGTTTCATCCAACGTTAGATGAATAGTTCACACATGGATGAACAGAGAATCGGGGAGGGAGGACATGTAGCTCACAGGTTGGAGCTTGAGCAGAGTCAAGTAATAATTGTATCAATAGGGGTATGCATGTCGATCAAGCTATTAACCCTTTAGTGCCCAGGGTGGTTATGGAGAAACCACAGTTTTTTGGGTGATGTTTCTTTAACCCCTAACTGCCTAAGCGTCCATTTTTTGGACGATGTACAGATTTCATCCATAATTTCTCATCCGTCATGCACTTTTAGCAGTGTGGAATTTTTACTATAGATTCTATGGGAAGTTAGCTTCATGCATATGTGATCTGATTAGAAAGGGGATGATTTGTGAAATTTTTATGCCTCATTTCATGTTGTAGTGATTCACCCAAAATAATGAAGATTTTAGTGTAAAAGTGCTCTAAAAAAAGTCAACTCATAAAATTAAGCAACCAAAAAATCTCCAAAAATCACTACACTTAGAGTATTACATTTTAACCAATCACAACAAATTTCATCCACATATTGTCAATATCTTATTCGTAATTGAATAACAAAATAATTTTGAATTTCACGTTTCAAATTTTATACAAAATTATTGGTAATAGCAATCATAGATCTAACCGTATGGATAGAATCTAAAATTCATAATGTACAACTTTTATTCACATATCAAGTTCAAAATATCCCTCTAAGTTGCATTTTATAATGCATCTTTGCAAAATTGCCAAATTTGGAGAGGGCTCTAGGCATTTAGGGGTTAAAACTCTCTCTGTTGAAATTAGAGATACTATTAATAGTATCCAACCGTATGAATGTAAGCATAGCTTAATGAAACAAGTGTCAGTTAAATCTTGGTAAGATCGGACCGTTGGATTGGAAGATTATAGTATGTCTTTGAACCGTATAATGCACACTCAAAAATGAGATTTTGGGGGGTGTGTGACTTCAAGGTTAAATAGAATTTGAGTTAAATTTTCAAAAATAAAAGTGAAGATGTTCATCAATGGCCTGTGTCAACACCTCTTCATTGCAATCTTTCATGTCAAGAACAGACTCATACATAATTATTGTGAATTTTATAAGTGAGAGTGACTTACCCATGTACGGTTTAGGACAAAATTTATACGTTAAAATAAGAAAGGAGTTGGTACATTGATAAAGATCGGACTATTTGTAAGTATTTGATGTATTTTGAGGTATTTGCAGTATTTTGGTGTTTTGTACATAGGTATTTGGATAGCTAAGAAAGTCAGATTTCAAATTTCCTTTTTGCATCATCTGCAAAATCAAAAGTTACACATCTGAACTTTGTACATCGGACTGAGATGGTTCATAGATTTTCCAGCATTTCATTTTCTAGTGATCTAGTGACCACTGAGTGGTTACCTGGGCACTAAAGGGTTAATCTACAACATGCAGTTAAGCACGAGGTGGACCTTGAAACTTATAATAAAATAATCATATTAAGAATGTTCATGCATGAATATCTCTAGAGCGAGAGAGGAACTCTGGCCCGGGAGGCCAGGGTGAATGAAGGGTCTGTTGGAGGAAGAGCTGCCACCATGGTTACCAGGACTAGGGTGGGGCGGGCTTCCCTTGGTGCCTTCTTTCGAAAGTAGACCCTATATTATCTAAATCTAGTCTAGAAGAAGGGTTAGTTAAGTAACTTTTTTAGTTTGGGGAGGGCTTTGTGGAATGGATGTTGGGGGAGTGTGTAGCGGGTAGTTGTAATTGGAGAGGATATGGTTATAGATATGTATATGTAGACATACATGTGTATATATATATATATGCTTTGATCTATGTATGTAGGTTTGAATATCTGCAGATAGAAAAGGGTCACTATAAGTGATTAGTCCATTGGTCACCTGCAGTGTTGGTTCCTTGGCAACTTGCAACTTCTTGTAAACTTGACTAGCTACTGATGGTTATGTCTATTTGATGCCGCATATTCTGCATATTCTCTTGAGGGCCAAGGCATAGTCCGCCATTTCTACTGAATGTTATGACGTTCAATCGACACCTTCCTAATATAAAAAACATGCAAAGTTCTCTTGAAACTTGTGATGTTTGGAGGCTCTTGTTTGCTTTTGAGCCGTCTATGTGTGCACTTGTGGCACTATAAGAAAACTTGGTACTAAATAGAACTGCAAAAGTTTGACATGTGCAGTTTTTAAAATCACTCTGGACTATAGATATAAAACATGTGCAAAATCTTCATATTCTCACTGCAAGTGCAATTTTTGGAGTTAGGAGGGGTTCGATGATACTATTGGAAAAGTCTTGAAAATACACTTTCAATGATATATTTACACATCCTAATTCCAAAGATTACACTTACAATGAGCAAATGAAGATTCTACACATGTTTTATATCTGGAGTCTATGGTGGTCTAAAAAATTGCACATAACAAACTTGTGCAGCTTTTTCTTACCAAGTTTTTTTTATAGTGTGTTCACCTCTGCAATATTCATCAGGTCTGCTATTACTTTCACCAAAGTGCCTCCATTGGCCGGCAACCTCCTCTAGATTATTGAATCACCTTGAGAATTGATCGAAGCAAGTTCCTTTGCTTGGCAATCGAGCCTCCATCATTACATCCACCTTTGCAATCTGCACTTATGTCCACAAACAGAGAATTCAATCTCTGATAATGATCAGAAAAACTGGAAATTAAAAATGATATTAGGTACATGAGCTGCTGTTTGATCTCTAGATTTGGGTAGCAATATCAATCTGCATGTATGCACATACTCAGAAGTGGGGCGAACAACTTAGAACAACATTGGGATATATGTTGGTAAAATCGTGGTGTTGTAAGCCAGTGCTCCCACATATGTGCCTTGATCTTTGTAATGTTCAACAACATTGGCAGGGTGTTGTCAAAACCGTGTTGTTTTGCACACCTGCACATGTATTAAACTAAACGAATGCATACGTTGGAACAACACTCTATGATAATGTTGTTAAAACTGTATTGTTGTAAGCATCTGCTCCCACATGTATGTGATTTCGGTAATGACAACATGCTCTTTAGGCGCTGTCGATCATATGGCTTTTGGATAGATTCCAACTCATCAAAGAGCTAGCACATTGTCATTTCTGTGCTCCATATATGCAGGATGATCGATCATACTACCCACATCTTCAGCTACAATTCCCTGGTACATTACATTCTTGAGCAATTTGAAGGCTGCACTTCCTAGCTCATGATCAAACTGGGAGGGATGAGAGATCGCAGAGTCTAGTCTCACAAGCTTGCACTTTGACACCCTCTATCACTGACGCAAGAGACACTAGTAGAAATCTTGTCTAATGTGACATGTCTACAAAAACTAAATGTCCGTAACATGTCCTTAGACACTCAAAGTTTTGCTTAAGTCATGGTAACTTAGAATTCATGATGACCAATACTCAAAATATGGTTGAGGATATTATTAGCGTCCCTTTTAGCATTCTAACATATATATAGGAGTGTGATTTTTGGGAAATCACTATAGAATTGTAGAGAAATCTTCAGGTGGAAAGGATAAAAATTAATTATGTCGAGATCAAATTTTTTATCACAATATATGTTTTATGTGTAATTTCAAAGTCGGAGGTTGTAATCAGAGATATGGCCCTATAATGTGGTATATTTTCTCATTGTGTAGATGTTGCTCGATCTATCTGTGAGGACTGAGTCTACTGGTACTACACTAAGAGTTTGTAAAAACCAAATGGATTTGAGAGGAGGAATGATCTAGAGAGAAAGCATTAATGGGAGTGTCCTCTCACTGTTAACCCCTAAATGACTAGAGCGCTCTCCAAATTCGGCAGTTTTGCAAAGATGCATTATAAAATGCAACTTAGAGGGATATTTTGAACTTGATATATGAATAAAAGTTGTACATTATGAATTTTAGATTCTATCCATACGGTTAGATCTATGATTGCTATTACCAATAATTTTGTATAAAATTTGAAACGTGAAATTCAAAATTATTTTGTTATTCAATTACAAATAAGATATTGACAATCTACAGATGAAATTTTTTGTGATTGGTTGAAATGTAATACTCTAAGTGTAGTGATTTTTGGAGATTTTTTGGTTGCTTAATTATATGAGTTGACTTTTTTTAGAGCACTTTTACACTGAAATCTTCATTATTTTGGGTGAATCACTACAACATGAAATGAGGCATAAAAATTTCACAAATCATCCCCTTTCTAATTAGATCACATATGCATGAAGCTAACTTCCCATAGAATCTACAGTAAAAATTCCACACTGCTAAAAGTGCATGGTGGATGAGAAATTATGGATGAAATATGTACATCATCCAAAAAATGGACGCTTAGGCAGTTAGGGGTTAAAACCACTACTGACGATCTACAGGCGACTCCAGGTGCAGATCTCTATTACCGGTAATCCTTTAGTGTCTGAGGTACTGTAGCTTTGTGCACTGGATTTCAGGGGATTTTTTCAATGTAATTGATATTATCAGAAATAGAATGGATTAAATTAGAAAGTAATCGTACAATTGTATTCTCAACTAGAGTGGAGACAATTTATTAAAATTAGAGAATCATCCAATAGTAAATTATAGTGAGTCTTTGAACTATATAATGCACACTCAAAAATGAGATTTTGGAGGGTGTGTTACTTCAAAGTTAAATAGAATTTGGGTTAAATTTTCATAAATGAAAGTGAAGAGGTTCATCAATGAACTATGTCAACACCTCACTGTTGCAATCTTTCATATCAAGAACAAACTCACACATAATTATTGTGAATTTTATAAGTGAGAGTGATTTATCCATATACGGTTTAGGACAAAAATTTATACGTTAAAATTGAAAGGAGCTTGGACATTGATCAAGATCAGAATACATATACTACCGGAACATGAACAAGAGAACACAATTTTAAAAAATAAAACAAAATAAAAAATTCCAAACACAAGAAATACCACATAGATTAGTACATGTGTTGTATTTGTAAGTATTAAGTGTATTTTCAAGTATTTGCAATATTTTTGCGTTTTGATCATAGGTATTTTAATAGTTGCACAACTCCAAATTGAAATTTTCTTTTTCTATAAGATGTATATTATATATGTCTCCAACTCTGAACTTCACAATTCAAAATCCAATTCTTCACAGATTTTCTAATATTTGCATTTTCGACACTCTAATGACCAGAATGTAGTCAGTTAGGCATTAAAAGAGTAAAGCAAGGAGCACAGGTACCAATCGATAAAACCAATTTCTAAAACTCTTTGATACTAATCTGGAGGTTCCAAATGAATTCTTTCTCTCGATGCTAAAATGATCACATTATAAGGTAGAAGCACCAAAACCTATTAGGAACCAATTCCAATCATCTATGCAAGCACATGTTTCACCTTCGTGAGTTCCCAATCAAATTATCACAACCATTAGTTGTAGCAATTTGGTAATCAATTATGAATGCCAAGTTAGCAAACTGATTGGACTGGAAATGAAAGACGAATCTTGGGTCCCCTAACAACATCAATAATGGTTTATGCAAATTAAGCTTGAAAATTTAGAACAAAATCATACATTGTGAAAAAATTAATTAAAAATTGGACTTGGTTATTAAACCCAAATTTTTATGTGCTGCAATTTTTTATCATTGAAAACCATCGCTCTAAATAGGTTGAAATCTTTAAACTGACAGGTATTGGTCTCTCCACTTTATTTCAGAGTTAAACTTATGACAAATTCGACTCTGAAACTAGGATTAATAAAAAAAAAAAGTATAGATCTAAGTGGCACTGCGCATACAGTATTAATGGTGACATACATAGTTTCATTTTGTTCTTTAACCCTTAAAAGATGTTGGGGTATTTTATACGCTGGTAGTATCAGCATACAAGTGATGCTAAAGGGTGTAAAAGTGTGAATTTGGAGGGGAGATTTTTTGAGGAGGTGCATATCTATGCACTGTCCATATCTATGCACTGTGTATATGGTGATTTTCAAGAGCATTTCCATCCGTTTTTGGATCATAAAACAATTATGTATTTTCCTAGTACACGACTCAAAATACGTAGAAAACGCCCTTTGCGTAGCCATATCTTTTTTTTCGCTTCACATATTATTAATTTTTTTTTTTGTATATTTAGTTCCCATTCCAAGCTCCATTTTTCATATTTGCAGTTTCTATCAATACCATATCTTCGTGGTGAGATACCATCTGGAAGAACACTTGCAACCCTTTTTGGCATGCAACCTCCTTTAGGGGTTAAGTCTCCATTTCATATGAGTGAATTAACCCCTAAACGTCCAACCGTCTAGAATGTGAACAATGGATAGAATCAAATACAAATTTCTCATCTGTCATTGACTTTTTGGAGTGTGGATTTTTTACTATATATTTTATGGAAAGTTGGCTTCATGCATGTGTGATCCGATTAAAAAGGGGATGATTTGTGGAATTTCTATGCCTCATTTCATGTTGTAGTGTTTCACCTAAAATCGCGAAGATTTTAGTGTAAAAGTGCTCTTTAAAAAGTCAACTCATAAAATTAAGCAAAAAAAAAATCTCCAAAAATTGCTACATTTAGACTATTATATTTCAACCAATCACAACAATTTTCATGAACAAATTTTCAATATCTTATTCGTAATCAAATTACAAAAGAATTTTCAATTTCAAGTTTCAAATTTTATACAAAAATATTGGTGATGGCAATCGCAGATCCAACCATATGGATAGAATCTAAAATTGATAATGTACAACTTTTATTCATACATCAAGTTCAAAATATCCCTCTCGGTTGCATCTTATGATTCATCTTTGCAAAACTGCCAAATTTGGAGAGGGGTGAGGACATTTAGGGATTAAGTTGAATACGTATATATTAGAAGAGAACTACATAGATTTAGTCCTTAGTTTCCATTCAGTTCCAAAGTAGTTGACCATCTATGTGTCCAAAATTTATAATTATCAAGATTCAGAGTGTGACTGTGCTAACAAGGTATTTTCTGTCACGTATTGTATTTGTCACCATGCAAAACATAAGTTCTTTAATCCCTAAACGTCACAGCATCCAGTTTCTGAACAATTAACAGATTCAAATCCACCCTATGTTCTCATCAATGTTTGGATGAAAGTCATCCAATTTCTTGGAGATACTTCACCAAGTTGTTGTCCTATCTAATGGTTGGATTTAGTCATACTTAAATACATATTTTTCTAAAATTACAAATGTAGAAGTATGTCAAGTCATTGACCAAGCCAAAATTGCATTGATTGTAGTTCAAAAGTGGCCTTACAAAAATGAGGTCTTAGACTTAAAGAACACAAAAATTTCAAAGAATTGCCACGTTTAAGAGTATCTCATTTCAAACTCATTCCAACAAATTTTACTCAAAAAATATTAAAATTTTGTTTGTAATCGAATTTAGAAGGAATTTTTAATTTTAACTTTCAAATTTTATAATTAAATATTGGTGATAGTATTAGTGAATCTAACCATATAGATGGAATCTAAAATTCAAAATCTAGAACTTTCATTTGTATATCACTTCCAAAATATTCTTCTAAATAGTACTTTATGATGATTTTTCTCAATTTTTCAATTCTAGGGACACCCTGGTACGTTTAGGGGTTAATGGTTGAGCAACAGTGAATACAAACGACTCAGAGCTTTAGGGTCCAAACTATGGAATCTTTTCTTATGACGGGTACCCTCAGATTATCATAAAGATAGTGAATTGCTAGAGATGACATAACATTTAGTAGCCTTCATACACACTGCCTTTCCTTCATGCACTCTGCTCATCACCTTAAGCCTCCACCTGTCCACTTAGCTACTGATGAAGTATTGTTGGGTGTGGAATATTCAATACCATCTATTGTAGAGTCAAGGCAAGGACAATGCATGTTATTGAATGTTATGTAAATAGTTTATTGCAGCTGTATGCAAGAGCAAACATTTCTACAATTGTACGTCTTTTAAACGTTAACCCCTAAAAGTTGGTCTATGACCATGGAATCATGCTTCATCTGCCACATTCAATTTTGCGACTAAAAATAATACAGGAATTCAACAATATATTTTTAGTAGATGAAACCACATATATACTACAAATCATGAATTTTTCATAAATTTTGGTGAAAATCTGAAATTACTATGGTTTTTTGAAGTGATTGTAAAGAAAATTCATATCAATTACAAAATGTACTAGAAAATTCCGATTGTTTTATCAAAGGTGTAAATTACAACGAAGAATAGTTTGATTAATGCAAATCATCCGTGTATATAAATGTAGAAATTTTTGCTACACCTTGGTAATACCTACCAAACTTGTAACTACAATAAAACACTCAATTTTCAATTTTTTTCAAAAATTTTAAGTGGAGTAGAAACTAGACTTGGCAAGATTTATTTTTTTAGTTAAGCTTAAATGCAATGGAACTCATTTTCATGGCCTAAATTTAGTTTAAGCAGAACAAGCAAAAAAAAATTAAATACACTACACGGTGAACCGTTTTTACGACTCTTTTTGTAATTGGGACCCCATGCAAAATTTAAAAATAGCTTGAATGATCTGAATTTAACTTGAAGGGGTGGCATGACCAAGCAAAGTCCTTCACAAAAAGAATTGGATGAACATCATCCACGTAGCAGTTGAATTGAACAGTCAGCTTCATTCATAAGCCAGTTTTTGGTCTAGGCGTCGTTTAGGGGTTAACCCTTTAGTGCCCAAGTAAACCAATAAATGGTCACTAGGTTATTTGAAAATGAAATGTTGTAAAATCTGTGAACTATCTCAAGTGCTTTGGTGTCTAAAGTTCAGATGTACAACTTTTGATTCTATACATGATGCAAAATAAATAAATTGGAATCATGTTTTCTTAGATATCCAAACACCTATGTACAAAACACCAAAACAATTTAAATACAAATATAAATACAAAAAATGCTTACAAATACAACACATGTACTCTGTGATATTTCTTGTGTTTGGAAAATTGTTAACTTCGTTTTTTTATAAATTTGGGATTGTGTTCTCTTGTTCATGTTCTATTAGTGTATGTATTCCGAACTTGATCAATGTACCAACTCCTTTCATATTTTAATGCATAATTTATTGTCCTAAACCGTATATGGATAAGTCACTGTCGCTTATAAAATTCATAATAATTATGTGTGAGTCCGTTCTTGACATGAAAGATTGCAATAGAGACATGTTAACACAGGGCATTGTTGAACATCTAACATCTTTGCTTTCATTTTTGAAAATTCAACCTGAATTTTGTTTAACTTTAAAGTTACACACCCTCAAGAATCTTAGTTTTGAGTGTGCATTATATGGTTCAAAGACATACTATAATCTTCCAATCCAACGGTCTGATCTTACCAAGATTTAACTGACACTTGTTTCATTAAGCTATGCTTACATTTATATGGTTGGATATTATTAAGAGTACCCCTAATGTCAACAGAGAAAGTTTTAAAAAACTGTGGTTTCTCCAAAATCACCTTGGGCACTAAAGGGTTAATGGACCATTCAATATGTATGTCATAGTTTAAGCAACTAAAATGCGAGTGATTATGTAGTTGTTTGTAATTTTGTGGCAATAGTGTTGTATGTAAAAGTGATATTACAAAAATACTTGAGGCAGTTGCAAGAATGATGAAGGTGGTTTAGAAACCTTTTCACATTTGTTGTATTTTTTATTATCACATTTGTATGTAACTTCTTATGACATAATAGAGTGTGATAGTGAGAGAATAGAATGAATTTTGAATTGAATAAGTCCATTACTTAGGTTTGTTTTTAGAAAACAAAGGATGTGATATTAGAGAGGTGTAGGTGTATGTTTATACAATGCGGTTTCCTAGTGTGCAATTGACTTCTAGTTCAGAGGTCTTGACTGCAAATATCTGCATAGCATCTAGGTATAATATTGTTGCATGTTACATTGATTCTATTAACCCTTAAATGTCAAGCGGGCCTGGGCGGGGCAGCCTGGAAGGGATCTAAATTTTCGGAGGCGAAAAAAAAAAAAAAAAAAAACGAAAAAAATGATAAACGGCTCTACTGGCCAGCAATGTTGAGGCACTGTAGCACTGCGGCACTTCTCAAGAAACGACCTCTGTTGCCCAACCTCAACTCCTGTTCATTTAGATAACTTTGATTGCTTGTCAATGACTCCACAATCTCCCAAATGAGGCGCAAATTTGCAATCTAGATCGCTTTTTCAGTAGCTTTCCAACGCACCAATCCTCGCTTGATTTGGTTGAGAAAATCTACTTTTTTCCTCAATTATTCCTTTATAACAAGCCTATGGGGCTTGCTTCGACGTTTAAGGGTTAAACAGGTTGGATCATTGGACACGCCTTTCAGCTTCGGACGTGGATGGGTAGACAAGACGATCCTTTTGGCCTAATAGGATCTAATAAATTAGGGTTTTGATATGAATATTTTGCGAATATGCTTGAATATGCTCAAACATTTCAATATCAAGCATGCAGAGGATAATCGGAGGGGAAAATTGGATTGGATGCCCATCAACCCTGGCAACATTGTGGAAATTTAAGGATTAATCCTTTAGTGCCCAGGAGATCAAAATTTGGTCACTTCTTGGTGATTTTTTGATATAGTTCCACATTTGTTGTGAATGGGACTTGGTTGTTTAAAGAATAGAAGAGGGGGTCTACGATGTGCATCGAATGCAAAAAGAATTTTTTGATTTGGAGTTGTGAAGCTATCAAAATACCTATTTACAAAACATCAAAATAGTGCAATTACCTCAAAAAACAGCAAATACTTACAAATATAGCACATGTACTATGCCGTATTTCTTGTGTTTGGAAGTTTGTTATCTTTTTTCTTTTCTTTTTTGGATTGTGTTCTCTTGTTCATGTTTCATTAATTAGTGTATGTATTCCAATCTTGATCGATGTAGTAATGTACCAACTCCTTTCATATTTTAACGTATAAATTTATTACAAAAACCATATGTGTACCTCCTGTGTGGACTTTGAAATTCTTTGAAAAATTGAGTACTAATCGAAAGGTGGTATGGAAAATTGTTCCGAGAAAGTATTGAAGCTGCAAGTCATGCCCAAGATTTATTTTTAAAAAATTAAAAATTAAAAAAATCTCGGAATGAAGTCATTAGCAGAGAGAGGTCTGTGTCCACACTCAATGACAATGAAAATATGACTACGAATACGAGACATATTCTTGCAAATGAGCGGTCGAAACTACAGGAGCTTTTAATAGAATGCGTGAAATTGAAGTACGCTCAATTTAGTACAATTGAATTCTATTTTAAGCAATCTATGTGTGCAAAAATGCCATCCATCCAGAAGTACATCCTGAAGAATGGGTTTTGTGAAAAACTAACCTGGGCACTAAGGGTTAAAGATACATGCACTACACAACCATTTCTAAATCAATGATAAAAAAAATGACATATCACAGGACTGGTCATAGGAGAGGTGCTTGTTTTGGTTAGTGAACTTGGGAGGAAATAAAGTACTTGATACTCATTCTCGAGGAGGCCACTCTTTGTATCTTTTGAGTATCACGTGTGAACAAAGAGTATTTTAAAGTACCCTAAAAATTAAAAATAATTTTTATTATAATTAGTAATATTTTATTAATATTCTCATTTTAATTCTTGTAATCAATTGTGAGCATCCTATATTAATATAAATCATTTAAAAAAATTATCTTCAAAGATTTATGTGGACCCTATCTTTATTCGCACGTTGTTACGTAATATTTGGAAGTGACCTCCCGAGTACTCTTTTGTGAAAGCTTGCTAAGCTCACATTGATTACGTACATTTCAAAATTAAATTTTGGTGAAGACCACGTTCTTCATCTGTGCAATCAGAAACAAATAACTATAGTAAGCTTGTTGCAATTGTAACAGGAGGAAGCAGCTTGTTGACTGTGTAGTTCTTGAATTTTAATGGTCACCCGCATTGCCCACCTAATTCCGTCTCCTCTACTGACATTATTTTAAGTAATGGCAGATGATGTTAGGATTATGAATTTGAGCAGTCTCAGGACAAAACCTAAGGTTGAGGTACCTAAAACCACCAACTTAAGCAATCTGACCTATATTTAGCAATTCAAAAATTCACCCAAAAATATTCTAGTCTTCAAAATAGGATTTCATGATGAATGCAAAAATTTGCATCATGAAATTTGCAATTCTCAATTTTATAGAAAATCTCAAAGTGCAAAGTAATCACTGTAACAAAACATGGTAAAAAAAACCGCACTCAAAATTGATTGCGGTTCTTTTTGCCACGTTTTTGTGCAGGCCCACTACGCACGCAGCCACTGTTTTTTGCAATTTTCGACTGCAATTTTTGGAACTTTGAGGCGTGTAATATACCATTGGAAAGATATTTTCAATACCTTTCCAACGGTATATTACACGCCCCAAAATTCTAAAAATTGTAGTCAGAAATCGCAAAAGAAGCTAACAGTCCACTACACATGCATACACAAAACCGTGGCAAAAAGAACCGCAGTCAATTTTGAGTGCGGTTTTTTTTTACCATGTTTTGTTATAGTGAATGTATGACCCATTTCTAACTCTGAATCTCCTATGAGCAACAATGCTGATCCTAAATTTTGCTCACCATCAAACCCAAAACCGTATTCTATGATTGTCAGATTTCACCCACTAGCAAGGTGACCAGTAAGCAAATTAGTCCTCCAAATCTGGACTCACAATACGCTTTTAGATCTCCTCCTGGTTGGTGGGGTGTGGTGGTTTTGGGGGCTGTGGTGGTTTTAGGTACCTCGACCTTATTTCACCTCTTGGTTTGGTAGGTTCTCTATTGAGGTTATGTTTCATAACTAGGACCGTTTGTAATTAATTATTTCATATGTTACCAACAACAATTCATCTATTCATACATTTATTGGCAAGTAGCATGCAGAGTAAGCATGACTTAGTTTACTGTTCTTTCAATGAAAATGGGGTTGTCTATTGTCCCTTTTAGTGATTTCTGAAATTGCATAAGAAATTCATGCATAGATAAAAATTGAATATCAACAAGTCAGTTGCCTCAACAGATTTGGCTCTCGTGTCATTGACGCTATGTCCGGTAATGTGCAAGCAGCCCTGCTTATGAAAATAACCTCTCTCGCCACTCCCGTGACTCTACAAGGTTATTTCTCATAACCAAGGCTACTTGCACAATACCTAGTCCATAGTCGTATACGTCTTCCACAAATTACACTCTTCCGTATGGATGCTTGGGTAACATGGCAAATTGACGGTTGATTTTCTTCACCAAATAGACCTGTGGTGCCTCAGTTTACGTTCCTTGTATTTCAGAGTGCCTGCAACTCTTTCTGATGGGTGTGGACTGTGGAACTCATAACATTCAGTAGCCTTCATGCGCTCTGCCTTTCCTTCATGCACTCTATCTTTTCTTCATGCGCTCTATCTTTCCTTCATGCAACTTCACCTGTCCAATTAGCTACTGATGAAGTCATGTTGGGTGTGGAATATGTTGCACCATCTACTATGGGGTAAGACAGAGCCATTGCATGCTCCTGAATGTTATGCTAGTCTCGGCTCAACCATGCATAACTCAAAGTTGTTCTGCTTTTCGATGTTGAGTAGCAAGTTGAGTTAACCGAAAAGAAGCCTATCGATCTAACCTCCCTTTTGGCTCTACTTCTAACCTCTTTCTTGAGCTATACTTGGGTTGAATAGTGTCGTGTTATAGATTGTCCCCTTGTGGGCCATGGGCTTGGAGCTTTGGTGGAAGGTGTAGGAGTCATTGTGAGGTGTGGAGAATAATGACAGTGGCTTGCTTTAGATTGTCTCCCAACTCATCATAGACTAGTTTTTGGTCTATTTATATTTCAATATGAGTTCAAGAGGAATTCAACACAAGTTTGCTAAAACTTTCCTCTTTGAGACGACTTTTCGGTTAACTCTAGTGTCACGAGCCCATATTAAGGTGGTTCCCCATTGCATTCCTGTGGGAAACTTAAAATAATTTTGTAATTGAGTAAATGTAAAATAGCTAAAGAGTCACAAAGTCAACAGTTTTTGAAAAATCTATAAGTAAAATGTGAAAAAAATTATAACAAAATTCAAACATTAAATGAGATTTCAAGATTTCAAAGGATGGGATTGCCACATATTCGAAAAGTGTACATCACAGTCTCTGACACATCTGAGAACACATCTAATTTACTAAATTTGTGCATGCAACACTATATTTATATTTCTGGGGCATGCATGTATCACATGTTACTTAATTTGAGGCTCAATATATGTTACAAGTTTATCATGTGGCTAGAAGTAAGCTACGGTCCACCAAAATGTAGTCCGAGTGCACCAAAATTGTAGTGGAAGCAATTTTCTAAAATCCACTTTGAATTTTATTTCAATTCAAGATTTACATTTAAAAATATATATATTCATGGTGTTCTAAATCACATAATTGTGGTTCGGAATGACCTTAAACTACCAGATGATGGAGAGGGGTACCCTTAACCCCTAACTGTCCAACCAGGCCAAAAACGCTTGATGTACAGAATCATTTGCCGTTTTCTCATCCATGGTGATCTTTTTGCAGTGTGAAATTTTTATGACAGATTTTATGGGAAGTTAGCTTCATGCATGTGTGATCTGATTAGAAAAGGAATGATTTGTGAAATTTTCATGCCTCATTTCATGTTGCAGTGATTCACAAAAAAAATCGAAGATTTTAGTCTAAATGTGAACTTGAAAAAATAAACTCATAAAATTAAGCAACCAAAAAATCTCCAAAAATCACTATACCTAGAATATTACATTTCAATCCATCACAACAAATTTCGTTCACAGATTGTCAATATCTTATTCATAACTGAATTTCAAAATAATTTTGAATTTTAAGTTTCAAATTTTATACAAAAATATTGGTGATAGCAATCGTAGATCTAACCATATGGATAGAATCCAAAATTCATAATGTACACCTTTTATTCATACAACAAGTTCAAAATATCCCTTTTAGTTGCATTTTATAATGCATCTTTGCAAAACTGCCAAATTTGGAGGGGGGTGAGGACGTTTAGGGGTTAAGGTGTTGTCGGGGTACCCAAGGGGTTGGCGGTTCAATTCCGGCCGTAAAATCACCACTCTACCGGATGGAAATTCCCCGGCGATGTGTTGCCAAAAGGTGACTCGTCAGCTTTGTCGCGGGTTGCAAAGCAACTCGTGTGCTCCAAAAAAAAAAAAAAAAAAAAAAACACACATAATTGTCCTTATCAAGTTTTAATTTTTTATGTTTACGAGATCAATATTAAGATAAATTAGGAAAAGGGACAAATTGTGCGTCGTTTATGTGCACATTTGCACCACCGGTTCTGAAATGTGTACATTCCAAGCAAAATTGGAAGGCATCATTTTTAATATAGTTCTAGTCTCTGGGGGTGCACTGTACTAAACACATACAAGTATACGTGAGTGCACAGAAGGGGTATTAATTTGAACATTGCCGTATTACGTATACATACAATAAACATATTTAAAGTTGAGAATATTGACGTATACTTACATTAAACATATATTTAGGACGGTATAGATTTGTATACAAAGGTTTTTAGACATACAACCCCTTGTATACAAAGGGGTTTTTAGAGGGGGTCATGAACGCACGTGATTCTCAAACATAATGTAGAGTGCACCCCCCGAGGTTCTAGTACCTATTATAGGGTGGTGTAAAATTTTGATTTTAATTTTATGAGTTGACATGATATTTCAAAATAATGTTTCAACTTTAAAATGAACTTTTTTGGTTTTGGGCTTAAAAATTAACGTTTTAGGTTTTTTTTTATTTTACCCCTTGGCATTATTCACAAAAGTGTAGGGTGGGTTTGCAATTGAAATTTGAAGATTGCAAATCAAATATTATCAACAAAGAGCTCTATATTAATTGTGCTTCTCAGTGCATAATTAGTCACTTCTTTAGTGCTATTTGGTGCTATTTGTGCAATTTCATGCAAAAATGTGTATGCTTGAGATTTGGTGGACCGTAGCTTTCTTCTACCCATGTTATAGGTTTACAGGTTACAAATTTTGATAAACCTATAACATGTTACAAATTAACCCCTAAACGTCCTCACCCCATCCAAATTCGGCAATTTTACAAAAATGCATCATAAAATGCAATCCAGAGGGATATTTTGAACTTGATGTATGAATAAAAGTTGTACAGTACCCACCAATAAGTTTACGTTCATTTGGCTTTTCAAAGAATTGAATCACATAATTATTTTATAAAAAAATATTAATATTAATATTAAAATATATTAAACCATTTGAAGTGTAAAAAATTACGTTTTTGGACAATTTTTAGATTAGATATTAAAAAAAATACAAAATTTATATTCAAATTGAACATTTCTGAACTAAAAACTTCAAACATTGATATTTTAGTAAATATGACCCCAAAACTCATGATTTTTTTTCACGTGATTCTACAAAAGATTTGCATTCTTTCCATTGAAAGTTTTATAAACCATAAGTAACAAAATTTGTATTCATAATTGTTTGAATTAAAGGAAAAAAAGAAGGTTTGAATTTCAAATAAAAACAGATTTAAAATAAATCTTTTATTATCAAAACTCAATTGTATGTGTGGTTCATCTTTTGCACTACAACTTGTTCAAATTAGGCTCAAAGCTTATAATTTTTGTAATTTTTATTGAAAATTCTCTAAAAAGTTGAATGAAGGTAAACTTGTTGGTGGGTACTATACATTGTAAATTTTAGATTCTATCCTTACAGTTAGATCTACAATTGCTATCACCAATATTTTTGTATAAAATTTGAAACTTGAAATTGAATTTGTTTTTGTAATTTGAGTACAAATAAGATATTGACATTTTGTACATGAATTTTTTTGTGATTGGTTGAAATGTAATACTCTAAGTGAAGTGATTTTTAGAGCTTTTTTGGTTGCTTAATTTTATGAGTTGACTTTTTTAAGAGCACTTTTACATTGAAATCTTTAAAATTTTGGATGAATCACTACAACATGAAATGAGGCATAAAAATTTCACAAATCATCCCCTTTCTAATCGGATCACACATGCATGAAATTAACTTCCCATAAAATATATAGTAATAATCCCACACTATAAAAAGTCAATGACGGATGAGAAAACTGTGTTTGATTTTGTACATCGTCCACTTTCTGTACAGTTGGACATTTAGGGGTTAATTTGGCATGTCCCAGAGTAACATTAAAATTTAACATGTGAGGATCCAAATAAGGTAAATGATCCACTAAGCACGACATTAGTGCTTTTTGAGGGATCTTCATCATAACAATTGAAAAAATATATAAACTACTAAAAAGGATTATAGTCCAATGTTCTATACTTATAGATGTATCATATATAAAAAAACAAAAAGATTTTGTAAATATTATAAGTATCAAAAGGAAAATTATGTCTTTGTCATCACTCCTTATTAGTCTTTGAATAAAGATTATTTTGGATGATTTAATGTCTATTTTGGATGAATTATCCAATATTTTAGATAGAATATGCCATTATGAACTCCACTGAGAACTCCCTAAGTGTGCACAGTTGGCTCGTTTTACCTCATTTGGACCCGTGATACATGTCTACATGTTTATCAAAATTTGGACATACAATACATGTACTCATGCCGAATACTTAAATCAAATTTATATGCACTCAATTTAGTAATACAACCTTAGATATTTGTGATATAGCCTCAAAAATGTGACAGTATCACTAGGGGCCTTTTGAATCCTCATTCTTTCTCTAAAGTAGAACATACTTTTGTCTTCTCCAAAATGAGCTCAAGGTCCAAAATTTATTTTTTTCTATCTAATAATGAAAAAAACACTCATTGGTTGAAATTCACATCACATGAATGGAAAGCTACCTTATGTGTAGGGTTTTTGTTTGGCTTCTTGGAGCCAGACTCCAATGTTCTGGCACAGTCACAATGGTCTAAATCTGAGGGGACCATCCTCCACTACATGGTGCACTGTTATAGTGCAAAAAAATAACCCTGCTTATGTGCTGAAGCCATGAAATTATGAAGAATTTCTAACCTCATGCCTGGTTAGTTTAAACTACAGACCAAGAAATCATCCTATGCCCCACAAAAATGTGTGATTGGCTTATGAACTCGTCCTAAAATGACTTGGGTTTATACTACCAAAAAAATTTAAAAAATTTAAAATCAAAAAAATAACACTACAGACGTTGAGGTCTCCAAAAGGCCTATAAAGTGGCCTAGTGGATAATGTTTCACAGCTCAAGTCTTTTTGCTCCTGGTCGAGCAAAAAAAACTCTCTTGATTGGCTGCAAGAAAAACTCTCTTTGAGTGTGCAATTTTGTAACCTTTCCAGCATGATTTACTACTTTAAAAATGGTCAATTGTATCAAAAGTTTTTTGCAAAGATTCTTACAAAACCAAACCTACAGGGTTTTATTTGTCCATTAATGGTCATATTCGTTATATTGAGACTTTTAGCTGATTTTGAGACAGAATGCCAGTTATTCAAAAATTCATTTAAAAAATAATAATTGAAACCAAAAAAAAATTAATGCTCAAATTGTGATTCTATAATGAAATTCCAAAAGGTGGTGTTGTTAAATATTTATAAAAAAATAGTAGTAAGGAGATAAAACGGTTTATCTTTGAGTCGAAGATAAAAATGAGACTGCGAAAAGTCTCAATATAACGAATATGGCCTTATTAAAAGTTAACCCCTAAATACCCACAACTCTCTCCAGATTGGGCAATTTTGCAAAGATGCATTATAAAATGCAACTAAGAGGGATATTTTGAACTTGATGTATGAATAAAAGTTGTACCTTATGATTTTAGATTCTATCCATGCGGTTAGATCGATGATTGCTATCACCAATACTTTTGTATAAATTTTGAAACTTAAAATTCAAAATTATTTTTAGTTCGATTATGAACAAGATATTGACAATTTGTAGATGAAATTTGTTATGATGGGTTGAAATGTAATACTCTAAGTGTAGCGATTTTTGGAGATTTTTTGGTTGCTTAATTTTATGATTCAAGAGCACTTTTGAACACTTTTGAACTAAGATTTTAAAAACTTGTAGTGAATCAATGCAACATGAAATGAGGTATAAAAATTTCACAAATCATCCCCTTTCTAATCGGATCACACATGTATGAAGCTAACTTCCTATAAAATCTATAGTAAAAATTCCACACTACAAAAAGTGCATGACAAATGAGAAAAATTGGATGAAATTTGAACATCATCCAAAAGATGAACGCCTGGGCAATTAGGGGTTAAATGAAAATGAATTAAGAGATTTTTCAAAGTTTTCCTCTTGTAATAGCCATAGTAATGACATAAATGCTTTAAATAGTATGATTTTTTACGGAAAAAATTAAATTATAGTGATGAACAACAAGGTGTATGTGGTATGCTTCTTGAGCTTACATAAAAAGAAATTTGATTGAAAAAAATTTCTGTAGTGTATATTGGAATTTTAGGGCTTTGAGCTTTAAAGTGCTATAAAAAAACGCAATTTTAACAATTTTGAAGAACCATAAATTGGACTAGAAAGCAGAAGATAGCTCCACACTTTCTTAGTTGGGACCATTTTCATTTGACATTAGGAACTAGGTGAAAATCAGCATTTGACTTTAAAACGATCAAACATGGCCCCACAGGGCTCCTTGCACGCTCTTACACATTTGAAATTAAGGGTTAACAATCCGACAGTGGACTCCTTGGAACCCAAAGTCAAACGCCCTTTGTCCATCCAGCTTCAAAGGCCTACGAGCGATACATCATACATGCATTGCAAAAAGTCATGGACCCAGGTGTTTAACCCCTAACTGCCTAAGCGTCCATTTTTTGGACGATGTACAGATTTCATCCATAATTTCTCATCCGTCATGCACTTTTAGCAGTGTGGAATTTTTACTGTAGATTCTATGGAAAGTTAGCATCATCCATATGTGATCCGATTAGAAAGGGGATGATTTGTGAAATTTTTATGCCTCATTTCATGTTGTAGTGATTCACCCAAAATTTTGAAGATTTCAATGTAAAAGTGCTCTAAAAAAAGTCAACTCATAAAATTAAGCAACCAAAAAATCTCCAAAAATCACTACACTTAGAGTATTACATTTCAACCAATCATAAAAAAATTATCCGTAGATTGTCAATATCTTACTCGTAATTGAATTACAAAATAATTTTGAATTTCATGTTTCAAAATTTATACAAAATTATTGGTAATAGCAATCATAGATCTAACCGTATGGATAGAATCTAAAATTCATAATGTACAACTTTTATTCAAACATCAAGTTCAAAATATCCCTCTAAGTTGCATTTTATATTGCATCTTTGCAAAACTGCCGAATTTGGAGAGGGCTCTAGGCATTTAGGGGTTAAAACACTAAAATATTAGGTTCTAAAACACCAAAACACATGTGGTTATAATTAACTACGAGTTTGGCATGATAGTTCTAACAGCATAACTGTCCTTGCATGTGCGCGTGCACGGTCTGTAATATATAATCCATTATTGTCAAGATAGATAGTTAGATAGAAACTTTGGTCCTCTTTCGAGACCGGCGTAAATAAAGTGTATGTTTGTAATGACAATGACCTAGTGCCCACCGGACAAAGGGCCATTGGAACTGTGTACATGAAGCGAAGTGGTACGAGTCCACCACGGCTTCCCGAGATCCATTCTTGTCAATACATAAGGAGAGTCTAAGTAGTGATTGTATTGGGGTAGAGCCGCTTGTTTATTTATTTATTTGGTGCACATAAAAATAATTTATATTGCAAAAGATTACAGAACAAGTGGCTAGTCGCAGAGTCTCTGCATTAGTATTTACCCTAGATTTTCTTTTACGGCTTCTTTTTACTATCCAGGCACATAACTCTTGGTAACTCAAAAAAACAAAGCGTTTCCATAGTCTCTCCCCGGTGGGGCAGAGACAACAAACCCAACAGGGGTGTGGATCTAATTTTCACTGCCTCCGCCGATCAATGCTTGTTGTTGCTACACCTACAATATTCAACTCAGGTTGCGGAAGGAATCCAAGATTGCAGACTGTGCACATCAGAGACCACCAGGTGATTGACCGCATGAATATATTTCCATTGTTAAGTTTGATCAATGAACGAATGAAAAAATAATTTATAAACAAACAAACAAACAAACCATCTTTACTTTTTGGAAATAGAAATTTATTGGTGGCTGGGATTGTTTCTACATGTGATCATCTCCCAGCATACTGGCTGCATGAGTCACAGCCCACTGTGTATATATCACTTTCAGAGAATTGAAGAGTAACTCTGTCCCATTGAAGGCCAGCTTGAATGGAGTCTGTTGGGGTAGTTCCACTAGTTAAGTCACCAGGATTTGATAGTTGTTTGGGAGGATTCACCAGATTGCCAAGGATCCGGTCGGGATGTCAAAATGACATTCTACCAGTTCGGATGTCTACATCCAAATAGTTTCTACAATTATTTTGAGGTGAATGATCTTCTCTATGTGTGTTCTTTCTATGCATGAGTGTAAATCACTTTGCCATTGGGAACTGTGCGAGCCCTACAAACTCAAGCACAAAATGGGGTAAGTTTACACTATGGAGCTTACACACATAGAACAGTTGCTATCCTCGATAATATATTTGGAATGAGCAGCATGTAAACACAGTTGGTGAGCACTACTCTTTCACCACTCATGCACACCTGAATGCTTAATGTTAAAGATTTTAAGTGGAAGCCTTCAAAGTGATATCCTTCACGAGGAGTAATCTTCCACGTATACTGGAAAGATAGCAGATTCAAAGTTCGATGTTGCATTTATTTTGTATTAATGGTGTGGGCTCGACATTTTGCCCATTGTTCCAAGAACTGACCCTCCTCTGGAACAAGACTAAACAACACAAATTTTAACCCCTAAAAGACCAAGAAGTCCAAATTGGGCCTCGTATTTTTTTAGCAGTTTTGAGTAGGTTCTATGTGGACTTCCTTTTGTTCAAATTTGTTTGTTTCTTTATCATCATATGCATTACTCTTCACTGATTCCAGTGATAAAATTTTTAGTCTCATCTGAATTATATATTTCACAATATGATTAATTGAATTTTTCATTTTAAAACCATGAATCCTGGGTCCTTTAGGGGTTAACGCATGATTCAATATGAATGTTCTTATCTCTGAAACTCCCCTCTTTGTATAAAGAGTAACCTGCATGAACTCTCTGTTTCTGAACTATAAAAAAAACTCAGTAAACATGGCCACATGAAACCAGTTTTGATTGATGATGCAATTTGTAATGTCTCCAGCAATGCATGTGTTTGTGGATGTCATCAGCTGGAGTACGTCTTCAATTGTATGCCAAATCCTTGTCAAAGGAAACCTGCTGATTGACAAGAACAGTAGAGCACTGTTCCTATGGTCCCTGACTCAGAGCGATCAGACTTTGCCTTTCCAAAACAAGCTAACCATTCAATAATGCAACAACCACACAACAACTATGATGGCCTTATAATGCATGCACGAAATTAATGTGTACACAATCAAAAAATTCTCAGGCTTGCGGATATCCCATATATATCATTAGTAAACTCAAAATGTTATCATGCAGGGTACCGGACTACCGGTATATGGGTGGAGTAGTAAGAACATAAATACCTGAATAGTGGATTTCTGGTAGAATGTGGCCACTTTTTTTTTTATAGCAAGCCAACATAACATTCAATAGCCTTCATGCCCACTGTCTTTCCTTCATGCACGCTGCTCATCACCTTGAGCCTCCACCTGTTCACTTGTAGCTACTGATGAAGTACTGTTGGGTGTGGAATATTCCACATAATCTAGTGTAGAGCCAATGCATGCTACTGAATAGGGTGAGTCCAACAAGCTGGTATTTTATCATTCCACATATGAGGAATTGAAGTGGACTGACAGACATATTGCGTGTATGATTGAAGCTGACTGATTGACGAGGGTTGTCAGTGCACAGGCTCCTGCAAGCATGACTGCGCGAGCTTGCGGCTGCAAATGACTCCGTCCTGACACAGCCGCTCCAATACTAACTCAACAGGTAGCTTGGTGGTGGATGAGAGCCTTCAATTCCTTGTCTCCTTCCATGGAAGCCTCAAACAACGGATAAAGTAACGTGCATTTCTCATGCATGACCTCATACATATACCATCTCCACCAGCAACTCTGAACGTCATCCAAAATGTGAGACCTCCCCTCTCAGGCGCCTTGGCTGTTGTATGTTACCCTTTGCAATGGAAGTTGTCCAATTGTTAAAAAAAAAAAGAAGAAGAAGAAGGAGAAGCAGTGAGGCCTCACCTTGTAGTTCCCACCAACATCACTCAATAAGAATATGAAAATAGTAAATAAGCCACTTACAAGTCACTGCACATGGATTGTGCAAGATTCATGATGTACGATAAAGAATAGATTGAAGATACACTAGCTTTAGTTGTTTTGAGGGCCCTCAACTAGGTTGTTGTATTTAGTTGTATGCAATGTCTCCCTTCGAATAATTTTTTGACCAATGCACATTCATTTAACCAAAGCTACAGAGCTTTCCAGAGCCACAGAGCTATCCAGTGTGTTGGTGGAGATGCTCTAATGTTGGTGAATACTAGCATGTCCCCCTCTGCTTGATAGATAGTAATTAGGTTTTCATAATGAGCACCACATAATATAAATGCACCACGCGTCTCAATATTAACACTTAAAATTCCACCCTAAACAATGAGACAAGGTTTGAAACTCCTATAGAACCAAATATTCATGGTTTTAAAATGACAAATTCAATTGTTTGTATTGTCAAAAATATAATTCAAATGTGACCAAAATCACCAAAATCACTAATGAACATTGCATGTGGTGGTTATATATATATATATATATATATATATATATATATATATATATATATATATATATATATATATATATATAAACAAAAGGAAGTCATTATAGGACCTACTCAAAACTACTTTAAAAAAAACTTGAGGCCCAAATGAGGTTAGTTGACTCTTTAGAGGCTACAATTTCTACAGTTATGTTTTTTTTTAATACTTTTTGTGATTCATTTGGAAACGATTCTACTGTCAGTTATTGATACTTCACTAAGGTAACTATATCTAAAAGCGAAATTTTCCTTAAATCGTCCCTAGCTCAATCTTCCATAATAAGTAGATTCTGACACCCTACTATTGATGAGAATGTGCGCAATCTGAACATCAGAGTTTAGGGTCGCTTTATGGTCAACCTATAGTCAACACTTTGGAAATTCAAAGCTTATTCGTACGGTGTCCGAATAATGCATGCTAAAGTGTGTTAGAATCCTCTTGAACTTGCTATTTAGACCCACCAAACATATTTTCTATTTTATGTGTGTGAATAGGCTCATTTGGTAAGGTGGATGCCTTAAGGTATAGTTACCTTAAAATCCATTTTGAAGGTTACTGAATATCTTTCCATTTTCATTACAAAATCATATACTCCTACTTCATTGATTTTTTTTTCCGATCGCTCGGAATCGTGAATTAACCCTTTGACATCCCGATTCAGGGTGATGGCCTGATATGGATAACCCCTCCAAAAATAGTGTGATTTTTGAGAAATATCTTTTTGGTAAGAAAAAAACATTGGAAATTTACAAAAATTAGAGGGTGTTATAGACACTATGGCTGCAACTATATACATGGTATTAAAGACGGAATTTCTAGCACACATAAAATGAGTTAGACATAGGTCACACTATGTGAGATGCGTAAAAGTGGTACCCATATCAAGCCATTCCCTTTCAACACTGATTTTGAAAATGCGTTATAAAATGTTTGATGAATAACAAAAATGGAGTTGATGTACTAAGCTAAATTATAAAATGTCAATGTGAAGATCACATCTATATGGTTGAATTTATCATATTTTTTAAATTGATAACTTATAATTAAATTTTCAAGATTTTATTTTTAAAATTCAATTAAAAATCTCAAATTAACCAAAAAAAAAAATTTAATTGTGATGAATTTGGAATAACATGCACTATGAGATGGTATGATTTCCATTATCTGATTCTACTTATTTTGGAAAATCATGTTTAAAGTCTCACTTAACCCCTAAACGTCCCAGGGTATCCCCAGAATTGACAGTTTGAGAAAAATCATTATAAAATGCTATTTAGAAGAATATTTCGGAATTGTTATACAAATGAAAGTTGTAGATATTGAATTTTAGGTTCCATCCGTACGGTTAGATTCACCAACGCCATCACTGATATTTTATTATAAAATTTCAAAGTTATAATTATAATTTCCTTCTAAATTTGATTACAAACAAAATATTGATATTTTTTGAGTGAAATTTGTTGGAATGGATTTGAAATGAGATACTCTTGAAATGGTGATTTTTTGAAAATTTTGTGTTACTTCAATTTATGACCTCATTTTAACAAGCTTACTTTTGAACTAAAGTCAATGCAATTTTGGCTTGGTCAACTGCTTGACATACTTTCACATTTGTAATCTAAAAATATATATGTACGCTAGTAACACCAAATCCAACTGTTAGATAGGACAATAACTTCATAAAATATTTTCAAAAAATTGAATGAGTTTCATCCATGAAGTAATGTGAGTGTAGTATGAGTTGGAATCTGTTCATCGTCCAGAAACTGGACACTGGGATGTTTAGGGGTTAAAACTAGGAATGAAACTTGACATAAACCAATTTTGTTGTTTTAAAAAAAATCACGATATCTTATTTTGAAAATCCATACTATATAAATGATAATCAACTGGTACATGAACTTAGAGAAATTTGGAGGGATGAAAACTGTCCATGTATGTAGGCAAGAGAATAATGTGAATATGTTCATCGTCCACCATGTAGACTCAAGCGCGTCAAAAGGTTAATCCCTTATAAATAATCCATTCATTTTCAATGCAATCAAAATTAATGAAAATAATAGGCCATCATAAGGCTTACAAGGCGCGTCACTAATTGATTCATGTTTGAAGGGCAGATGAAGAATAACTCCGACCCTAAGGCCGCCCTAAGGTTGGCGCCCGAGCACAATAAATACAAGAGTTGCTTTGTTGACTTTTGATAGATGTATGAAATGTTCCCCGACTCTAAAACCCCCCTCAACATTAATGCAAGCATTGTTCACCTATGGGTCCCATCTTCTGAAATTTTCATTTTAGGCACCCTAGGGTCTTTTTTTGGAATCTTTTTTTGCAAATTTGGGGTCTACGGCTCCAAATTAGTCTCGGAGGACCCTCTCGAAAATTTAAACCCTTGGAAGAAGGGATTATTTTTAAGATAAGCCCCTACATACACAAAATAGGGGGCAATTTTTGTCCTCTTGCAATAACATCGAAGGGGGATTTAGAATAGGGGTGAAATGTTCAATTGTACAGTATCACGTGTATAATTGTATGGTATGTATTGTACATGTGTAATTGTACCGGCGTATAATTTCACAGTAGTCAACTACACTAAATGTTGTATTTAGTGTCCGTGGAGAATTGATGTCTTTTACCACAATTTGTACAAAGGTGAAGAGAAATAGTGTCCCTCGGCACTACATAAGAGTTCGCCACTTGTCATCCTCACTTTCATTGAGAGTGCCATGTTCTTTCCAAGTAATGAGAGTGACATGAGGTGGCATGCCATATTGATTACAAATTTGCCATATGTCATAGGCCCGGTCATAGGAACACTACATTCATTTTTTTCTTACAAGGACACTATATCTCCCTAAAATTAAATAGTGTCCGGTTTTAGAAATAGTGTCCCGGGACACTAAATACGCCATCTAGTGTAGTCATTCTCATGTGTTGGTGGATGAGACTGATTTATTTTCAAGGCCAACACTTACGGTAGGAGCACTTACTAGGGACACTTTGACCCCTCAGGGGTCGCTTCACACTATGGCCGAAGGTTAAGAGGCCGTCAATTTCCACCAATCAGATTGCAAGAAACCAAGAATTCGGCCTCTCAACCCTTCACACTAGAATCCAAAGTCGAAAGGCCGTCGCCCTCCAAAATGCCTACATGGCAGCACTTTTTGACTAAGGTGACGAACTATCAAAGGAAGTTTTGGTCGGGCAGGAATGGAAACCCAAACTATGGTCGAGAGGCCATCGAATTTTTTTCTAAAAAATCAAATCTATATTTTATTGCCTATTTTCAGCCCGTTTCTTTGGACTCTCAACAAAGTTTGGCCACTCAATCCCACGGCCTCTCGACTTGGACGGCCATAGTGTGAAGCGGCCCTCAATGTCCCAAAGACCCTTTTTGCACATATATTTTTCATGTGTTTTTGCATAGAAGTATGCAATTGTTGTTGTATTTCGCTACAACAAATTTAAATACATCATATACTGAATTTGAGTATATAATATATATGAGTATAATGTCACCGTCCTGGGCCCATGTAGTGAGACTGTTGGGCAGTTTCTCATCTCAGCCTTCGGAGCTCGGACTTGCTCCCGAATGACCCCTCCAGTGCGTCCTAAATCGTATGGGATCCAGTTGCTTCCTGGGAATGCTCTAACATGTTTCTAATCATGAATGAACGTTCAATGGTCTCAGACCAGTGTTATTCATTAAGGCAATCATAGGCCTTTTAAAAAAATATTTTATAAATGCTGATTCAAATAGTGTGACACTTGTCATCAAAAAGACCCTCTGACACGTTAGTGTTGGTCATGGTTGATATATTGAATATCATGAAACCCATATTCCCATTCTTTATATAAAGATGCAATAAGAGGAAAGCTGAGGATGTAACATAGCATAATAGAGCAAGGGGAGCCATTAGAGTTAACCGAAAAGATGGCAGAACTAGTCCATGGTGAGTTGAAGAATACTCTAAAGCGAGACTCTATACCACCGATGGGAGTGGAACTCATGACCTCCCCAATGCTAAAGGGGAGTTCCCACAAGTTCCCCCAAGCCTATGACTCTATTCATGAAGGGACCAAGGGACTATTCATGTGTAAGTTGTGTCAGAAATTGTTTATATAAGATTGTTGCCTCCTGATAGACTCTGTACAGAGCCCTTCTTGTTTTCGGTTAACTTGATTGCCCTTTTGCAATGGAACCACAGTGAGTTACAATTAAAAACTAAGTACATGTGGCAATGATGCGGCAGTCCCAAAATTCATGGAACACAAATAGCATTCCCTCATTACTTAGAAAAGTGGATCTAAGTGAAGAGTAGACTCTTTCAATCCAATTTTAAAAAGGGTGCTCCATGATTGCACTGCTCTATTATGCTATGAATAAAAAGAATGATATAGGTAGTCCTTGAGTTGGTGTATTTAAAAAAATAAAAATAAATAAATAAATAAATAAATAAGTAAAAAATGTATATTTGTATTTATATTGCAATGTAGTCCTGGTGAGGTCAATTGATAGGTGAGGCATTGCAACAGACTGTCAGAAACCACTGACTCAATGACTCCCATTGTGTGCATGCCCTCGCTTGCTTGTGGAACTTGTGCCACACACAGCACACCACACACAGTCAGCACTATTCATTAATTTTGCTGTGTAGAAAACGCTTCCGTCTGCACCCATGCTAAGGTATGTCCTTAATTGTCAATAATAGTAATCGAGAATATTTTCTATATTAATATTTAATTGCTAAGTGACAGAGGATTCCTACACACTTTAGCATGCATTATTTGGACATCCTATGAATAAGTTATGAATTTTCAAAGTATTGTATACAGGTGTACTCAAAATTAACCCTTTAGTGCCCAGCTAACCACATTGTGGTTACTGGGTCTCTTACAATTAGCATATCTCTTAATCCGTGAAGTATTTGAAGTTGTGTTTCAAGGTTTTAACCTCTAACCGTCCCGACGTCCATATTTTGGATGTTTTTTGGGGTACTTTCACCTTCGAAGAGCTGTAACTTTTGCAAAAAGTGTCCGAGTTTAATGAAATTTTCAAAAAAGAACCCCCTCATGATGTATGGAATGAGTGGTAAAAATTTCAAATCAATCCAAGATGTATTGAATTTTTGGTGATCATTTGAAAGTAGCAGTCTTTTTTTTGGATAGTTTTTGTGCATTCTGATGGCTGCAACTTCGGGGGCTTGTATCTCCTTCATCCCATGTCCATTTTCAATAAAAAAAAATTATTGGTTTGGATTCCCCTTGAAGTCTAATTATCATGGTAAAATTTTCATATCAATCCATGTTGTTTTGAATGTTTGGGAGTCATTTTAGTGCACGGGTCTAGTTTGGACACTTTTTGCTTTTTGGGTCAAATGGGTCACTTTTCGGGTTACTTTTGACATTGCAAGGCCATTTTAGGGCACATTAAATTTTTTTCATGAGTTTTTTTTGGTACCAATGTGTTTATATGATGATTTTGAACTACTTTATAGTTGAAAGTTTTTCATTTGAGTAATTTGAAAACGAATTTCACCTCTAACTGTGTTGCCAAGAAAATTTCAGCATCCTTTTTTTTACACTAAAACACTATGATCTTGCAATCTATATGGCCAAGTGACTCCAAATTTGATCCACATGATCTACAACATGAATATTACAAGATTGTACGGTTGAGATTCCTATACCTCACTTACATTGAGACCTATAACACATCAAAAGCAATGATGATTTTAAGCCCAAAAAAGCTAGGGACGCCTAGGGGTTAACGTGCCCCCAAGGTTTTAAGAAGAAGAAAGACATGAAGGAAGACAAGAAGAAAGACAAGAGGAAGACAAGAAAGAAAACAAGATAAAAGAAAAGATAACAATAAGGATAAAAATAAAATAAAATATTTTTTTGTTTACAATGTAAACGACTGTAGAAAGACAAAAATCGATGTTTTTTAAAGATCTTTTTAGTCAAAATTTTAAAGCCAAATATGCTTATGAAATGAGAGCACTTGGCCAAGTGTATAAATAGCAAATTGCATGTTTATGACGTTTGTCCTTGTAAATTTAGAAGTGAAAATGTTTTAACAATAAATAGAAAAAATAGTATGGCATTATAAATGGTTGGAACCCTAGGAGATGACGGTTTCAATGCAAAGCCCTGCCTTTCTGTTTAGAGTCAATAATTGTTAGACCAATATGAATATAGAATTTAGAAGTGAAACGGTGCTTACTTATTTGTTCAATTTAGCTACTTGATGACATGATAGAGGCACAAGAATTGTTGCTCAATATCAGTGATAGGTGGATATTGACCATAGATTTCTAGAATTTAGTTCATTGGATTTGAGGACTGTCTAACCATTATGACATCCCCAATCTAACCTTACAAACTATCTAACATATAATAAAATGAATGAAAAGTATTTTAACATATTGTGGAACTCACATAGACACTTCACATTTGAAAAGTGTGCCAAGCCTTCCAAACCACCCTCTAGGACTAACTTTAAATAGATTCTTGTACTTGATTGCACATATGATGGAACCTTGATCTATATTCTAAAGCGAAGACAATTGTCATTCATCCATTAACTATTTACGGTGCACATGTAGAGAGTGTGATTCGGTCACATGAAATTGAAGTATGAATGAAACTGTACTGTGAAGTGTAAATATAGAGGTTTGGTCCCTTACCTAATTCTTAGAGCATAGTCCTCCATGAGCCTTTGATTTTAGAAACTGGATGAAATATGCTTGTATTTAATGTTGTTTTTGTAGGGCAAGAATGAGAGAACCACGGAACATGAGGCACATGTTAACGGTAAATTAGTAATTACCGGTAGCCTACCGATCTGGATTTTTTACTACTCCGGTAAAATTCCAAGTTACCACAGGAAGTAGATCTAAGAAAAAACTTTTTTACCGATCTGACCTAACGGTCAGATCTGGTTGTACTTATGTATATAAGCAATGAAGCCAAACTCATTGGCACGACCCATTTTCCAAGATATATGATTGTTTTGTTTCAATTCTTTTCCTTTTGATTTTTTTACCAATTAAGTTCCTTCCGGATACTTTTGTTTGATGATTCCAGCTCTGATTATACTGTTTTGAGGAATTACCAACCCAATCCCGGTAATATTTTTCGCTTAGTGTTTTCAGATCCCTTAGTTTCTGTACTTCCTACTAGTTGTTTATCCCTCCCGGTAGCGATTACCGAGCAGACGGTTATAAAGAGTAGCTACCAGCACATATAGTGATGCCTCTATAGTTCCTCTATAGTTAATTCAAGGAAGGGCTCGGTATCCTAGATTGATGAACAATAATGATTACCCATGAGTATAGTGATTGCGATTGGTTCATGTTTAGATAGATGGTGATTATAGTGGTACAAGGGTGTGAAGACGATAACTTGTGACACCAAATCTTGAATGTGGTTATAGTGATCAAGGGGTGAATTGAAGGGAGAAGGATGTGAATGCTTGTATTACCTGATCCTTACTGGCGGTATCCAAATCCAAGGATCCTTTGACCAATACCCACCCATCACTGCTCAATACCGTCAAGCGTGAGAAGTAGCTGATGATAATTAATACCAAGAGCCAGCGGAGAGTTGCTTGTGCAGGAAACTAAGAGAAGTAAATGATCGAGAAAAAATTGGGGCAAAATATAGCGGACTTACTAGCCGGGTAGAGCCGGGTGAGAAAGATGTGATCTCGGCAGAAATGATTTGCACATGTGAGGTGGCAAAAAAAGGACTGCGATGAATGATGCAGTGACTGCAATTCTCGTGCATTGGACAAACTCGCCACCCACTGCCATGAAGAGGGGAGGCCTGGAGTTTCTTCGTGCTAAACCTACCCGGCGAGGTCCTATCTAGGAAAGGATCTATCATGGAACCCGGGGACTGTAAACAACCTCCTCACCGGCTAGTAAAAAAATTCGAACAGACTTAACGCTTCCATTCCATTCTATACAACAAGTGTACTGGAACACACTCAGCTCTCGAATCTACCTGAATACATACCCAGTGCTGGATCAGATTATTAGCTTAGAATCAGTACGTCACTGCAGATTCTAGAAAAACAGCAAGAATTGCCAGCTTTGAATTTCACCCCCATCGGAACAGACAGCAACTGGGAGCCGTTTGCACGAGCGAAATGATAAAGAGCCGAACCCACCATCCATGTGGGGCACATAAGTTAGCTTTCTCCCTTCTACTTGAAATTGTCAGGACCACATGACTGGAATTGCCGAGGCCGGACCGGTTGGCCAAACTAAACGGCCTGCAATCAGTTATGTTACTATTCGTCCTCGTGATTGGCAGACCACTGTGCGCTGCATCATGCATTGAGCCATTGATAGCTCTATATTGATCGATCTCTGCGTTTCGAGTCCCCATTCAACCTGAACTGATCTGAGCAGTCTTCATTGCAATTGCATATATAAATATTTCTGAGCTTCCATCAGCGGCATTTTCTAAGTACCAGAGCCAGAGTATATCACAGTTGCGTTGCTCTCGAGATTGTAGCTGCATGAATTGGTGGAATTTAATCAGCAGTAGTACTGTTCTGGATTTGGCAATCAGTAGGACTTACTGTTCTTTCGATGCACTATTTAGTTCTTCGTCGGTCGACACTGTGATTGCAGAGTGCCTGACAGGTTTAGATCATCTCGAGCAGTTTGACTATTGAGCCGGCTCCTGGGACCGCGAATTTTGTAACTTTCTCATTCAATTGAAGCATCAGAAAGGCCCCCGGGGGGACTTTCGTGAGTTCGAATTCGATACACAGCCTGAGTAGCAGATCACTGAGTGAAGGGAGAGGATTGTTTCATGGCGAGGACTGTACGAGTAGTGTTACCCTGTTTGTGGGCTATGGTGGTGGTGACGACCGTGTTTCAGCTGCGCATGGTGGCGGCATTGCGCGTGGGATACTACGCACAGAGCTGTCCCAATGCGGAGATGATTGTGAGGAATGCCATGGCCAGAGGCATGCAAACGGACAGTGGAACTGCACCTGGTGTCCTCCGCCTCCACTTCCACGACTGCTTTGTCGATGTAAGTAAACTCACCAACTGATAGTTGCTCGTGTTTTAGTTTCGAATTCTGTCCTACACATTAATTCATGTTGATTCAACGAATTGCGAAGGCTTACAGGTCTATTCATGGAGCTCAGAAATAATCAATTAGAACTAATTAATACACATACAGTTAGAATTCTAATTCAGTTCACTAGGCTCGAAACGTCCATGTCTAATTGCTCACATAGAATCAATTCTGAAGCAAGAATTATCTAGATTTGAAAACGTACTCACGTCGGAGAATTTGCAGGGGTGTGATGGATCGGTGCTACTGGACGGACCGAACACGGAGAAAACAGCCCAGCCCAACTTGACGTTGCGAGGGTACGAGGTGATCGACGCGGCCAAGGCAGACCTGGAGGCGGCGTGTCCCGGCGTGGTGTCCTGTGCCGACCTTCTAGCCTTCGGTGCTCGCGACGCAGTCGTAATGGTAAGTCGCAATTATCCCCAAAGCGCCCACTGTGTATTAATTTTCTCTAGTGCAGGGAAATTGGACCCCCTGCGCGCTGCAAATCATCTGTCTGTGTGAAAATGTCACGATCGACACTGTTGAACTTGTAGTGTAGAACAAGAGCTTTAAAACGATGTATTGCAATCAGAAACCGATGTAAAATGAGAAAATGCCACCGTTGCAAAGTTCGGTGATGCAGATGGCCACATTGGGCGTTTTCGACGCTTAGGGGTTAATACTTCAATCAGTTCGAAATGGCTGGAGGTTCATGATATGTCCTCTGTTTCTCAGTTTTATTAACACGCTCAATCATGCTCTGGCGTGCGTAGACGGGAGGCTTAGGGTACGTAGTGCCAGCAGGCCGGCTGGACGGGCGAGAATCCAGCGCCGCGCGCGTGGTGCCCAATACGCCGGACCCCAGCTTCAACGTGGGCCAGCTCACGGCTATGTTCGCAAGCAAGGGCTTGACACGGAGCGACATGATTGTGCTCTCAGGTACACGAAACCTAACGCACTGATTAGATGAATAAACTGTAAGACGGGCGGTGTTGAGAACTATATCCTGCAGTAATTCAGATAATTCACTTATCTCTCAACGGAACGTGCAGGAGCGCACACCCTGGGACGCGCCCACTGCGAATCTGTGCAGTTTGGGTGTCCCGGAGACGCCACGTTCAACTTGGATTCCACCCCCGACACTTTCGACACCGACTACTACAACAAACTCGTCAACGGCCAAGGCATTATGCACTCCGATCAGGTGAACTCATCCATCCATCTCCTTTCCTTCCAAGCCCGTCTCTAGATAGCTTCAGCCCCATTAGCTCACTGGAATTAGTTTCTAAATGGCCTCGCTGTGTCAGTTTGCATACCGGTATCGGTGCTAACTCCGATAACTCCGGCTATTAGCTTGCAATGAATTTTACATCGGAGCATCTCCAGAAGACCCTGGAACCTCCCCGGACTCTGAAAATTTGGATGAAAAGTGAGCATATTTTCAGTGTGTCCCTGGAAACCCCCACTCAATTCCTGACCCTAAAGACAAGACTGGAATTTAAGTTTAGATGGCTTTTGTCTTGAGGTGTTTGTTGCTGGGTAAGTGCAAGTGTTATCCCCGCTGTATAATTCCGGTTCAGAGTGCTATCCCGCAGACTTCTGGAGATGCTCTTAGCCGACTCCACTTCCTAATTTGAAGAAGTAAACTAATTGGACATATGATTTGTGAAAAAAATTATAGTTTGTGAAAAAAATTATGAAGAGGATGATTTGTGAAAAAAATTATGCCATTTTTCATGTTGCAGCGATTCACCAAAATTTTCAAAGATTTTAGTTTAAGTTATGTGCTCTTGTAAATATAAACTCGTAAAATTAAGCAACCAAAAAATCTCCAAAAAGTACTAGACTTAGAGTATTACATTACAACAAATCTCATCCATAGATTGTCAATATCTTATTTGTAATTGAATTACAAAATATTTTTGAATTTCAAGTTCAAATTTTATAAAAAAATATTGGTGATAGCAATCGCAGATCTAACCGTATGGATAGAATTTAAGATTTATAATGTACAGCTTTTATTCATACATCAAGTTCAAAATATCCCTCTTAGTTGCATTTTATAATGCATCTTTGCAAAACTGCTGAATTTGGAGAGGGGTGAGGACGTTTAGGGGTTAATTAATACAGTCCCAGTGAGCTAATTGGCGCTCCTTGGTTGGTGAGAGTGAGGCCTAATTGAACAATTATGATTCCTCAATGTGCCTGATCATAGTCAAACTCAGTTCATGGGCCTTGTCAGTGATCCATCCTTCTTGAACAATTCAGTAATCTGAGTAAGTCCTGCTATCATTCATTTCCAGGTTCTCTACGACGACATGAGCACCCGAGCTGAAACAATGTTCAATTCTGTGGCAAATGCGCCGTGGGCATTTCGATTCGGCCAAGTCATGATCAAAATGGGCAACATCGAGATCAAAACGGGCCCCGCAGGCGAGGTTCGTCGCAACTGCCGATTTGTCAACTGATCTTCAACCACTATCGTAGACATGCCACTAACTGTGCACATTTGACTCATTTACCGTGCACCTCAATTGTATATGATGCTACTCAACTGTACAATTGAGGTGCATGGTAAGTGACACAACACAGTAAGTGGCATGGTTACGATACATAATTATGCCAAGTTGTGATTTCGAGGCACCTCCGCAATGTTCTATTTGGTGGTCAAATGAGGGTTATTTCTCATAACCTTGTCGCTGAAAGGGTCAACCAAAAGTTCATCAAGTGAACATGGTTGTGATTCAATAGAAGAACTTGGCATTATGTCCAATAACCTTCTCTAGATATCAAAGATTTTCTAGTTCATACTACTCACTAATACACTAATATCGACATCTACGCTATTGTCATATAACAATTCCAATCGCAACTACGCTTGTTGTAGTAATTTTGAGAGATCATCCAAGTGTACAAGCCTACGTACACGGAGGATTATCCACTCTTACAAGGAAGGTTTGGTGTTGTGGAGAACTTACTAATGTAGGCGTTAGTTGTACATGTACTATAAGGTTGCTTGGGACTTGATGTACTGTACAGTAGTAGGTACATGTAAAATGAATTCTTCAAAAGCACGGAATAACAGCTCAAAGTACTGGAATCCAAGCAGTCATTTCGTCTGTGCAAGTAGAGACTATGATGTGGACATTACGAGACACAATGTTGCCCTTGCTTGCAAAATGCAATGATCAAGAAATAAAATCAGCAGGGACTTTCATTGTACACGCGTCTTGGCACTGCTCTTGGCACTTTCAAGTCTTTGTCTTGCAGGGACAAAATAATTTGTCTTCTCAATGGGTTTCAATCAGGTTTGTTTGTTTTGTTTTGTTTTTTTTTTTTTTCAATTCAAGCAAGTGGCACTAGCAAAACAAATATTTTAGCACTTTCATGGATGAAACTGTCATAAATGTATAAGAACCTGTTTTAACTTTTAAATGGATGAAAATGAGTCAAATGAATGAATTGTTGGCCATCAACAAATGTGTTTTTTTCAAATAAATTAGCAATTCTAAAAACAGTGTCTCTTTTTGGCTATATTTCACCAGCTAAAAAACAGTTGGTTTAATTTCAATAGTTGTGAGAGTACTCTCAACCCTCTCTGTAATTGCACATTCCCTCAAAATTTGTCATGTTGTGTATGAGTAGACAACTTCACTGGTCCAATTGTGAACACATGTGAAAGTGAATTTAGAAGTCCATTTGTCACCTTGAAACAATGCCATTAAAAAAGATTGAGTGTAAAGATATTCGATGATCAATTAACTACACCAATTATTGTCATTATTGTGAGTCACAATAATTCAGTATTCTCCCAGTAATTGTGGTATTAGAGAAAAGTGTGTCTCACAGTAATTGAGAATTCTCACCATGAGTAGTGAGGATTGTGTGTAAAGTCTCACACTAATAGAGGATTGGTGACTTACAGTAATGGCAATCAATCGGTGTTGTACACTCAATCCACTTCGTTGATTCACTCTAAAGTCGCACATTTCCTTAGAACTTATCATGTTGTGTATGAATAGGCAACTTCCACATGTCAAGTTAGTAACTAGTGCATTTAGAAGTTCATTTACAAATAAACAATTTCAACTAACAACCCACAACAATGTCATTAGAGAAGATTGAGTGAATTTTTTTTTCTCTAAACAATTAGTAAACTCAATCCTCCTTGTTGATACACTCCATACTTGCACAATTTCCTTAGAGTCTATCATGTTGTGTACACATTTGATTTGGCAACCTCCACATGTCAAATTGTGAAGACACATGAATGCATTTAGAAGTTCATAATTTTTCCTCCATGATAGTGTCATAAGAAAGGGTTGAGTGTGGATATTCTTTTGTTGACTAATACACTCAACCTTCTTTGATGATACACTTTCAATTGCAAATTCCCTCAATATCTTGAGAATTGATCATATACTATGTACACATTTCATAAAAACATTTTCCAAATATCAAATTGTAAACACATGTGAGTGCATTTGGAAGCCCATTTGTCCCCTTATTCCTGAAGGACCAAGGATTCATGGTTTTAAAATGACAAAGTTAATCGATCATATCCTAAAAATAATAATTCATATGGGTATAAATTTTATATCATTGAAATCAATGAAGAACGTTGTATATGATAGTCAAAAAACAAATAAATTTGAAAAAAAGAACTCCGCATAAAATTTAGTCAAAGATTATAAAAAAAACATGAGGTCCAATTCGAGCTTCCTGATTGTTTTGGGGTTGAAGTAGTGTTATTACAGAGGGTTGAGTGTGCAGATGTCCCTCTCAGGTGAGACTTGAATGAAATCAGGGCCATCACAAGAATTTGAAACTGCAGGAGTAACAGTCTAGCGGTAGGCATTAT
This sequence comes from Pohlia nutans, assembly GCA_022496805.1. NCBI lineage: Eukaryota > Viridiplantae > Streptophyta > Bryopsida > Bryales > Mniaceae > Pohlia > Pohlia nutans. Next base: position 8,077,673 of record CM040085.1, on the reverse strand, counting down.
TTACCTTTCGAAAGGGATTGGTTCTCTCATGCCCATTCACACCAAGCCATATATATGTATTCAAAACCTTGTCTATTTTTGCTGCAACTACTATTCAAGCACTCTGCAACTGCATTACAATGTCGCAAGTAGAACCATGCTTCATTTTTGCGTTGCGTTCCTTTCTGTCATACATTAGAGTAATTTCTAATTGCATATTTTGTATTTCTTGGTTGACAACAGATTCCCTCAAAGTTACCTAACGCATGCATGCAGTAGCATTGGTGTATGTGAATGGGCCATCAACAACAGTTTGTCTCTGGGACTAGTACCACCCAAAGACAGTGAGTGGCATTAACCCCTAAACGCCGCCGGGACCAAAATTTGGCATATAAATGAAGCTGACTCTTCAATTCCAACTGCTACGTGGATGATTTCCATTCAATTTTTTATGTGAAGGACTATGCTTGGTCATGCCACCCCTTCAAGTTAAATTCAAATCATTCAAGCTATTTTTAGATTTTACATGGGGTCCCAACTACAAAAAGAGTCGTAAAAACGGTTCACCGTGTAGTGTATTTTGAATTTTTTTGCTTGTTCTACTTAAACTAAATTTAGGCCATGAAGATGAGTTCCATTGCATTTGAAAATTACTAACAAAATGAAGCTTGCCAAGTCTAGTTTCTACTCCACTTTGAATTTTTGGAATTTTTTTTAAATTGAGTGTTTTATTGTAGTTACAAGTTCGGTAGGTATTACCAAGGTGTAGCGAATTTTTCTAAATTTAGATACACGGATGATTTTCATTAACTAAACTTTTCTTCATTGTAATTTACACCTTAGGTAAAAATATTGGAATTTTCTAGTACATTTTGTAATTGATATAGATTTTCTTTACAATCACTTCATAAAACCATAGTAAATTCAAATTTTCACCAAAATTTATGAAAAATTCATGATTTGTACTAGACATGTGACTTCATCTACTAAAAATATAAATTTGAATTCTTGTATTATTTTTAGTAGCAAAATTGAGTGTGACAGATAAAGCATAATTCCATGGTCATAGGCCCAACCTTTAGGGGTTAACCTTGTTGTTCACATTACATCAATTCTTGCTTTTAGGATTTTCAAGCAATCAATCCCTCAAAAATCTCTCTATTTTCTCAATCAATGCTTACAATAAAGTCTATTTTTTTAAAACATTATGGCTTCCTAAAGATTCAGGTCTCTACAAGAACGCGTTTCCAGTACTCCCTTCCTAAGTTGGGCCATAATTTCTAAGTTCTTCTTTTTCTCCTTATGAGCCTTAGTAATATGGAGAGCTCTCCTCTTTAGCTTTTGAACAATATATAAAATGCCTCACTTTATGGTGGGTGTCATTGAGAACCTTGAGTCCACCCTCAATTCTAGCTTATGTGTCCCATGACACTACCAATTCTTTGAAGAGCCATAACATTTGACTCACAACTCCAATTCACACGTTCTTTGAACCCATGGGTGTGTGCTCTCACAAGGTTTCCAACCATATATGGCATGTCCCCATCTTAGCCTAAAAAAACGATATAGCTTATTGTTTGCTCGGGACACCTCAAGGTTTCCCCACCAAGTCTCTAGCGAGGTCCAAACATCACCCCTGGGATCCCCTTTGCTCACAATGATATTAGAGCATCCCTTTGAAAGGGATGTGACAAAAAATATTCCTCTATACACGCATGGATGCATACGAGCTAAGTTGAAATTTTGTACAACAATCTTAGTTGAAGGATTGAATAATTAGTCATGTACCTTTTATATTATGTATTGTCAAACTACTTCCAACAGACTTTGGATTCATGATAGCCTCTGGAGCAATGTTATGATTATCTCTCGGAATATCTTTTATTATTGTGTATTGGTCAATATAGACTACATGTTTATTTTTGGTATTTGGTTTTATTCTTGATTTTTTGATTGATAGCTTGCCTAATGTTTGTGGAATCAATTTTTGTTGGATTGGTCAACTTGTGAAGGTTTTTCAATCTTCTCAAATTTCCTCTAACAAGTCAAATATCCGATGGTTTTGTGCTTATATAAAGGTCTTGAGGTTATTGGAAAGGAACAAAGTTTGTTCAGACCCAAAAGGGCCTTATTTTATGTGCATCTTAGTTTAACCTCTTAGTTGGCAAACAAAATTTAAATGCATTATAGTATGTGATTTTCATTGCTGGGCAATGGTCTAATATGGGTACCCCAAAAAGCCCTTTGAACTCTTAAATTAACTCCCATAGCATTTTTGAATGAGTCCCTCTTTAAACCAAAATAAAAATTAATTGACTAGATGTAGTTTTAATATCCTGCACTCGTAAAGTACACAAAAAAAACTTCACGTCAAAATTGAAGCATTTTAAAGATTTTAAATGAGACTTTTTGTTCAAGAATCACAATTTGTCCTAACTACTTAAATACATCAAAAAAAAAAATTTAAAATATCAAATGACGTCATTTTGGTCCCAAATTTTGATATATAGTACACGTAGATATGATTTATTTGAAATGGTTACTTTGAAGGATTAAAAGTATTATTTACTTTGTACAACAATGCCTGCAAATGTTGAATTTAGGCATTTTTTTCACAAAGCATAAAAATATGAAAATAAATTTATTCATTTAAAATTTTGAACCTGAAGTGAAGTAGTTCATGTCATCCAGGTGAAGATATTTTTAATTATTTTTTAATGAATTTCAGTGAATTGAAATGGAAAAATTCGTCAAATTTGGAAAAACTAATATATGTACTCATATATTAGTACTCATATATTAAGACCGCCTGATGCGTTTATGAATACGACCGGGCGTTTACGACCGGGTTTTTGGTTTAGGGTTTAGGGTTTAGGGTTTAGGGTCCATTTGGTTGACTAAAATTCATTAAAAATAATTAAAAATATCTGCACCTAGATGACATGAACTACTTCACTTCAGGTTCAAAATTTTAATTGAATAAATTTATTTTCATATTTTTATGCTTTGTGAAAAAAAATGCCTAAATTCAACATTTGCAGGCATTGTTGTACAAAGTAAATAATACTTTTAATCCTTCAAAGTAATCATTTCAAATAAATCATATCTACGTGTACTATATATCAAAATTTGGGACAAAAATGACGTCATTTGATATATATTTTTTATTTTTATTTTTTTGATGTATTTAAGTAGTTAGGACAAATTGTGATTTTTGAACAAAAAGTCTCATTTAAAATCTTTAAAATGCTTCAATTTTGACGTGAAGTTTTTCTTGTGTACTTTACGAGTGCAAGATATCAAAACTACATCTAGTCAATTAATTTTTTATTTTGGTTTAAAGAGGGACTCATTCAAAAATGCTATGGGGGTTAATTTAAGAGTTCAAAGGGCTTTCTGGGGTACCCATATCAGACCATTGCCCTGCTTTGATGCATTTTTAAAATAAATTAAGTGTATTATAGTAACAAGATTTTATTTTTACAGTCGAAATTGAAAAAATGAATTAAAGTTTTGTCAAATCAATTTTGAAGCATTAACTTTTGAATAATCATGAAAGTTCCAAATTTTATTTTTAATTTTGAATTTTACATCATTTTCTTAAATGATTTTCTGCCATTTGATATGAAATAAGATAGAAATTGATAGGAAAAATATATGAAAACTTTCTTTAAATAGTAAATTTCTAACACTATAATGACATTGGACAATTTTTGCATATAGAAAGTTTGACATCAATGATTTAGATTCAGGATCTCTCATTTTGTAATCAACTTGAATCTATAAATAGGAAAATGAAGAAAATGAAGAAAATTAGCCATGTGGCAGCCATTCAAAAAATCTTGGTCATGTTCGAGATAACCCAACTTAGTGTAGCCAATGTCATTGCCACAACTATGACTGACCGTTCAAATCATACTAAATCTCTTTTCTTTTTTTTATTAATTTTCCTGTATCCAATATTAACTCAATATTAATATTAATTAATTCAATACTTCAAGAGGATTCCAACGCACTTTAGCATATATTTGGACACCGTATGAATAAGTTGCGAATTTCCAAAGTGTTGACTATAGGTTGACCATAAAGCGACCCTAAACTCTAATGTTCAGATTGTGCACATTCTCATCAATAGTAGGGTGTCAAAATCTACTTATTATGAAAAATTGAGCCAGAGACGATTTAAAAAGAGGTCGCTTTTAGATATAGTTACCTTAGATCCAAGTTTTGTGATTTATGCAGGGTTGTTGCAAGAATCACTTGCCTAGTTTTTTCTAAAATTACTAATCATATTTCTAATACTATGAGTACTTCGAATCTTATTAGTACTGCAAGAGACATATGGCAAGTTCAATCTTAGCCATTCGTTGTTAAAAATGAACGGTTGTGTGTCAAATTGACTACTAACAATATTTTTAATTATAGTACTCAGTTTTATACTTTTTAAAAACTTTTTTTTAGGCTCATGAGTTGCTTTGCAATCCGTAGCAAGCAGACGAGTTGCTTTTGGCAACCTGTTGCAGGGGAACTTCCATCAGGAAGAGTGGCAATTTTACGGCCGAAATCGAACCACCAACCCCTTGGATACCCCTGCAACACCTTTGGGTACCCCTCTCCATCATCTGGTAGTTTAAGGTCATCGGTTTTATACTACTAGTTGGATGTTTGAAAATAGAGCATGCTGAATTTTTTATGTTTAAAATTCAACAATAAAATAGGAAAAGTAAATTAATAAAATAGCCAACTTATAAAGCACCATTATTTCTTTTTTCATTACAAATTATACAATTGTTTGATATAGATTTCATCTATTTTGTTATTAGTGCATTTGTCAAAAATAAATTAAAATAAATTTTCAATCTAATTTGTGAAAATTTAATAATTTTTTACATAGAAGTTCAATACACTATATTTTATTGGTGTTCAATCTTTGAAGTTCATTTTCTAAAATTTTAATATTTACTCACTATTACATAGGTTTGTAAACCGATACAAAGTGAATGCTTAACCCTGTAGTACCGAGCTGACCACATTTTGGTCACTAGAGTGTCGAAAATGCAAATAGCAGAAAATCAGTGAAGAATTGGATTTTGAATTGTGAAGTTAAGATTTGGAGATTTGTAATACACATCTTCTAGAAAAAGAAAATTTTAATTTGGAGTTGTGCAACTATCAAAATACCTATGTTCAAAACACCAAAATAGTGCAAATACCTCAAAATACAGCAAATACTTACAAATACAACACATATACTATGTTGTATCTCTAGTGTTTAGAAGTTTGTTGTCTCGTTTTTTTGGGACTGTTTCTCTTGTTCATGTTCCATTAAGGTATGCTGTCCTAAAACCACCAACTTAAGCAATCTGACCTATATTAAGCAATTAAAAAATCCACCCAAAAATATTCTAGTCTTTAGAATAGGATTTCATGAGGAATGCAAAAATTTCCATCATGAAATTTGCAATTCTCAATTTTATAGAAAATCTCAAAGTGCAAAGTAATGTGTGACCCATTTCTAACTTTGACTCTCCTATGAGCAACAATACTCGTTCTTAATTTTGCTCAGCATCAAACCCAAAACCGTACACTATGATTGTCACAGTTCACCCACTAGCAAGGTGACCAGTAAGCAAATTAGTCCTGAAAATGAGGACTGACAATGCGGTTTTAGATCTCCTGGAGGTTGGTGTATCTCAAGTCAACTGAACCATTTTGGGGGGTGTGGTGGTTTTAGGGCAGCATACCTTAGTGTGTGTATTCCCATCTTGATCAATGTACCAACTCGTTTCAATTTTTAACGTATAAATTTTTCTCCTAAACCGTATACGGATAAGTCACTCTCACTTATAAAATTCACAATAATTATGTGTGAGTCCGTTCTTGATATGAAAAATTACAATGGAGAGCTGTTGACATAGAGCATTGTTGAACCACGTTACTTTCATTTTAGAAAATTTAACCCAAATTCTCTTTAACTTCGAAGTCACACCTTCCAAAATTTCATTTTTGAATGTGCATTATACGGTTCAAAAATATACTATAATCTTGCAATTCCACTATTGGATAATTCTCTAATTTTGGAAAATTGTCTCTACTCCAGTTGAGAATACAATTGTACAACCCAAATTGTAATCTTTAGATTATATGTAACTGTTGACCACGACTCATACCTTCAATTCTTTCAAAAATCTTCAAATCCTATCAAATCATCATTTTTCGTAATATTTTTTTTGTAATTTTCCTTTTCACATATATATGTCTACTTTTTACAATCTTTTACAAATGACAAATGGGTTTTAAATGATTTGTGTCAACATCTGAAAAAGGTTAACATAGTGGGACTTGGAAAATCATGCATTAGAAAATCTTTTGAATGATCTCTAAAACGGCTACAAAATCGAGTATTGTGCAAATCCTTTTTTATATTCAAACATATTAAAAAAATAAAAATAAAAATGATTTTCAGCAGAAATTGTTTCCACGTTATCCAATATGTTGAATACTACAACTTTCATGTTTACAAGTTTAGATCTTATTCACACAATTGGCTTATTGTATGAGCATGATTTTATTAAGACAATTGGTTTACCATATGATCTTGTTACCATATTAGAGTTAACCGGAAAGAGTGTCTTAAAGTGGAAAGAAACCTTAAACTCACCTTAGACTCGTTTGGAGTTCAAAAAGACTGCAAAACTAGTCTATGATGAAATTTAGAATAATCTAAAGCAAGGCCCTACACCACCATGAGGTGTGGAATTCGTGACCTCCCCAACGCTAGAGGAGAGTTCCCGCACGCTCCCCCAACCCAAGAGCCCCGACCATGGAAACTATTCATGAACAATGATTGTCAGAAAATATAATTATAGGAAGAGAACTCCACTTGAACTCCGCTTGAAAAGTAGGTCTCTTTTTGGATAACTCTATTATGGTATGGTTTTTTGAATGAAAAAAAAACGTCACATAACATTCAGTAGCCTTCATGCCCACTGCCTTTCCTTCACGCACTTTACTCATCATCGTGTGCCTCCACCTGTTCACGTAGCTCCTGATGAAATACTGTTGGGTGTGGAATATTCCACGTCATCTACTGTAGAGGCAAGGCAGAGACAGTGCATGCTGCTGAATGTTATGCACGTGATGTATCAAGTATCTTTGTAAGAATCGCAATCGACTAAGTCACCACTCCGCGACTTTCAGACTTACACCCCCAATAATTGCACCAGATTCATGTAATTATCAAAAGCCACCTCAATTGTCAACGGTTTACAGTGCTTTCAGTACACAATTGGATGAACCTATCGACTTAGTCAAACAGAAGGCACCTTGCATGATTTATGACACAGGATTTGACTTACCAATAGAAGAAGGTTGAAATCGAGAGTTCTGTGACGGCCGTTGGCCTATTGTACGTCTTTGCATAAACCAAGCTTGTCATTTCAGATTGTGGAACAGTAATCAGTGTAACTTAAAATACCACCAGCATTGAAGAATTCAAACACAAATGAACCTTTCATACTATTCCAGCATGCTGCAAATGAGAGTTTAGATCATTCACCGAGAGGTCATACAGGCTAGTCCATGTCTCAAAGAAAATTTGAGTAAATAGGTCACCGTGAGTAAAACTGGGAGCAGCTCAAAAAGCTGACATTCAAACAATACTGAACCTAACTCAAACACGCCGGGCTTGCTACAGTACTATACACCGATTCCTTATAGAGGAACTCTATACTCGCTACTTACATCGTATGAAACTACACCATCTCGGGCAACAGAGTCTCTGCTCAACCCCCTGAAATCTCCTCAATCTGCCAACCACACCAAAAAAATAAATCAGATAAAGCAGAGTACTAAAACCGTCTCCTTGCTACCAACAGAAACTTCTCTACGGTAGGAGCATCCAATTCCACAGTGTACCCAATGTTGATAATTTCTTGACATGACAGTCATTCCAAAACGTAAATCTAGGTAAACCATAGATAGCTTATCATTTTGGTCAACAAAACAATAAGGGCTCTATGACGTGCTTAGATTTGCATTCTGAAATGACTACCTTGTCTAGAAATTATCGGCATTGGGTACACTGTCGGAATTGGGTGCTCCTACCTTATTCACACTTGGCCGGTGTAAGCATTACTTGGGTACACTGATCTATGTACGAAAATGGGATTGTCACTCATACTGTCATACAAATTTTGATTCAGAGTGATGTCTCCACAGCTAACACACTCCTGAATATGACTGATGGTATAAAACCTCTGTGAACATGATACGATTAATGTCAACACCCAGAGAACAAGCAAAAGCAAATGTGGAATGAATCAGAAACGTTTCATACCTTAGAAGTGGAATATGGGCTGAATGTGGGATATGGGCTTCTGATCGTTGAGTTGAGCTTGACCTTACTGTAGCAGTGTGGTAAAAATCCTAAATGGGCGCCGCCCTTATGTAATCCGATACGAGGGCACAGTTGTGCACCTCAAGAATTGGTCGTATTGGTATCCATGAGCATAACTAACACAAAATCTTTGTACAGTCCCAGCCCGAACTGAGTCCTGCCTCCTGGGCTGCATATGATATGTAAAAGCTCACCCTACATGGGGAGCTGCTGCACTGTGCCGTGATGAAGGCCATACTTCATGTGCTTGTCACAAATCCACGCTGTGTGCTTGGACGGCTCGCCCTCGTCGTCGAGGTAGGCGACTTTGTAAAGCCCAAACAAGGCCGGAATATTCTTGCTCTTCATGTAATGGATGAGCCAATCCTCCGCAGCCATCATCTCCTCCGGCGTGAATGACAGGCGCCCCGTGACGTCCGGCCACTCCGCTGACTCAGAGGTCTCCTCCGTCACCATGCCCATGAGTTTCATGCGCTCCGCCTCCGTGAGCATGGCAGTGAACCCGCCTGCAGCGAGCTCGCTGATGCGAAACATGGAGGAGATCAGTTTCAGGCCCCACAGCATGTGCGGGCGAACGCTGCGCACCGACTTCTCATCACATCGCATGATGCCGCCCACTTGGTGGTCGATCATGTGAATGCCGTCACGGTGCTCGCACATGAGGTGCAGCTTGCGCGAATACGAGCCCGGCGAGAGCCTCGTCACGAGGCGCTCGCTATTCACAGCGTCTCCGCCCGTGCTGAGGTACACAAGGTGGGGCACCTTGCCATCCTGCAACAGGAACGGGAAGTCCACGATGTTGTTGATGTTGCGCGACATCTCCGGGAAGAGCTTCTTCTGGAAAGTGAGAACCTCCCGCGTTCGGTCCACAACACGATTCTCCAGCAGCTGCCCGGTCATCTCTGACGGGCGCGGCAGGAGCGACACGGTGCGGCCGATGCAACGCGATGGCGGTGGCGTCAGCTGCGGGCTCCGCGGGCTCAGCATGTTGTGCCCAGACCTATTCTTGCGGTTTACCTCAAGGTCGATCTTCTCCAACTCGTCCAGACATCGGTTCAGGACATCCTCCCAATTCTCCGGTCCCAGGAGATCCTCGGCGCGGTCAGTCTTGATCCCGTGGCTCTCTTCCATGCTCTTCTTCCAGATGTGCTCGTAGTCCAGCCGTGACGACGCCAGCACCTTCTGTTTCAGAACCTCCACACCAATGCACTGATCCTTGGTTCTCTTCTTGCGTACCCAGAGCTCACGCACGCATTGCGGCCGCATGATCTCCTCGATGAGGACGACGCCCTGGCATCCCTCAGTCGGAGAGGCACAGAACTCCCGCGTGGGTTTCAGGACCTGGTCCTCCACTGTCGTCCAGGTCTCCACGCTGTCCTTGCAGGATCGCACCAAGATGTCCACCTGACAATCCTCAGGCCCGTTGTACTCGATCAGAAACTCCAACCCGCTGAAGACAAAGCTAATGAAATTCTTCTCAATTGTGTAGTTTGCGTCTGGCACCGCCGCAAATCTCTTCTGCAGGAACACCTGCAAAACCCATCATCCTCGCCATTAAACCCTGAAGGACCAAGGACAAAGCCCTAATAATTGGGCCGAGTCGTGTTTTTCAACCCCTAAGCATCTAAAACGCCCAATATGGCCATCTGCATCACTTAACTTTGCAACAGTGCTCACTCCTGGTTTGAGGTGGAAGATGTGTTTTGATCTTGCAATGACATTCCCTTTTCATTTGCTCCCAAAGAAAAACTTTGCAACGGTGGCATTTTCTCATTTTAACTTAGTTTTCTGATTGCAATAAATCATTTTAAAGCTCTTGTTCTATACTACAAGATTAACAGTGTCAATCATGTCAAATTGAAGTCATTTTCACACAAGCAGATGATATGCAGCAGGGGGTTCAATGTCAGAATTAAACAGATGATCTGCAGAGGCAAGTAATATGGGGACCCACTGACCTTATCTGTCTAACACTGACATTCAACATTTTCACTGATTCTGGTGACGAGATACAATTTGGCCCCATCTGCATTGTTGATATTGCAATGTAATACGATGATCGAAACCCTAATTTCAGGGGAAGGAACAGCGTGTTACCTGGAGTCTGGGGAAGAATCCGAGGGTGAGAGTTGTGAGTTCCGGGTCCTCGCACTTGAGCCTCCAGCCGACGTGCAGCAGGTCCTCATCCACGACTTGGTCGTATCCCAGAGGCCAACTGAGGGGCCGCTCGCCGCGGGCCGCTTCTTCACTGAGGTGCGTCAATGACGCCGGAACGTAGATCCCGGAAGCTTTGTCGCCCGGCAATTGCTCGAAGCACAGGTTCAACTTCACCATCAGCTTGACGAGATCCTCCGGAATGACGCCGCGGACCTTCCGCCCCTTGAACAGCGGGTTCTTGTTCTTGCAAAACGACGCTTCCAGCACCTTCTTCAGATGCTCCCGCTTGGTGAAGCCCTTCTTGTCGATGAGCGGCTGCTTGAGCACTAGCAGCGAGCTGTCGAGGCTGAGAATGCGGCCCATAATCTCGTGACAGAACCAATTCGGATCCACCACCATGAAATCCAGCCCGTCGAAGAACAGCAGCTCCCCGGCGTCGTGCATGGCGCGCGCGACCGCCTTCTGCCGCTCATCGGCCACTTTGAGGTCCTGGCCTTGCAGGCGTTTCAGTGCGGGCACTTTGGAACAGAGGAGACTGAAATCAGCCCACTTGATGAGCGGCTTGTCCGGGTGCTGATTCTTCCACTCGTTGAGATTCGTTTGCAATTGCGACACGGCGTCGAAGACCTTGGGCACGCGATCCAAGATGCTCACGATCCGCTTCTGAATCGCCTTCTGAACGGGCTCGATCGATTTCCGTGACCTCGCATCGGCCACGTGAAACTCGGTGATGTTGATCACGCGTTGGAACTGCACCCGCAGATTCTCAACAGGCTGCTTACAGTACGCAATTAGGTCAACTTTTGGGAACTTGTCGGAGTGCGTGAAGATCACCGTCACATTGGGTAGCATGTGCAACGACTGGCGCGTGTTGGACGCGATGAAGCGCAGCCAGTACCGCAGCTCCATGTCGATGACGTTCAGGTCTTTGAGCTCGAATTTGCTGCCTCCTTTCGGCACGGAGATGTCACTGAGCAGAATGAATGTGCACGCGCTACCTTGCGAGCTCAAATTGGGCACCACCAGGTCGTGGAACGCGTGAAACTCCTCGTGCCCTGCGAGGTCCCAGATGGAGATTTGCACATTGTCTTCCACGATCACTTGCACTTCGATACCAATCGTTTGCGACTCCTTCCTCCCCGCTTTCAGAATTTTGGAGTTCCCGATGGCTTCCTTCATGGCAGATGAGGTTTTCAAACGAATCGAGCTTGAAGTTCTCTTGATGTTGCTGTACACCATTGTCTTCCTGAACGTCGTCTTCCCTGCAAACGGAATGCCACAAAGAAAAACGCGCGCTGAGTTGGGCGTCACGGTCCCCATCCCCTTGAAAACCTCCATGAACTTCTCGGCGTTTCGCCGCAACTGCGCCTTGATGACCGCGTCGTGGCCCTTGCGCGATAGGGGCGTGCCCTCCACGCCCAATTCCTCCAGCCAGGGATTCGTCACGAGATGGTCGAGAATCGTCGCGAGCACTTTCTCCCCCGCAACACCTTCGCACCCGCGCAAGTCCAGAAAGCGCAACGATTGATTGTTCTTCAACGAGTGAAGCACCGTGAGCACGTCCTTGGGCGTCCAAAGACGAACACTGAATTGCAGGTCTAATCTCACGAGCGTCTTGTTCGTGGTGAGCATGTTCGCTAAGATGGCAGCTCCTTGCCGGCTGATGAAGCTATGGCGGATGATAATCTCACGGAATGTGGTGTTGGGCTGGACGTGGGTGGCGGGATCCATGGTGATCGTTTTGACAATCTCTTTCAGCCCGTCGACATCCAGCGGATTGTACGACAAATCCAGAACCTCCAGGGATTTGTTGGTCATGAGGGCGAGCGCGAGCGTTTGCACGCCGAGCGAGTCAATCTCGCAATTCTTCAACGCGACTTCTTTCAGAAAGGAATTCCGGCACAGCACGTTCGCAATGTGCTCCGCGCCTTTGTTACCAATCTGGCCGTCGCCGCGAGCACCAACACACTTGAACCCTTTGATCTCGAGCTTCTGGAGCGTCTGGTTGGGTTCCTGGCCGGAAAATGGCTTCGTCAGGGTGGCCATGGCGTCGGAATCGATACGTGCGTACAGAGTGAGCCCCCGGAGAGTCCGATTGCGCCGCAACGCTAGCGCGAGATTGTCCGCGACTTGCTGGTTGATGTCGATCAACCCCACCTGAAGCTCCCGGATGCCCGTGTTCACCAGAAACATCTCCGCGATGTGCTTCACGCACTCGGAGTTCAGCGGCTGCTGGAACCGGTTGTCGCTGTACACGCTCAGCTTCTGCAGCGTGCGATTCGACTGCAATGCGGTGCAAAGCTCGGCAACGATCACGTCCGATTGCACGTAATCAATCTCCAGCGTCACGGATGACACCGCGGGGGAACCCACGAGGGCCGTGATAACTTTCGTGCACACCTTGCGGTCCGCGTGCTCCGGCCCCGTGAACCGGTACAGCAGGCGACGAACAAAGTTGTGATCCGCCAGCGTGAGCGACACCGAGCAATTGTCGTGGTCCGACTTGATACGCGGGCAGTAGTGGATGTACAGGTCCACAATTCGCTCCGGCGGATTCTTCAGCGCCCGAATCAAGCCGTCGATGTCCACTTCCGAGTACTTCTGCGGCTTGGGCCCGCTCTCCTTCTCGATCAGCGACATGGGGTTGTACATCGCCAGCGCATTCTGCGCTTTTGGAGGCAGCGTGAGCGTGTTGGGCGCCGGCGCCGGAAGCGCCAGCGTCTCACTAGGCGAGACCCCCATCGTAGTGTTCACCGCGGGAGAATTACACATCGCTACAAACCACCCGTCCTAGCTCCTCCGAAATACCTCGTCACTCTCCTTCACGAGATTCAGCAACGATTCTCCTCACCTTGATTCAAAGCCAGCAGCATTGGTTGCCACCGAGCAAGCAAATACTACATCGAAGAGCGGCACCTGGATTCATAGAGTTCAGATCTGCAACAAAAAAGCATACTCCCCCTTTAGTTAAATCACTACCGTCTCAAGAATCCCAAACTCATCTAAAGAACCTGAAACACTACTCGGGCCCATTCTTAAATCAAGAATCCGAACTCGTTACCAAGAACGTCACGACATATCAGTTTTACTACCTGCGTTACGACGCCACGGTCACAAAAGACGACGCACCACGTAACGCGGATCCCAAATGATCGTTGGTCTCTTCGTCCAAGTCCATCCTCCACAGCAAAGTGAATCTAGACAGCCAGAACGTGGAATGCGAACCTCAACAACAACCGATTCCTGCAACTCAGAACTGGGAAATCATTACCAGAAAACTAGCTAGCGAAGCGCTAATCTACGCGAGTACAGACGAGTGAGCATGAGCTATAAGAGAAACAAGCACGCTGATTGAGCAACTGATTGAGGTCCTGCTGCATCATACGAATAATAATGCAAGTCGACGATATTCGGGGGATTCCGGCAACAGTAAGTTTAAGTTAGTGGCCGGGCTAGCTAGCTCGTTGTTCGACCCCACAATTCAGCCGTTGCACACACACCGATTATTCGATCGGCACGACAGTCAAGCGGTAGAATGGACTTGCCTGCTGATGATAAGTTGGTGGAGACCGTCGGTCGATGAATCGGACGCATGCACGAAGCTCCTCTTACTTTTCCGTCGCGGCCTTGACCTGATCGACGACGCGCCCTCACGACGGGGTCCGTCAGATTGCCGGGGCGTCCCTGGCCGGTGGCCCAGGTGAGGACTCCTGGAGGGGGGGGGGGGCGCTAGAAATGAGGTTTGGATCTGCACCGTTGGATCTTCGCATCGGACGGTTCGAATGGTTTGGTTTGTGCCTCTTCATGCTGATGACCAACGTGGACTTCAATTATTTTTTTAGTGGGTCGAAACCCTTTTATTACTGGCCACGTGATTTACCTGGGCGCTGGTTAGGATGCACTTACGTACTCGACATCTACCAGTTTGTTCCAGTTTCAAAAAAAAATTGGATTTCACAGTAGTTTAGGAGAAAAAATCATGTTTTTTCAACATTAGCTTGATTAGGGTAACTCCCTATTCCGGGGGAGTTATCCTGTCGTAAATCATTGCCATAACATTTAGTAGCATGTATTGTCTCTACCTTGGCTATACAGTAGATGGTATGGAATATTCCACAATCAACATTACTTCATCAGTAGCTAAGTGGATAGGTGAAGGCTCGAGGTGATGAGCAGAGTGCATGAAGGCTACTAAATGTTATGGCTTGAGGAATGAGAAATGATTTGGATGAATGTGGGGTACGAAGGAATTTTTATATAATCCATAATCCCCTCATAAATCTTCGTAACCCTCCCTCTACTCCACATGTATTTTGAGGATAGTGGTTCACAATGTGTGCAAGCCATCGATGTGGAAGTTGTTGAAAATATGTTCATGGAAATAGGATTGTGAGATGGAAGAATGGGAAATGATTAATTAATTGATTAAAATAAATTTTTAAAAACAAATCTCAACTTTGTAAAAAAATAAAGTTTGTTCTTTAAATATTGAATTTGATCCCCACAATTCAATCAGTGAATTCAATATCACTTAAAATGAACCAAAGAGGAATATGGATAAAGGAAATTAAATTAATGAATGATCTCGATCTTAGGAATTGAGCTATCTTCATTTGAAACCAAATCCAAACTTCTAAATCTTTATTCACCTGCACTATCATAGCATAGGGCCAAGTTTGTGTCATACCCTTTGATGGTATATTTATTTATTTATTGATGATTAATTAATGAATGAATGTACACTTATGGTATTTGGTTGTCGCTGCACCAATTATTGTCATTACTGTGAGACACACTAATTGTTTTAAAATAGCTACATCTTTTTACACAAGGTAAATATTTTTACGAAATATGTTTATGGATATTCTACTATATCAGTAGTACCAATATATTTGACATTGATAAAAATATTTGCATTTTGCAAAAAGTTACAAAGTTACGGCCTTGAGTAAATAGTTAGTGTGACTCATAATAATGGCAATAATCGATCTAGTGGTGTAGTCACATCCCTTTCAAATGAATGCTTAAGCCTTGCAAGAGATGCGGTTAGGAAGTCGGTGGTGAGCAAGGAGTGGCCTTGCAAGACACATTGTGAAAGTCTATGGTGAGCAAAAGGGTTTAACAAGAGACATGATTTAGTGTCCGCTAAAAATATTGTGAAAGATTATGGTGAGCAAAAAGGGGGCCTTACAAGAGATATAGTGAAGTCCATGGTGAGCAAAAGGATCTTGCAAGAGACACAATGGAAGTCCATGGAATGCAAGAGGGGCCTTGCAAGAGACACGGTAAAAGTTTGTGGTAGGAATGATAGTAGTCCTTGGTGAGTAAGGGGGGTCCCGATGGTGACGACCCAAATTAAAGAACCTTGCAAAAGACAAGGTGGAAAAACTAAAAGATATCATGAATTCCCGATATAAAGGGATGAACAACATTGACTCTTGGAACCATAACAAATCATGGTTATGTTAAGAATTAAAATGATATGGCTCGTTCACCCTAAGTGTAATATTCGGGCTTAGTCAAGCCTTGGAAAAGCGAAAGGAAGAAACCCTTGACACTAATGATATTTCATAAAGGATATGCATCATTCAATGATATCCCATATGTTTTAAATAATAATAAAAGAGTTGGGGTGAAGAGACATCTTTGTCTCTTTTCTATAGTCAGAAGGAAGGGCTATTAGCTCACAAGCTTAAAAACTATTTAAGTTTGGGACACGAGTTTTGGTGTCCAATACATCTTGGAGTTGTGTAACTTTGGTGTACAAATCTTGGTACCTAATTCCAATCAATTAATGTCAAAAGTTACAACCGAGTACCTCATTGCAATGCCAAAAGTGCGGGAATGAGACTCCAACATTTGCCTCATCCCTTGGAGTCACCCCACCTCACCTTGGTACGATGCAAGAGTGAGGAGGGAGACCACTCTTCATAGCACATTATAACACAAAAAACAAACATTTAGGAAGAATCCCCAAATAATTGAAAGTGCATTGAAATTAGGCATTTCCACTAGGATAACCATCATGTGTACCATGTGAATGAGATTTTTCCCAAGTGTGACTAACAGTTGTTCTTTATAGCACTAACACGAGTTGTAGCTTTTGAACCAATGTTCTCAAATAAATAATAATTTAACACACTAGTGACTTTTTGACCAATGCCTTAAAAAAAAAAAATTAAAAAAAAAACCTTAGATAATGAGAGAAGCGATGAAATAGGGTTCTGGTTTTTGAACCCATGTTTCGAGAGAAGCGATGAAAGTTACTTTTTTAAATGAAATTTACATTTTAAAGTGAAATTTTAATTTTAATTTAGACAATTTGAAATAAAAATTCACTTTCATGAAAGTGCCCAATTTAAAATTAAGAATTCACTTTGGAGTCTCTTAGTCATTATAATAAAAATGCTCATTGTTCAAAAATGTAGAAGAATCTCTTGGTCAATTATCAAAAAATATGTTCAATGTTCAAAAATGTAGAACATAGTGATATAGTTTTCTTTTTTGATACCTTCTTCAAAATTTCCTAAATGATTCATTTCAACTCCTATACATATAGAAATGACCACTTTTGACCATAAAGACATATAGGTCTTATATTACAAAGCTCTTTTGTATCGACCCTTTGATAACCAATGTACATGATTCAGAATTTGACATGTGGAAAGTATCCAATCACTTGTGTACACAATAGCAAACATTGGAATGTGATATTGAAGAGTATGATAAAAATGAGTTCAGAATGTATCATGAAAAAGAGAAAAGAGACTACGAATTTTCATACGATCATGTTCACTACGAGTGGTGCCCACATGGGATTTCCACTCACTTTGCATTCAAAATGTGAGTGCTTGGTAAAAGAAGATTCCATGTCAAATACTGGAGGAAAAAGCTGTCTCCAGGGCCCAGCCCCTCAAAGATTGGAGTGTCAGCGTATTCCTTGAGTCAACTCCGGATACATTGTACTGTACATCCAGGGGTACATCTTTGACTGCTTGACCTGTTTACCTGTACCCAGGCAAACAATTACTAATTATTACATCCAACCTGGGAGTACCAGTGTTTTTCCTGTGTTTTTTTCTTGAAGCCTAACTGGCGACGTAAAAAAAAATTGGAAAAGAATATTTGGCGAAATTTTATAATCATATTTTGATAGAATTTCTTCATATTTTGGTAGGTTTCTTTACAAAATCTAACTATCTTCACAAAAAGTATAGAGAAAATATGGCGAAAAAAATCATTTTTTTCTCATTTTATCCTTAATAAAAGAGAAATGCAATATTTTGTAGAGAAATCTAGCGAAATATAGCCCCCCCAAAAAAATGATGCCTAGGATCAACTCCATGGGTGAGCCACAATGGCCCCAACTAGCTAAGACTGAGTGATGGTATGGCGTTGAGCTCATTTTCCAGGAGACTATAGGTAGCTATAGGAGACTTTTTGCTACAACAAATAGGTGACTATACTAGTATTGGCAGAAAAATTACTGGCAAAACACAAATGGAAGTTTAAAACAAAATTTGGCAACCAACAAAACAAAGAGGGTTCATTTTGGCATCATAAAAATTGCATGTTGTGCATTATTGGCATTAACAAACCTAACAATGTATTAATTTGGCGAAACTTTATTTCTTATTGTAATGTGGCGATTTTAGAATGAAACATGGACCTACAAAACACACAGAGACATTGTGATGCCACAATAAGTGCTATGTATGTCATAAATTTGCATGTTTTGCATTATTCGCATTAAAAAAAACCTAACATTGTAGTAATATGGCGATTGTTTCTTCTTGTATTGTGATGATAATAGAATGAACCATGGACTTGCAAAACACACAAACACTTTGATGCCACAATAAGTCTACGTATGTCATAAATTTCAAGACTGCTAAGACATGAACGAAGACAACGAGTAGGATTAAACAAGGAAGGTGCTAAAAAGGCCTATAACTTGCAACACACCAAAAAAACACTCCGATGCTATTGTTTAGTTCATTTACTTCATAAAAAGCTATAAATAAAAAACAAATCAAGCATTGTAAACACAACAAATCCAAACCAACATACAAGTGAACAAATGAAAGCATTCAACAACAAAACAAAAAGTCCATTGAAAATTGCATAATCAGATACAAATGAACTAAGGAAAGAAGTTCAAACTCAAATGGATGTAATGCAAATTTCCTGAATCCCATAAAATGTAGCACCCAGCTTTGCACACGGCTATTGGTGAAATGAGATGGAGTTTCATATTTTTATGAGTGGCCAACATGTATAGCAAGTTGGACTTACAATGCCAACAAGTATAAACAAAATGAAAAATGAACCCATGCTACTCAAGCTTCACTAATCTACTGCCACATCTAGGCATCAACCCCATACCTACCACGATCTGAGGTATTGTACCACTCTCCAAAAGTAGTATCATATGGGAAGTTTTTCAAGCTAAACATCTTTTGGCTGCCTTCTTTACTTTTAGGGAAGGAAACTCCGCCACTTAACAATGCAGAAGACGAACTTCAACTTTAAAGCTCTTGCCACTTCCGTCAAGTTCCAGGTGAAGTGTCAGAACATGATGAACGCAAGAAAATCCCACCAGTGCTCCAAAACATCATAGAATTTCAAGAGGGCTCTTGTTACATATTCCCTAAACATCCTAAATAGAGCGCCAGGACGTGATCTCCAATGCAAGAAGAAAACTCCAAGATAATAATAATATTATCTCCTAGCTACTCAAAATCATAATATTAATTGAACATTTCGTTTCAAAATCAAATTGCTCTGCTATGCCCAGAACCCTACTTTCAAGTCAATGTTGAAAAAAAAAAAAAGGTGATGAAACATGCATCTTCATGACCAAATAAATGTGAGGTTGTTTCATAATGCAGTCTAGCTTTGAGATTTCAGGGCAAAAGAACATACCCAGATCCGGCGATCCCGCCATCACAAAGAAGAGGGCGTAGTAGGCGAGAGGCCTTCAAAGCAAAGTGCAAATGAGCTAGAGATAGTGGTGACCCAGGCAGGGCATGCAAGCGAGAAAGTGGCTCCCTAGGAGATGAGGGCCACGAAAGTTGGCGAATGAAACCCTAAAATTCCTTCCATCCGACGAAAAGTGGCGAGATGTGTCCCCAAAAGTTTCACGCACAGGCTGCACATGTTGGCGCCCCCCAAGCCCAGGAGCAACGTGGCGACCAACCACTGGCTAGACCCGTCAAGCTGGCTTCACAATTTTACACACGTGGATTATTTTGCATGGGCCAATCGCCAAACTCTGTTTTATGAAGCACTTTGGCATCAAGTTGCCAAAATTAAAAGGGCTCACTGGGATCCAATTAACCCCTAAAGGACACAATATTTAGGGTTTTAAAATGACAAATTCAATTGATCATATTGTGAAAAGTGTAATTTAGATGAGGCCAAATTTTATATCATAGGAATCAAAGAAGAACATTGCATAAGTTGGTCAAAATAATAATAATTTTGAAAAAAAGAGAAGTTCACAAAACTGCTAAAAAGAAACGAGGCCCAATTTGGGCTTCTTGGTCCTTTAGGGGTTAATTAGGGAATGAAAGGATCATTCTATGAGCATCTCATGGAGAACCTGGCCAAATTCTGAGTGAGTAGTAAAGTTACAATAGAAGCTTCTAGTTACTTTCAGTACAGATTCTCCCACATACAACTGTGGCCAGCATGATAAAAGGGGAGGCATCATCTGATGTGCAATGGCCTTCTCCCATCTGGCTGTTCTGTGGAGACTGCAGAAGCAAGCAATATGCCTATTGGTGAGAGTGCCAAGGCTGAGCCACACAACATTGTAAACAACGAGCGACGACTTTTTACTTGTCGTGTTTAACCCCTAAACGTCCCAGCGTCCAGTTTCTGGACGTTTGTTGGTCAAACCCAATTTTGATCTTGAAGATGACTTTTGTTGCTAATACACCCAACTAAGAAAATGAAGTTTATTAAGTCTAGTTTGTACTCCACTTTTCAAATCTTAAAAATTCCAATTATTGAGTATTTTATTGCTTGTGCAAGCTTTGTAGCTCAAGGTTTGAATTACACTACATAGGATGTTCACCTTTCGAATTTCAAAATTTAAATAAATTTTTTTTATGGAAAACATATCATGTGATTCTCCATTGTAATTTGTACCCGCTCCCAAAAAAATATTAATTTTTTAAAGCTTTTTTGTAATAAAAATTAATATTTGAAGTATTTGACTTAAAAATTTGTAAAAAAGGCCGTATTAAATCAAAAAAATCTGAAATTTTCAAGACTGATAGGAAACATTCAATTCCATGCATGAAAAATATTACAAAATATATTTTGATAAATCTTGAAGGCTAAATTTTGTAGTTTGACTTTCCTACAAAGGAGTGGTACGTTTAAGGGTTAAGGATAGTGACGTTGGACTATTTGCAATTAACCCCTAAACGTCCTCAACCCTCTCCCAATTCACCAGTTTTGCAAAGATGCATCATAAAATGCAACTCAGAGGGATATTTTGCACTTGATGTATGAATAAAGGTTGTACACATTAGGGGAAATGTGGGGTCCCCAAAGGGCCCTCTAAGGCAACCCGGGTTAGGTGAACAAGCTGCCCAAACACCCCTCCGTTTGTGGCACCATTGGTGAAGGTCGCTGCCCACTGACAGTGTCGGAAGCCGCAGTGCTGGCAGCGTTGATTAGCTCGACCCACGGAACTGCACTGCTGGCAGCGTCGTGTCACCATTGGTGCCAGCGTCAAAAACGTGCGGGCACCATTGCAAAATTTCTGCACGTGCCAAAACCAAAGGCCTTTTGGAGACCCCACCTTTCTCCTAATGTTTTAAATTCTAAATTCTATCCAGATCTGCGATTGCTATCACTAATATTTTTGTATAAAATTTGAGACTTGGAATTCAAAATTCTTTTGTAATTTGATTACGAATAAGATATTTACAATTTGTACATGAAATTTGTTGTGATTGGTTGAAATGTAATACTCTGAGTGTAGGGATTTTTGGAGATTTTCGGATCACACATGCATGAAGCTAACTTCCCATAAAATATATAGTAAAAAGCCCACACTGCAAAAAGTCAGTGACGGATGAGAAAACTATTTTTGATTTTGTACATCGTTCACTTTCTGGACAGTTGGACATTTAGGGGTTAAACTGTTGTTCCATTTCTAACTAAAGGTTCTTGGAGTTGACAAATTGACGTTTACAAACTCCTTTATTGTCTTTGACCATAGGGAAGAGGCATTGCAAGGGCACCCGTTTTCTTGGGTTAAATATCACTGTAGCAAATATATTCCATCCATGATTCCACTGAAATGCATTCTTTTCCTTCCAGTCAAAGCTCCTTGTAGCGTAGCTGCTTGTTGGATTGGTGGGATGGTGGAATGGTTATATTTAGCCAAACACCACATGTAACATTGCGCTCACTGCCTTGTCTTTCTAGTTTACGAAATACATGATTTTGCTGCTTCAAGGCTGGAGAGAAACAGAGAGTCTAATTTTTGCTACATGAAATTGTAAAAGCTGTGATTCTGTACGAAGTTTGGAAATAACTTATGACCATGCTTTGGAGACCCATGCAACAACCCTCTGGGTGAAGAAGAAACTTGTGCGCAGATAGGTCACCTTTTGTGGTCCTCCATTTGTATGATGCACAAAGTCTGTGACGGAGCCAGAAAAAGTGAGTTGGACAGGTAAAAGACTAAAAGGGTACCATTGTGCAATTTGCCTGTTTGGTGCAGTTTGCCCCTTTTCCTAAGCCACCAGGGCAATCATGATTAAACATTAATACGGGCATTGGTCAAAATTGGAGATTTTGTTGAGGTCCCATCAGGGCTTCATTATTGCAAGCCAGGGCTGAGTCAACTGGATAGCAATAACCAATGCACAGTTTCAGTTTAAGTGCATCACTAAACTTAGGAAGGGTCATCTTGATGTCAAAATGTAGGGATTAGTGTCATTTTGATGTTAATTTGATGTACGCTTCATATCCATGTGGTGTAGGTCATTCTAATGTAAATTTAATATGTATCATTTGCATGTTAAGTTTACATCATTTTGACATCAAAATCTCACTAATCCCTACATCACCGTGACATGTGTCATTTTGATGTCATTTTAACATCAAGATGACCCTTCCTAAGTTTACTTATGTGGAATGATATTTGTAAATTGCCATGATACAACTTTATTGCGTTGCACCCCTTCTTGTTACTATAGTGTTTACCAGTGATTATTTTTTGTCAAGAGATGGTTTAGCATTTTTGCTACTTTTCAAGAGCAATCCAGGCTCATTGGATGCTCTTTTCATATTAATATATAGGTAATATTAGGGTAATACACATGTGTGCTACCTAGGCAATACATGGGTGATACCTAGGTTTAAAGACGCTACACATCTTGACTCCATGTAGGAAGTTTGGCTATTATTCTTTCTTTTTCTACAAAATCCTTTGTATCAATTAGCCAATCCAAAATTTATGTAGCAATTTGGCTAAAATTAGCAACAAATAACCATTGTTGTCTACCTCCAAAAGGAGAAGTAGCCAGTCCCGTACCATTGGTGTTTTGTCGAGTGGACATTGTACCAGTTTAATCGAACATACACTATTGGCTTTATTCACATTGGCCTTGAAAAAGGACCGAAGTTCCTACTACTACTAAGTGCTAGTTCCAAATTCAAAGAATAACAGTTTGGTTTGAAATAGTCTCCTCCTTTGTGGTGTGGATAGTGAAGGGCTCTTGAAGCTAAATTGTTAAATGATTGGTGCAAGAACAAGGTGTTTTATTTGGAAGGGCTTCACTATGCTAAATGGCACCTCTTATACTCTTTTCTCTTCTCTAGTTGGCCACCCTCGGGCCCCGGATTGAACTTGTACTTTCCCTTTGTTTTTCAATTACCCTGATCCTTTTCTCAAAGTTAAAAAAAGAAACCAACTACAACTTTTATCAAAAGAAAAGAAATTAAATGTCACTGCACGAGCGAAAGCATTTCAATTAGTCTACTGTAATGATCAACAAAGATGATAATACCACGATTACTCACTACCAAAAAAGAGTGTTGATATCGACATTCTATTCGAAATTGTTTCTGACACTTTGGCATTTTTTTCATTATATAGTCAAAAGCAACACCTTTTTTTGGTAGTGACTACACACCAAAATGTGCAATTCCTTCTCAAAGAAAGTTAAAATTAGAAGGTACTTACAATTACTATGGGTACTATTGTGCTATCTATGTTCACAATTAGTCTCAGGAGTGGTCTCAACAAAGTAAATCTAATCCAAAAGTGTAAAGGTATTAAAATCCATTTCTAAAACCCTCACTAATAGTCTAATATCACTCTCGACACCAAGCGAAAACATACCTTTAGTCACTTTTTACTGCAAAAAAAATGACATGTATGACAGGAATCCACAAAATTTTGAAGAAATCTTACATGACTAGAAGATTTTGCAACCCAAAATATATTGAGGTTGCACATTTTGGTATACCTGGCTTGCGTGGCTAAACCAGAATCTCTGGATTGAATCTCCAGAAATTGATTTACAACACTGAAATTGGCTTCATTGTGTACCATTAGAACGGAATATCTAAGTCAATATGAACTGGAATCCACTCACTCAGTGAACCCGTCATTAACTTTTCAAAAGAATAAAATATCAATCCCGCCCATGTAGGTAAATAAATAAAATCAGCTTTACTATCATTTTTAATGATATTTTTCAAAAGAGAGTGAGACTGAGCTCAGGCATGTGATAAACAGCGTTGGACCATTTTTCTTTGCAGTAATTTTTTTTTTTTTCAAATAAATAAATAAAGGAAAGGGTTAGAGACATGGAGGGAGCAGGGTTTTTTTTTCCTGGTTTTTTTCTTTATAGCTAGTGTGTTTTAAAAATCTACTGGGAAAATCACCATGTGGGAACACAATGAGAAAAATGTCACCTCATGTAGCCACCAAGACAATGGATTGCACCCGTTGGGACTTTGTGTGCGACACCCAATGGATGAAAAGGCCAAGATGTTGGATGACAAAGACAAGATGTATGAAGGATTTTGCAAAAGGTCAATATATTAGATGAAAAAAGATAGGATATATGAAAAACCAAATATCCGTTACCAGGTTTTTAAAATTTTAAAATTTTAAAATAAGGGATAAAACAGCCACCTCATTCACTTGCATGCGAGCTTTATAGCCTAAAGTTAGATGACCCGAAAGAAGAAAAAAAAACCCTGTTCCCCAAAGAACCCGGGGGTGTGACGGACCTGAGTGATGCTCCTGTAACTTGAATACCGTATTACCTGGTGTACAGTACGGTACAGCAAAAAATTACCTCACCCACATTATTAATTCAGCAGGGCATCTGGATAGTAGTATGCTATTTGAGAACATTGCTGGCATGCAACCCATCACTCTGACCGTCAGATCTGTGGTCCGTTAAACGCAGGCCAGTCTTATTCTGCCTTTTTCACGTCCCTGTTAGATCGCAGAATCTGCAACGATTTGAAGAACCGGCAGAGGGTACCGATTCTGCAAATTGGCTTCCGATTCTGCAAATTAACGACAGACTGGCTTGCGTTTAACGCTTGAGAGCGGGCAGGGAGTTGCCTATTCTGCCGCGCGCGCGGCTACAGGTCTCGCCCTGCCGGGCTCGACCTGTAACCGCTTGCACGGCAGAACAGGCAACTCCCTGCCCGCTCTCTAGTACAAGCAATCCACGCCCTTGAGATTCCACCCTTGCCACCATTGCCCCTCTTTTGGCTGCGCAAATTCATATGACGTTGATGCAGGCAGCTGTGCTGCTGTTGTATTCCAACCAATTTCCAACTGTAATTTGCTACATGACGGCCTTTTTATTTATTTCTATTTTTGTTTACTTTTTATGTTTCTTTAGACGTGACTGTGTCATGTACTCCTAGATGCCTAGGGTTTTTGGACATCACATAAATCACCCTATTTATGCAATGTGACTATGTGTGATACTTTGTGCTCACCATAGAGTTATCCACAAAGTCCTTCAAAGTTTGAAGAAGATACCTAGAATTTTTCTATTATATAATTTTATTTGGTTACTCCAAATAGTTAAAAGGTATGGAAGAGTCTGGTGGTCTACAATTATTAGATGTGTAAGAGCTTGGTGGTCTTCAAAGTCATATGAAACTTTTTTGGGCACCAAAAGAGGAGCTCAAAAAAGTTTCATATGACTTTGAAGACCACCAAGCTCTTACACACCTAATAATTGTAGACCACCAGGCTCTTCCATACCTTTTAACTATTTGAAGAGACCAAATAAGACTATATTAAAACAAAATTCTAGGTGTCTCTTTCAAAGTTTGAAGGACTTTGCGGATAACTCTCATATATCAATAGAGTTAATCAAAAAGAGTGTCTTAAAGTGGAAACTCACCTTATACTCACGTTAGACTTGTTTTCAGTTCAAAAAAACTACAAAACTAGTCTATAGTGAGTTGAAGAATAGTCTAAAGCAAGGCCTTGCATTGTTTGTGAGAGTAGAATTTGTGACCTCTCCGATGCTAGTGGAGAGTTCAGACAAGTTTCTCCATGCCTAAGGGACTATCCATGAAGGGATCAAGGAACTATTCTTGTTTGAAATTGATAATATTAGGGGGTGATTGCAAGCTATGGTCTACCAAATGGAGAGTGCAGCTTGTGCAGCTAAAGGCCGTGCAGCTCATGCACTAGCGTTGTAATGCGCTCCTCTCAACTTTCAATTAGATCAAAAATTTCACCATCCCAAATAGGGTTATGCTAATACTTTCACTTTAGCAATTGTTAAGTTAATTTCAAGACTTTGTGCTTTATTCCACAGCCTTTTTTGTTTTTTACCGAGTAGGGGTAATTAGAGCCTTTTTTACATAACATCCTTAGCTAGGTTTTATGAAAAATGCATTTTATATCCCACCTCTGAAATTGGATCATTATTTCATTTTCAAAAAAAAAAAAAAAAAAAAAAAGTTTTAACTGCACGAAAATCTTAAAAAACAAAAACATTATGAAAAATTTAATTAAAAAATAAGTAAGCGTGATACCAAAAATAATAAAATATGGTAGCTTTGTACATACTTGTGTTATGTTCCTATAAATTTGTGAAGTTCAAATTTGACCCCCTTCTAGCATTTCCCATAAAATAGGTGCACTTTTGACAAGCGACACGCTACCAAATCCAAGTAGAAATACTTAATTTGGATAGAGAGATTGAAATTTTGCAAACTTTTTTGTGGTAGACATCCAATCTTTGGAATTCTAGAAACAATGCAATTTGTTTCGTCACAAAATTCCATCCCAATATTTATTGATGATTTTCCAAAGATTGAAAAAGTGCAGCAATGCGTACACAGCGACAAAAAATGTGGGTGACCATAGCTTGCAATCACCCTAGGACGCCAACTCCGCATAGACTCATCATCCTTCCCTGGCTCCTTGTTTTCGCACTAATAGAAAAGGTGGCACTTCCTAGGGAGATGCCCAAGCAAAATCATTGTACATGCGTGGAATTGGGCACCACTTGCTTGGGTATCTCCCTCGGCGGTGTCCGCTTTTCTACTAGTGTCGGTTAACTCAAAATAATGTCTTAGATCCAACTTCGATGGGTTTGAGAAGTTGTGCATGGAGGTAGACAAGAGGAGGGGGAAAAGTGGAAATTGGGTTTGACTCATACCCGGCTACAAAGTAGTGCACACTTCCACAAACATGCATGAGATGAAATATGAACAATTTTGATTGATTAGGGAGAAGTTGCCATGAAATCATGGGCTTGAGAACCCTGCATGCTTCATGACAACTTCTCCACCACTTTTTTCTCTAAAGCTCACTTGAAATGTAGAACATAAACCCCCAAAATCTCTAAAAACTTGTCTTTTAGTGAGAAACTTCAACCAAAGAAGTTGATTTTTAGAACATGCCCACCAGTGACCAGGCTAGTGACGCTAGTATCCATATTTTATGAATCTGATATACCAATCCAAACCTAAATTTTGCTAGAAAAGAGGAATTTAGCAAATATCCACAAACAATATATTACCCTCGAACACTATGGCTGGCAAAATTATTGCCAAGTCAAATTGCGACCTTGATTTTTAGCAATAAATTTGAAGATACCAATCACTGGTAGAAATGCTCTTACATTGACATGTATAATAGGGTCCAATAAAGTTACGAATTCTTGATGTGTATGTTCAAAAAAATATGTTTACAACCCTTCACAATATTGTAATATTTATTTTTTGTAATACACGACTAACATTTTATTCTTATGCAATTTCCATCAATCAAGTCAAATTTCACTTACATAACAAAAAAAAATTATTTACAATGAGGTGTTTTCACATTAGGGCATCCAAAATATGTAGTGTGACATCGCACAACAAGCGAAATGTGGTGGTAAACATTTTCTATTGGTCATTGAAATTAGTTTTTTGCCAAAAAGTTAACCACAATGAAAATGCATTCTAGGATTGTATGTATATAAATAACTTCAAAATAATATAAAATAGTATTTGGACCAAAATGTAAGGGCCTTTTTACACTAGAGGCGAGAAGCCGTGAGGAGAGAAATTTCAACCAATGAGAAATTGGTCTTCTTGGGTTCTAGGCCTCTCATTGGCTGAAATTTCTCTCCACACAGCTTCTCGCCTCTAGTGTAAAAAGGCCCTAATACATTCATTTGGTGATGTTGTAGAATAAATACGTTATCCTTAATTGATATGTTTCATTGAAAATATAGTAATGACAATAATTTTTCTCAATCCCTATAACATAAAGGTATCGTATTCAAAAATATTCTAAAAGATTCTATGAGCAAGGTGGAAATTAGAGGTTTATGGCGGCAATTTTTGTTCTTTTACATTAAATGCCCCTTAACCCTTAAGTGTCCACACTACAGTTACCTGGTCAAACCTCATCAATTCCTCATATGTTACAATATATTATATTTATTTGGTATTTTTCTCATATAATTTATTATTAAACTGATTTACCTTGATATTTTCATAATTATGTAAATAAAAATGAATTTTATAAGTTTTTTCAAAGTTTTTTTCTTATAAAACCACAGTAATTACAAAAAAAGCTTAAAATAATATGAATTTTTAGTGAAAATGTAAATAATTGTGATAAACAACAGGGTGTATGTGACATGCTTCTTAAGCTTACATAAAAAGAAATTTGATAGAAAACGTTTTCTGCAATGTATATTGGAATTTTAGGGGTTTGAGCTTTAAAGTGTTGTATAAAACGTAATTTTAACAATTTTGAAGAATAGTAAATTGGACAAGAAACAAAAAGATAGCCTCCACACTTTCTTAGTTGGGACCATTTTCATTTGAAATTAGGAACTATGAGAAAATCAACGTTTGACTAAAAAAATAACCAAAGATGGTCCCACGGGGCTCCTTGCACACTTAGGGGTTAAAATGGCGAGTTCACAAAAAATTATTGTGAGTTTGGTTGGTTAATTAAAAGAGAGCATGTGGTGTAATTAGAATATGCATTCAACGTGGTTTGCAAGCGGATTAAATGACATTATAAGGAATATTCCAAAATATTATAAGAATAATTTGAAGGATTCCCAAAAGATTCCAATTTTACAATATTGAAATGTTTTTGGTATTTTCCCTATTTATTATATTACGTCATTAATGCAAATGCTCTATAACATTAGAAACATTTTTTTGTTGAGAACTATGACATCCTAATGCAAAAACACCCAATGATTTTTTGTCGAATTTTCATTTCTTTTAAGTGATGATTAATTGAAAATATTGGTGATGATTTTTTATTAATTGAATTGCATGAAAATATAGAAAATTTTAGAACTCATACCTCTCCATTCAAATTTATAGCCAATAGTTCAAAAAAAGTTTCAAAGTTTATACTTTATACAATATTGGCACCTACTCAAACTTTGTAATATAAATATTTTGAAGTTCTAATTGAATTTTGAAATTATAATTGCACCATCATATTTAAGGGCATTAAATTAGTTAAAACTAACGGTCATGGTATGTAGTTGTAGTCATATGATTTAATTCATGAATAGAAAAAAACAAAAGGAGAAGAATCTATAACTTTATTGAGCTCCACTGTACACTACTGGTATAAGTGATACAAGTAAAGTGACTTTTAAATTGTGGCACAAATAAAGTAGATTATTTTACCGTTAGTGATGGTGAAATGCACACAACTTAGTGTTGAAATTGAATTTCCACGCCAAATTTTAAGAGGTCAACATCACTAATCACTAGATTATATGTGGCACTTTTTAACAAAAATTTATGTCAAAATTGAGGATGACATCGGGTAACTTATATATTTTATAAGATGTGGCTTCTCAAACGTTTTTGAGTTTCAACTTCAAATAATATTAAGTGTACATAAGACATGGTGATTTGAGGACATTGGTATGATTAAGCTTGAAAACAAGGGTTTGAATATAATTCAATTGAATTTGTAGGTTTTGACATTGAAAATTTATTGAAATTACATTGTTGATACTTTTAATTTAAATTTTTTTATCATTGGTCAATGTCATGATGTTTTAAAAGGTGAAGATGCTCATATGAGTACTATTATAGCTTGGCAAACGTATCTTGAGATCCTTCTGAAAGCAATTTAAAAACATGTTAATAAGTAATAATCTTAGTATTTTAATCCAACGTTGTCCATTGGCAAACTAGTTCAAAATTCACAAGATAACTAGTTATTTTGTATGTATATCAACCCGTGCAAAAAAATTGATTTTAGCAAACTAAATGGAACGTTTATGACAATGGCCTCAACAAAACATTGGAGTACACACATGACAATGTCACTCCATGTTGCCTTGGACAAATCCGGATTCAATACTTCCGATTGGTAGGACATATGTCTTCAACGGGTTTAAATGTTGTTAGAGCATCCTCCATGTAGGACAATGTATCATGTGACATACAATAAAACATATAAAAAGCATTTAAATATAGGGTTATGTGTAGTAAAAACTCGAGTCAACACTTTACATTTTTCTTTTGTACTAAGTTCTCCAAAGAACTCTTTATAACTAAGTTTAGATGAAATCTTGTACATGATTACATATGTGATGAAATTTGTTCTACACTTTACATATGGTAATTTTTCATTGGTCCATCAACTCTATACCAAACACATACAATGTGTAGGGTCAGGTCTTTCAAATTTGAAATATCGATGAAACTCTACTTTAAAATATGGATATGTTGTGTTGCATTGAAGATGCTCTTACTATTATATTGAATTGTGAAGACCCATCTATAATGAAGTATGAGCATTTCCAACAGGGCTCGCCAAAGATCTGACACACTCCAAAAGCGAACGAAAAATGTTGAGGGCCCTTCA
Source organism: Pohlia nutans (assembly GCA_022496805.1). Lineage (NCBI taxonomy): Eukaryota > Viridiplantae > Streptophyta > Bryopsida > Bryales > Mniaceae > Pohlia > Pohlia nutans. The sequence goes on along the minus strand of CM040085.1, from coordinate 8,046,762 downwards.
AATAAGCCTCTTGACCCTCTATCCTAACGTGTGTGATAGATGACACTTCAAATCTAAGTTTAGTGAATTGTATCCTTCATTCTACTTGTAATTGGTTCGTTGATTATTTAATGTACACTTTTGGTGTTTGAATAGCGTTTGAGGGTGGGGAACTTTAAGTTGAAGGCCTCGTCAAATATAGATAAGTAATTTTAGAGAGTCGCTTTTAGCGTGCATGGTTGGAGATGCTCTAATACTGAGGAGGGAGCGTAGTAGGCGTGTGTTCAGGTTTACGATTGTTTAATACACCAAACATGTATTCAGTGTTTGTTAAATTGTGGAAAAATATATTATTAGGCGGGAGCCGGCAGTAGAGAAATGTGTGCTTTTCAATTATGTTCTTCTGGCACAAACTGAAGGTTCTCATGAGCAATTGAAATATAGAACTCATACAAATAGCCAATGTAGCAGTCATGTTTTACCAGGACTAAATCTCATGATTTTTGTGATTCTTTTCATTTATCACTAAGGTAACTATGCCTTAAAGCGCTCACCTTACCAACTGAGCCTATTTACACACATAAAACAAAAAATATTTTCAGTGGGTCTTAATAGCAAGTTCAAGAGAATTCCAACGCACTTTAGCATGCATTATTTGGACACCGTATGAATAAGTTATGAATTTCCAAAGTGCGGACTATAGGTTGACCTTAAAGCAACCCTAAACTCTGATGTTCAGATTGTGCACATTCTCATCAACAGTAGGGTGTCAGAATCTACTTATTACGGAAGATTGAGCTATGAACGCTTTAAGGTAATGGTTGCTTTTAGATATAGTTACCTTACAGACACTGGTAAATGTGAAAGTGTCAGTTGACCCTCTTGGGCGTCTCATCTTTGATTGTTTCCTTTTTAACCCTTTAACCCTTAAGCGCTCGCACTAAAGTTACCCGGTCAAACCTCATCAATCTCTCACATTTTAAAATATATTATATATTTCTAGCATTTTTCTCATATAAGTTATTGCTGAACTGGCTTACTTTGATTTTTTATAATTATGTTAATAAAATTTAATTTTTTATAAGGTTTTTCAAAGCTTTTTTCTTGTAAAAATCAAGTAATTTTAAAAATACTTAAAATAGTATGTATTTTTAAGGGAAAATGTAAATAATAGTATTGATGAACAACAAGGTGTAGGTGGCATGCTTATTGAGTTTACATAAAAAGAATTTTGATAGAAAGACTTTTTTTGTTAGAAGTGTATATTGGAATTTTAGGGTTTTGATCTTTAAAGAGCTATAAAAAACACAATTTTAACAATTTTGAAGAATGATAGATTGGATTTGAAAGATGTCCTTCACACTTTCCTAGTTGTGGCCATTTAAACTTGAAATTAGGAACTAGGTGAAAATCAACGTTTGATTGAAAAACAACCAAACATGGCCCCACGGGGCTCCTTGCACGCTTCAAGGTTAAGGTTCAGATGATGCACCGATTTCAAAGCTGCGTTATAAAATGTTTGATGAATAACAAAGGTGGAGTTGATGTGTAAAGCGAAGTCGTAAATGTCAATGTGTAGATCACATTTGTATGGTTGGATTTATCAGGTTTATTATTAATATTTTTAATTTTAATTTTAATTTTTTCTTTTGAAATTCAATTTAAAATCCCAAATTAACCCAAATAAAATGAAATAAAAAGTAAGAAATTTGGAATAATATGCACTATGAGATTGTATACTTTCCATAATTTGATTCAATTTATTTAGAAAAATCATTTTTAAGAGCTCACTTTTTGAACTGAGAATGAAATTTGACATAAACCTAATTTTTATTTTTTTATTTTTAAATCACAATATCTTATTTGAAAGATCCATACCATACAAATGGTAGTCAACCAACACAAGAACCAAAAGAAAGTTGGTTGGATGAAAAATGTAATTGTTCATCGTCCAAAAAATAGTTCACAGTCTATTTGACATCTACTATATGGACGCAAGCGCGCTTAAGGGTAAGACTGCATAAAAATAGTAATGTTTGTGGGGTACTACTATGAAGAATTTGTTTCCTTAAAAATAAAAGTATATGTACGTGGAATAATTTTTTGTAATGTAAAGGTTTTATAATCTATAGTATAATTGTAACTCCAATAATTATAAATTTTGATAAAATATTGCTACATATTGTAATATTGGGAAGATAAAGCAAGTATTGTGCAAAAGAGATTGGGAGTTTTGATTCAATTTTTCCCAACTAATATTCTTGCGGTGTTCTTCCACTTTTTGTTTCCTATTAAAAGCCTCAATCACTATAATATTGCTTCCATCTCACATGTTCTAACATTTGTCTTGCTTCTTATATTCTACATTGTGTTGTTCATTGGCTATTGTTTTTTTTCTTTCATGGTGATTTTGTATAAAGCTATATGAGCTCAATCTTGTATGAGTTGGGATAAATCCATCCTTCGCTTTCAAATGGCAAAGGACTACTACAAGTAGTATTCAATTTTTTTCCAAAGATGTATTGAAATACAAAATTTTAGGCTTTGATCCAAAAACAAATAGCCATTATATGATTCTAATAAGAGCAAAATTTGATAAGAAAGAAATTGACCAGTAAAAATTAATAAATTATGAAGTTAAAAAATTGAGAGACTGAGATTTGGAGGACATAGCATTGTCAACCCCTAACTGCCTAAGCAGTCGTTTTTAGCATGATGTACAAAATTGGATTTTGTTTTCTTATAGTTATGCACTTTTTGCAAGTAAAAAAAATACTACAAAATTCTATGGAAAATAGCTTCATGCATGTGTGATCCGATTAGAATGGAGATGATTTGTGAAATTTTTATGCTTCATTTCATGCCACTGATTTCCATTAATTTATTTTAAGATTTTAGTTCAAAACGAATCAGAAGTGCTCTTGAAAAAATCAACTCATAAAATTAAGCAACCAAGAAATCTCCAAAAATCACTACACTTAGAGTATCACATTTCAACCCATCACAACAAATTTCATTCACAAATTGTCAATATCTTATTCATAATCAAATTACAAAATATAAATTCAGTTTTACGTTTCAAAATTTATTTAAAAAATATTAGGGATTGCAATCATAGATTTAACCAAATGGATAGAATCTAAAATTCATAATGTACAGCTTTTATTCATTCATTGAGTTCAAAATATCCCTTATAGTTGCAATTTATAATGCATCTTCGCAATTCTTCAAATTTAGAGAGTTGTAGGCATTTAGGGGGTAAGCCCTAGACTTTGTACTCCTACTAAAGTTTCCAAGATTCTCTTTGATGCTCTTTGTTTTCACATCTTAAGTTTGTCTTACTTAACCCCTAAATTTTTGAGCGACCATATTCTGGTCGTTCCACTTTTTGGGCAGCCTCCAGGGACCTCATATTTTTAAAAATTTCAATGAGAATTTCAGTGTAGCTTCCAAAAACTACACTCTACATGTCGCACTTCGTTTCATGTCATTCCGATAAGTATTGCAAAAGTTATAAGCATTTGAAGTTTTTGAAGCGAGATCGGGCAACAAGAATTTTTTTATTTTTTACTCTTTTTCAAAATTTCTTTTTTGATTCATGATTGGTTGATCTTTATCTACAAATGAAGCTTTAAATGTACCCATTTTGAGCAATGGGATAAAAGTTATGAGGAGATCTGTTTTTTGGGCAGTTTGGACAAAAAAAACTTTGAAGCTCATTTCTAAACTCAATTTTCAATATTTTTTAATGAAATAAAAAGCACTAGGTGAAGATTTCCAAGTACAACATTCTCGCCGTTAAAATTGACATTTTACAATTCCATGTCAAACTTATTAATGATTTTCTTTTTCCTTTCACTTTGTACCCACTTCTAGTAATTGTTTTATGAAAAAATTAATATGAGCTTTTTTCTTACAAGATTTTATATTTGAAGACTTAAATCAATTGTTAACATGGCCTTGCCATTCATTGAATTTCTAACCCATTCAAAAAAAAGATATTAATTTCTAAAGTTCAAATTTGTCACCGGATTGAACCCCAAAAAATCTTCTTTTGCAACTTTGATCCTTATAATCTAAGAATCTAATGGTCATTTTGCTCTCAAATTTTGTGCTCACATGAAAATTCAAGTTGGGTATTAGATCTTACGGTTAAATGATGAAAAAACTAAAAAATATATGATTTCTTCTGCAACTTCCAAATGCTGCGTTTTTCATGGTTTTTTGTGAGAATACGGTCCTGGTCCTTTAGGGGTTAACCACTGATTCTTTGTCCTGTGGACAACACATCAAGGGTAGGCTGAACAAACACTCTATTCACACCGGTCTCAAAAGAGACTGGAGTTCTTTTTATATATATTTGTCTTACTTGCTTGACTCCTACTAAATTCCCTTATAGAATGGAAAGTGTCATTTTTCATTCTAGTTCCAAGGAAAGTTATTGTATTAGTAAAAGAAAACCAAGCAGTAGGGGGTGCACAACCCTACTGTTTTAGAATGTAACAGATGAAACAAGTGGAAAAACCAATATTTGTTTTTTTGGTGAAATAATTAAGAATTTTTTCTGCAAATCTGATCCATGAATTCATTCATTTCCCAAATAGTTGATCATCCACGCAACGGTTTTTCCTCTGGCTATATTTTGCCAAATTTCTCTACCAAATATGGCAAATATCTTTTGTTAAGGAAAAAATGAGATTTTTTGGAAAATTTTCGCCAATTTCTCTTCATATTTTTGTGAAGATAGCGCAATTTTGTGAAGAAAACTACCGTAATAAGAAGAAATTATATTAAGACATGATCATGAGCTAAAACTTTTGCCGGATATTTGAGTTAACCGAAAAGAAGGACAAACTCATGTTATATAAGGTGAGTAGAAGGTGAGTCAAGGGCAACCGAGTTGATTGACATGGTTGCCACCAAATCCCAAATAGAATACATATTGAACTAGTTTTTCCATCAAAAGAACGGCAAAACTAGTTCTAAGAGGAATTTGGTGTTAGATGCATGCGTTGGCTGACTAATGTAGCTTACAAGCTTCTTTCCTGGCCATCCACCTTTTCCGCTGGGTACAAAAAAATTCCTATTGTTGGATTACAGCAGCCCCAAAGTCCAAGGAAAAGTGGAGTTTTCAATATGAGTTTTTATTTTCCGCTACACTCCTAGAGAACATAGACTTCCATTCCTTGGAATTTTGTGGATTTTCTCTATCAAGCAAGGATTTGTGCGTTGGAAAACTACTGAAAAAGCGATTTAGATTCCGAATTTGCGCCTCATTTGGGAGATTGTGGAATCATTGGCAAACAATCAAAGCTATCAAAATGAACAGGAGTTGAGGTTGGGGCAGCTAAGGTCGTTTCTTAAAAAGTGTTGCAGTGCTACAGTGCTGGCAAACAGAGCCGTTTTTTTTTTTTTTTTTTTTTTTTTTTTTTAATTTTTAATTTTTTTCCCTCCGAAAATTTTGATTTCTTCCAGACTACCCTGCCCAAGCCCTCTTGACGTTCAAGGGTTAACTCAATTCTTTCTTGATTTTTTTTACGTTGCCAGTTAGGCTTCAAGAAAGAAAATCACAGAAAATTCATTGCATCCATGTAACACTTTTTGGGGAGAAGAAATACACGTGAGCGCTCAATCAATCCGAAGCTGATAGACAAGTAATCTGCAACTACGCGTACTAACTTATTGTTGGGAGATCAATCATCCTCTTCAAACAGTAGTTCCATCATCATGTGAAGAAACCTTAAATTTACTCAAAGTATTCAAATTCTTTAGTGCAAAGTTGCATGATTGCTAACAGTCAATTCAAGCTGTATTAATCAGAATTTAAAAGACTTCTTTGCACCTTTTGGTTTCATGACCAGTTTGTAGGTACCGTACACACTCCAGAGCAAACTTTGCACTCTGCCAAACATTAGCTACACTGTAATCACCATATACTGTGGGTGAATAATTGTTGTGGGTACATTCATTGAACAAATTTTCATTCATTTTAATAAAATTACAGCCAATTTGGATGAATTTTACCACAATATTTTGAAAAAATAATTATTTGTAACACGTCTCGTAAATATCGTGGGCCACAATATATGGTGATTTTAATGTAGTTCAGATTTCGAGTCCAGGACAAAGAAACTATTTCAAGTTCCATAATGATGTAGCGCCTAAGTAAAAAGCTTCTGGACCCAACTAGAGAGAGAGGAACTTTAGCCCAAAGGGCTGACGTGGATGAAGAGTGTATTGATGGAAGTGCTACCAACTTGGCCATCAAGGACTGAGATGGCGCATACTACCCTTGATGCTCTCTTTCGAGGATAGACTCTATAGTCACAAAAGTAACAAGTAACAAGCAACAAAAGAAAAAGTAAGGAATTAGTATTTTTACTAGGTTAATATGATGGACCCAAGCATTGGACTCAAGATTCCAAAGGAGAATACAAGTTTTGAAAACCAACTCTTCCATTAGGTTCAATGGACACTTCAATAAAATACTAATGTTTTGAAGCATTCCTATTAGGCAACTAGAATTTAACCTACTATTGGACTTGACCTCAAGTCTTCACACTTGGGTTCGAGTTCAATCAAAACTGGGTTTAACTTTTAAAAACTCTAAATTAAACCCAATGACTTTACACTTGGGTCTAGGTTTAATTCACATGTAATCATTTTATTCCACTTCTCAAGTCCAAAGGTGAGGTCCTCAAGTCCAAGAGATGGGTTTATTGAGAATCGGATGTGGGTCCTTATGTAAAGTGGCCCTAAATTAGCTCTTGGAGGACCAAACACATTAATGTTGAAAATGAGATTTTTTGAAACTAAATGCAATTAAGAAGGTGTGGTTAATAAAGTTTTATGTATGTCTAAATCACCTTCTAGGTCTCAAAATATTTAAATATTTAACTATTTATTACATTTGCAAGATTTTTAAGGCACTAGTAGAAATTTTGTCCAATGCGACTTGTCCTTAATGACCAAATGTCCGTTGTGACTCATTTTTAGTGACTCAAAACCAATCTAAGTCACTAAAATGAGTCACAATGGACATTTGGTCATTAAGGACAAGTCCCATTAGACAATATTTCTACTAGTAAGAATCAAAGTCCAAACTACTATGTTGCATATTCGCTTATCAAATTTTCAAATTTAAAATTGGTAGAAACGAAAAAAAAGAAAAAGAAAAAAAAAGCCGTACAATTTCTCATGGCAACATTTCCAAAACATCTTCCAATTTTTTTTTTAATTTTTAAAACACTTTGTAATTAATACAATGTCTTAACCCAGGGTTATACGGAGGCATAGAAATATTTGCAAAAAATGAATACTTTAGAACGATTTTGGGACATTATAAATATGGAGAGATAGATAGATAGAAACTCCGGACCTCTTTCGAGGCTGCCATGAATATAAAGTGTTTGTTCGTAATGACAATGACCCAGTGCCCACCGGACAAAGGGCATTGTTACAAAACTACCCTTCCCTTTCGAGGATAGATACTTTAGTGACTAGGAATCAGTAAAAAGTAACCACAAACTAGTGTTTATGTATATGTTGGGGCATAATTTGAAATTTGGTGTGGTGTAAGATCGCCAAGTCATGAGTTATGCGGTTAGTTGGTGAAGAACTATGTATCACAACTCTGGGCCTCCACGGCCTGTAGGCCTCCACGGCCTTTGGGCCTCTTTGGCCTTCGGGCTTTCAAGGCTTATTGGCCTTCACGGCCTTTGGGCCTTCTATTCTTTTTGGGGTCTCCCCCCTTCATTTTTGCCGGGCCTCTTTGGCTTGGCTTCTTGGGCCTTGTGCCCTTCTTTGACTTGTGGGTCTCGCGGGTTTTCCTGTTGTTGTTTTCTCTCTTTTTTTAACCCGAAGCGGGTTTTTGTGTGAAGAACTATGTATCACAACTATGTGGTCCGGGTCAATTCCCGTTGAATCCGTTTAAGCAGTATGTGATATTCATGACTTGATGTTGCTAGTGAGTTATCATAGGCAGGAAATTCGTACCAACCAATCGACCCTATCCCACTTTTCGAAGACAAATGAATACACCGAGCTAACATAAAAGGCAAAAAGAAATAAATAGTGGTCTTCACCACTATCCCCCCTTTTTGCTATTCTGTTCCATTTATTCAGTTGGTAGTGATTGTTTGTTTTCTATTTGTCGTTTATGTGGTAGGATTGACCTGGCATGGTGTATGGTTATGGTGTTTATTGCTAAGAAAGTATGTTTAATGGAGGTTTCAGATGGTTTGAATTTTGTTTCGAGGTGTTTCATAGAGAAAGCATGTGTAGTCCTTCTAGCTCCAGCCGTGATGACTATGAGAGGGTCTACTTTCCAACCTTGTTAAGTGATGCTATTAATTAGATTTTGGTATTTTTAAATTTTATTGTCTATGTTTCTTGTGAGAATCTGTCGTTAGTGTATGTAAACTCAATGAATTGGATTGTGAGGTTGTTTTCTAGACAAGGTGGTGGGGCATTTTTGTATAGAAGTCCTCTAACACATATAATATCTGGTTTAAATCTGGCGTTGCAGTGACATCTTTGTCGACCATATGTGCAAGGTATGAACTATGTGGGTGTTGTGTTTTCTTGTGAATTGTTGTTAAATGTGCTTGCATTCATGAGAATATAGCATCTTGATTTTTGTGTTGATGAGATTAGTTTTCTTAATTCCCATATTGCTTTGTTATGTTTTTTGACTCTAAGGGCATGTATATGGTGTTGTTTGCATTTTAGGAGTACATGGAGCAATGTATCTGCTTCGTAAGAGTTACATATGGGACATGTGACTGATGGAAATCTTTCTATGTCAAAGAATAATTGTTTTTTTAGCAATACCCGTATATTGGCTAGTGCAGAATTTTAAAAGGCTTGTTTTGTGTGAGTTTGTTATAGTGGAGTTGTACCAAAATCCATTGGATAGTTATTTGTCAATATCGGGGTTCATTTTCCATTAGCTGATGTTGGGAAATTGTTCTGCCATTATTTCTAAGTTGATTTCACGGTCGTATTTGGGGATGTATGTTTTAAGACATCTAACAGGGCCTTTATTTGGTCGTTTTTTTTTACCAGGCCATGAGTCTTTTTGAAAGTAGTAAGGGGTAGTATGTGCAAATTTATATAGTCTGGGTGAAGGTCTGTATTCTTTTTTAGTGCCATCTTTTGCAAGTTTTGTTTGCTTATTTATGGACATCATAAATATGGAGGTTAAAATGTGAACTGTACGATTTTTGAGTTTCATATGTGTGGAATTACTTGCAAAAAATTATCCTTTCTATACATTGAGATTGAGAATAAAATCACCAACTATGCTCACACGGACAAAGTAGTGCATGATAACTATGTTGTGAATTTTGTAAATTTTTTAATATTATAAATATATGAGGGTGTTTTGAATCAAATCACATTGAAACTTGATTTTTTTAAATGAGCATTCTCACATGTGATGCCTCTGATATTGACCTTACAATTGAAGTGACTCTATAGAATTAGTGAATAAGCTTATGAGACATGGTTGAATGTAGTAAGTCTGAGCCAACATGCATAGGAAAAAAATAATTCAATCTTTGTGAAACATGTTCTATGCACTTCATGAATGAATTGAAGTCTTGCCCAATTCTAAAATATTTCAAAACATTTAGTATCCAATGAGAGTCACACAAAATTGAAATTCTCTACCAAAATGTAACAACTTTCAAGATGCAAACCTTACACAGTGTTGTCACCAATTGTCCATAGAATGCATTACCCAAAAGATGAATTGAAAAGATACAATAGGATGACTATTGATAATGGTGTTTGTTAGTTGTTTAAAAAGTGGATTCAAGGTCCGTTAACCCCTAAATGCCCACAACCCTCTCCAGATTTGGAAAATTGCAAAGATGCATTATAAAATGCAACTAAGAGGATATTTTGAACTTGATGTATGATGTAAAGCTGTACAATATGGATTTTAGATTCTATCCATATGGTTTGATCTATGATTGCTACCACCAATATTTTTGTATAAAATTTGAAACGTAAAATTACAAATTATTTTGTAATTCAATTACAAATAAGATATTGACAATTTGTGGATGAATTTTTTTGTGATGGGTTGAAATGTAATACTCTAAGTGTAGTAGTTTTCGGAGATTTTTTGGTTGCTTAATTTCATGAGTTGATTTTTCAAGAATGCTTTTGATTCCTTTTGAACTAAGATCTTAGAAATTTTTGGTGGAAATGTGTGGCATGAAATGAGGCATAAAATTTTCACAAATCATTCCCTTTCTAATTGGATCACACATGCATGTAGCTATCTTGCCATAGAATTTTGTAGTATTTATTTTACTTGCAAAAAGTGTATGAGGGAAGTGAAAATGAATTTCAATTTAATTTGTACATTAGGCCAAAAACGCCTAAGGGTTAGGCAATTAAGGGTTAATAATTAAATTTATTTAAATAAACTTTGATGTCAAAATTGTACATGAAAACAATCTGATCTTTATGCAAAGGACACCGATATTTATGAATTAAGGTAACTACACATAATTCAAAAAATATTCTTAATTGGTTAAAAGGAAAATCTTTGATAATGAGTACATATTGAATCTGAGAATGTATACAACATTAAGATTAGAACTCGTGTCCATTTTAGATTATTTATTAAAACAATTTTGAAGCCTTGCAGGTTATGTGTACAATGGAGTTAATAGAAAACAAAGCTTTATGGATTTTTGACTTCTACTGTCCCAATATTATCAAATTTTGACAAACATTGTTCATGAATAGCTCCTTGGTCGTCTCTCTTAGGCTTTGGGAACTCTCTTCAAGCATCAGGCATGCCACAAATTCTATACTACAGGGCGGTGCAAGGCCTTACTTTAGATTATCCTCCAACTCAACATAAACTAGTTTTGCAATCTTTTGGAACCAAAAAACGAGTCTATGGTGAGTCTAATGTGTGTTTCCACTTTGAGACACTCTTTTCGGTTAACTCTAATGTCTCAATGTGACATAACTAATTGCATTAAAATTTCCTTGTAATTGGTGATAATTATTATATAATGCATAGTAGTGCAAGCACGAACACACGCACTCTACATCGGGTTTGCTGCTGGCATGGACCGACTTAATTCCTATATAATAAAATTGACTAATATAATAATTTGAACTATACTCAATGCTTACAATGTCTTAATAATTAGGTGTAGTTACCTTACAATACACATGAGCATATTAACCCCCTAAAGGATCGGGGGTGTTGAACTTAGCTCTTGTTTTATTGACTAATTCTTGTAACAAGCTCAATTCCTCATTAGTGTGGGGTAATTTTGACAATCGACACCGTTGAAATAAAAGAAGACTTACATAGCTTTTGTATGGAAAAAGGATCAACAAAATCGCCCAATTTTTGAGAAAATGCCACCGTTGAGAAGATCGATGAAACTCGTTCAGGGTATTTTGTACATATGCTGAAATTGGATTGTTCAAAACTGCTCCAAATTTTTTGAAATTTTTACCATGCGTAGAGATCATCATTTTGAACATGTACAAAAAAAATCACGTAATTTGGATTTGTGAAGAAGATATGAGGGTTTGAAGTGACGCCAAGAAAGCCTCCTAGCAACTCAAAAAAATCACCAAAAATTGCACACTTCATGAATATCTGATTAGGAAGTACTCACGGATTCAGCTCTCAAAAAGAGCCAGGGTCTCTTTGTTGCTCACCCTACAATTCACGACCCAACAACTCGAATTTCCTCACATTCTAGTTCCAGAAGCCACGTGAAGGCCTTATGGTCCTTCGGGGATTAACCTTGTAATATCCAGTGCTATGTTCAGAAAGAAACCATAGTTAGTTAGAGTGAACTGGTCCAATCACTCAAAAACTGATTCAAATTTAAAGCCCAATATAATTACTGGTCTAAAATTTAAGGATAATTATATTTTTAGTTGTAAACATTGTCGTATATCATAGTAGCAACAATGTGAAAACCAGTTGAAGAAAGTTACCAGCATCCTTCAAAAAAGTCTTTCCAAATGCTGGTTCATTGTGCTATTGAAATGACTCGCTACCATATGCCCTGAGGCATAAATAGATGAACTACCCCGAACACTCTTAGTTTAGGATTGTGTCACATGCCAGCATTAATCCTTAGAGCATCCTCACCGTTTCTCCAAATCAAGGGCTCGCCAAAGGAGGTTTGGAGGGCCCAATTCTTGAACAGTGACTCGCCAAAAATCCGACGCCTCACCGGGCCACGCCAGAAGCAAATCACAGGCTGCTGTCAGTCGCGAGATTCGAGGCACATGCGGTCTGTCAATTTAGCAAAAAGGTTGACCAAAGCTGTGATTGGCGAAGATCCGGTTTTCAAGCGAGGCCGAGCTCATGCTGCAGGAGCCACGGTGGCGCGGCCATGGGCAGCTCGAGGGTGGCCATGGGCAGCTCGGGAGGGAGAGCACTGGTATTTCGAAAACTGTGAGCAAACTGTGAATGGTTATAGACTAATACAATGTAAGGCAGTAGAATGTAAGGCACTAAATACTTTGGATATATTTTAATAAATAAAAAATCCTCATTATATAGTTACTTGTAAAAGCTTTTACTTTACTTTTCAATTTAAAAGTATTAAAAGTAAATGTAAAAGCTTTTACTTTAGTTTTCAACTTAAAAGTATTAAAAGTAAATGTAAAAGTGTGTATTTAAAAGTGTGACCCTAAATGTCAATTTAAAAAGTGTCAATTTTAAAAATTTAAAAAATGTAAAAATGTCAATTTAAAAAGTAAAAGTGTGTATTAAATTAAGTAGAAAGTAAAAAACAAAGACCCCAGGTAGTGCAGTTGGGGTCCCCAGGTAGTGCAGCTGGGGGCCAAGTTAGTGCAGTTGAGGTCCTGACTCAACACTGTTTTCAAAGATTTGTTATAAAATGTTTGATGAAAAATGAAAATGGAGTTGATGTATAAAACAAAGTTGTAAATGTCAATGTGAACATTTGTACGGTTGGATTCATCATATTTATTATTAAATATTGTAATGAAGCTGGAATAACATGCACTACAAAATAGAATGGTTTCCATTATTTGATTCTACTTATTATGAAAAATCATGTTTAAAGTCCCACTTTTTGAACTAAGAATGAAAATTGACATAAACCGAGAATAAGGCGCGACCGGCTCTTCCAATTCGTTTCGCATCACCGATTCCAGCACCACCACGCGAGCGCCCACGCAGCACCGCCGACCCACGCAAAACCGCCGACCCACGCCCACGCCCTGCCATGAAACTAAAAACACAACAATCTGATCCAAAAACGAAAATAGACGGAAATCTGCCTCACAATTCCCGCACTTTGGGCTCGCTCAAAACTTCTGTGCACACAACAGAATGGCGGGAGGAGGGCCAATTTTCGCGAGGCCGCGACGTCCAGGGCCAACGTACGAGTCCCGGTGGGACAGAGGAACATGCCCGGGCCCGCCATATTCAATTGCGGCCCTTGATTTGGAGAAACGGTGAGGATGCTCTTAACCCTTTACCACCCAGCCTTGTTATGGAGAAACCACAGATTTTTGGTGATTCCTTTTTTAAAACTTTTTGTGCTGAAATTAGGGATACTATTTACAATTTTCAAATGTTTAAATACAAGCATAGCTTAATCAAACAAGTGTCACTTAAACCTTGGTCAAATCGGACCATTGGATTGGAAGATTATAGTGTGTCTTTGGACCATATAATGCACACTCAAAAATGAGATTTTGGAGGGTGTGTGACTTCAAAGTTAAATAGAATTTGGGTTAAATTTTCAAGAATAGAAGCTAAGCTGTTTAACAATGACCTATATCAACACCTCTCCATTGCAATCTTTCAAATCGAGAACATAATCATACATAATTATTATGAATTTTATAACTGAGAATGACTTATCCATATATGGTTTAGGAAAAAAATTATACGTTGAAATTTGAAAGGAGTTGGTACATTGATCAAGATCAGAATACATGCACTAATAGAACATGAACAAGGGAACACATCTCAAAAAATCAAAAAAAGATAACAAACTTCCAAACAGGAGAAATACCGCATAGTACATGTGTTATATTTGTAAATATTTGCTATATTTTGAGGTGTTTGCAGTATTTTAGTGTTTTGTAAATAGGTGTTTTGAAAGCTTCACAACTCCATATCAAAATTTTATTTTTGAAGTGTGTGCGTGAGATAGATCCCCACATCTGAACTTCAATCATTGATGCTTGGTTTCAAATAGATCTTACGGTAAGTTGCAAAAACATGCCTCTCCAACCACAATGTGGTTGTGTGGGCTGTAAAGGGTTAAAGCACATAGCTTTCCTAATTCCCATTCCCAAAATCTCCTTTAACCCCTAACTGCCTAAGCGTCCATTTTTGGACGATGTACAGATTTCATCCATAATTTCTCATCCGTCATGCATTTTTTGCAGTATGGAATTTTTACTGTAGATTCTATGGGAAGTTAACCCCTAAAGGACCGTAAGGCCCCTAGGGGGCTTTTGAATGTAGAAAAGTGCAAATTGGATGAGATTGTTCCAAAGAAGCCCAAATTTGCGGGGAGAGGACCCTAGCTGTTTTTGCGAGATGGATCCAATGGTTTTTCCCGATCGGAAAATGATGAAGAATTGGATTTTTGGCGAATTCTTTTAGAAGAACATTCTTTGAGACTAGCGTCGAGGTTTCACTTTATCATACACTATGATATCTCATTGTTTGGAGGCTTCAGAGTCCCATATCTTTTTTTCCACACCTCAGAATTTGACGAAAAAAATTCCACACGAGGGTCATGATGTTCTTTACATGTGGTAAAAATTTCAGATGTTTTGGAGCACTTCTAAGCAATCCGATTTCAGCATAAGTACGAAGTACCCCCTGCCGTAACAATTTCCATCAATCTTCTCAACGGTGGCATTTTCTCAAAAATTGTGCGATCTTGTTGATCTCTTTTTCATAAACAAGCTATGTAAGTCTTCTTTAGTTTCAACGGTGCCGATTGTGAAAATTACCCCACACTAATAAGAAATTGAGCTTGCTACAAGAGCTAATCAAGAAAACAAGAGCTAAGCTAAAACACCCCCGGTCCTTTAGGGGTTAACTTCATGCGTATGTGATCCGATTAGAAAGGAGATGACTTGTGAAAATTTTATGCCTCATTTCATGTTGTAGTGATTCACCCAAAATTTTGAAAATTTCAGTGTAAAAGTGCTCTAAAAAAAGTCAACTCATAAAATTAAGCAACCAAAAAATCTCCAAAAATCACTACACTTAGAGTATTACATTTCAACCAATCACAAAAAATTTCATCCGGAGATTGTCAATATCTTATTCGTAATTGAATTACAAAATAATTTTGAATTTCACGTTTCAAATTTTATACAAAATTATTGGTAATAGCAATCATAGATCTAACCGTATGGATAGAATCTAAAATTCATAACGTACAACTTTTATTCATATATCAAGTTCAAAATATCCCTCTAGGTTGCATTTTATAATGCATCTTTGCAAAACTGCCAAATCTGGAGAGGGCTCTAGGCATTTAGGAGTTAACCCTTTAGTGCTTAGGGTGCCACTTCAACAATGCGTTCTTTGCAAGAGTGGAAGGTGTCAGTGTGATTGAGCTAAACCGACTGGAGATGGAGTTTTTGTTCCGCCTGGATTTCAAATTGTGCGTGACGATCAGTGTGTTTGAGAGCTACTGTGCTTATCTGCAGCGAGATATCTTGGTTGTGGAGAAAACCAATAAGCCCGAACAACAACGCAGTTTGGTTGCCTTTGGCAGTGTGTCCACAACTCCAATGCCTTGGCTTATTACTTTGTCAGGTACTTGAGTTAACCAAAAATAGAAGAGGAGTTGAAGAGGAGTTTCCTCTCTATGATTAAATTTTCTGACAACCATTATTCATGAATAGTCCCCATGGTCAGGGCTCTTGGCCTGGGGGAGCAGATGGAAATTTTCCTTTAGCATTGGGGAGGTCACGAGTTCCACGCCCCATGGTGGCGAAGGGTCCTGCTTTAGATTATTCTTTAACTCACCATAAACTAGTTTTGCCGTTTTTTTGAACTGAAAATGAGTTGAAGGTGAGTATGAGGTGAGTTTCCACTTTGAGACACTCTTTTCGGTTAACTCTACTATTATGCACTTGCTTCTATCCCCTACACACATTGCTCTCTGTAGAATTTGATAATGTTCATTGTATTGTTGTGTGAATTGAGAGAAAGGAGATGATGTATTTGCCTTCTAAGTCTTTTGCATCGTCTTTGGAGTTCAATTCCTAACACCCCCGGGGAAGTCACTGTCAAGAATTTAGATAACTATGAGAGAACAAATATAGGGTGTCTTTTATTCATTTGAGATAAAAATTATAAATTTATAGAAGTAATATAGGGTGTGTTAAAATCAAATTGGGAATGTTTTAGGAATATTCCTAAAATATATTTGGAATATACCCTAAATGTAAATAGTAGAATATTCCAATTATTTCATAACCCCCCATTAAATACCCTTTGTTCGCTCATATGTACCCAAAATTTACACTAAGTGACTTCCCCGAGCTAACACCGGTAGTAGAAGTACAGTCTTCCAAACAATAGTTGTATCTTTTATGCATTTTTAACCCAACTTATAATGTACATTTGCATGCAAATTTGCATACCAAGGAAAGAGTGGTATTTTCTAAAATGACAAGATGTGATGAGGGATCGGTTAAGAGTGCAATGTTGTTCGAGGGTTTTGTCTTGGAATCAAAACCCAGTATCAAGTCAAGCAGAGATTTGTAGACCTGCACTTGCAAATTCTTGTTTTTTTTTAAAGTACTTGCCACAAGAGAGTGAACATGCCATTACAAAAAATTTGAACCCTCATGTAGGCCCCTTACATGTTACCAAAGAAAACAGCAAAGATAAATATGAGAAGCTACTTTCTGACTAAATTGGGGTGTCAGCTTGTGTGAATTTCAAGAATTTTGATAGGAGCTAATCAATTACAAGAGCTAATCAATTACATGTGGGAGTGCATAGAAAAAAAGTAGTTTGAGTCCCAGCATGTAATTGAGTTCCAGCATGTAATTACAGCATAGTGTAATTCTAGCATAGTAATTCCAGCATAGTAATTCCAGCATAGTAATTACAGCATAGTAATTCCAGCATGGTAATTACAGCATAGTGTAATTCCAGTAGTTTGAGTCCGAGCATGTAATTACAGCATAGTGTAATTCACTCAATTACAGCATAGTGTAATTCACTCAATTACCCAGCATGTAACATGATAGGAGCTAATCAATTTGTATTGACATGATAGGAGCTAATCAATTTGTATTGACATGATAGGAGCTAATCAATGTATATCCAGCATCTGACCCAGCTGAAGCCGTCATGATCACATCCCTACAGTAGTGAGCAAGAATAGGGGATATTTGAACATTCAAGACAAAACAAATGTAATCTTCGGGTCCTCTTCAGCACATCCTAGAGGCCCCCCTGTGGGCTGATTTTCTCTAATGCTACCTCTTCCTTCAATTCATTTTTAAAAGAAGTATAGCGGTGGGCATGTGCCCACCCTCTTTGAAGCAAATTTCTCATTTGTAACTTGCCAGTTGTCACAAGGGGGTGGGAACATGCCCACCCCTTCTTTCAGTTTATTTTTTAAGAAGTATAGAGGTTGGGCATGTGCCCACCCCCTTTAACGCAAATTTCTTATTTGTAGCCATAGCTATGAGTTTTGCAAAGTATGTAGTAGGGCATTACCTATGAATGACTCAAGTTAGAGTTTAGGATTGGGTTTTTTGAATGAGGAAGGTGATTTTGTTAGTGTTTACAGTAATTAGTGAGGCATGAATATATCATTGTTGACATATAAAAGATTTGAGAGAACATTAAGATCTAAATTGTGTTGTATGTGTGCATTTTATAAAAAAAAATAAAATTGTATGTTTTCTTCATTTAATTTGATGTTTTCAAATGTGTATTCTACAAATCACTATTACCAAGAACATATAAAAATGGCTACGGTTCTTTGTGCCCATCTCCTTTTGCTATCAAATTTTTTGTAATAGATTCTTCCCATGAAAGCATCATATGGATCTACATTTACATTGAAAAAGTAAGATATAAAGGAGACTTTTTAGCTTGATGTAGGATCTAAACTACTCAAAAAGGATAGTGGAATTTAAAAGCAGTAACTACTTTGGTTTATACATGTGTTTGAAATGAATGCCTTTTTATTTGACGCATTTTTCAATAAATTTTATTGTGTGCATTTATAGAATATAGGCCCTGTTTGACATCATATATAACTAATAGTTCAATTTACACCAAAAATAAAGTGCACATGGCTATGTGCACTTTAAGTGAAACATGTGTTGTGGGTTTGAAGAAACCATGGTTTTTTTTTTTGGTGATATTTCTTTTAAAATCTTTCTCTTGAAATTAGAGATACTATTAATAGTATTCAACCATATTTAAATGTAAGCATAGCTTAATCAAACAAGTTTCAATTAAATCTTGGTAAGATCGGACTATTGGATTAAAAAATTATAGTATGTCTTTGAACCGTATAATGCACACTCAAAAATGAGACTTTGGAGGGTTTTGGAGTGACTTCAAAGTTAAATAGAATATGGGTTAAATTTTCAAAAATGAAAGTGATGTAGTTCATCAATGACCTATGTCAACACCTCTCCATTGCAATCTTTCATGTCATGAACGGACTCACACATAATTACAGTGATTTTTATTAGTGAAAGTGATTTATCCATATACGATTTAGGACAAAAATTTATACGTTAAAATATGAAAGGAGTTGGTACATTGATCAATATTGGAATACATATACTAATAGAACAGGAACAAGAGAACACAGTACAAAAAGAAAATGATAACAAACTTGCAAATACAAAAAATACCACATAGTATATGTGTTGTATTTGTAAGTATTTGTTGTACTTTGAAGTATTTGCAATATTTTGGTGTTATGTACATAGGTATTTTGATAGTTGGATAGCTCTAAATTGAAATTTTCATTTTTAAAAAGTTGTGTTAGAAATCCCCAACCCTAAACCTCACAACTCAAAATCCAATTCTCCACGGATTTTCCATAATTTGCATTTTGTCTCATCAGTGACCACAATGTGGTCTTCTAGGCACTAAAGGGTTAAAGTTCATATTAAGTGTGATTGTCTTTTTAATTTACTTTGGTTCTATTCTAAAGAAGTAAAAATGGACGTTTTTATAGTAGGGTGTGGTGGAAATTGTTGTCACAAGCGTCAGGTTTTGATATCTTGTGGACTTTGCGTTTTGTAGAAAAAAATGATATATATATGGTACTATTGGGGACTTGAAATTTAATAATTATGTATTTCTATATTGGATGTATTTATCTAACTTTTTTCAGCCTCTAATTGTAGAATAAATAGAATGAATTGGATGGTTTTGTGTTAAATACGGTGTGTTGTTTTTCGAATATGTTGTATTTTTCATCGATAAAAACACTATTTTCACGGATTAATATTTTTTTCTCATACCCTCGTACCTAAGCCATGATGTTTTTGGAGTTATGTTTTTTAAAATGCTATTTTTAATTCTTTAAAAAAATAAAGTAGGCTAAAATACAAGAAGGCAAATTTAAGTGGTAAATTCATGTAACATGGCAAATTTAAAACTTGAAATCCCTTACCTACTTGTATCTTAATATGTGCATGTTACTGGAATTCTAAAATTGGCCTCTTTCATTGAAATGTAAAAATAACTTACTTTTACATCATACAATCTTTTTACTATGATATTGTAATTGATCGTAAAACTTCAAAAATGAACTTGGTTTGAAATTTTCTTTTCAAAAATGTCTTAATCATATAAGAAGAAAGGTCTAATTGGGGATTCATTTTTAATAAAAACTTTTGAAAACTCGATTTTACTACATTCATGGTACGGGTGTGGTCATTGAATTTCATGGCTGAGACAGTACCCTACTCTTAAAACACCTAGATGCTTTAAATATGTTCATTTTTGCACTTTAAAATCCCATTAGGGTTCAATGGAATAGAAGTTATGAGCAAGATCCTTCTAAAAAAAAGTGAGCCAATAAGAATTAGTATGTCTTTTAAGGATTAACATGGCTTTTCATTAATAATAATGTTGATCCATGTGATGGAGTGTATCTTGGTCAGTCAATTTCCAAATCCAAATATTAATGCGTTTTGGACATGATTCCTATGATAGTAATCTCGATTTCGAATTACATGGGAATGAAAAGTTTCAACTTATTTGCCTGGTCAATATGCTAGATTGAGTGGAGATGCTTTTACCCATGAAATGAATATGATCATACCAATATTTGAGTTAACTGAAAACAATCAAGAATGGATGTTGAATCTATGCGGAGTCACCTACCTCATGTTACCAATTTTGGCATTGTGTTCCTCATGAATAGTTCCTTGGTCCCCTCATGGATAGTACCTTAGGCTTTGCAAAACAGTTGTGGAAACTCTCCTGTAGCATTTGGAACGTCACAAGTTCCACTCCCACAGGCGGTGCAAAGCCTTGCTTTAGATTATTCTCCAACTCACTATATACTAGTTATGCCGTCTTTTCGAACTCAAAATGAGTCTAAGGTGAGTTTAAAGTGTCTTTCCACTTTGAGACATTATTTTCGGCTAACCCCTAAACGCCCAAACGACCATTTTCTAGTCCTTGTCCAAATCTAACAGGCTGCACGGAACAAAATATATGTTTTTGAAAAAATAGAAAAATACTAAAAATATTAAATCAAGTCTATTTTCCAACACAAATTGAATTATATCAATCCAAATTAAACTTCACTCAGGAGAATTTTTCAAAACGGATCACTTCAACATTGTCTTAGTGTTATAAAATTTGCTATTTGGGAAAAGTAATGATGTTTCCTCCATCATTTCTTTTGGTTTTTGGAAATTTACAATAGATAAAGCCACTTTAACCAATCATGTTAAATTTTAAATTCTAAAAGTGAAAATTATAATTTATACAAAATTTCAAAGGTTAATGCTTTTAAATTCATTAAAAATATATCTAAAGTTATTTTTGAAAGTTTGATCTTATGGATAATTTGTAGAAATGATGCCTTACATTTTGTCTATTGAACCAAACTTTATCAAACATATGGAAGGCACATATTATAACAAATCTATGTTTTGTTCAATACCACTCGGGCTTTTAGAGGTTAACCCTTAAAGGACAATGCAAGCCCCACGGGCTTGATAGTATTTTGGGAGAATCTTGCTTATAACTTCTTCTCCGTTGCACCAAATGGGGTCTTTTAAATGCCAAACTAGGCACCTTTGAGGGATCTATACTTCTTTAGAATAGAACCTAAGTAAATTAAAAAGAGAATCATGCTTAAAATGAAGTTTAATCCTTTTAGGACCAAGAGGCCAAATATGGCTTCATGTTTTTTTTAGCAGTTTTGAGTGGGTTCTATGTGAAGTTTCTATTGTTCGAATTTATTTATGTTTTTGGTCAACACATGCAATGTTCTTTACTAATTCTGGTGATATAAAATTTGGTCCTATCTGGATCATACTTTTCATTATATGAATGATTGAATTTGTCATTTTAAACCAATGAATTCTTGGTCCTGAAAGGGTTAAAAGAGATTTTGGGTGTGGAATCGGGAAAGCATATGTCCTTTGAGGGTTAACTCTATTCACCCACGGTCCATTCACTTGGATTCCGTGTCTAAATGAGAGAGGACTAAACTTACTAGAAATGGAAACACAACCATAGCCCAAATCCCAATTCTTTGAATAATTTGAAAAATGGCTCAAAAAGCCAGTCACTAATATGGAGGGCTGCCCGTCTAAATCCGGCCCTCTCTGCCCCCAACTAAAAGCACAACCTCAACACACTCACAGCCAAGCCCCTCCACCAGCACCGTCACAATCACCATGACGTTTAATAATTAAAAAAACAATGGATAATAATAAAAAAAATCATAATCATAACGTCGGTTGACCCTCATACCATTGTGAATAAAGAGTTTGTTGGGGCCGGGTAGTTTGTCTATCCACGGCTCAATTAACCCCTAAAAGTCCGAGGGGTATTGGACAAAACATAGATGTGTTATGATATGTGCCTCCCATATGTTTGATGAAGTTTGGTTCAATAGACAAAATGTAGGGCATCATCTCTACAAATTATCGGTACGGTCAAACTTCCAAAAATAACTTTAGATCTTTTTTAAATGAATTTAAAAGCAATGACCTTTGAAATTCCGTATAAATTCCAATTTTCAGTTTTAGAGTTTAAAATTTAGCATAATTGGTTAAAGTTGGTTTATCTATTGTAAACTTCAAAAAAGCAAAAGAAATGATGGAGGGAACATCATCACTTTCCCCAAATAGAAATTTTTATAACACTAAGACAATGTTGAGGTGATTCACTTTGAAAATTTCTCCCGGGTGGAGTTTAACTCGGATTGTCATAATTCAAATTGCGTTGGGAAATAGGCTTGATGTAGTATTTTAAAATATTTTTTATTTTTCAAAGAATTAATTTTTAAAATTCCGGGCAGCCTGTTAGATTCGGGCACCGACCAGAAAATGGTTGTTTGGGCGTTTAGGGGTTAAGAACACCGGGAAAACGAATAAATTATTACAAGTGAATTTGGCACCCTTGAACGAGCGATGGTGACTGGAAACAAATAAGAGGGGTGCAATTTAGGTTGATGAAATTTTACATGTTCTTGTTGGTGAATGAAAATGGCTTCCAATGCATCAAAAGATGGGTTTTTTTTTGCATTTATTATAGGCATAGATTTTGAGGGATCAAAGATTTATTGGTAGGTGTTCTAAATTCATGGGCTCCTTGTGCCAAAATTTGATATGATTGTTCTCATGGCAGAGTTGTTGAGTGCACTACTCGGTTATATAATGCATTGGGTAGGCCCGCCAACGTAATTGTTCCAACAATGGAACTAGCGTGGGGAGTGTACATAAGCGAGTGCACATCTTTGTTTTATATAATTTTTATTATTATTAATAAGTACATTTTTCATTAAGGGAATGCACATTACTAAATATATATGATTAAGTGGCTCTCATAAGTTTATGGCAATTTTGGTTGTCCCTACTTTAACCCCTAAAGGACCATAATGCCCCGAGCCTAAGGGACTATTCTTGAAAGGACCAAAGAACTATTCATGCACAATCCATGTCAGATATTGGTATCATTGGGGTAGAGACTTTGCATAGCCTCAGCAAAAGTCCTCTGTTGTTTTTGGTTAACTCAATTGTGTTCATTCTTTAAACATCTCAATTCTAACTCTGGGAATGTTGTAGAGAGTAATCTAAACCCAATAGACCTATAGGGTTTTCTTTTTAACTTATGAAAACTTAGTCTAATATACACTCTATTCATATTGTTTTCAAAACGATGTCCAGATTACTCACAAAACAACACAGACTCCTCATAAATTTCAAATTACTAATCTAAATGGAATGAATAAAAGAATTCATATAAATAAATAAATAAATTATATGTATATATATATATATATATATATATATATATATATATATATATATATATATATATATATATATATATATATATATATATATATATATATATAATTTTATTTTGTAAATTCAGAAAGTTATTAGCTTCACAATGAACCAAAAATCTAAAAATGATATTTGTAGATAATGATCTTTTAGAGGTCAAATTTGCTTCCAAAGTTTTGTAGTTTTGGTAAATCAATTGGGATTTCCTTGCTTCATCCTTTAAGAATTCTAAGTGAGGTAGGGAAGTGTCAACGAAATTTAAGAATCAACAAGAACTTATCAAAAGTCAATTGTTCTAACTTCACCAAAAGTTAATTGTTCTGTCTTCACCAAAAGTAAGTTGATATATCTTGATACAATTACATATGTACATTATGCAAGTTACCTCTCTAAAATTAGTGCGATAATATATAAATACATTATTATTATTATTATTATTAATAAATTCACATTTTCAGCTGAGATAGAAGTGAAATAGCTGTTTAGGTTGAAAGCTATACCAGACATAAATAGAATGAGATGAGAAGCTATACCATACATGAGGGTAAGATTTGACAACCCGGTGTCAAAATCGAATTTCCACGTCAGATGTTGAAAAAGTCCAAGTCACCCTAAACCAATCTCAAGATGACATGTGGCACTTTAAAAAAAGAAGTAATTAACCCTTAAGCGTGCAAGGAGCCCCGTGGGGCCATGTTTGATCATTTTTCAGTCAAACGTTGATTTTCACCTAGTTCCTAATTTCAAATGAAATCAGTCCCAACAAAGAATGTGTGAGAGTTGTCTTCTACTTTCTAGTCTAATTTAGGGTTCTTCAAGATTGTTAAAATTGCGTTTTCTACTGCACTTTAAAGCTCACAGCCCTAAAATTCCAATATACACTGCAGAAAAAAAATTCCAATTTTATGTAGGCTCGAGAAGCATGCAACCTACACCTTGTTGTTCATCACTATTATTTACAATTTTTCTAAATGAATTCATACTATTTTAGGAAATTTGGTAATTACTATGGCTATTACAAGAGGAAAAACTATGAAAAATCTCATAAAATTCATTTTCATTTAAATAATTATGAAAAAATCAGTGGAAATCGGTTTAAGAATATATTATATGAGAAAAATATTTTAAAATATATAATTCATTTTAAAATGTGAGAAATTGATGAGGTTTGACCGGATAAATGTAGTGTGGATGCTTAAGGGTTAATTTGTGTCGATGATGTAGGCCTGTCATGTTCGTCTTCTGGATGGAATCGATGGCCAATTTGCCATCTCCCTGAATGAAATTGAAGGATTAAAATAATGTCGGTGATGCAATAATCCAGAGCCATTTGTAGAAATGAATAAAAATAGATCCAGCTCATTCTGGAGTCCAATTCGGTTGTACAAGACTAGGTCTTCAACAAATTATGAGCCAGTCGATTATTTATAAACAGTACTCTATCATTAATGTTTAAAACATGATCATCTTTCCATATTCCAATTCCTGCACTAAAGAAAGATGTGGGTCATTTACAAAATTCCAAAAAAATCAGGGCCAAACACTTTTCATAGCGTTGGTTTGGATGTGTTGAAAAAATATTATAATAATAAGAGTAATAGTAGTAATAGTAAAAGTAACGTTGGCCTGAAAGAGGGCATGAGTAGGGAGGTTTACTCTTGCTTAGGTGTCTCTTGGATGTGTGGGCTATGAAAGCGCTAAAGTAGAAAGACCCAAGTATTTATTTTGATTGATGGATGGATGATTATTTGTTGAATGAATGTATACTAATACTATTCAGCTATAAGCAATGGTGTACAAGGGTGGAGGTTGATTGGAGTTCAATACTTTTAAGTAAATGGTAGGTACTATGAAACTAAACCGCTCTAACACAATGCTATTTGTACCAAGTGATTAAAACTTTCCAAGTATAACTAACCGTTGTGCTTTATAATAGTAACATGTGTTGTGATTGTTGAACCCGTGTTTTGAGAGCAAAGGATAAAAAACAGTGATGATTGTTAAACCCGTAATTTGAAAGCAATGGGATGGAACACGGTGATGATAATTATGGTCCCAAGGGGTTAACGGGAATGAAGAGTTTGTTAGAGGAAGTGCTTCCGCATAGGGCACCAATAATCTAGTTAGTAAGTGCTACCCTTAATTCAGGGATAGAGTCTATGATCACATAACTACAATAGTAGTAGGTAATGTAGTGTTTAAACATCGCAACATGCCCTATGGGACCGACTTTTTAGTGTATCTTGGAAATGTTTGACATTTGACCCCTAAAAGTCCTCACCCCACTCCAAATTCAACAATTTTGCAAAGATGCATCATAAAATGCAACCAAGAGGGATATTTTGAACTTGATGTATCAATAAAAGTTGTACATTGTAAATTTTAGATTCAATCCATATTGTTAGATCTGTGATTGCTGTCACGAATATTTATGTATAAATTTTGAAACTTGAAATTCAAAAATATTTTGTAATTCAATTACAAATAAGATATTGACAATTTATGGATGAAATTTGTTGTGATTGGTTGAAATGTAATACTTTAAGTGTAGCGATTTTTGGAGATTTTATGGTTTTTTCATTTTATGAGTTTATATTTTCAAGAACACATTTAGACTAAAATCTTTGAAATTTTTGGTGAATCGCAACATGAAAAAGAGGTATAAAAATTTCACAAATCATTCTCTTTCTAATCAGATCACACATGCATGAAGCTATCTTGCCATAGAATTTTGTTTCATTTCTTTTCCATGCAAAATGTGCATGATGGATGAGAAAACGTGGATGAAATATGTACATCGTCCAAAAAAATTAGACGGTTGGTCCTTTTAGAAGTTAACCCTTGAACGTCAAGAGGAATTTGGACAGGCAACCCAAAGGATTTTTTTTGTTTTAGAGAGCTACCCTCAACAATCACCCCATGAGTTGCGTGAACAACTAATGAAAATTCCTCAAATCCTCTATGAACAGTGAATGGAGTGAACAATGTCACTCTAAAAAAAAATTAAAAAATTCAATGAGATTCAGGCTTTGCAATTATGGATTTTTTATTTTTTTTAAAAACAATGTTGTATAGCGCTAGCATGCGTTCACTAGTAAAAAAGTTGGCATTGGTGAGGGAGTTGCGCACGCATGTGGTGCCCAATTCCAGGCATGCACAATGATTTTGCATGGGCATCTCCATAGGGAGTGCCATCTTTTCTACTAGTGGCTACCAACTCTGGTATGCATGAAGGTCTCAAGTTGCCCGACCCCCTCTCTTCCCTCCCCACCAATTCTCTTTCCAATTTCCTTGGAATGCAAAATTTACAAAACACGCATACTTGCTAAATTTAGCCTCTCATCACCTTTCCAAAGCACCAATTTAAATTTTAGCCTTTTTCATCACCTTTCCAAAGCACCAATCCATTTCAATTTTGGTTGAGAAAATCCACTTTTTTTCTTAATTATTCTCTCAAAACAAGCCCGTGGGGCTTGCTTTGACGTTTAACCCCTGAACGCTCAAACGACCATTTTCTAGTCACTGCCCAAATATAATAGGCTGCCAGGAACTAAAAAAAAACAATTTTGAAAAAATAAAAGATATTTTTAAATACTATCAATTCTACTTTCCAACACAATTTGAATCATGTCAATCCAAGTTAAACTCCACCCGAGAGATTTTTTCAAAGTGAATCACCTCAACATTGTTTTAGTGTTATAAAATTTGCTATTTGGGGAAAGTAATAATGCTCCTTCTATCAATTCTTTTGCCTTTTTGAAGTTTACAATAGATAAACCAACTTTAACCAATCATGCTAAATTTTGAACTCTAAAAGTGAAAATTATAATTTATACAAATTTTCAAAGGTCATTGCTTTTAAATTCATTAAAAAAAAATCTAAAGTTTTTTTTGGAAGTTTGACTATATGGATAGTTTTGATTAAGTTTTGACTAAGTTTGACTATAATTTATAGAGGTGATGCTTTACATTTGTCTATTGAACCAAACTTCATCAAACATATGGAAAGCACATATTATAAGACATCTATGTTTGTTCAATACCCCTTGGACTTTTAGGGGTTAAGGGTTAAGGTTCGTTTGAACAAATCTTATATACTTACCCAAGCTGTAACGTAGAACTTTCTGAAGAGCGTCACAGTGGGCAGATGTTGTTGACTTGGGTTTGAAGAAACCAGCTGGATCAATGTGATGTATTTTGTTCAATGCAATGGAGTTCATCCGCCTATTAAAAAAAAAAAAAAAAAGAAAAAAAGAAGAAGAGAAGAAGCTGTATGATGAGAGAAACAGGTAGCACAAAACCCAACCCAGTGTAGCCCTCACCATACTTTCAAAGACTGAGGCGAAGCTACATCCATTCTCATACCAGAGGTAAGCTTGTCCTATTTTTGGACATGATGGGTCCACCAAGACTAATTCGGGGTTGCAAACACCAAATACATAATTAAAATTTCCAAAAAAACACCCAGACCTTCAAAATGAGCATAAGGTTTTTTAGCCCTTCTCTGTAACACCTTAGAATCTGAGTCACTATTCCCGTATCACTATAGCAAATTTGGAATCATGGACAAATCCACCTCATCTTTAGTTAAAGGTTGGGTGGTGAGACACCGTTGAAGCGTCTATAGTACTGCTCTTGAAAAGGGTGGACTCCACTAAGGTATGCTGCCCTAAAACCACCACACCCCCCAAAATGGTTCAGTTGACTTGAGATACACCAACCTCCAGGAGATCTAAAACCGCATTGTCAGTCCTCATTTTCAGGACTAATTTGCTTACTGGTCACCTTGCTAGTGGGTGAACTGTGACAATCATAGTGTACGGTTTTGGGTTTGATGCTGAGCAAAATTAAGAACGAGTATTGTTGCTCATAGGAGAGTCAAAGTTAGAAATGGGTCACACATTACTTTGCACTTTGAGATTTTCTATAAAATTGAGAATTGCAAATTTCATGATGGAAATTTTTGCATTCCTCATGAAATCCTATTCTAAAGACTAGAATATTTTTGGGTGGATTTTTTAATTGCTTAATATAGGTCAGATTGCTTAAGTTGGTGGTTTTAGGACAGCATACCTTAATTGCTAAAGAATCCTATGAGAAAACCAGAAAAATGGATGGTACGAGTATGGTTGTCGTTTCGCCCTAGCCACTTTCGAAGCCACTTTTGGACTGCCAGGGTGGAATGATGGGTGAGGACACTGTCATTCAGAAGCCTCCTTAGTTCCTTTAGAATGTTGGAAGCACATTTCTGAAGCTCCACCTGAGACAGAGAAAAGCCCCTGCCTCCTGACATCCACACTATCATCAATTCATCACCCTACAAGACAAGCTCAGGATTAGAGCATGCCCGAATTTCTCTAAATCCCCCGGACGTTAATGCAAGAGGACAAAAAATGCCCCCTATTTTGAACGTGTAGGGGCCACCTTAAAGAATAACCCACTTTTCCAAGGGTTTAAAATTCCCGAGAGGGTCCCCTTAAACCAAATTTAGGCCATAGGTCCCAAATTTGCAAAAAAATAGTTGCCAAAAAAAGACCCTAGGGTGCCCAAAATGGAAATTTCAGAAAATGGGGCCCATGGGTGAACAATGCTTGCATTAACGCCAGGCGGGGGGGGGGGGGTGGCTGCTTTAGAGTCGGGGGAGCATGCCCTCCTAGAGTGTGACATACGAAATAATTAGATGAAAAATGCTAAGGGCCCTTCAAAAATGCCTCTTGACCCTCACTCCTAGCGAGTTGAGAGCATCTCCACTAGCACTCTAGATTGCACTGTGAAGGTCATCCAAAAAGTCAAACCTTACCATGTAGTTCCCCCACCAACATCATTCAATTAGACTGTTGAAAATAGTAAGTGAGCCACTCATAAGTTACCACGCATGGATTGTGCAATTATGATGTGCAATTAAGAAAAGGAGATACACTAGCCATAGTGATTTTGAGGGCCCTGATTTTTAGTGGATTATTCAGTGTTACGGGCCAAATAAATTGTTCACCAACCCAATTTCATTCATTTTTCCATAGCCAAAGCGGTATCCAGAGTGCTAGTGGAGATGCTCTAAGAAATGGCCCTTCAAAGCTAAGTTTAGTTGACTATATATAGCATATTGAATTGTGATTGGTCCATTAACTATTTGATGTGCACATTTTGGTGCTTGAGGGGTGTTCAAGGGTGGGGGAGTGTAAGTTCAAGGGCTCTTCAAATGTAGATGAATAATTTTAGTGAGTCAACTTCAGCGTGCAAAGGTGCAGATGCTCTTAATGGTTAGTCGTAGGTACACCAACCTTGCCAGTCTCGGTGGGGTGGGTTTATATTTTTCCTTTTTCACGCAATAAAGAGTTCCCCTATGTTTGTGTCAAAAAATTAAAAATTAAATAAAAATAAAAAGACAAGCTGAGGCCATGCCATGCCATACATGGTGATGGGCAGTGTTGATATGAAGCTTCCATAACGTAACTATACCTTAAAGCGTTCACCTTACCAACTGAGCCTATTTACCCACATAAAACATAAAATATTTTTAGTGTGTCCTAATAGCAAGTTCAAGAGGATTCCAATGCACTTTAGCATGCATTATTTGGACACCGTATGAATAAGTTATGAATTTCCAAAGTGCTAACTATAGGTTGACCTTAAAGAGACCCTAAACTATAATGTTCAGATTGTGCACATTCTCATCAACAGTAGGGTGTCAGAATCTACTTATTACAGAAGATTGAGCTATGGACGCTTTAAGGTAATGGTCGCTTTTAGATATAGTTACCTTAGTTCATATTGTAAAAAAGTCTGTAGTGAGTTCAACATTCTTCTCAGGGAGGATCCCCTCATGCATCTATAGAATTACATTCACTATTGTGTCCATGTTTTTAATAGATGTTATCCACTTTTTCTCATTCGTCATGCATTTTTTGCAATGTGGATTTTTAACTATAGGTTTTATGGGAAGTTAGTTTCATACATATGTGATCTGATTAGAGAAGGGATGATTTGTGAAGTTTTAATGCCTCATTTTATATTGCAGTGATTCTCCAAAAAAATTGAGATCTTAGTTCAAATCAAATAAAAAGTGCTCTTGAAAAAATTGACTCATAAAATTAAAAAACCAATAAATCTCCAAAAATCACTACACTTAGAATATTACATTTCAACCCATCACAACAAATTTTATTCATAAATTGTTAATATCTTATTCATAATAAATTACAGAAGAATTTTGAATTTAAAGTTTCAAATTTTATATTAAAATATTGGTGATAGCAATCATAAATCTCACCATATAAATCTAAAATTCATAATGTACAAATTTTATTCATACATCAAGTTGAAAATGTCCCTCTTAGTTGCATTTTATAATGCATCTTTGCAATTTTCCAAATTTGGAGAGGGATGTGGCCATTTAGGGGTTAATTAGTTGCATTTCAATATTGACAATTTTAGGATAAACCTTGATTGCAATAGATTTGTAAACATAAAAAATCAATATGGTTATTAAAATAAAATAAAATAAAAGATTTAATAAATGAGGTTCATTTTTAACAACCACTTTTTAAACAAGAAATTAATAAAACAAAATTAACATATTCCCAATTTATTATTTATAGAACTTTATTACTGAAATAGATAATAATATATATACCACTCAATTGTTGATCGAAAAAAAATGCATCATTCAACAACCAAGAGACATTGTTGATTTCAATAACCATCAAGAAAATGCACTTTGGAAGACTTATTCAATTCTTAACCACTAAAAGCCCAAGGGATTTAGACCAAAATGATAGATGTATTATAAAATCTTCCTTCCGCAACTTTGATGAAATTTTGTTCAATAAACAAAATGAAAATTTTGAAGTTTAGAAATTATCAATACAATTACATTTTCTAAAAACATATATATTTTAATTTCATAAATACAAAAGAATTTAATACTCAAATTTCATTTATTTTTAGAAATTAAAATTTGATATAATTGACTAAAATCACATATCATTACATATCAACTTGGTCCTTTTAATTATATTTCACATTTTAAAATTACAGTAAACTTTTCATTTTTCCTTATTAATCACTTTTATGAATGGTCCTACCATGACTTGGTAGCAACTCTAGCACAAATTAATTCAAATTTTTTTAGATAGTATCACATGTAACTTTTTTATTGGTTGTGATTCATGAAAAAGAGCATATGGATGGCGAGAAAGCTTATGTGGAACTATAGGGGTGCTGAAGCTGATACTATGTTACGGTATATTTGAAACACATTTTTCAACAACTTATAGATTTTTACCAAATATGAATTGAGCTAAGAGAACAATATATCTAGTTTACTAAATTAAAAAAAAGATAATGCTAATTTTCCAATAAAAACCTTTCATTACAAATAGTGTAATAAGTTATTTTTTCTAATCACAGGCTC
The DNA here is from genome assembly GCA_022496805.1 of Pohlia nutans. Taxonomy (NCBI): domain Eukaryota; kingdom Viridiplantae; phylum Streptophyta; class Bryopsida; order Bryales; family Mniaceae; genus Pohlia; species Pohlia nutans. The sequence goes on along the minus strand of CM040085.1, from coordinate 8,014,832 downwards.
TAAATATTAGCTCAAAATGGTGTACATAAGTAAATTACAATTCAATAATTGTGCCCATGATTGATTATTGATAATGACAAGTGACATATGAAGAAGTTTGATGAAGTGTATAGTTTTTTAAACAATTGCTTAACATTTTTAGATATAATATTGTAAGAATGTATAAAAATGTGTTTTTAAAGCACATCGAGAATGTGTCACACTTATTCCAAAATTAGGAATTTTTTTCACTTGTGATATAAAATTTTAAAATGTTAACAAAAATAGTTGATAGGTCTTTAAAAATCCATGTTTTATAACCTCTTGTTTGCCATCATTTGAACATATGCCAGTTTTTTTCCTAAGACCTACTTGGCAACTCATAAGTCCATGGAATTTAATAACATTAAATTAGCTTCTTTCTTGAATTGGGGTTTCACCACACCCTAACAAATCCAAGCCAATGCATGAAATTGTTGACAACTAATAAGTGCATGGAATTTATTAACATTAAGTTACCTTCTTTCTTGAATTGGGGTTTCACCACACCCCAACAAATCCAAGCCAATGCACAATTTTATTTATTTTTACCTCAAATAGTTGCTAAATTGTGTTTGGGCCCTTGTTTATTATTAATTTCTTCATGTCCAAAGTCAAATCCTAAAAAAAAATCTTCTATTCTATTGCATGCCTCAACGTACTATCACAACATATAGGACATCAAACCACAACTTCGAGATAGAAGTTGGACGTTGGCGTAACATACCAAGAGAATCAAGACTATGTCAAATGTGTACATCTAGTGAGGAGAAATCTCATTTCATCTTTCATTGTCCCTACTAGAATAACATTAGAGCTAAACATCTTGATCTTTTCACACCTAACACAATAGAAAACCATAAGAAAAAACTCACATCTAATTCTCACAAACTAAAAATAATCGGTAAATTTTTAAAACATGCCACTGAGCATAGATCACGGGATGCTCATCTCCACATCTACTAGTCCTTTGAGGCTCTTAACCCGTAAACGTCGCAGCGTTCAGTTTTTGGACGACTAACAGATTCAAACTCATCCTACATCCTCAACAATGTTTAGATGAAAGTCATCCATTTTTTTGGAGATACTTCATCAAGTTGTTGTCCTATCCAATCCTTGGATTTGGTGATACTACATTACATATTTTCTAAAATTACAAATGTAGAAGTATGTCAAGTTGTTGACCAAACTAAAATTGCATTCATTGTAGTTCAAAAGTGGCCTTGCAAAAAAGAAGTCATAGATTTAATTAGCACAAAAATTTCAATGAATCACCAAGTCAACCCTTTATAGCCCACGCAACCACATTGTGGTTGCAAAAGCATGTTTTTACAACCTAGAGTAAGATCTACTCCAAACTAAGCATCAATGTTTGAAGTTCAGATGTGGGGTTTCGTCTCACGCACGCTTCAAAAATAAAATTTTGATTTGGAGTTGTGAAGCTATCAAAAAACCTATCTACAAAGCTCTAAAAGAATACAAATACCTCAAAATACAACAAATACAAACAATACAACACATGAACTATGCGGTATTTTTTTGTGTTTGGAAGTTTGTTATCTTATTTTATTTTTTGGATTGTGTTCTCTTGTTCATGTTCCATTAGTGTATGTATTCCGATCTTGATCAACGAAGGTGAGAAATATTTGGCTCTTTAGCAAAAAGGCTTATGGGAATTATTTTTTTCAGCCTTAACGGCCAATGGCACTTATTTTTTGTTGACTACCGAACGCTACATGCATTGTGGAAGTATGGCCAATGGGTTGTAGTGGTGGATTTCATCAAGATCACACCAGGCGATGGAGACAAAGAACCTTTAGTAAACCGTGGCTAAGTTGTTTTATATTTTCTCGTTTTTTGGCTTGAGATATGAGCAAATCGCAGCAATGTGGTTGCCTCCTTAGCTTAAAATTTAGCAAAATGGCTAAACAATACCATGATGAACAAGTTGGAATTGCTACAACATACAAAATTTGCAAAATTGTATTCCTTTATTCATACCACTTGAATTTAGCACCTTCAGGTATAAGCTAGATATCACCACACTACCTAAGTTCATGAAGTCAAAGGCAAGTTCAAAAACGCCGTTGAAATTCACATAAATACCATCACAAAGGAAACACTAAAGCCAAGCTCTAACCAAGCAACTATACTAGGCCAATACCTATGACAAAACCTGGACAAATCCATTAGGTTCCCATTAGACCTGCACGACACTTACAGTCCTTCCAACCTTCAATGGCCTCATCAAAAGGGAAGTTTTGTAGAGAAAAAATAATTGTGTGAACATACACATTCACAAATCCAAGTGGTCTGACAATTTGTTCTTGAACTCATCTGCTGAAGAATGCTCTAACAAGGCCTCATATGCATTCTCAAAAGCAACAAAGTTGGCAATGCGATTACCTCAAGCTGCGACCAAGAATGCTTAAAGCGGCAAGAGCATGGAGCGCAATACTAGCTACTACAGAGATCCACGGTGAACACTGCAAGAATGCGAAAAGAAATGGTGGGCTCGGGAGCAAGCGAATACGGACGTTGTAGGCGGACATGAGGACTAGCAAAGATGGCTAGCAGCAAGTCACGGTGACGTCACGAGGGCTAGGGCAGACCCAGCCAGCCTCGCAATCAGGCCACGCATCATGCGACAGTGGAGAGCATCAAGCGAATGTTCCAAAAAAATAAAATTCAATTTCCTTTGTTGCGATTAGCCACATAAATACAGATGTAGCCACCTGGCGATAATTTGCTCAGTTTAACTTTGCTAATCTTGATCAATCTATCAACTCCTTTCATATTTATACGTTTAAACTTTGTCCTCAACCGTATATGGATAAGTCACTCACACTTATAAAATTCACAATAGATATGTGTGACTCAATTCTTGACACACAAGATTGCAATGGAGAGGTGTTGAACTGTTTGATTTTCATTTTTTAAAATTTAACTCAAATTCTATTTAATCCCTAAATGTCCAATCGTTCAGAAAGTGAACAATGTATAGAATCAAACAGCTTTTTCATCCATCAGACTTTTTGCAGTGTGCAGTGTGAATTTTTTACTATATATTTTATTGGAATATATTTTATTGGAATATAGCTTCATGCATGGGTGCTCCGATTAGAAAGGGGATGATTTGTGAAATTTTTATGCCTCTTTTCATGTTAGTGATTCACCCCAAATTTCCAAGATTTCAGAGAAAGTGCTCTTAAAAAAAGAATACTCAAAAAATTAAGAAACCAACTGTATGGATGGAATCTAAAATTCAAAATCTAGAACCTTCATCTATATCAATTCCAAAATATTCATCTGAATAATACTTCACGATAAATTTTCTCAAATCGTCAATTCTAGGGATACCCTGGTACGGGTTAACAATTCATTACAACGAGTGCATACATTAAAATTGAGAGAATTACAGGCCCAGCAGGCGTACAAAAAATAGTGGGAGCAAACAAAGGAGGGATTCTGGAGTCCCACATAGATGGTGTGTTCAATGGCAGGACTGTACTGTCATTCCAACTAGGCAAAGACACCACTGATGACCGAAATTGTACATCCACGATGATAAAACCATGGAACATTGTCAGAGTGAAAAGAGAACATACATATTACTTCCAATCGTCATGACTCCAACACCGTATTTAGTCCTAACAACTCAAACCAGTAGTTCCGGCAATACTAAGCATAAAAAATAACCAATATGCACCTCTCATGAGCTCAATCAGAAAAGAAGCATTTGATAGTCTTTAAATGCAAAATTGGACTATAAAATGATCGCAAATATATGCATTTGCATGTAGAAGAGTTACAGAACTGATAATGCATGCCCCTACTGGACATAACAAAATGCAATCGATAAAAAGAAATGCATAGAAGGCACGCAGATTTCATTAAACAATATTTTTCTCTTCTAAGACACTGAGAAACATCATTGCGATTGTAATCAGCAAATACAAAACTCAAATGAAATGGAGCCAGCTCAGTGAAGGTATCACAAAAGCTCTTTGAAGAGAAACTGCAGCACTCGGATACACCCCATTTATGCCTGCGAAAATTCCAGAAAGGAAGCCATCAGAACCCTTTATACATCAGAACCATTTACACGATCAGCAAGACAGTCATTATCCTATAAAGTTCATCAATTCCTTTACATGTCAATATAAATACCGTAACCATCAGTGAAATAAGCAAAAAGATTCAAATTGGGTGTACCTTGTTAGCAATATTGCTAGAAAGCCAGTCGAGCCCTTCGTACAGACCCTCTCCAGAAGTGGCACAGGTACTCTGGATGTACCTGAAAAGAGGAGAGACAAAAACCAAAGAAGTTTTATGAGTGAAATACAGAACCTTACTACCAAAGAAAGGAAAGTGAGAAACTCATAAGGAAAATATAATCAAGCATACAACAGAACAGTGTTTACCAGTGGCGTTGACGAAGTGAGTGCAGACCAAGCTTATCCGTGATCTCAGCAGCATTCATGGCATTTGGCAAATCTTGCTTGTTGGCAAACACTAGTAGGACCGCATCCCGCAGCTCATCCTTCATAACAAGGAGCATCAGTAATTAAACTTATGAATGACCACCTTCATGCAAGGAACTACATTAACAGAGCACATAGACAAAACATATTGAACAAAGCAAACAATTAACATTGGGAGAGAAACTGAGGCACGATGATCTCAGAGACTTCAATCTTCCAATGTGAAGGAAACATGACACAGGCCGAAACCTCAACTTCGACCAAGACAAGCAGTGCATTTGAATTTTATCTATAGATAATACAGATATTGCGGTACAGAAGAGAAAGTTCAGTAGATACCTCATTCAGCATCCGATGCAGCTCATCCCTGGCCTCCACAACACGGTCTCTATCGTTGCTATCCACCACAAAGATAAGACCCTGGGTATTCTGGAAGTAATGCCTCCACAGTGGCCGAATCTGTAAACGAGAAGATGCAGTAATTTAGAAAAAATACGACCATCTACACATCAAATCATGATTCCGGCATTGTCCCAACAGTATTCCCCACTCCGTCAACATAATATTAATGAAGCATCGAAACAAAATGTCACGAAATATTTACCTTGTCCTGACCTCCGACATCCCAGACTGTGAAACTAATGTTCTTGTATTCCACAGTCTCCACATTGAATCCTACAAAACAAAACAGCAACACGTCAGAAGTTCCACAAGAAAATACAACGTTCCGATTTCAGCGACAATAAGTAAATTGGAAATATGCAATGAAACGCGATAGAGACCTACACCCTAATCCCATTCTAAGATAATATTTACACATTTGGCAACGAGCAAAATTTAAAAGAAAGAGCATGTAATTCTTAACTTAAAAAACACCATGACATTAACTCATTTTCGCGGTTCACGACTGTGAAATTTACGAAAAGTACTAGGACTGTCACAAATGGACAGATCCAAGTGAATGCACAAAACTAATACTATATCTCGAGAAAGACTGGTGAAGATGAACAGGATATCACCGGAAGTATACTACGAAGCCCCTAACCAAAGCTAAGAAACTATACCGCGAGAACAGGAACGTAAACCAACAAAAGCGACACAGATCTCAACATATCGTCACTGAAAACAAACAGCCGCACAACAGAACAACGTCCACCGCAACGAAAAAGAAAACTGAAGCACATCGGACCAAACCCTCGCATCGGACCAAAACATAAAAAAGCAAAAAGGAGAGGGGAGACAAAGACAAGGACGTACCGATGGTGGGGATGGTGGTGACGATCTCGCCGAGTTTGAGCTTATACAAAATGGTGGTCTTACCAGCCGCGTCGAGACCGACCATGAGAATACGCATCTCCCGCTTGGAGAAGAGTTTCTGGAAGAGCTTGGTGAAAGTGAGCCCCATGGTGGCAACAACAATACCCCGCGGGGACCGCGACCACAAAGCGGGGGACGAGAGATCGAAAGAACGGAGGTCCGCAGCGGCGATGGAGACAAAGGGCAAACTCTAACCCTGGAGGAAGAAAGAGGGAGAAGCTCTGCAACAGAACAGTCGCACAGACATTCAAGGAAGGGCGGGCACGACGAAGCAAGTGGAGAAACCTGGGTGCCCCGGGTATGTCCCGGGTATAAGACGATTGGGACCTAATCGAGGTGACGATCCGTCATGAGTTGGACTTGTTCTCTCTCTCTCTACTGTATTCTTCGTATTGATTTACATTCAAGTATTCAACCCTCTCTCACCACCGATTTCAAAGATGCGTTATAAAATGTTTGATATATAAAGAAAAGTTGTAAATCTCAATGTATAGATCACATCTCTACAGTTGGATTTATCATATTTTATTAATAGCTTTTAATTAATTTTGCAAGGTTTTCATATGAAATTCACTTTAAAATCCCAAATTTACAATTTTTTATTAAAAATATATATATCAAATTTGGAATGGTATGCACTACAAGATGGTACGGTTTTCATCATTTGATTCTACTTATTTTGGAAAAGTGTTATTAAGGTTTCACTTTTTGAACTAATGATGAAACTTGACATTAACCACTCCTGTTATTTTTTAAACAATCACAATATCTTATTTTGAAGATCCATATTGTACAAACGTTATTGAACTAGCACAAGAACCAAGGAAAATTTGGATGGATGAAAAATTGTAAGGGATGTAGTTAAGAGATGGCTTACAATTTGTTCATCGTTCATTATATGAACACATGCACGTCAAAATGTTAAGGCATGCTTCCTTGTGGGGATCGGGCGAGTGAAAGCTGCTAGAAAACAAGAGTTGAGGACTCGATAAACACCGATAGTTCACTCATTTGGGTAAGAATGAAAATCGTACTCTTAGGTTCATCCATTTTGGTGGTGAATCGACAACTTCTACCTTTTCAGCACCCCGCGGATACATGGAAGTTTGACCTTATTGCATATATTAAAGGATGTCACAATTCGAGAGTGTGATGCAAGATTTCAGTTTAGTTTCCAAATTAGGGCCAACGCAATTTTGAAATTAACGATTGCATACAAAAGTATTAAACTCAACCGTGAGATTTAAGTCTCATTTCCAAATCGCCTCCTTTTGCGGGATAAAAGTCGCAACCTCTCAGATCGCTTACTCCCTAAATTCTCGATATAGTTTTTATAGTTTTCACTGCCCATGCCCTTGAATTATAGATAAACGAAATAATTCAAGGGACTCTTTATTCACGATGGTGTTAACCCATGTTAAGTGACCTAACAACCAATTTATGGTCGCTACCCTTTTTTACGGGCAGCCCAAGATGAAAATTTATTTATAAAAAAATAAAAAAACATTTTCAAATAGTAAATCAAACATGCTTTCCAATCCAATGTGAATCATGTCAATCCAAGCTAAACTCCACCAAGGAGAATTTTTCAAAGACAAAGACATCAATATTGTCTTAGTGATATAAAACTAGGGCTCCGCTTCTCTGCGCACTACTAGTGACGAAATATCAATTGCATACATGGTGTTAATAACTATTAAAATTAATTAATTCAAAATCATACTTACAATACATGAATTTTCACTTTATAAATTAGTTTTCGCTTCTCTCCGCACATAAAAGGCCATGAAATTGCCGAAAGACGTGAAAGGCTAGGTTACTTCACATAATGGTCTTCAAGGACAAAATGAAACAGTCACGAGAAGGCCATCCAAGGATGTGAAAAGGGTAGTTTACAAAATAGAATCCTTACAAATAAACTTTAATATTCTCTTTTCTCCATTAAAAAGAATTTGGAAAAAGAATTTCCCTTCTGGTGCTTATTTTTAGAAACATTTTCTTTTGAACCTGCCGTCCACCTATGGAATTTAAGAAAAATGAGCATAATATTTTACAAACTAAAATGTGTCATTGTGAATCAACCGGTAAGGGGAAGCCGTGTGTGGGCTGAATAGGGCCCAAGAAGGTTGCTTGAGTTTCAAGCGAAGTGGGCCTGTCATAATTGGACATTTGTGAGCAGGTCTACTGTGCCACATCAGCCCTGGAAATTTCTTAACATGGTGTCTGCACCATAACATTCTTGATCCTACACAATCCCATTTTTTAGAAAAATCATCTAATAATGTGCCATAAATATATCTTATTGCGCAACTTTGTACCAATTTAATTGTAAATTTTTATCTCACCTTGTAGAATAATGTCTCAATTGATATTTGTTTTAGAGAGAAATGTGGAAATTTTTCGTGTGTAAGAGACAAACAAGGAATTCAACACGGTGTGATTTTCTCTTTTATCTCTTCCTTTGAATCCTTTTTTAATCTTCTTTTTCGCCTTCTTTGTTTTTTAACTTCCACATTTATTTATAGCCTAATAACCATATTGAATAACAATAAATAAAAATACTAGGTATTGCATAGACTCTGGAAATATGGTTTTTACACTAGGGAAAAATATTACGGAGTATGATTTAAGAAAGTCATTGGGGTTCCCAAAAAGAGATAAATTGGAGATTTCCAATTTGAAAACTATACCATTTGTAAATGTGAGAACTTTTGTTCATTGGAAATAACTCAAAAATCAATGCTTTTAATTCCAAAAAAAAAACACTAATTTGACTTGAACTTATTTTCGATATCAAACAACACTTCAACATTCCATGTAGAATCCTAGGTTAAGGATTTTGTTTGGTGGAGCACTTCTTTCATCTTGACTCCAATAATTCTATTAATATTTAGAGAATGTTATCTGCAGGAATAAATGAAATGTTGTAATAAAGTTTAATTTTCACGAGATTTTTTATTTTGACATGCAATTTTTGTTTGATATCTATTACACCTGTCCTTCATTTTATAACATGATTTTTATAATTGAATGTTTTAATTCTTGATAGAAATCACTCTCAAAAGATTTGGTGTTCTATAAACTTTGTTTATCATTTGAAACAGCCCAACTACCATATACTACACTGATTATCCTATTTAGTGCGTGTGGTACTAATTCCCGAAGCACACACTATTTTGCCAAATCTCAAAATTAGTGAGGGCTGAAATTTTTACTGAGTGTCTGAAATCTTCATATCACGCTAATATTACATATCACGCTAATCATAATGATATTTTGTATTACATTTCCCACACGCACTACAAACCCCCCTCACTAAATGGGATAATCAGTGTACATTCATTCAGTTTCGGACATCCAAATGACAACAAATATTTTCCATTTGAATTAAGTATTTACAAAAGTGACAACAATGTAAGATATGGGTCAATACTCAAATATTAACTTCTAAGGGCCTCATATGTTGACTGGGTGGGTAAAGATAGCGCTAGAAGACAAGATTGAATAAGAATCTTTCCACCGATATTGGTACGGCATCAGTGCTTCTATCTATTGGTTGGTTTTAAATTTAAAAAATCTAATTTTATGCCTTAAAATGTGTCCAAAATACATTGTCGAGAGGCACAAGAAAGTATTTTGTAGATTCCAGCATCTGTGAACACAGGCGATCTTTGCCCATTCAATCAACATGTAAGGAGACCTAAGTGCATAAACGGATAAAAGTGTTCATTTCCATGTCTATATAATTTCAATTGAGTCAATTGGTTCTATTTCAAGTTCAGGCACTATTAATGGATTAAAATATACTCATGTTATTTCGTTCGGTTGAACTTTCCATATAGTTTTTTTTATAAAAGACTTACAAAATCTGATCATACATGATTATTTTATTCATACAATCTGACATCAATTTGTATTCAATTTGTGTTAACCCCTGACTGCCTAAGCGTCCATTTTTTGGACGATGTACAGATTTCATCCATAATTTCTCATCCGTCATGCACTTTTTGCAGAGTGGATTTTTTACTGTAGATTCTATGGGAAGTTAGCTTCATGCATATGTGATCTGATTAGAAAGGGGATGATTTGTGAAATTTTTATGCCTCATTTCATGTTGTAGTGATTCACCCAAAATAATGAAGATTTCATTGTAAAAGTGCTCTAAAAAAAGTCAACTCATATAATTAAGCAACCAAAAAATCTCCAAAAATCACTACACTTAGAGTATTACATTTCAACCAATCACAAAAAATTTCATCCGTAGATTGTCAATATCTTATTCGTAATTGAATTACAAAATTTCACATTTCAAATTTTATACAAAATTATTGGTAGCAATCATAGATCTAACCGTATGGATAGAATCTAAAATTCATAATGTACAACTTTTATTCATATATCAAGATCAAAATATCCCTCTAAATTGCATTTTATAATGCATCTTTGCAAAAACTGCCGAATTTGGAGAGGGCTCTAGGCATTTAGGGGCTAATTCACATTGGTTTTATACTCTATTATTGGCTACCTCAGTGCTTTCCAGGTACAGATCAAAGTGAATGACGCCAGCCATGATTGAGAAGCCCTTCCACACGAACTGTATTATTGACATGCTTGTCCAGGTCCACCGTTTGATTTCACAGGAATAGCATTCCATCAAATTATTCTTCAATGTAAACTTCCACCCCGACCCAATGTGTCCCAGCTCATAATTCCCATTCGAATTGCCAGTCAATAATACTGTGAACTGTAGAGCTCGAAACAAGCAGAAGAGAGAAGAAAAAAAAACGTGAGCAATGAAACCCATTTTCCACTCGTCAAACTATGTCATTTTTTGGGGCCTTCCTTCTGTATTTTAACCCCTAAACGTTCAAGGGTGTCCCTGGAATTGACAATTTGAGAAAAAGCATCATAAACTACTATTTAGAAGAATATTTTGGAATTGATATACAAATGAAAGTTCTAGATTTTGAATTTTAGATTCCATATGTACAGTTCGATTCACTAATACTATCACTAATATTTGATTATAAAATTTGAAAGTTAAAATTAGAAATTCCTTCTAAACTTGATTACAAACAAAATTTTAACATTTTTTGAGTAAAATTTGTTGGAATGAATTTGAAATGAGATACTCTTAAATATGGTGATTTTTTTGAAATTTTTGTGTTTCTTAAATCTATGACCTCATTTTTGCAAGGCCACTTTTGAACTACAGTCAATGCAATTTTGGCTTGGTCAACGACTTTACATACTTCTACATTTGTAATTCTAGAAAAATATGTAATCAAGTATGACTAAATCCAACCGTTAGATAGGACAACAACTTGGTGAAGAATCTCCAAAAAATTGGATGACTTTCATCCCAGCATTGATGAGAACGTGAGAAGGGTTTGAATCTGTTAGTCGCCCACTTTCTGGACGCTCTGACGTTTAGGGGTTAAACATCACAAGTTACATCACCAAAATAGAACAACATCTGCGATATCTTTATATTTCGTCTCCAATAGACAAGTTTGAGATGAAGCTGTTTAAGGAAACCATCTACAAACACTCTAACTTGAAATCAACTAAATTATCTTAAGAATGGAAACGTTTAGGTCATACCTACAACAAGAAAGCGCAAATCTCTATAACAATGGGTAAAGTACGAGGGAGTGAAATCTCCCGTCCTGTTCGAACAGCAGCCCAATTGCAATTTTATACAAGTCGCATTCACCTCCGCGACAAATGTTAGTTCACGTTCAAAAATTCCTGAAATTAGTGGAATGTTGTGGTAGAAAATGGCATAAATGGTACATGGGCAGCTCCTCAGCAGCAGCCTGTCACCAACAATCAGTTGCGCAATGAGAAGCAGAACTTCATTAAGATAGAATCTCTACTTCAGAGACAGTTTCAGGAAATATCAGGAAAAAAACAAGAAACAAAATGAAGATATGATTTGAGAAACCTTACTTTGTTGCAATAGGGGGTTGGCTGTTGCCCTCTGCAAGCCCATGGGAGACTACGTGTGCTGCCGTTTCAACGTCAGAGGTAGTGTTGCTTCCGCTTGGACATCCATAGCTGTGCTCAATTTCACCGTCTGTAATATTGAAAATCCATTGGTGCTAGCCAGAAGGGCAGCTATAACAATGAACTCAACTAACAACCACAATCTGTGATATTCCAGGAAAAAGGTTCCAACTCTCCAAAAACCAACACGGATTTGCCTCAATGTGGCACGTCAAACCCAGGCATTTCGAACGCAGTTGCAAACTCCTCAACTTTTGCCCTTAACTCCAGTATCTCACCACCACTGTAAACCTCACCCTTTATCTGCGTCTGTGCATTTCCTTTGTGTAGATTTGCAGCAATTTGCACGGCCCTGTAGAGAAACTCCGCAATCATGTCAAAGTCTCCTTCGTTGCAGCCACGAGACGTCATAGCTGGGGTTCCAATGCGCACACCACCAGGCTGCCAAGAGCTGCCATCTCCAAAGACAGCAGTCTTATTCACTGTGATGTGGCATGATTCACAGACTTCTTCAAAAGAATTTCCGGTGATGCCGAAAGGCCGAAGATCCCACAGCAGTAGATGATTATCAGTTCCATCTGTGACCAGCTTGCACCCTCGCCTCTTCAGCGCCTCTGCAAGCGCTTGAGCATTCTTTTTCACTTGTTGAATATACTCCTTATACTCTTTAGAGCATGCTTGTTTGAGGGATACTGCCAAAGCTGCAATATGGTTGTTGTGAGGACCTCCTTGCAATGTAGGATGAATTGCAAAGTTGATGTCTCTCTCGAGGCTGTAAACGCCGTCGCCTAATCTGCCGGGAGGCTTCACACCTTTCCGAAAGAAGACCATGCCACCCCGGGGTCCACGAAGAGATTTGTGAGTGGTTGTGGTAACCACGTCACAGTAATCGAATGGGCTGTCACATTCTTGTGCAGCCACAAGCCCACTTATGTGAGCCATGTCACACATAAGAACAGCATTGATTTTATCGGCCACTTGGCGAAAACGGCCATAATTCCATTCTCGTGGGTAGGAGCTCCCGCCACATATCAGCAACTTGGGGCGGTAAAGAAGCGCTATTTCCTCCATCTTGTCGTAATCGATAAGACCTGTCTCCGGGTGAACCTTAAATGGTAATGTCTGAAAATAGATGGAAGCTGCCGAGATCTTTTTGCCACCCTGCGTCTGATATCCATGGCTGAGGTGACCTCCAGATAAAACGTCCAATCCCATGATCCGATCATTCGGTTGCAAAAGTGCAGTGAAAACAGCAAAGTTTGCCGAAGAACATGAATAGGGCTGCACATTGACACCCCATTTTCCTGAATCCAGATGAAACGCTGCTAGTGCCCTCGTGCAGCATAGAGTTTCGATCTGATCAATGTATTCATTCCCCTTGTAGTATCTACTGCCAGGCAATCCTTCCGAATACTTGTTGGTGAGGTGACTGCCAAGTGCTTCAAAGACCGCCAGTGACGTGAAATTCTCTGAAGCAATGAGCTCAATGCCTCTCCATTGTCTGTGCTTCTCCCTCTCCATGACTTCCCACAAATCTGGATCTACCTCGGACAGAGATCTATTCCCCCAATCCCGTACTCCTCGTTTCCGCGCTTTGCGATCTTGGTACTGATATGGGCTGTTGTTTCGGCCTCCTCTCTGTCCCAGAGTTGACGGGTGATTTGGCATCGGCCTGGAAATACCATTCTGAAGATGCTCGGGTACAACAACAGCACGAAAGGCGCCAAGAGACGGACCCTGCATCAAAGTTTGGGAATTTCGAGGCGAACTCTGATACATGACAGGCGACTGCTGCATAACCAGAGGCGCTGGCGAGGAAGGAGCCCTAAACTGACGACCCTGCAGAGGCGACGCCTTCCTTTTCACTCGCTGCGAATTGTTCACTGGAGAAAATCCCAACGAACCACCCGTGCTCTGAAGCAGATGCTGAGCCCCATCCCTAGTTGTAACTTGCATGACCGTCTCTCCCTGTCCAATTCCGTCAAATCATACATCAGAATAATAAACAAAATATGAAACCCCGACATAACCTCATCGGACGAAAACCTTACCCTAGGTTGCTACTGCTGCTACCTTACAGTGTTTTTTTTGTGACTATATATCGCCTACTTGCTATTTGAAAAATGCGCTTGCCATGTTGCTGTAAGAAAATTTGGGTAAAAAAATAGAGTACATCGCCATAATCTTCCCTTATCATTGGTACTTATAGCCACAATTCTATAGAAAGCTATGTATTTGTAGTAAAAAAAAATGCTATCTATTTTTCAAGTTTCAATTTTCCAATCGCGGAAAAAAAATCACTGGTTAAAACCTAGGCCCTTCGTGTCCGCCAACTCGAAATGCTTCCAAAAAGCAGTAGCGGTGCACGCGGGACGCTCACAGAAGCAATCAAAGACGGCAACGTGAGAACATTCAAAACGCCTAAGAACGCGCGGATTCGTTTCCTGCACTACTACGAATTCTAACATACGGGCGGAACATCTATTAAACTTGCCGAAATTTCCCCTTAAAAAACATTTCGTTTACATCTGTTTCATGACCGTAGGAAGGACCGATATTCCGGAACATAAAAGACCTAATTAAAATGGTTTCACGAAACAGTCTCTCCATACCTGACTAAGATCACTCGAGTGATTTCCGCTGGACAAAGTAGGTTGAACGTTGTTGACTTGCTCGACTGACGAATTCATCTGCTGCTGTTGCTGCATCATTTGCACCAATCCGAGCGACAGACTTGGTTTAATTTCTCCAACGTCCATCTTGGAAAATACGCCAACTATCACCTCAGTTTCGAAATCTCAACGCCCTTCAACATGGACCGGAGCCCGTCGTCTTCAACACCGAAACCAAACCGCTCCAAAAATTACTACAGCAAACTATCCACCGCGACAACAACAACACTGCACCTCCCATGCGTCGAAACAGAGTTCTCTCTCTGTCTCGACCAAAAACTCCAACCAAGCACACATCTGCCAAGAACGACCTTAAAGAGCAAACACAAATTTCGAAAGCTCCTGAGGCAATTGCTTGTTGTGCCACCCTACGAATGCAACTGAACTTGACCAAGAAAACCCTAACCACCACCACGGAGGGTTTAGGCGAAAAGGACCATGTCCGAAAATACGTCCAGGTACATGGAGCGAAACTGCGGTCCGGTTTCGCGCAGCAACTTTTGCTCCAGATTCTGCCACTTGTGTATAACATTCACAAATCTAGGTGAATGTTTCATGTCATCAGCAACATGTTCAATTACGAGGGATTGAAGCTATCCATTCAACGCAAACACCGGGAGTAGCTGGCCCTGCGCTGAATTCGCTGCAAACCCCCGTTCAAATGCATGCATCTGCTAAAGTGGAGGTGACGAATATCCCGCTTGAGATCCTGACCTGGCTCTATCTGGTCGGACGGGTAGGTGCCGGACGTCAGTTCCCACAGCCCGGTGTTAGGAGTGCGGGCTCTATTGAGATCCTGACCTGGCTCTATCTGGTCGGAAGGGTAGGTGCCGGACGTCGATTGCCAGAGCCCACTTCAAACGGAATGGACAATGAAAGTGACACAAAAACTTCATACTATTATCAAAGATAAGCCCATTTTTTGAATATTGAGAAGTATTTTTTTGACAAAACAACATTAACCCTTTAACGTCCCAATTCAACACTGTTTTCAAAGAAGTGTTATAAAATGTTTGATGAAAACCAAAAATGGAGTTGATGTACAAAGAAAATTTGTAAATGCCAATGTGAAGATCACATCTGTACGGTTAGATGTATCATATTTTTTATTAATAATTTTAAAATAATTTTGCAAGGTTTTCTCTTGAAATTCATTAAAAATCCCGAATTAACACAAAAAATTTGAAAAATATTGGAATGAAATTGGAATAACATGCACTATGCGATGGTATGGTTTTCATTATTTGATTCTACTTATTTTGGAAAATCGTGTCTAAGGTCTCACTTTTTGAACTAAGAATGAAACTTGACATAAACCAATTGTGTTATTTTTCCAAAAATCATGATAACCTTTTTTGAAGATCCACACCGTACAAAGGATAGTCAACTTACATAAGAACCCAAAAAAAATGGTGGATGAAAACTGTCCACTTTGGATGGAAATCAAACAGCTTTAATTTGTTTGTCGTCCAATATATGGACGCTGGCGCACTAAAGGGTTAAGTTAGAACACGGCAAAAACCACAGGTTTTATTTCGGGACAAGGGGAGTACAAAACTTTCAAATAGAATTCAACAATGAATTTTTTTTCCAATTTAAAGGTTTATGGTGTTATTGATTATATATATAAGTTGATACTTACCTACAATTAGCCAATTGAAAAAATATTTTTTTAATTAGTAAATATGATTAAACAAATAGTTGAGGGTATATGTGTTTTTTTATTGCTTATGGGTTTTCACTTCTGTTAAATGGGTAATAAACTTGGAATAAATTAATTTTAGTGTTTGATTTAAATTTTTTAAATTGTAGATTTGAAGTTTTAGATTACATCCAAGTCATTGATATTGTAATTTTTATCGTAAATTGAATTTTTGTGGATATGGAAGTGTTTCAGTTTCAATTTTTTTTATTAAAATTAAGAATGAATTATTTTTATCTAAATATTAATTTTATATGCAGAAAATCATGTGATTCATGTTATTCTCAAGGATACAATACAATTTTTCATTTGTAGCGCCCAGTGGTGCACTATACTAAACATTTACAAATATGTGTGAGTGCACATAAGGGGTAATAATTTGAATATTGTTGTATTTTGTATACATACAATAAACATATTTAGAACTAAAAATATTGACGTATACTTACATCAAACATATATTTAGGGCAAAATAGATTTGTATACAAAGATTTTTAGACATGTAACGTCTCGTATACATGGGGTTTTTAGAGGGGATCGTTACCGCACATGATTCTCAAACATAATGTAGAGTGCATCCCTTGAGTTGTAGTGTAGAATGGACTTCATTTAATTATCACCGTACTAGAAATTGGTCATTTCTACAAAATGAAAATGACGTAGGCTTAGAATTTTTTTAACTTATAACAAATATTATATTTTTAGTCAATTAATTCAAATATCAAATAAAAATATGAAATTTTAAAATTTTGTACGTAATATATAAAAAAATCAAAATCAAAGTTTCATTTAATTAGCATATTAGAATTATACTCTATAATTTTTAATTAAAACTAAGATTTATAAGAGCTATAAAATTCATATAATATTATGGAGTTTTCACAACCTGCAATCAAATATATTCAATCGAAAATGCAAACCATAGATGAATTTATTCTAAAAAATGATAACTCACTAGCAGCACCAAGTCATGAATATCATATTATTGCTCAGATGGGTACAATGATAATTGAACCCGGACAATGTACTTGGAATACAACAACCTTACCAACCAACCAAGGAACCATGACTTGGCGTTCATCAACACAACAAACTCCACATTATACTCTAATTAAATTTTACCACTCCACTCACTTATAATAAAGCTATTGTTTGTTACTAGTATTTAACACCCAATTCCCTATTTTTTGCACTTGGCCAAGTGCAATCATTTCCGAACCTAATTGTGCTAAAAAAAACTCTAAAAAAATTGAGAACAAAACATTGATTTCTTTCTTTGTTGAAACTTGTAGTATATTGCAATAAAAGACTAATATTTGAAAATTTTCATAACAGAAATTTGAATTTCCTTTATTTTTACAATTACAAGATTGACTATTTAAAAACTAATACAAATTATGCATAGATTAAGACATTATAACACCGTTGCCAGAGTATATGGGAGAAGAAATTTATTTATTTATTTATTTCTTTTTCTTATTTCTTTTTTTGTGTGCCAAAAAGTACTTAAGCCTGCGTTTTTCTCTTTCTTCCATCCTTCAAAACAGCATTCAAATATTGTGTACCCTCAGCCCCTCGGGGGCTGAGGGTCCGCGAGCGCGGACCTCATTCTATTTTCTCCTCACAAGAACACAAATATGTTTTCCCATGCTCCCATAGCCGCCTTACTTACTCAAAAGGCAGCTATGAAAAGGTATAGAAGAACATATTCATGTTCTTTTGAGGGCTGTAGGACGAAGGGTATACTGCCGCGCACCCTCAGCCCCTCTGCCACACTCAACAAAAAAAATAAAAATAAAAATAAAAATAAAAATAAAAATAAAAAATAAAAAAATAAAAATAAAAAAAATAAAAAAAAATAAAAAAATCCTTTTTCTCCGGAATTTCAGGAGCTGAGGGATCGCGCGCGCGGACTTCATTCCATTCTCTCTTCAAAAGAATAGATAGATAGATAGATAGATATGAACTCCGGACCTCTTTCGAGGCCGGCGTGAATAAAGTGTCTGTTCGTCTTGACAATGAGCCAATGCCCACCGGACAAAGGTCCATTGGTACAAGACTACTCACCTCTTTCGAGAATAGACACTTTAGTAACCAGAGATAAATACTAGTAACACTAGTAAAATACGTTAGATTAGAACTTGCATGGGTATAAATTGGTATTTGTTTTTCTGGAGGTCGCCAAGTCATGGTTCCAAGGTTGGTTGGAGAAGGGCGTTTATGTTACAATTGTACGGTCCGGGTTCGATTCCCTTGGAGTCCGTCTAAGCGTTTATTGTGATATACATGACTTGGTGCTGCTAGTGAATTATTCATAGGCAGGAAAGTTTGTACCAACCAACCGGCCCCGTCCCATCTACCTGAGACAAGTGTGCACTGTGAGCTAAAACAAAAAGTACAAAAGAAACAAGTAGTGGTCTTCACCATTACCCTCCTTTTCTTTGGTAGTTTCGTTTAGTTCGGTAATCTATTGGTAATGGTTGGTTATTTTCTATTTTTCTTTTATGTAGAATAATTGATCCGGCATGATGTATAGCAATAGTATTTATTTCTTTGAATGTGTGTTTAATGGCGGTTTCTGGTAGCTTAAATTTTGTTTCAAGGAGTTTCATCGAGGGAACATGTGTTGTGCCTCTAGCTCCTGCCGTGATGACTATGAGTGGGTCAACTTTCCATCCTAAATTAATAATGTTGTTGATAAGTGGTTGGTATTTCTGATTTTTGATATCTATTGTTTCTTGTGGGAATCTGTCATTACAATATGTAAATTCAATAAATTGAATTGTGAAGTTGTCTGATGTATGTGATGGTGGGTCATTTTTGTAGGGGAGTCCTTTTACGCAAAGGATGTCTGGTTTGAATCTAGCGTTACAATGACATCTTTGTTGTTCACATGAACATGGCAGTAGCCATGGGGGTACTGTGTTTTCTTGGGGGTTGTTGTTGAATGTTCTTGCGTTCATGAGGGTGTAGCATCTAGATTTTTGTGATGAAAGGATTAATTTCCTTAGTTCCCATACTGCTTTATTATGTCTTTTGACTCTGATGGTGTGTATATGGTGATGGTTGCATTTTAGAAGTACGTGTAGCCACGTGTCTGCATCTGCAGAGTTACAGATGGAGCATGTGATTGAGGGGAATCTTTCTCTACCAAAGAATAGTTGTTTTCTAGCATTACCCATGTATTGGCCGGTACGAAGTTTTAAAATAATTGTTTTTTGTGAGTCTGTGATTGTAGGATTGGACCAAAATGTATTGGATAGTGCATTATCGATGTTTAGGTTCGTAGTCCATTTGCTAATGTTGGGAAATTGGGTTGTCATTATTTCAAGGTTATTTTCTTGGTCGTATTTGGTTAGATATGTTTGAAGACATCTGACAGGGCCTTTGTCTGGTCGTTTTATAGGTCCTGGCCATAGATCCTTTTGAAAATAGAATGGTGTTGTATGTGCAAATTCATATGATCTTGTGGCTCTGAAGTATTATTTTCTGGCTCCCATTTTTGCAAGTTTATCCGCTTGTTCGTTACCTTCAATGTTAATATGTGCTTTGACTTTGTAGAATGTGGTGGGTTGAGTACGCGTTTTTAGCATTTCTACCATGTTTGTTAGTATGGTTTTATCCGCGTGATTGTTGTGCATGGTTGGGTGTTTGATATGTGTGTTTAGATTGTATAGGCAGTTGAGGCAATCTGTAAATATATGTGCCGGTTCGTCTGGGTATTTGGTAGTGATTAGTCTAAGTGTTTTATAGATAGCCATTAGTTCTGCTCGAAAACATGTTTGTAGGCCTGGTAGTCTTTTTGATATTTGCATGTCAGCCTTTGTAGAGTTGTATATTCCGTATCCGGCTTTTTCTTTTTTCCAGTGTCCGTCGGGGGCTTGTTCAGTAGATATGAAGGATCCATCGGTATAGTAGCTATGTTGCGGTTGGAATTTAGGTGTAATGTTTGTCACAAAGTTTGGTAGAGGTGGTGTGTTTAAAGTGGTCGGGTTGATGGAGGGCGGGTATATGAGTTTGTTCCATTTTTTATTTTTATTGACCGGTGTGTTGTGGGGGGTGCATGGGGTCTTTTGGATATGATATTGTGGAATTTGTAAGTTTTCAATTGCTGCTTTAATTGTATTTATTTGGTATGGTGTACCAATGTTGTGATCTTGGTGATGAATGCATAGGACGCGGATTGCAAGTGGTTCTGTCTTCGGTTTGTGGAGTTCTTGAGGGATTGTTGGTTCTACATATGTGATGGAATCTGCGGCGAAGTGGGCAATTATATGGGTGTCTGAAAAAGGCCCCTTGTGTGGGGAGAAATTTTGGTACCAATTTGTATCTGGCATTACCAGTATAGTGATGGTGTTTGAGTCGGTTTTGGCTGCTAATCGTGCCCAATGGATTGCTTGTTGGGCTGTTTCTTCATTATGTGGGTGGACGTAGCCTATGCCTTTCCATTTGTATTGGAAGGCGGTACCGAGTGATCCAAAGACTTTATCTCTGGCAAAGGGAGAGTAAAATTCTGAAATTTTTGTGGAACATGTTATTGGTGAGGAGAAGTATGAGTGGGAGATATTAAAGGAGGTAGTAATGGAGTCAAGAATACTTGTTGGTAGAGTATGTTGTGCTGCTTTTAGTGGGTCTTTTCTGATGGTTTTATGGTTGTATCTATGATAGAGCCATATTACTTCTTTTTCAAATGATTGTGTTTGTGGTACTAGGCCGTGTGAGCTATAAATTGCTTTATTATATTGTTGCCATAGCCATTTTAGTCTAGTGGTTGGTATAGTGATAAGATGTCTACCGGTATCTTCATAAAGGTGGGTTTGTTCATTATTTACTTGTATGGTATCGTAATTGCAGATAATGTCTTTTTCTGGGTTACATTCTTGTATGTGTATGTGCGTAAGTGGAGTGGATGTGGGTGGAGGGATGAATCTTGCATCTCTGCTTTGTTCAGGAGTGAAGTGTGTGTTAATAATATTTTTATAGTAATTTTGTTGTAGTTTTGTGTAGTATTCTGTAAGTAGTTTAGTGTTGTGTGCAATAGTTGTTGGGTGGTTGAAGGGGAAGAGTTCTCTTTGTGGCATCCATTTGTTGTATGTATCGTTGTTTTGGAGAGTCCATTGACATAAGTATGTGTTGTATTTTTTTGTTATTTTATATTTATTTCTTGAAGTATTTGTTTTGTGGTCTAATATTATGTTGATGGGAAATCTTAGAGGGTTGTTTTTGATGTTAGGGGGTGGGTTAGGGTGGAGGTGTTGTTATGGGGCTGGGGGTTGAGGTGGGTTAATTGGTGCTCTAAGTAGTATGTTTTGGTTATTTGAGATGTATCTCTCTTTAAGCGTTCGGGCGGGTGGATGTCTTGCACATGGGTTTGGGCAATTTGGTGTACAGCTTGGGTAACAAAATAATTGTTCAGCTATTTGAAGTGCGCTTTTTTCTAATTTGGTTGGCGTTTTGTAGTATGTTTTGAAGTTTTCTGGTGTCATAAGGGTTGTTCCGTTGGGAAGGGTGATGTGTTTTATTTCGTATATGTTATGGATTAATAATTTGTGTAAAAGTTTGAGTGATAGTTCGGGATTAAGATGTGGAAGTTCATTTGTCGCTTGTGTTCGCCATTCTCGTTCCAATTCTGTCATATGTAGTTGGAAATTTTCATTTGTACTTTTGAGGTGAATTCCTCCAGCATTTTTTAAGAGAAATAGTGTACGTATTGTTGGTGAATTAATACAATCATATTGTGTGATTCTTGGGATTTCTTCTGCGCCTCCATATTTGGCTAATATGTGGTGTATAAGTCCTTTATATATTATACCTAGTCTCCCTTGGTCGTTAAGTGCGTTTCGGAGTTGTTCACCGATGCATCGTAAATATGCGTTTTTTAGTGAGAAAGCTTCAAGACCAAAGAGTTCGTGAGGTAATTGGGTTATTACGTTTGCTGTGCATTTTGGTAGTCCACATATTGTTTTTTGGATTCCTATGATTTTTTTATCTAGTTTTTTGATGGTCGGTAGCGAGTATGGGACCGCATAAAAACTGTATGCTATGCCTGCTCTAATGACGGTATCAACCATGCTAATTTTTTGTTTAATTGTGGCGGGGCATTTGGCTAGTTGTTTGCATTGGTCTATTATTTTGTTTGTGGTGATGTGTGTTTGGAGTTTCCATTTTAGTGAGGGTACTAGTTGAATGCCTAAGTATACATAGGGTTCGTTTTGGTGCAAAACGGTTATTGGTTGATTTCTGTAGGATATGTTATGGTTTTGTATTTGGGTTTTGAATTTTTCAGGATTCAGTTTGGATTTGTTGGGACATCCAGTGATGGCACATTTTTGTACACCTAAGTCCATACCAGCCCATTCACAAAATTTATCTAATTTGTTTAGTTGTGTTTGTAGTGATTGGAGATTATTTGTTATAGCTGCTAGGTCATCTGCGTATGCTGCAGAGCTAATGGTTAATTTTGATGTACCAAATGTGTATCCGTTTTTGCCTCTATGTAGCCATCTAAGTAATGGTTCAAGGAATATCAGGAATAAGTATGGGCTTAGTGTATCTCCTTGGATGGTGCCTCTTTGAATGGGTATTGGTTTTGTTTTGTCGAAGTGTTCACCGGTAAATATGGTGGTAGAGTGTGAGTAAATATTTCCAATTAGTGTTACTGCATCTGAAGGATATCCAAGGTCTTTCATTATAGCTAATAGTCTAGCGTGGTCAAGGGAACCGAATGCATTTTTAAAATCTATGTATAGAAGGTATATGTTTTGGTTTGTAAATCCAGCGTCTTCCAGGGCTGCTATGAGTAGTTGTAGTTGTATGGATGTACTTCTTTCTGCTCTAAATCCTTCTTGACTGTCGTGTAGTATTTGATATTTTCACCATATGATGATATTATTAGTGTTAATGTGTTAGTGAATAATTTGTAAATTGTGTTTGCAAGTGCTATAGGTCTGTGGTTTGGTAATAGTGATGGGTCCCCTTTTTTGTACAATAGTATGGTTAAGCTTGTTTTCCATGATGTTGGGATTTTTTTTTGTTTGTAGCAGTGGGTGAAAAATAGGAATAGTAGTTTATGAAAGCTATCGGGCATATTTTTTAAGATTGAGTTTGGAATTTTATCTGGGCCTGGTGTTTTATTGTTGTATAGATGTTTTAAACATAGGTCGTATGTTTCTTGGTCGAAGTATTTATGTAGTGGTGTTTGAGGGTCTCCCCTTTTATCTATTATAAAACCATCTAGATCATGCCATGGGTATTGTTTAACTCCACATGTGCAAATGGTTGGGTGTTCTGGCTGGTAGTAGCATGTTCGGACTGTAGGTCTGTTACTAATTGATTGTTGGATATAAATTTCATTTGCTATGTCTTCTGGGCTAGTTAGTATGTTGTTGTTTTTGTCCATAATGCAATCTAACGGTGGTGTTTCTTGATTTTTGAAAACTTTTTTACTTATTTTCTTGGAGCTTTTTTCATATAGTTGTCTATATTTTGTGATGGCTTTTCTAACACAAGCTTGAGTGTATTTGGTGGTGATTTTACGTGCTAGTTTGTTTGCGGTTTTAGCTAGTTCTGCTAAAGTTTTAATCCATTCTTGTGGATTTAATTCTAGGCTAGGGGGTGGTGGGATGGTAATGTGGTTATGGTTTTCTAATTCTTCTATTATTGGGTGATTTTGCCAATCTGGTGTGGTTTTTGTTATGTATATTGCTTTTCTGATTAGGTGGTAGGTAGATAGATGTTTTTTCCATTGTTTTTGGAGTTTTCTTGGCAAAAATCCTCCTTGTTGAATTGTGCGGTGTGTTAGTGAAGGTAGGGGTGGGGCACTACAAGTTTTTTGAATTTTTTCTGATATTTGTTGTATTAAGTGGTCTAATTTTGTACAAGATGTTTGCCATTGGTTGTTTGTTAATTGTTCATTCATCAAAATTGTAGTGAGTTCATTTATTTGGAGTGAATTTTCTTCGAAAAATAATGTTTTGAATTTTTCAATGTTATCTTGTGGGATGGGGTTTAGGATCCTTGGTGGTTTTTTTGTTTTTGGTTGAGTGGAGCAAGCTAGTAGTGTGTTTGGTGGTATTTGTAGGGTAACTGGTGAATGGTCTGAGTTAAGGTTGTAGTCATGATTTGTGATTGAAGTATACAACGTATTATTGGGAGTTTTGATGTAGTAACCATCTATTAGACTTGTTTGAGTGTAATTTTGTCCACCTTGTGTAGTGAATGTGCTATTTGTTGGTATGTAAGTTAAATCTAAAGTGTCTATGAATGCACGCCATTCTATATCTTCTATTTGTGGAGGTGTTATGTTGAATTCGTTTTGTCTTCCGATAAGGGCTATGTCTCTGTTAAAATCACCACATAATATGTATGTGTGGTTAGGGTGTGCTATAATTTGTTGTGTTATTTGTTGTTGGAGTATTGTAATATATTGAATGTCTTCTAAGTGGGAAGGCATGTACATGTGTAAAATTAGCCAAGGTTGTAGTGGTGCATTTTTAATTTGTATAATTTGTAGATATGGTGAGATTTCAGCTGGGGTAGGTATTTTGGTGATATTTCCTGGGTATGCATATTTGTTATTTATTAGAGTGAGGAGTCCGCCTCTTGCAGGGGTATATGACATTCTTTGTTGCATGCATCTTGTTAAGGCGTGTGTGTTGTTGAAGATTAATTTGTAATTTGGGAATAGGTTTTGTATATATTTTGTTGATTTTGTTGCGGTTAGTTTGGTTTCTTGTATTGTGATAATTGCTGGGTTTGTTGTGGTGTTTGAGATTAAGTTTTGTAGGCTTGGTAGGACTGTGTTTAAAGATGAGGCATTCCATGTAATGATGTGTGTGTTGTGGTTTGTTGTTTGTGTCCTTTCGGTATGCGGTAATGGTATGTTGGGTAGTGGGGGTGGGTGTGAGTATTCATTAATAGGTTCGTTGCATTTGAGAGATTCTATTAGTAGATTTTCGGGTAGGAATGTAAATTTGTCTTTTAGTATTTGCAGGTTTGGTGGGTTATTGTTTTGTTTGATAAAATCATATAGTTGTTTATGTATGGTATTAGGGGGGTTAATTAGATTTTGGTTGGTGCTTTTAAATTCGATGTATGGGTGTTGGTTTAAAATGTGTCGTTCGGGGGGTTTTGGAGAAGTGCCATTTTCTCAAGGAGTATTGTTGTCCAGTCTTGGTCAGGTGTTTGTATTAATTAATGGTCACATGTTTCTAGTAGTGGACTAATCGTGGTAATGAGTGCGTATAGCATGCGGGGAGGTGAGTGTTGTTGGTTTTCATGTATGTATTTCGAGAGGTGTGGGTAATCTGTAGATGTTTCTAGATGGTTTGGGTGTGTTGTTTTTAAACAAGGAGCAAACTTTTTTGCTAAATGTTGGTATTCTGGGTGTAGTTTTATTGTGCATGGTATAAAATATGTTTTGCTTCTATTTTTATGTGAAGGTGGGTGTGTTTTAAGTATGTTTGGCATTGGTCCCGGGTTCATTTCGATGTCACCACAAAGGAGTAGTAGAATTTTTAAAATATGGTTATTTTTATAGTTTGGTATGGTGGTAATTCTGTTATTATTAGGGAAGTGTTTTTTGTTGTTTTTTCTGCGGGGATTTAAAGATTTTTTATTTTTTATTATTTTAATTGTATTAATAATAATAATAATTTTTTTAGTAGTGTGGATTTTATATTTTTGGTGTTGATTATTGTATTTTCTAGTATTGTTTAGATGTGTTTTGGAGGGAGTGTTATTGTATGTCGTTTTGTTAGCTTTGTATAGTGGGCTTATTTCATGTCTATTTTGGCCGAGGCCGCTAGGCTGAGGCCACTTGTGTTTTTTTATGATGGTAAATGTTTGATGTTGGTAATTTTTTTGGATGATTTTGGATTCTTTTGGAATTATGTGGTTTAGTTTGGTGGTTTTTGTATGTTGTTTTTTGTTAGATGTTTTGAGTGTGTATTTTTTATTTCTCTTCTTTTGAGTTTTTAAGACAGTATAGATATATACTATATTTATGTTATATTTTTTGTTGGTTTTTAGAAAGATAAGGATGTATTTATTGTTTTTTGTTGTATTTAGTAATTTTATTATTATTTTTAGAGATTGTTTGTTTTTTTGGTATATGTTTTTAGATTTTTTTGGTTTTTTTTTTCTTTTTACTAGTTTTTATAGTATAAATGTATACTCTTGCCGATGTGATGTTTAAATTATTATATAGGGTTTGTTTGTTTTTGTTTTTTTGTATTGTTTTGTTTATTATTTAAGTTTGTTTTTTGTTTTTTAGTTTTTTTTTCTTTTTTCTTTTTTCTTTTAGTATATATGTATACTATTTTTGTAAGTGCTAATGCCGCTGCGTTGGTTGTCGAGACTAGTTTGACGTGTCCATTTCTTCATTGTTGGTTGTGGAGGAGGTAGCATTCTCCAAACATGCCATTGTTGTGGCGAGTTGTCTTTTGAGAATGGTCATTTGTGACCTCAAACTAGATGAAGATTTCTCCACCACCCTTTTGGCGATTTGCTTTTGCTCACTCCTTAAGTCTTCTTTTAGGGTTGACATCTCTTCTCTTATCACTGCAAGTTCTTTTGAGAAGTCTTTTTGTGGCTTCTCTTGTAGTGGGATGTTTGTGAGTGCTTCTATAGTGTTTGCTAGGGCAGTGTTAACGTCACTGAACCCTAGTCTAGTAAGCTCTAATGCACTTGGAGCATTTGCCCCATCAAGACTTCTAGGGTGCGGTGTAAATTCTACATACTTTCCTAGGATCTTGGCCGACTTTTTAACATGCTGCTTATACACTGTTGCATTCAAACATTGGATGTTGCAAGATCCAAGATGCTTCTCGTATTTGTCATCCAACTTGAAGAAGTAGTTCACCACGTTCTTGGGCCCCATGTATTCTTCGATGCTCTCCTTTAATTCTTGAATGCTCTTCACCTTGTTGAGGTTCTTGGCGATGAGAATGACCGCGTTCTTTTTTGCAATGTTGTCCGCACTTGCACGTGTTCGATCCGCTAGTTTAGCCTCCAAGACTTCGTTGTTATAAGTTATCTTGTGTTCTTTCATCTTCTTTGCTTGTTCCGGTGAAGAAGCAACTACCCAAGCAAATGTGTTTTCCTTCTTCTTTTGAATATTTGTGATTTCATATTCTAGACCCCTTTTGAAACCTTCTACCACAATTGTTTCATACATTTCGTGTCATTCCTTGAACTCTAATGCTTCACTAGCGATTTTGACTGAAAGCAAGTTGTTGAGGGCCAAAGCATCGTATGTTTTGCAAATTTTTCCTCTTTTTAGTTTGCCTTCATCAAGTTTGAGGATGAAAGGTCTCAGCCCTTGGAGGAGCCCAATCCCGTCAATTTCGGGTTTTTCCAAGTGGAGTTTAATAACTCCGTTCCAATTTGTGCTTTTATGAAAGCACATTAGAGCGATGGGCTCTCCAAGTTCATTCCCAAGGTGAATGTTCATGTCTTTGAGCCTACGAGTTACTAAAGTAATGATGGTTTCTTTCTCCCACAAAACCTCTCCTATCTCAAAGTGGATGGCAATTTGGTAGTCAAGGGCAAAACCAAATTCGTCCACTTCAACATCAGAGGGGATTTGTGTTAAATTGAAATGTTGCCCATCTTTTAGATCCTCTCTACTGTTAGGCCATTCCTCTTGTACCACAAAAGGGAAGCAAGAGTCACAATGTTGGCATTGATAAGCCTCTTCTTCGGTCATACCATTCTTAATAAGGACTGTTGCTGGTTCTTTCGTATCCATGGGGTAACCTTTCCCTCTATTAGTCCAATTCATAGCTTGGAATCCAAGCGAAAAGGGAGGGCGTTTCAAAGCTTCCGCTTTTGACTTGCCCTTACCCTTCTTTTGGCTTGTAGTTCCTTGTGAGACATTAGACGCACGTTTTTGAGTGACTGCCATTTCTACATCCTCATTTTCTACATCCTTTAGAGCTAAGAGTTTCTCCTTGTACTTTTGAGCAGATGTGGCGGAAGAGTGCCTTTGAGACATTCTGAAAATGCAAGAGTAATTTGTCAGAAAATTATAGGTTTGAATTGAGAGATTTCTTCTTTTTACCTCAAAATCTGCTCCTCCCTCCAACTTAATTTGAGGGGCCGCACGGAGTATGATTTTAGAGAAGAAGAGGTTAAGTGTTGTTTTATAGTGAAGAATATTGTGATTTTTAGAGTGATTTAACAAACAAAAATGAGGTTTGGTGTACCTAGTGACTATTACACAAGCATAACAATCATAAACAATCAATTGGTGGGATCTAAGGTTTGGGTAACAATTAATCTTCCTACTCTTAAACAAATAAATGGCATCATTTCTAACCACAACAATGCAAAGATTCACTAAGGTAAAGTTGTGACCATTCATACAAATAGACCAAGCATTCATAAGACCAAAGTACTTAGTGATGGGGTTGCTAGTACTACAGTAATAATTAGTGGCTAAGTTATTACAAATAGGCATATCTAATAGATTGAGACCGCAAGCATTGTAGACAATTCTATGGGCCATATCCCCATTCATAATAATGTTTGTACAATGAATATTGCTTTCAAAATAAGCAATAGTATCGATAAGGTGGGTGTTAAGAGAGTATAAAAAACCTGAGGGATGAGCTTGAGGTGTGGCGCTGTCACGCCAGCAGGTACTGTGGCCGTGGTTGGGAGCCTTCAAAAGAATACAAATAGGTTCTCCTATGCTCCCATGGCCGCCTTATATACTTTTAAGGCGACTATGGGAGGGTATGAGAGAACATATTTTCGTTCTCATGAGGGTTGGAAGACAGGGGGTGTGTTGTCGCGTACCCTCTGCTATACCAAAAAAAATCTATTATTACTATTATTATCATTATTATTATATATTTAAAAAAAATTGTACAGGTTTTCGGGGCATAGGGTCCGCGCTTGTGGATCCTCTTTCGTTCTCACCTCAAGCGACTCCTCAAAAAAGCATCTATATGTTCTCCCATTCTCCCATGACCACATTATATACTCTTGAGGCGGCTATGAGAGGATATGTAAGAACATACGCATATTCTCTTTACGAAAGCAAGAAAGCAAAGGGGCGGCTATGTATCATTAGCGACCTGCTAATAATATACATATATATATATACACACACACACAAATAGATAGATGTTTAATGATTTAAAATAAAAAAATTGTGCAGGTGGTTGGGTGTGCATGGTCGCACATTCCTTTTTCCCTTTTCTTAGTGCATTTGGAAGCCCTGTTAGAGTTGACAACAATGTTGTTCATGTGGAATTTCATGGATTCTGTATAGGGAAGTGAATTGCTCAGCCCGTTGTTCTGACGAGTTTGTTCGAAGAGGTTGGACAATCTATTTTGATAACATAGTAAAGAAATGTCATGGTGGAGTTGCTATATGGAGGGAAGAAGCAACAAATGCAATAGTAGAGCTATATGATTACGTGCGGATGATGCAAATCACTATTCCAAATGAAGCAAAGTTGCACATACTTGAATATGTTGCAAATCAAATTGAAGTCATGGGTGACAAGAGGTTGCTAGATGCTTACTAGAGTACATGAGTACATTACTATATAGTATGTTATTATCTAGTTTAGTTGTCAAGGTATTGATTTAAAAGTTTGTACTATTCTTATAAATTGTAAACAAGTAAAGTGTTTTTATATACTAAAATGTATATTTAAAACATAATCGTCTATTTGTGGCCTACTTCTAATTGCTTACAATATGTTTATATGGTTTTGTAAGATGTGTACTTAACCTCTTGTTTGAGAACTCTAACCTCCTGTATTTTTCTAATATACTATGTATCAAGATCAATTTCAAGGAGAGTTTTGTTGCATATAGAATTCAATTACAAAATATTCAAAGCACAAGTAATGACTTTTCAAGAAAAAAATGACTCAACAATTTCCAAATTATCCTTTTTGCAACCAAATCTATAGAAAAAAAAAATTGTTCAAAATTTTCATGCAATTTCTACCAGTTTGAATTTTTAGTGCGCCCGGAAGCCTAGTGCATGATTATATGGCCAAGTGCAAAAATAGAGAATTGGGTGTTGTATTTGTTACTAGTTACTAAAGTATTTATTCTCGGCATGGGAGAGTAGTCTTGCACCAATGGCTCTTTGTCCTATGGGCATTGGGTCATTGTCAAGACGGACATGCATGCTTTTCACGCCGACCTTGAAAGAGGGCCGGAGTTTCTATCTATTTGTCTATTTTTAACAAAATACACACATTTACAAACACAAGATAAGAGTCTTTGAAAAAATTAGAAGATTTTAGTTGAAATCTCTTTTTTCCATATTGAAGAGAATACATTCCCTAAAAATCAATGTCCCTCTACTCTCCATCTTTTTTTGTCCATTCCATGTTGCAACAAACGATTCATGCATATTCTTACACGATAACATCATTGACAAGGGTATCCATTCTTTCAACCTTTTAAAACTTGATTCAATTAAAAAAAAAATCGTCCTTATTTACTCTCAAGATCCATTGTATCAATTTCATGTTTTTCGTTTAAGACACAAGTCCACAAATCTTTGTAGTGTCATCATCTTACCTAGGTACATTTCTAGGATCAAAAGTCACATCTCTCTCTCATACCTTTCAACCATGTTACAAATTCAAAAATCAAAAATTGTGTTTCATGAAAATACTTTGTGCTCTTATCAAAAGATTGTCATTATTTTGTGACTTTTTAAACCCCTAAATTCCGCATAGTGGATCCCATAGTCAATTCAGATTTTCCGAAAATTAATTATAGAATGATCAAAATGGATTTTTTTATAAATTGAGCGTCTCCAAGCCTTTGTCTTGAAATAACTTGTAGACTTCTTGTGATCTTATATGTATCTCATCCCTTCCAACCAAAGTACAAGTCCCAAAATCACAACACCTTTCATCTCTTCCAAATATAGCATGGATCTAAAAGTTGCAATCATATTTCATTCTTTTTAATTAAAGCATGAGATAATTCAAAATTCATGATTATGTTTCATCTCTTTCAACAAAAGGACGAGTGTAAAAGTGACAACCATTGTTTATCTATTTCACCAAAGCAAAAGCCAAGGCATGAGCTCAAAGGTATAATTGTGTTCATCCCTCATTCTTGGAGTACGGATCCAAAAGTCATAATATAGAGATTTGTTCCTTGCTTCAAGGAAACACGAGTCCAAAAGTTATAATTCATAATTCATCATTTGCTTTAAAGGAAACACGAGTCCAAAAGTTATAATTCATAATTCATCATTTGCTTTAAAGGAAACACGAAACCATAATTCATCTTTTGCTTTACGGTTAACCTCAAAGTCACAAAGGTGTTTCATTCCTTGTTTTGACAAAAACAAGAATCCAAAAATTAAAGCACAAGGCTTTCATTGTATTTCTTTATTTTTTTAGCATGTGGGGCCCTGGGCGGGGCAATGAAAAAACAAGCATTGTAGCACATTCATTTAGCTATCATGTAAAAGTACTTATATTTTGTCGTAAATAAATGAAAATATCGCAACATAGATGAATTTTTGGCAACAAAGGAAAAGATTGTCTAACTATAGCCTTGAGACTGTAGCTTTAAAAAAAATTGCCTTATGGTTGTATTCATCCATCTAAAAAAACGATGTCACATCATATATATTAGTGCTAAAAGGTACAACTTTTGGTCATAATTGGGGAAGTCTAATTCACCTAATGCACATGTCATCACATTGGATTTGTATAGTTAGAGTGTATTGTATTTGTAAATGTCTTGGAATTGTTTAGGTTCGGTGCGAGCTATGGCTAAATCCAATACATGGATATTGAAACTTCTTGATTATAATATTTTATAATCTTTTAGAAGTAGTTTATCCCTTAACTGCTCAAGCGTTCATTTTTGGACGTTGAACGGATTTCATTTTCGTTTTTTCATATGTCATGCACTATTTAACACACAATTCGCTATTTACGCACTTGGCCATATAATCATGAACTTGGCCATATAACCATGCACTTGACCCCAGGCGCATTATAAAAAATAAAAAATAAATTCTAAAAAACTGCAATTTTTGTCTTTCAACAATTCCTTACATTGTAAACAAACAATTATTTTATTTATATCTATCCTTATCTTTATCTTTTATTTTATCTTGTTTTCTTTCTTGTCTTCTTTTTTGTCTTTCTCTTGTCTTCCTCTTATCTTCCCTTTTTTTTTTTTTTTTTTTTTTTTGTGGCTCTTCTTGTGCAACTGCGGATCCCACACTTGCACCAAGATTATATTAATATTATTAATATTATTTTTAATTTATTTTTCTTTCTTTCTTTCTTCTTCTTCTTCTTCTTAGTTAGCGTTCAACTTGCCATTTGTGGGCCTAAACCCTAAAATTTTAATTTATTTATTTTAATTATTTTCCTTCTTTGTTATTGTTTAGCTTGCCATTTCTAGCGCTGAACCTTACTAAAAAGAAAAAGAAAAAAGAAAAACATTTAGGGTGGGTACAGTCGCCGGTTGCACGTTAAATGATGGCGGGGGAAAAATAATGAGGGGAGGGAGAGTCCCCTCACTTATATAGGGAAAAGGGGAAGGAGAGAGAGAGGGAAGGGAGAAGGAGAGGGAAGGGAGGAGGAAGGGAGAAAGAATAAAGAAAAAGAAAAAGAAAATAAAAATTCATGTGTCTATTTTTGGTAACATGAATTGTTTAAATTTTTTATTGATCAGATCGTTAAAATTAAATCTTAATCTAATCAACACATTGAAATTAATTAATTAATTAATACATGGATTCCAAACAAAACTGCATTGGTAGTTTAATGATGAAAATAAAAGGCTAAAAGGTAAACGATCAAGTTGAAAACAAACAAACTATTCCACACAAAGTAAAATTAAAAGTAAATAATACATAAGAGTAAAATGTCTTTTTTCTTTTTGCATTACATTAATTTTAAAATATTTCTTTTTAAAGTAAGATGTTTTTAATATAATATAAAAGACTAAAAATAAACATGACTTATGTGTGGAATCGTCATGGAATTTTACTTTTATTCTAGTGACGATCTTAGATTGGAATTTGTTTACAAAAACTTGTATTGGTGACTATAGGTTCTACTTTTGGATTTCCAAAGTTTATAGGGTATGTAAGTGAGGTGGCGAGTCACAATTTGTAAGCCGTTGGTCAACAATTCTAAGGTATGATGTAACCTTTCTATGATGTAACTTAGACTTTCACATTCTTGAATGGTCTTCCCCCCGGTCTTCCCATGACCATTCTTCAAGACCATTATGTGAAGTAATGTAGCCTTTCACGTCTTTTTAATTTCGTGGCCTTTCATATTGGAGAGAAACAAAGAGTTAATTTATAAAGTGGTAATTTATGTTTGTAAATTATGATTTTGAATATTTTTTAAAATAATTATTAACACCATGTATACAACTAGTGGGACCCGTGCCGTTGAGCACATTCAAACCCTACAGTTTTGAGATCACTGGCTGCCACTTTCATCTTTCCCGTTGGCGCTTTCTAACTTGAAACCCTAAAACTCGAAGCATTTCTTTCTTTTTGGCCATCTACAATTTCTTTTACTAAAAACACTCAGATAGCTTTCTACAGAGATATCGCTACCATATAAGCAATGATCTCAGAACCACTTTATGACATTTAGAAAATTATGCGACCTCCCACATAAATGGTATCTACTTTTGCTATCCAGTGCATACAATACTCATGATATCCGGCAATACCCTCGATATATTAAGGTGATACAATGATGATATCCGCAGATATCACCTCATGTAGTTGCTACATATTTACATCATGATGAGCATTCTCGCTACATTTCAGAAAAAAATCATTTTCTTTTACTAAAAACACTACAATTTCTACAATTGTACAAATTTTAGGCCATCTACAATTTTTAGGCCACCTACAATTTCTTTTACTAAAAACACTCATATAGCTTTCTACAGAGATATCGCTACCATATAAGCAATGATCTCAGAACCACTTTATGACATTTAGAAAATTATGTGACCTCCCACATATATGGTATCTACTTTTGCTATCCAGTGCATACAATACTCATGATATCCGGCAATACCCTCGATATATTAAGGTGATACAATGATGATATCCGCAGATATCACCTCATGTAGTTGCTACATATTTATATCATGATGAACATTCTCGCTACATTTCAGAAACAAATCATTTTCTTTCTTTGTATGTTTAGCAGTCCTATTTTTCTAGTAGAAATCCACCTAATTTAAGCCAGTTTTGAGATCACTACATAGAAGTTACTCCCTCTGTCTCATAAGAAGGTTTTCTCTTCTTTTTTCAGGTCACAAATGAAAGGAACCAATACAACAAGTCAGGCAAAAAAACCTTCTCACCAGAAACATAGAAACCCTACAATACAGAAAGAGAATCCGGACCACAACCTCAAAATCAAGGAAACCTAATTGGGGCCGTTGAATGTGAACATTCTGGCGATCAATATTTACTCTAGAGTTGGAGCAAAACATGAAAGTTCAGAAGTTGATAACTACACGTACCTTCTTATGAAAAACGGGCTTAATTTGACCTCCGTAACCCAACTGCTTCCTATCATAACGTCTCAGTCCTGCCAAATTCACAATTTCACTACTTTATTACATTGCCAGAAACACTTGATCTACATGTCAGAAAGTGAGAAACCTAAATCTGGAGAAATTGACTATCTGAGAGATGGACTTACTTGTATAATAGATATAATAGATTCAAAGCTAATCTTCCATTGATTGTGTAGTACAACGGGAAGGAGAATAGATCACCACCTGTAATGAATAATACTCCAAGAATGTCATATCCACTTAAGTTCAGTACGAATGGCGCAATTTTGCACCTCATTTAGGCCAAAATAACCTAAAACCAAATCACTAAGGTTTGAAAGGTGAAAAATTATAGCCAAAATGAGCAATAGCAGCAAAATGCTCGTCCACTCAATCTCACCTCGCTTGAGACCAAGGCCGAAACAGCCTAAAATGAAACCCTAAAGAAACCGACACAGATTACAAAATCAGTATAAAAATGGAGAAGATACATTAGGGTTTTTGCAATGTGAGAAATTACAGCAACAGAGAGCTAACGCAGAAAAATACTCGTCTGTGAGTAGAAGCCTCATTTTTTGCTCACGGCGGATGAATCCACGAGCAACATGATCTCACCTTAAACCAAGACTAGAACAAGCTAAATCGAAACCCTAAATGAACCAAAAAATTCAGCCACTTCGAATTGTTAGGGTTTCGCAATGTATGAAATTCCGAAAACAGAGCTTCAATTGCAACGGCGACGAACAACAATTACCTGGATTTTGCTACGTCCGCAAGCTCTCCCGGTCCAAGAATTTTTGCACGCGTTCCATCATAGCTGCGGCAACTGCATTTTTTGGAGCTCCTGGTGGTGCTCGAATTTCGCCAATTCGTCG
Organism: Pohlia nutans; assembly: GCA_022496805.1. Lineage (NCBI taxonomy): Eukaryota > Viridiplantae > Streptophyta > Bryopsida > Bryales > Mniaceae > Pohlia > Pohlia nutans. The sequence continues at coordinate 7,979,203 of CM040085.1, read as the reverse complement.
ATCTCCAAACCAGTGCAAGTGAAGGATCCTCGGAGCTCGATTGAGAACCTGATGTGTCGATACCTGGCTGTGAGAGGGTAGGAGCCGGACGTCAGCAGCGAGAGCCACTGTCAGCCCTAAAGAGACGACGAGGAGCCAGCGTCTGTGGTGCCAGAGACGAGAGGTAAGGTGAGGCAGGGCAAAGCGTGCGTTGCATTGAGAGACTAGGGATGGCGGAACTCGCGGCCAGACCAGTCGGCGGAGAAACTAACCTTATTACTACGGCCCTAATCCTCTCGTCGCCTCTTCTGCGAATTTGATGTTCGCAGGAACGCCGTGTATCTTAGTCAGACCTGATAACTTATCCCCTCACGGGATTCATAATTCTTCTACTTTCTACTGCTGGATTGCTGATTCCTCTATTCGTCACCGTGCCGGGAATAAACAGCAATGGGCGGTCCTGTGTTGCCTCCCAAGGAGGCTAATCTCTTCAAGCTCATTGTGGTACGTGGACTCGAGCAGTTTCTTTTTTCTTTTCGCTGTGTTTTTTTCCACGAGATTTTGCTTTTGGACGAAAGTTTATTTATTTATTTTTTCATTTCCGGGAGTGTCGTGCATCATACGAGGGTTTCAGGCAGATAAGATTCTCGTCGTAGGTTTGGAATTTTGTCCTTAGTTGCGGATTGTGAATTTCACAAGCTCGAATAGGGAATCATTTAATTGGAATACGTCAATTATTACTTCGACCTATGTTCTAGCAATCACTGTGAGTTGCACGGGTTTGGATTGAAGCGACATTTGAATGCACATTTTAGAGCTTGCTCTGGGGTTTGGGAAGTTTGGATAGAGTTCGTGGGTCTGAAATCGTGATACCAAGAATTTAACCTAATGTACGTCATCCTGATAGAGCAGGGATTTCTTTGTAGCAAGTTTGGAATCAGCTCTGTTACCAAAGATGTCCGTCCATGTCGTCTGCTTGGCCAAATTCCAAAGAGAAATGTAGTGCCAGAATAGTCTTTTTCACAGATCAAATCCCATTCTTTTGGATTTTAAGTCAACACTTAAAAATATGATAGTGTGTGTCCGGTGGTGGCCCGAGTTATTCAACTCCTTCGCATATTTTTTTGATCACGGGCTTTTGGAGAAGCTGTGAAGTGCTTATGTTTGCATCAAAGACAGGAAACGGAAGAATTAGGGTTTAAGGATTAGTCAGGCAATTAATCACGGGTGGATGGTTTTATCCCTTGGCGAGTAAATTCTGTATACGATGAAGTGCATTTCGACGCATCACCACTATGGTAGTATTTTTGGAATCCTCCTGTTTGAAGTAATTCCTCGTTGTGCAATTATTGACGTATGGCTCGTTTGTGTGATGTGTCCAGAAATCGTATGAAACGAAGCAGTACAAGAAGGGACTGAAGGCCTCAGATCAAATTCTTCGAAGGTTTCCTGAACATGGAGGTAACCTCATGTGTTCTGAAAGTATCTTGTAGACTTCTGCAGCTCATCTTATGTACTTGAGGTTTTAGGTTTTGTACTGCTTTCATTTGGATCCTCATAATTTGAACGTGTAATGTTTGCAGAAACCCTGGCGATGAAGGGTTTGACTCTCAACTGCATGGACAGGAAAACAGAGGCTTACGAACTTGTCCGTAAAGGTTTGAAGGTACGTGTCTGAGTTTTGGATAGCTGCCCACACAAATTTCATACACATTCTATACCCACATTTCCTTGAGCTCAATTCCGTCCTTCCAATCATCGTGTGTTTACTCATCTGATAACGACTTTTTTTTTGTGCAGAATGATGTGAAGAGTCATGTGTGCTGGCATGTCTATGGACTTTTGTATCGCTCTGACCGGGATTACCGGGAGGCCATCAAATGTTATCGATGTGCACTCCGAACCGATCCAGAGAATATCCAAATCCTCAGGGATTTGTCACTACTTCAGGTATGGTCTCGTATGCTGTATCATTAGCTTTTGGATTTCTTCTCACTGGTGAGTTTGAGTGTAATCTTCTTGCTCTCTACACAATTTGTGACCTTGATGTGTAAGGAATGGCATCATGCAATCAACAGGCACAAATGCGGGAGCTTCCTGGGTTTGTTGAGACCAGGAGACAGCTGCTAACATTGAAGCCCAGTCATCGCAACAATTGGATCGGCTTCGCCATTGCACATCACATAAACAATGAGTAATGCCTCTTTAATTATCCATATGGGCATATGTGTTATGTTTGGAGGCATTTGTGATATGTTCTACAAAGTAACGCCAGGAAAAATCAGGTTTATGAATTGTAACAATCAATGGGTTTGGTTTATTTATCAGGCCTGTGATGGCTGCGAACATATTGGATGCTTATGAAGGGACCTTGGAAGAGGATTTTCCCCCTGAAAGTGAGCGCTATGAGCACAGTGAAATGCTACTGTATAAGGTAACGGACTTCTCTCCTGGTGGACTGGGACTTTTGATCATCTGATGCAGCAGGAATGTGTTTGAGTCATGGATGTCTCAGATAATTGGCTTCTAACATTCATGATTTTGTTCATGCTCATTACGTCTGTACATGTGTGACGTGTGAGAGGAGACTATTGTGCTTTTGGTTTGTCAGGTTTGACGCTTTTGTGACCAAGTGATTATAATTTGACACTCTTATTTGCCTGTTCTATATCCTAGTTTGTAATCTGAGAATGAGAGGGAGAGATTTACAAGATTGATATAGCTCTTATAATAATTTTCCTTATTTACTGTGCAAATTTTGCTTGAAGTTAGGCCACTGTGTTGGAAGAAGCAGGGCAACCACAGAAGGCATTGGAAGAGCTTGCAAAGAAAGAAGGGAAAATTGTAAGTCAGTTGCTCTGATACCATTCATGTAAATCTCTAAAGGAGTGCTAATCTGCATAGTACATATCTCTAAAGAAGTGTTATTCAAATTTTGACACAGCTTTTTCCGTAGAAGTTTGGTTCTTTTTGAATAGGCAAGATTGATTATGGTAAGCAGCACTTTTTGTACTCTGTTGACTTTCGTTCAAAATTGCCAAGTTGATTGTTACTCGTCGTTTAAGTGCAAGCGGAATCACTGGGATTATACATGTGGAAAGTGGGTTACTGTGTACGAGTAAATCATCGAACTGATTCTTGAAATAGGTGGACAAGCTGGGACTTCGAGAACACCGAGCATCTTTGAACTTGCAAACGAACCGTGTAGACGAAGCGGAAGAAATCTATCGAAAACTTCTTGACGTTAATCCTGACAATTACTAGTAAGTTGTATATTTACTTACAACTTTGTATTTTAACGTGCTGAAAGTACTTATTTTTATCAACTCTATATGTGGGTGTTCATCACCTGATGAAACCATATAATTGTAGCTTTGAGAAAATTACACTCAGGTACAATTCTTGTTTAATTTTAAAATTTCATTGGCTGTTTTAATTACATGAAACGTCCTTCTGGGTGCAGCTACTACGAAGGCCTGCAAAAATGCCTTGGATTGCTGCCAGATGGAAAAGTATACACTTCAGAGCAGGTGAAGAAGTTAGTGGAACTTTACAACGACCTTCGCGTAAAGTATACTCGCTCTGCTGCCGCTAAGGTCAGGCTTCAAAATCTTATGCATTTCTATTATTTCGGTCATTCATGCTTTCAGTATTCAATCTTGGCGACATGGAGATTGTTAGTTAGCACCTAACGTTTGTTTAAATTTTTTGTTCTCGGTGTTGTATGCTTTGTCGTTGTTTCTCTAACTCCGGATCATTACTGAGTAAAGTACAACTTTTGTGAGACTTTTTGTACCGTAGTTACGCATGCTCAGTTATTCGGTAGCATGTTTGGGGAGATAACTTGGCATTTGGTGTGATTTAAATTAAAGGGTTGGGTTTTGTGTGCAGCGTATCCCCTTGGATTTTTTGGAAGGTGATGCATTTAAAGCAGCAGTTAGTCTGTATGTTCGCCCATTTTTGAAAAAGGTTGGTTCCCTTCAGTTTTACCTCCTACTCATTCTTTAGTCATCCATACATGAAAGATTGTGCAAATGCATGATCATGCTTGGGATTTGAATTAATGGTTGGGTTTCTTATTTCATGCGTTGAATTTTCTGTTGGTGTTTGTTTCCAGGGCGTACCCTCACTCTTTACGGATCTTCGTCCCCTTTATAGTTATCCTGGAAAGGTATGGTTTTGACAAAGCTTCTTCTTTCTTTACAAATTTGAATCAAGTCCGCTAGGGTTTTCTGAAAACTTAACGTCCTCCGCCAACACATCGTTTTAATATTCCTGGTTGTAGATTTATTCTATATTTTTTTAAATTTAAAAATAACGGGTCAGATTGGGACTGTTTCACGTCATGGCACTGTAACTTCTCATCCTTTCAATGGCCTTTAGTTGCCTGCAAATCCTAGTTGCCTTGAAATGTGTGTTGATGTTTTTTCCTCACTTATATCTTGACTTCTGTTTGCAGGTAGAAATTTTGGAGGAAGTTTTTTTCGAAGTCTTGTCTTCCCTCGAGGCTTCGAAAACTTTTCCCGGCAGGTATTTCATTGCTGGTTTTCTTTCTTTCAGCTTTAACTAGTGATTAATGTGGTGCGAGGCTGGTATGCTGTCCTTAGGCTAAGTGCATTATGTGGTTAATCCTTTGCACATTCCAGAAGAGTGTCTGAGGATGAGGGAAAGTTTAGTCGGTTACAGGTTGACAAACGACTTGGACTTGGAAGTCCGTGCCACTCTTCTATACAGTCTGTTGTCAGACGTATGTGCTAGTTTTCAACGTAGTTGCTTCTTGATCAAGTACTTGTATGGTGTTAAATTTTGAACAAACAAGATTTCATGGGAGTTAATTGACTGCTCTTTTATGTATTACAGTTCTGATATTGAGATTCCTTCAACCTACTTGTGGACTCTTTATCTTCTTGCTCAGGTATGCTGTTCCTAAACTTTCAACTTCTGTTTGGACCTTTTGAGTTTGATTGACAGCTTCCTTGTTTTCAATGAGAATATCTCACATCTGTTTCTGGTGGTGAAATCTATGCTGCAGCACTTTGATCGAAGACGACAATATGAAAAGGCTCGTTCCTACATTAATCAAGCAATTGAGCACACACCGACAGTTATTGACTTGTATCTTGTGAAGGTGCTAATACTCCCTAATCTTAGGTTGTTATGGGATGTAAATATCTTCTCTGTGTTCCAAAATAAATTATTTATGTTAGAAGGGCTGCTTGAGTAATGTTAGTCATGCTTCTGCTCTATGGCCTGAGTTTGACTAAGTGTAATGCTGTTTACTGACATGTTACTTCCAACAGTTAATCAAAATAAAATCCTAAAGTCATGCGGATCCTGGTTGGTAGCTGCCTCCGCAGTTTGCCATGTTCTATATTGTTTCACCTGGTTTTTTTGACATATTAATGTTGCGCTGGAAGTGTTAATACTACCTGTTCTATTCACAGGGAAGAATATTGAAGCATGCTGGGGATCCTGTGGCCGCTGCAGCTTTAGCTGATGAAGCACGAACTATGGATCTTGCTGACCGGTTTTTGAACAGTGAATGTGTGAAACGCATGCTTCAAGCTGACCAGGTATTTGTGGTTGATTCTGATAATATCCTCATTTGTAGGAACAATTTTGTGGCTTTCTTTGCACATTCCTCTCTGTAAATATTTATCCCTGCATATTTATCTTTTGTTGGCCTGTAAATATTGGATACTGAACCAGTTACAGCTGGTTTTACCTTAGGTCGAGCTTGCGGAGAAGACTGCTGTATTGTTCACCAAGGACGGTGATCAGCACAATAACTTATTTGACATGCAGTGTATGTGGTAAGTATTGATTCGCTTTGAAAGGGTGGGACGCAATGCTTACAAGCTAGTATATATTTCAATTTGTCTGATATAGTCTAAGAAATGATTAATCTGTTTCACGTTGTCAGGTACGAGCTGGCATCTGGTGACAGCCATTTCCGACAAGGAAACATGGGAAAAGCTTTGAAGAAGTACTTGTCTGTGGAGAAACATTATAGTGACATGGTCGAGGATCAGTTTGACTTTCACACTTACTGCTTACGCAAAATGACTTTGCGAGCATACATCCGGATGCTGCGCTTCCAGGACCATCTTCATTCTCACCGTTTCTTTTTTAGGGCTGCCACTTCGGCCATCAGGTATTTTCCATAGTTAACATGTGATGGAATCTCTTTACAGTTCATCTTCTTTGCTACTTCTTTGCTTTATTAGGTGACTTACGTGAATCTTGGGTTTTATTTTTATTTTGTAATCTTTTTAATTCGTACCGCTGTTGTGTACTGCCACCGATGGTTGGAGTTGCATAATATTTCACGTGTGTGTTGACGAGATTGATGACACTTTTCTTGCCTTTCAGGTGTTATATTAAACTCCATGATTCGCCCCCGAAGGCAGCAGCAGAAGAGCAAGAAGCAGCTGTTGCAGGTTTGCCTGCTGCAGAACGGAAGAAGATGCGGCAGAAATTACGCAAAGCTGAAGCAAAAGCTAAGAAGGTATGTGACGATCTTCAAAGTTTTAAATTTGGACCTATTAAAGATTTCTTTATTGGAGTTTCAAAAAATGACGATCGGTTCCATTTCTGAGCATTATGTCTTGGAATATTCGTTTCTTGTATTATGTCAGGAGGCAGAAGAGAAGGCAAAAGAAGAGGAAATTGCTGCTACCGTGGCAAGCAAAGGAGCGAAGAAAAGTACACAGACAGCTCGGCCTGTAGATACAGATCCAGATGGTGACAAGCTGATGCATGTATGTACATCTTCTCCGTCTTACATGTGCCTTTGCAGAAACTTTCAATTTGAAGCATAGCCACAAATTGTGTTATTTTCTCAGTATCTATTATTGTTGATTTATGAAGTGTTTTCCTTGTAGACATGGTAATGCAGTGTCAATCATTTCCAGTCACTAACTGTGTCACCTCTGCTCATTTTTCAGGTTGAAGATCCTCTAAGTGAAGCACTTAAGTATTTGAGACTTTTGCAAGAGCACTCATCAGACGCTCTTGAAACCCATGTTCTTGCCTTCGAAGTGTACTTTAGGAAAGGCAAGAAACTACTCGCTCTTCAGGTACGCCAGCTGTCTTCCTTCTCAAAAGTATAATACTCCTGACCAGTCGTAAATCATTGTACTGACCTGAAAATTTAGTCTCATTATGCATCTTAGTGTTTGAGATCGCTGAAAATTACTTGTAATTGAACTGTTTCGGATGTGGGTTCTCAGGCCGTGAAGAAGCAGTTGGCACTGGATTCAAGCAGCCCTGATGTACACCATTGTTTGGTGAGTGGATTTCATCTAAGAGTATTGTTTATGCTCAGTAGAAACGTGATGGCTTTGCTCGTCATCTTTCTCCCTGGGTATGTCAAGTGTGTATGTGATACTTCTTGACTACAAGGGGAGATTCTGGATTATTTTACCAGAATAATTGGTGCTTGCGAAGTATGTGGTTTTTCTTTTGAGTTCGCTGATGAGAATGCTGTTGTGTTGTGAAATCCAGATACGCTTGTTTGAATCCTTGGACAAGCTACCGAGCCCAGACACTCATGCTGACAAGATTATCAATGATGTGATTGTTATGGAGAGAGCATCGCTGAAGTAAGATTTCTAGTTTTTTTATGCTTGTGCTTTTTAAAAATTCCTTTTTTGAGTCTCAATTGCCAGGGTCTCAGCTAAAATTGATTTGAAAACCAGTTGGTCCTACTCCAAGTTCTGAATACATCTTACGATTGTATTTCCTTAAACTTTGAACTGAATATGTTATTTTACAGAGAACTTGGAGGAAAATCTTTGCTGGATGCGAACAGAGAATTTCTTGAGGCTCATAGCGGTTAGTTACATTGTTCTTACGTATTTTTGTTTGGAAGCTTCTATGCTTGACGTAGCATAGAATATGATATGAAGCTTCAATTTCTGATATGATATGAAGCTTTTCAATTTGTGTCAGCTGTATTAGTCTCAGCTGTAACCCTATTGAAAACCTTGTTCCATTCTTCGTGAATGGCAGATTCCCTGAAGCACAGGGCTGCTGCAGCAGAGATTCATCTTCTTCTCTGCCCAGATGGGAAGTCCGATGCAATTAAGATTATTGAAGACTCATCTGAAAACGAATGGCTTCTCAAGGATTGTGTAGCTGTACACCAATTATTGGAGACTTCTTTCAAAGATGCTGAAGCTGCATCAAGTAAGCCAACTGAAACTTTGTTAGTACCTTGTGATGGGCATTATTGTATTAAGAAATACCGTGCTCTGAAAATATTATTGACATTGCAAAAGGCTCAGATTCCCTTTATTCTCTTAAGTAACTTTGATACTCTTCTACTGTTCTTAGTGTTAGATTTCTGATTTCCGACCTTGGTTAACCTTGGACCGACCAGTATTATACACCAATATTCCATTGTATTTGGCATGGTTCCACACTTCCTATGGGTTTAAGATCAAAGTGAAGTTAAAATTCACGTCGACATGATTTTAATGAGCTATTGGGGTCTCAATTTGGAACTTTCTATTTACAACAAATGTCAAATATATGCCAACGTATCTACTATCCCCATCAGCCCTTTAAGGGTTAAACATAAACTAATGTGTTGCAGAAGATGCTAGTCCTTGCATACGATCTGTGAGTTTTTGAGTTTCAAAATGTATGATTCGGTATTGACTTTTGTACGTTTGATATTGCAGAATGGACAGCACGTTGTGCAAACTTGTTCCCTTATTCAGTGTATTTTAAGGGTGCTAAAAGCTCTGCGACCTTAGGAGTGGCAAACACAAAAGACTCAAATCACTCAGACAATGGAGAGGTTGAATCTGATCATGTAGGGGAGAAAGATCATACGCACTCGGAGAATGGTGGGCTTAGAGACTTAGTTTTGAACTAGAGGGAAGGTCTTTTAGGTTGTGTTCAATCTTTCGCCTACTGAGGTCGTCTGGCTGCTGACCCTGGTACATTAGGGAGGAACCAGTTAGATTCTTTTGGAAGGTGTTCACACGAGTCACAGTTTTGGTAAGGGAGAAATGCAAGTGGATTACCTGTTCCTGGTTCAGAAGTCACTGCAAATTAGCACTAAGTGTTCTAGTAAAGTTGAACTGTTGGTTTCTGGAGTTGTAGTTGAACGGAGATGCGGATCGACGTAGGACAAAGTGTGAGTTCAAGTATAATTGTAGAGGTGTTATCGAAATCCGATGATATCATGTTATCATGTTATCTAAAGGCATTTTTTCTTACTTATCAGTTAGATGTGTGTTATATGACCTCTAATGCGAAAGCTTTTGAGAGTAGTACCCCTCAGAAACGTTCGAAGCTGTGAATGATTTCTTCAGAATTGTAGGGAATGACCAGCCTCCTCGCAGTCAACCTTGAAGGAGAATAGGGGTTCTCTAGCCAAATTGGACCATTTGGTGTCCACCATCAACCACTCTAACGAAAGGTAATTTTTTGTTGAACGCGTTAGAACACATTAAGTTTATTCTTCCTACTATGCAATGAAAGACATAATCTGTATTATTGGGGGTCGAGGACAATTAATTTTTCAAATGAAGAATTTTTGGTATTCTTCAATTGTGTTAATTTGGAATTTAACCTGATTGATAGAATGCTTTCTTATTTGAAACTGCTGAGACTGTTACAAAATTTTAGAAATAAATTGAAAAGGGGCTTGTTGTGATGTTTAAGTGTTAATTGTTGTTAATTGTTGTTAAGGGGCTTTGTTGTTAATTGAACACAAACTTTTGATACATTCATGACTATTTTTTCAAAGAGTGAATGTTAGAATTTTCAACTTTCAAAAATGAAATGACCATAACATTATTAAGCCTAGACTTTGTACCCCTACTAAAGTTTCCAAGATTCTTTCTGATGCTCTTAGATGCTCTTTGTCTTACTTGCTTGACTCCTACTAAATTCCCTCTTAGGATGGCAAGTGTCATCTTTCACTCTAGTTCCAAGGAAAGTTTCTGTAACAGTAAAATCCTTGGATCAAAGTCATCCAATTTTTTGGAAATACTTCACCAAGTTGTTGTCTTATCTAATGGTTGGATTTGGTGATACTTGAGTACATATTTTTTTGGAATTTCAAATGTAGAAGTATGTCAAGTTGTTGACCAGCCAAAATTGCATTGACAGTAGAACAAAAATCAAACCCTATGGATATAATCAAAAATTCATAATCTACAACTTTTATTCATATATCAACTTTTATTCATTATCAAGTTCAAAATATTCCTCTAAGTTGCATTTTATAATGCATCTTTGCAAAATTGCCGAATTTGGAGAGGGCTCTAAGCACTTAGGGGTTAATTTCAATGCATTCATCACCTTCTAAGAGTTGCTTAACCCTTAAACGTCATTGGCTTCAAACTCGGGCTGTCTAAAGGAATTTGAATTGCTTCAAAAGTTGGGTTGATAAAAATTAAAAATTAATTTTTTTTTGACTCTTGTTCAAAATTGTAATGAGTAGTGCATGTGTTGTAATGTGTTGAAGTGTAAATGTGCATTGACTCAAACATCTTCTTTGTTCAATAATAAAAAATGTAGACTCTAAGCATCCCAACGCTTGACACATTTATAAAAAATGTGCACTATAGGCCCAACTCTTGGCACATTCACTCTTCAAGAAATAAAAAATGTGGACTCAAAGCATCCCTCTCACTCCCGCAGTTGCCAACCCTCCCTTCTTTCCTCCTTCGATCAACTCAAACAATCCTCATGTGTTCCGCAAAGATCTAATTTAGGCGCAACCAGAGATCTAGTTTTGCTTCTATCTAAGTTTTCCAAAGCACTAATCTATGAAACATCTTGGTTGACAATTTTTTTTTTTTTTTTTCCCATTATTCTCTCATAATTAAGCCCATGGGGCTTGCTTTGACGTTTAAGGGTTAACTCTAGTGTACTTGTCATCTAATTGGCTCTACCTATTTCTTTTGGTCTATTCTTCAACTACTAAGAAGATGGTTAGCATTGTACAATTTTGTGCCAACTAGCTTTAACATGATAAAAACAAATCTCTATTACCTCAAAGACTTCAAGCCATCCTTTTGTATATTGAATAGACATAATTGGATACCGTTTATGGCGTAACTTTCAAATCGACCTCGCACAAGTTAGAGCATCCCCACTCCTACACGCTAGAGATGACTCGCTCAAATTATTCATTTACATTTGAAGAGCCCTTGCACTTACACTCCCCCACCCTTGAAGGCCCCTCACACATCAAAAGTGCACATTAAATAGTCAATGGACCAATCACAAGTAGAATGTGAGGATGTAGTCAACTAAATAGTGATTTGAAGGGCCGTTTCTTAACACGCTAGGATCCAGAGTCAAGAGGCATTTTGGAAGGGCCCTTCGGACTTTTCATCTAATTCTGGAGTGCGAGGGACTCTGGGAGGGCTGCGGTGGAGCTGCTCTTATGTAGGCCATTTTGACACTCGTATTTGCACCATAGATACATCGGATCCTTTCATATTCAACATTTTTTTTGTTAATAACTGGAACTGGTGCAATTGCATCCGAGAGGTTGGACATGGAAGATCACAGGGTCTTAGAAGAAGAAATTACATATGCGCATCAATGAGCGAGCTCTATTAGACCTTTCTCATGTCTCCAATGTTATTTGTGTCATTTTTAGTGCACCTAAATTTGGTTTCGGCATCCTTACGACCAAAAACCTCTCCTACTATGGAATCCGCGATCCTATTCCTAGGAATATATGCCACTTGCTTGAACTTGGACAATTCTTCTAGCTTGGACATGGATTCAAGGTGTGAGAGGGAGATTTTTAGGTCTCCCTTTTGATAATTGCCTTCAATAACTGTTGTTGCAATCCCATAAAAAACCGCTCTTGTATCACCCTAGTGAGTGCTCCTGGACCTCTGGAATTGGACCCTTCAGATTCTACACCCAATTTCACTTATTTCCTTAGATCTAGCAAATAGTCCCTATCTACAAAAGCCACATCTCCAAACACTCAATCTACAACACCCACATACACAACTGGTCTCCAATAACACCTACAAGGACAGATCTAGAATGCAACATGTATGATTTCGTCCCTTTGGTACTAGGGGACTTAAATACTAATCATAAAGCCTCAATTGCAATGTAAATTGGCCCTACTTCTAACTCCATCTATACATACTTCTAATTCCAACATTAAAATTTCTACCTCTAACCACTAGCAACACCTATGAGAATGAGGGGAGTGTGTGCACTAAGCCCTTACTACCGCCTCCAAATTCTAACCCCTCTCTTGTCAACAGATGTCATCCATCCTGGTCTTGTCCATCCTAGCCCTAATAATAATTGTCCTAGTACTGTAAGTCCAGGGCGGTAACTATCCTCTCCTATTTATTGGCCTATTTTTATGATATTCTCCGGTTAACACAATGTCGATAAAGACTTGTACAATGGAATCGGTGTCCTTTTCCAACTTTAACTACTTTAGATCCTTGTGGTTGGAGTCAGTAGGTGGTGTGCATTGTATAATAGATTGGATGTCAAAGAGCTATTACAAGCATTTTGAAGCCTCCATAAGGCTGCTGAAGTTGCCATGCAAATAAATTAATAAAATATTAAAAATTTAATTTATTTCTTTTTAAATTAATTTTAAAAAATAAATTGATGTGACCAACTTTCGGCCACGTCAGATTGGATTTTTTTTTTTTTTTTTTTTTGAATTTTTTTAAAATTAATTTATTTGTATGGTAGCTTGGGTGAATTCACAGCCTTGAGAGGCTTGAAATTTCTTCTAATGAGTCTGTGAGGCCGATGCATCCTAAAGTCCTCCTTATGCTTCCCATCTCGGATCTAGGGGGTGCAGTCTACATCATGTTCAATAATCATATGTACTTATGATCCCCTCTATAAACTCTACGTATATGAGGGTTTATATGTCTAATTTTTTTTGTATACATATTTATTCTGTCCTAAATATATGCCTTTAATGTAAGTGTACGTCAATATTTTTGCTGTAAATATGGTTTGTATGTATACTTTGTACGACAATGTTCAAATTAAGTAGTACCCCTTTTGTGCACTCACATATACTTTCACAAAATTAACATTGCAGCCCCTAGGATCTCGAAACTCTTCCTTGAGACTCGCCACCCATTAGAAGAAATTTGAAGCTTCTAAAGGGTTGCGAGTCCCCATGCAAAAAAATAATTAAAAAATAATAATTGTTATAAAAATAAAATAGTAAAATAAAAATATTTTAAAATATTTTAAAAACTCAAATTTGACATAGATATGATGTGGCCAAATTTTGGTCACGTCAAATTGGATATTAGTTTTTAAATAACTTTTTAATTTTTTTTAATAAATTAAAATTAAGATAATAATATATATATTTAAAATTTAAAATTTAATATATATATATATATATATATATATATATTAATATCTTCCCAAAAAAAATTCTTTGCATGAAGTTTAGGCAGCCTTGTGGAGGCCTCAAATTTCTTCTATTGCTAGTTTCCTGGAATCCCCTGTAAGTTTTCGTCCCCCAGGGGGGGGGGGGGGGGGGGGGGGGGGCGCACTTAGAGTAATTTTTTGGAGACACGTGCGATAACCATTTAATTTCAAGGGGGGTATTATCTCTAAAAATTGGAATATTAGGTAGCCTTTAAGTAAAAAAAAATCTACTGAGATTGATTTTTTAATACCCTATAGGTAATTAGATATCAAGAATGCATTCAATATTAAATATCCTATTTTACTTAAATTCTTTTGATAGCCTTCAATTTTTTTGTGTTTCTTTTTTGGGAGGGGTGGGGTGAATTATTAGTTGACATTTTTGACAAAAGAATTGCACTATTGTAGTAAAGCAAGAGGAAAATACAATCAAACAAAAATACACCAACAAAATTGTAATGGTGAATGTTAGCAAAATGCAACTTGAAATTTATAGTGTTAGGAAACACAACTGTCCAACATTGGAAAGATGTAATTTTTCATTCATCCAATCTAAATCTCCATGATATTCAACTTAGGATACTTTTATTCAGGGGTTATTTTTAATAAAAATAAGATAAAATACCACATATTATATGGTATGTTATCTTTTTTATTAATCGGCCCCTATATTTTATCTAGAATTTTTCAAAATTTAATCTCAAATGAATATTGAATACCCTATATTTTATCGCACGTTGTTTCTAAAATACCGCTAGTGCCTCCTCTGGGTTTTCGTCGTCCTTGTCTTCTAACCACTTATAGTATGTTAACTATGGTCAAACAATCTCGTACATGTGCGAGGGTACATCTTCCCCCTATCTCACGGATAAGTTGTGAGTTGTCTAACTTGAGTGAAGAATGTCTCTCCATCTCTATCTCATGTCTTGCAAGTTGCCATGTTGCAATAAATTGGAAAAGAAGATTATAAAGCACTATGTGTAGAAAAGTCCCTATCATCTTAGCTATGGTTGCACACCTCCAATTGTTCTATGCAGCTAGAGTAAATTGAAGTCAAGAGGTGTTGGAGCTCTCTAGATGATGAGTGGATTGTCTGTGAAAGATCTTCTACCTTCTTATGTCTCAGTGAGAGATGACGCAAAAATCCTAAACCCTAAGTCATAAACACTCTATCAAATCATACAAACAATGTTGGTAGATCTGTGTGTATAGGGTCCATCCTCGTCCAATTCTGGTCCAACGAGACCCGCTATTGGATATCCGAGATGTATATGATAGGTGGTTTTGGATTTGGGGTATTTCGGGGCTGGGGGCTGAAAGAAAACCGAGCAGAAGGAGATGTAAAGAAATCCTAGGGGAAAGACCAGATGGGAAAAAGAAGAGGGGCCCTTGGAAGGATAAAGGCGGGCTCAAGTCATCAGGCATCTCACTAACGTACTTGATCTAGAATCGACAAAGGAACCTAGAGTGAGTCTAATGAGTGGGTTTAAAGCTTCCTTCCTTGCTCCATTGGTGGGCAAATATAGCGCTAGAAGACAAGAATGAACAAGAATCCTTCCACCAATCATCGGTGAGCACAAAAACTGAGCAAAGCTCTTTGCTGATATCGGTATTGCATCGGTGCTTTAATCTATTGGTTGGTTTAAAATTTTAAAAAATGCCTTTAAGTGTCAGTACCCAAAATAAACTATTGAGAGTTACAAGAAATTGCTTTAGAGATTCCGCCATCAGTGAACGTGGGCAATAAGTACCCACCTACCCAGTGATACATGTAAGGAGGCCCTTACAATGAAATCACTTTCGTTTGCATAAAAATAAAATAAAAAAGAACGTGGATGAAAATCTAAGTGGCATGTGGTCTTATCTTTACATATTGGTACCAAGAATGAAAACACACGTTAATAGCATAGCGCAATAGATGGAGGCAGTGGATGGAAAAGTAAACGTTGAATAGCCTAGAAGTTGCTTCGATGGAGTGTGCTTTTCTCTACCTTCTTATCAAGAAATCAATTTGGGCAGAGATTGTCCTACCTACTGCGCAGGTTTGTTTCCTAGAGTTGATACATGCAAATGTAGTAGACAAGCGATGTGCTCGATTACTGCATTTACATTTGCTCTACCATCTGTAAATGTAGCTCTACTACCATGATCTGTAAATGTAACTCTTGACTATTTACATCTACAATGTGCTTTGCTACCATCTATTCTACCTACTGTAAATGCAAATGTAATGTAAATGTAATAATGTAAATGTAATATGATCTATCTATTGTAAATGTGCTACCTAATACTCATGCATATGCAAATGTAATGGATTGTAAGGAATTGCCAAACCCTAATGAAACTAGGCGGTGCTTTTTGTAGCTACTGTAGCTGGATCCATCAATCCATAGATGAATGCAGACTAAGCTTAGCTCCAGAGTCAGTCGAGACTCTAGGGAGGGCAAATGGACGAGTCCAAAGAGCGCCAATCATGAGTGCCTGCATTTCCCTCCTCCCACAAGTGCACAACTACTCCAGGCATTAACAAAGAAGGCAAGGTTGCTAATGATAGAACCACCAACACATGCCTACGCAAGTTGTTGCCTCATTTCGCTACATTGGATATACCAGGCATGCCTCATTTCACTACACACTCTGTTGACGGCGGCCGGAATTGAATCAAAGACCTTCTAAGTCCAAACGAAGATCTCAACCACCACACCACATGGATTTCTATATGCAAGTCACTAATTTTTTATGTTAATTATAAAAGAGCATAACCATTGGGGGTTTTTTGCCATGTAAGTTTAATTTTTTTGTTCAAATTTTTCTTTTGCAGTAGATCATGTAAGCTCATTTTGTATATTTAGAAAAAATTGAAAAAAAATTGACTTTTCCTTTTGCCAAAATCGTAAAGTCTGGGAGCCGTTTTTTATTAGTGCACTTTGGATATATTTAGCAATGTTGCTTTTTTCTGGGCTTTGGATATTTTTAGCAATGTTACAAATAGTTTTCCCCCAAAAGTTTTGGCAATAGATCATGTAGGCTTTTTTGTATATCCAGAATGAATTTCTAAATTTTTTAAATATTCTTTTTAAGGAATCGTGATGGCTAAGAGTTATTTATTTATTTATTTATTTTTTAGTGATGTTAAATTTTTTTTCCAATTTATTTATTTATTTTATGTTAGAGAAAAATTATTTTCTAATTTATTTTAAAAAAATTCTGTTTGATTTAACCAAATATTAATTTTTTCATTGTAAGTTTTTAATTTTTTTTATTAATTAATTAATTTAATGTTTTTGCAACTTTTTTTCCACTTTTTGACATTTCATCATATATGCCTTTTTGTTTCAATTGAATTTTTTTGATTGTATGTTAGAGAAACAAGTTGTAGGTCTAATAAAAAATAAAATTAAGGAAAACCTTGAATATCCACCTTGAGTTGAAATGAAGTAATGAAAGAGAGGTATATAGAACAAATGCAAAAAACTCAATTGGAAAGTGCACAACTTTGGGATTGAATGAAGTCAATTTCAATGGTCAGAATGTTGTAGCAAGCAATTAACAGCTTTTGCAATTTTATTTTTTTAAAAGTTGCTCAAATTGAGTTCAAAAGAAAGTCTAGCTTTAAACTCAATTTAATCCGTAATGCTTTGAGAGACTATTTTTTGGTCGATGCCCTCTTTTATAAGCTGCCCGAGATTAAAAAATTAAAAATTCGATTAATTTAGAATTAATTTTTAATAGGAAATCAAGCATGCTTTTGAACCCAATTCGAATCATGCAAATCCAAGTTAAACTCTACCTAGAGGATTTTTAACCCCTAAAAGCCCGAGGGGTATTGGACAGAACATAGATGTGTTATAATATGTGCCTTCCATATGTTTGATGAAATTTGGTTCAATAGACAAAATGTAGAGTATCATCTCTACAAATTATTCATACGGTCAAACTTTCAACAATAACTTTAGATCATTTTTTAATGAATTTAAAAGCATTAACCTTTGAAAACTTGTATAATTTATAATTTTCAATTGTAGAGTTCAAAATTTAGTGTGATTGGTTAAAGTTGGGCTATCTATTGTAAACTTCAAAAAAGCAAAAGAAATGATGGAGGGATCATCATTACTTTCCCCAAATAGCAAATTTTATAACACTAACACAATGTTGAGGTGATCTACTTTGAAAAATTCTCCCGGGTGGAGTTTAACTCAAATTGCCATAATTCAAATTGGGTTGGAAAGTAGACTTGATGTAGTATTTTAAAATATTTTTTAATTTTTCAAGTTTTTTTGTTCCGGGCAGCCCTTTAAATTTGGGCAGCGACCATAAAATGGTTGTTTGAGCGCTTAGGGGTTAAACAAACAACACCTCTACATTGTTTTGTGTTGCAAATTTTACTATTTAGAGAAAACAATGTTGTTCATTTCATTTTATTTTAATTTAATTTAATTTTTTCTTCTTCTATGATGAAAATTACAATTATATCCAATAATACCAAATTTTGAATTTAAAAAATAAAAAATGTAATTTTATTGAATTTAAATGATAATTGCTTCTAAATTCTAGAAATGATGATCTAAAACTATTTTGGAAAATTTGACCGTAAGGATAATTTAAAGAAGATTCTAGGATTATTCTAAAATATTCCAAAGTAATATAAAAGATTTTGAAAAGATTTGAAAAGATTTCATTTTACTATATTAAAATATTTTTGGTAATTTTCTTGTAGTGCCTAAACCAACAGAAATCTAACGAATTTTTTTGCTACCTAATAGAGCGTTTGAAAGTTAGTGAAGATGGTCATTACAATGCAGAGAACAACAAAATGTTGTTGATTTTTTTGTTGATTCGGTCTCCATTTTCTAGTAGTGAAACTAGAAACTAGTGGCATTGATCAGAGAATACTTTTGTTTTTCCGTTGGTAGAGCGACACGCACCCTAGAATGTAGCCAAGTAAAGAAAATATGGATACAATCATCCATCTATATATGCTCATCCATAGACACTTTCATCCAAGCATTGCCGATCTTAGTTTATTCATTTTTTAGAAGAATTTGGTAAATTTTTGCCCATTTTTATGGTGTGAAAGTAGCTGGTACTCCCAAAATGAGGTATGTTTTTGGCAGAAATTCGCCAAAATTTCTAAGGCTTCCTAGAAGAAAGATGGGCTAGAGCCCCTTCCCATGAGACACCTGCCCCCACTTTGCCTCAAATAGGCAACTAGTTCATTGTTCAATCCCCTCTCAATCTCCTTTAATAAAATTGGTTTGAAGAAGTGGCAAGCCAGTCTAGCCTATCAAGCACTCGTTCTCTAATCCAAAAGAAGAACCAAAATTAGTTTATTCCTTCTTGTGAGAGCGTGCACAGGGCTCTTCATGCAGAGGCTTCCTTAGTCACCTAGTGTAGAAAGTGGGTATAGTTGCGTTTCCATTCAATCACCTTTTACACATTCATCAATATTGTCTATTAAAAAGTTCATCCAAAATTTGGCCATTGTTATATTTTGGGGGATGGTTTTTGCAATTTCATCCATTTTCTTTCTGAAAATTTCTAGCGTTGAATTGTGAAAATGACCTTCAAAATGAGAAAAATTGCATGTCCTTAAAGGTTAACCCCTGAATGCCCACGGCCCACCACCCTCTCTATATTGGACAATTTTGCAAAGATGCATTATAAAATGCAACTAAGAGAGATATTTTGAACTTGACGTATGAATAAAAGTTGTACATTATGGTTTTTAGATTCTATCCATGCGGTTAGATCTATGATTGCTATCACCAATATTTTTGTATTAGCTTTGAAACTTAAAATTCAAAATTATTTTCTAATTCAATCACGAACAAGATATTGACAATTTGTTGATGAAATTTGTTGTGATGGGTTGAAATATAATACTCTAAGTGTAGTGATTTTTAGAGATTTTTTGCTTGATTCTATGAGTTGACTTTTTCAAGAGCACTTTTGAACACTTTTGAACTGAGATTTTAGAATTTTTTTGTGAATCATTGCAACATGAAATGAGGCATAAAATTTCACAAATCATCCCCTTTCTAATCGGATCACACATGCATGAAGCTAAGTTCCCTTAAAATCTATAGTAAAAAATCCACACTACAAAGAGTGCACGACGGATGAGAAAATTGAATGAAGTGTGTACATCGTCCAAAAAATGGACGCTTGGACAGTTAGGGGTTAAAGGCAATCTACCTTAGAGCGTCCACAGCCTGCAACAACAATCCATGGTATTGTTGACAGTCCCAGTCAACCCCCAAACCAATCTCAGTTATGGACTCCTGGTATGTTCAATCTCCTAAGTTCCTTTATTTTTTAAATTAATTAATTAATTAAAAAAATTTGATTTTAGATTATTATTATTTTTGGCACTAATCGAACGAAGGTCATAAGGTTCTTAAGCCCTTTGTGGATCACATTGTAGTGTGAAAACCTTTTTTTTGAGACTCTAAATTGAAAAGTTGTGTGAATATTCTAAGTCTAATAGACTAGAATGAAAACGGTTTGTAAAAGAGATACAAAAAGTCAATTAGACTTAGAATGGAGATTCCAAGTAGAGTGTACCTATTAAGAACGAAGGACATAAGAGGTCGTGAAGAAATTCATCTACTTCACTACACTATTAGAGAGTGTCAGTCTATTATAACTCTATAATTTTTTGATATACTTCCTTCATACTTGTAAATAAATGTGTATGCTTGTGTTTGAATGCTCTAAGTCAATTGGACACAAATTGTGAAATAAAGAGTTACTTAAAGAATGAATGTGCTGGAAGTTGTGATTTGCATTCACTATTATTGTTTGAATGAGCATGTGATTGTGTAAGAGCATCTCCAACAACAGTAAAATAAGGTGACCTAACGCTAAGCGTGGCAGAGGTTGGCAGCACATTATTTGCGTCAGTTCAAGTGGCCAGCAGTGGTGCTATCACACCCACGGCTATTGAACCTGCGCATAGATCGCCTGTTGCTCCAACAATTGGAACAACTGCAGCTCTAACGACTGGAGCAGTTGCAGCTCCGATTAGAGTGGCGGCAGGTTCTTTTAAAAAAAAAAAATCTCTTTTTGCACACTCAACCATGCCACTCTAGGGTGAATTCTTGTCAAGTACTAAATTGCAATTGATGTGGAAAAAACTGCTCTAGACCTTGTATGCTGAAATTTTGCAAAGAAAGCCTTCATTTTGAATGATGAGGGCAAATAAATGTTCATTATTGCAAATATCATTTTGTTTGTTTTTTTGGGATTGTTCAAACTAAATTGGATGCTTTACACGATATTGCCAATACTTGCCAGAAATTGATACACATTAAATTGTTTTTTCTGCATCAATGAAACTTTTTGGTTTTCCTCTGGTAGAGCAACATGAAGAAAGACGAATAATTTCACTGAGAAACACTTCATTTTGTTTTTATTTTTTGGATTCATCAAAATCAATTGGATGCTATACATGAATTGCCAAGAAATTGATTGCCAAAAAATGATGCTTTACATGAAATTGCCAATACTTGCTAGAAATTGATACACATGAAAAATATTCTTTGCATTAGTGAAACATTTTTATTTTCCTCTGGTAGAGCAACATGCACCCAAGAATGTAGCCAAGCAAGGAGAAAATGGATAGAATCATCCATATATATATGTTCTTTATTTTATTTTATTTTATTTTATTTTAAGGCACTTTCCTCCAAATAGTCACAATATTAGTATTTTTTGTGAACATTGGCAATTTTATACACTCTTTTGTCCAAATTTTCTAGTGTAAAAGTAGCCACTCCCAAAATCAGGTAAGATTCTAGCGAAAATTCATCAAAGCATGTTTCACTACTCCACTACAATTCAATACATCCACTCCGTAGTATTTTGGCATTTTAGCATATGGCTGTATCAAAGAGGCGATACAAGAACATCACACTGCTATTGTAGTTATGCTGAAAATAAAAATGGGTTTGAAGTTTTCTTAACTAATCCCTACATCAACAATTAGGTCACCGTATTAGAGCTTCAGATTTATTTTTGTTTTTGTTCTAATTCAATGAATCTGAATTTATTTTTGTTTTTGTTTTGTTTTCGTTTATTCTTCTGAGTTGTTAGTTGAGTTGTCCAGTTTTATTCCTAAATTCCTAATATCTCGGCTGCAAATCAAGAAACAAACTTCTGCAGTCGTTTAGGGACTGCATCAGAATGAGGTCAAACGAACCGCAGCTGAATTCAGCTGCAATTTTTTTTTTAACAAGTTTTCTTATAGTGAAAGCCACGCTGGACGAAAGGAAAGAATTTCAAGGACAACGAGGAACGTCAAGTCTACCGCTTGTTCCTAGCCATTTTGCAGGATCCAATCACTGAAGTGGGGGAGAAGGTTATTGTGTTTTGAGATCGGGTCTTTGTTCACTACAACCACCACAAGCTTGAGGGTTGTCCCAATCGGCCCGTTTGTTCTCTAGATACAAAGTGGGGCCACATTCGCCACAATGTGGCGAAGTTCAATGATTGCTACGAGCAGGTGGTCGCGATGAGAGAGTCGGGCAAATCCATGGACGATAACATTTAGAGCGCCACTCTATTGTACCGTTTGAAGAATGTAGACAAACCCAATTTTGTGTACTTGCATTGCTGGTTTGTATTGCGCGAAGTTCCCCCTGGCAGCAGTTGCTTGCAGATGCGACGGAGGCTGCGATTGTGACGCTGTCATCGAATACAAAGCGGAAAAGTAACAAAGCCGCCATGGCGGCCAGCATAGGGGCCTTGCCATCGACTGCGGGAGCGGGAGGTCAACACGTGTTTGCTGTCGATGTGGGAGGTGGCGGCAACGCATGCGAGTCCAATATGGACGTTGATCACGGTTTAGAGCTGCCGCTCCCAACCGGCATTGCGCAGTCAATTGAGTCGTGTGCTGCAAGGGACCAACTCCGTCTCACTCGCTCCCGCGAGAACTTGACCCACGTCTAAGTCAAGGCAACTGCCAATATTGCTAATACTAACAATGAGAAGGTACGGCTAATGGCACATCTATCCGTGTTGCAGTTGTTCAGCATGCCGGTGGATTCTGTGGTGGGAGACGATGCCCGCAAGTATTTGCTCCTATGCTGCCGCAAGGAGATCAACAAAGTCAGACGCATAGTGGAGGCCAATGATGTGGCGTTGACAACTACCCGATCCACTGCCACGCTCGCTCGCACTGCTACTCTTGTGGCTGCCGCATCGCCACCTGCAACCACACCATCTGTCTCCGCCAGTCCACCGATGCATGCCACAAGCCGTCCGGCCTTTGCCCTTCCTGTCATCACCAATCTCCTTGAGGTAGAATCCCATAGCCTTGATGGCACGCAAGTTGAATATGAGACTCAGTTGGATAAGGATTCTTCCCGTTCTTTGGACCTCAACTTAGAATTTTCTCCTTATCATGTATGAATTCAACCAATATAAAAGTGAGCTTGTAGTCGTTTCAATTCACTTGGAGACACTCTATGATAATTTTGGAATTGTGTAGCCATGTCTCTCCACATATTCTCTTGTGAAATGAGGATGTGGAAGTTTTAATGTTCAAAAAAAAGTTAAAGAAAAAATAGAAAAAAGAAAAACCTATTGCATATACCTTGGTACAGTGGGGTACTAATCAAAATGTCGTTTTCGAATTCGCAGTGAGAAAAATTTCAGTACTGCCAACTTTGAAAGCCTCCCGAGAGCTCAAAAATTGGTATTTTACCACTAAACTTTTACTAAAGAATTATCTTTAAGTTAGTTATACGTGTACCAAATTTCAAGGCCAAAAGATTCACTAAAAAATAGTTATTCAAAATCTACCAACATTGGTAGCTGTGGAAATGTTTTCACTGCTGCCAACTTTGACAGCCTCCCAAAGATTGAATTTTTTTGTTTTTGCCATGAAATTCTTGGAACAAAAACCTCTTTATGTTAATAACATATGGTAAAAATTTCAAGGCCAAAAGATTAATACAAAAAAAGATATCAACAATCTACCAACATGTGTAGTTGTGGGAAACAATGGGGGAAACCATTTCATTGCTACCAACTTTGACACCCTCCCAACGGTTGAGAAATTGTCTATTTACCATGAAATTTTTGGCACAACATGCTCTTTACGATAACAACATTCATGCCAAATTTCAAGGTCAAAAAATTTATACAAAAAAAAATATTTACAATCTTCCAATGTGTGTAGTTGTGAGATACCTTTTATTAAAGACATTGAAATTGTTGAAGTATGTCAGACAATCATGCTTCTAGATTAAAATTCTCCAGATGATGCAATCTTTGATCATAAATGCTTCTCAAAAAAAATCAAGGATAGCCAAATTTAGTTGGGTGCACTTGTCACATCTCAAAGACTGCACTTGTTTAAAAATTGGAGACCATACATGCATGAAGAAGCTTTTTCCTCTCAATAAGAATGCTTGCATTTACAATAGAGCATTATAGGAGGTGGGATGTGGGAAGATGAGAGAAGCAAGTGATGGGTGATTATTTTCGAAGCACAGGATTGAAACTTTGTGAACATGAGTGATTGAGTGCATGAAAGATGAGTTAACTGAGTAAGTCTAGGCTATGTGATAACTGAGTGATGAGGCATGGGATGAGTGTCTGAGCATATATGGAGGTATGTGAGATTTTCTTTAAGAGTGAGTGAGGTTATAACTTATATGTGGTGACTGGTGAGGTCTGGTGAATGAGTGAAGGTTGTGAGGCAGGATGATAGTGAGTGATTGAGGGTGTGTGAGATTTTTTTCTGATGACTGAGTGAGGTTATATATGTGCTCAGTGAGTGAGGTTGGATCATGGTGATTAAGTGAAGGCTAGATCATGGTCAGTGAGTGATGGCTATTTCAGATGAAACTCGTGCTCGCATAGTAGGTTTGAGTGAGGCAGGGAAGACAAGAGTTGACATTGCAGCTATTGTTGGAGTCCATGTTAGAACAGTTCAGAGGGTAGTGAAGAAATTTCGAGAAGATGGAACCTATAAGTGCAAACCTTGTGGTGGAAGTCATGCTAAAAAACTTAGTGATAGAGATGTTCGTGCTATTATACGTGTCTCAAAAACTCATCGTCGCTCGACACTCTCTGAGATCACTAATATATGTTCTACTCAAGTGTCTAGATCGACTATTCGAAGGGCCTTACATGAGAGTGGCATTTTCAGTCCAATTGCTGTTAAAAAACCTTTTTTGACACATCGTCACATGTCTCAACGATTGGCATTTGCTCAAAAGTATTGTAGGTGGACTATAAAAGAATGGGAGAGAGTTGTTTGGACAGATGAGTCTACCTTTGAAGTTGGAAAAATTTCTAGACAAGTTCATGTTTGGAGAAATCCATATGAGCGCTATTCATCAAGTTGTATAGTTCCAACTTTTAAGAGTGGGAGAACTTCTTTGATGATTTGGGGTGCATTTGCTGGAGGGCAAAAGTCACAACTTGTTTTTATGCCCAAAGATAGACGTTCTACTAAGGATTTTGTTGAAGTGGTCTACAATGTCGAGTTGCTTCATTTTATGAGTAAAGTGCCACAGGGATTGCTCATGGAAGATGGCGCACCTGTCCATCGTAGCAAAGTATGTGAAGAATGGAGACAAACACACCTTCTGGAGAAGCTCGATTGGCCTGCAAATTCTCCCGATCTCAATCCAATTCAGAACCTTTGGAAGATTTTGAAAGATGCTGCGCAACATGGCTCAATATGTCCAAAAAATTTAGATGACTTGAAGGTAGTTATTGAAAGAGAGTGGAGGTTAATCAATGGTACAAAGCTCCTTCAACTATGTCATTCTATGCCCTCTAGGTTACAAGCAGTGATTGAGGCAAAAGGAGGACATACACGTTGGTAGATTGTAAATATTTTTTTTTGTATAAATTTTTTGACCTTGAAATTTGGCATGAATGTTTTTATCATAAAGAGCATGTTGTGCCAAAAATTTCATGGTAAATAGACAATTTCTCAACCGTTGGGAGGGTGTCAAAGTTGGTAGCAATGAAATGGTTTCCCCCATTGTTTCCCACAACTACACATGTTGGTAGATTGTTAATATCTTTTTTTGTATTAATCTTTTGGCCTTGAAATTTTTACCATATGTTACTAACATAAAGAGGTTTTGCTCCAAGAATTTCATGGCAAAAAAAGAAAAATTCAATCTTTGGAAGGCTGTCAAAGTTGGCAGCAGTGAAAACATTTCCACAGCTACCAATGTTGGTAGATTTTGAATAACTATTTTTTGGTGAATCTTTTGGCCTTGAAATTTGGCACATGTATAATCAACTTAAAGATGATTCTTTGGTAAAAATTTCGTGGTAAAATACCAATTTTTGAGCTCTCGGGAGGCTTTCAAAGTTGGCAGTACTGAAATTTTTCTCACTGCGAATTCGAAAACGACATTTTGATTGGTACCCCACTGTACAATAATTTGTCTAGGTTGCCAGTTATATCACATGTCATTGATGTACCAGAATTCCAGTACAACAGAATAAGCACTAGTGACCTGACTTAAGTTACTTCATTGTTTGACTTTCCTTTCAATAAATATTGATCAGTAGAACAAATGGCCCATTATTTATGTAAAAATGACAATTGGAATTTTAAACCTTTTGAATTGTCTTTCTTGCAAAACATTCTTTTATTTTTTGAGAGAGTATGTTTTGAAATTTTAGAGACAATTTTTTGTCATTATTGATGGATTTAGAGACAAATCCTAGGCAACATACTGGACATCAAAACTGCCCAGCCATTTTGTTTCTAAAATCCATCAACAATGACGGTACCAATATTACCTTGGGCCCAATCTACAACTGCAGTAATTTCTCTTACAATCCTTTCTTTTTTTAATTCAATACCTTACCCCGCCATCACGATTGGAAATAAAAATAAAAATAAAATCGAAGCCCAAATCTTTACAAATGTTGCTTAAAAAAAAGTTGTTATACATTTTTCAATTTTTCCGGTTTTCGTTGTAAAAAATATAAATTGAATTCACTAGGTTCCATTCCATATGAGCTTCCATTTTGATAAAAAAAATTCTAGAGTTTTGAGATGTTGTGATTGGTTGAAATGTAATACTCTATGTGCAATGATTTTTTGTAGATTTTTTGGTTGCTTGATTCTATGAGTTGACTTTTTTAAGAGCACTATTACACTGAAATCTTCGAAATTTTGAGTAAATCACTACAACATGAAATGAGGCATAAAAGTTTCACAAATCATCCCCTTTCTAATTGGATCACACACATATGAAGCTTACTTCCCATAAAATATATAGTAAAAAACCAACACTACAAAAAGTCAATAAATGGATGAAAAAGCCGTGTTTGATTCTGTACATTGTCCACTTTTTGGACGGTTGGACGTTTAGGAATTAAATGATACAAATTCTCATATGTTCATAGGATACAAACCACTTGGAATTCCAAAATTAACCTAGGGTCGTTGGAATCCTATCACGATGTACTTGAAGATAGAATGTTTATTTGGCTCATTTAGTGGAAGAACAAATAAAATGCTGGGGTCAAATTTTGTTTCCTTATAAACAAGTCAATAAATCATCTTCAAATGTCAACCCTCATTATTTTTTACACTTTTCAACAAATTCAAAAAACAACACTCTATCTTCTATTATAGCTTGAGAGGATTTTAAAGAGCTCCTGAACTAACTTAAAGCTGATTTGAAATACTCACAAGATTTCAAGATTTAAAGATATCAAAGAGCTATTTGTTCATCTTCTAACTCCAAGTGATTTGTGCACTATGCATAATGTGCTATTTGAATAATAACAAGCCTCGCATCTTTTACCTATTGCGGCCCGGAGGAAGGTTCACTTGGTGTGGGATTTTACGCACACATAGTACATTGGATACAACAAATTTCAATAATTTCATGTAGCCAACATCTTGCAAGAAATCCTTAATTCTTTTCTAAAAACCCAAATTTGGTATACAATTAACTAACATTGTGTAGATTGTGAAAGTGAATAGTAACAAGTTTTTGTAGTGTAACATTTTCAAAATAGGTAGATAAATACAAAGCCAATATTTTGGGAGAGTTTTAATATTTTTGCACATTCTCACTTCAAATGTCAATATCTTTTAATCTACACGGTCAACAATTGTGAAATTTTTTGTGCACATTCCTTTAGTATGAAAGGACAAGTTTCTATATTTGGATTGTGGAAAACAAGGATTATTTTGAAATTGTGCCCTAGAGATTATACATGGCATCATTGTACTATTTTTTGAGCAAAATAGTCCCGGTCCTTTATGGATTAAATAATTAAAAATTGAGACAAGTAACAACAGGTTTGAGTAGGAGACAAGGTTTTAATAAAAACTCAATACACATTTTCAATATATCATAACATTCTAGATATAATGTAAAAAACCACATACACCATTGCAAACTTCCTATGCAATCTCTCCTAAACCCTAATCACACGTAAGTGTTGCCTTTGTGTTGCCAAAGATGTTTGACCAAATCTCCCCGGAGTTTGAATTACGACTCATAGTTATCATTCTTTTGGGTGCCTTCCATCAAATTTTGGAATGTCAATCCCCGTTAGACCTCTGCACGGGCAAGAGCGTTGGCCAAAACCGCCATATTTTTCTGGCCTCATCGTTGATAATCATGTTGTGGAGGATTACGCAAGCGTACATAATGTAAAAGATAGTTACCAAATCCCATTGCCTGCAGGGATTGGCAATGATAGCCCAACGTGACTGGAGCTCACCAAACGCTCGCCCCACATCTTTACGTATCGACTCCTACATCATGGAATAGTATTGTCGTTTCTCATCTTGTGGCTTATGAATTGTTTGCATGAAACACGACCACTTGGGGTAAATCCCATTGGCGAGAAAATAGTAGCGAGGGTAAACAATCCCATTCACCACAAATCGCACATCCACTCGTGAACCTTGCAACATGTCCCGTACAATCAAAGATTGGTCAAGCATGTTGATATCATTATTGTAGCCAAGTAAGCTAAAGTAGGCATGCCAAATCAACAACGATTGGTTAGCGATGGCTTCCAATATAATACTCCTATTTTTGTCCTAATCCTGATATTGCCCTTGCCATCCAACCGGGCAATCCTTCCAATCCCAATGCATGTAGTCAATAAAGCCAAACATCCCAAGAAAACCCCGATCAAAATTGATAGCCATTTTTTTGTATAGGTCCGCTCTGGTAGGTGACCTTAAATATGTGGACTCAAAACATGCACAGATAGCAGTA
Source organism: Pohlia nutans (assembly GCA_022496805.1). Classification (NCBI taxonomy): domain Eukaryota; kingdom Viridiplantae; phylum Streptophyta; class Bryopsida; order Bryales; family Mniaceae; genus Pohlia; species Pohlia nutans. The sequence goes on along the minus strand of CM040085.1, from coordinate 7,950,575 downwards.
CAAAACCATTTCATGTTCAACATGGCCGTGCTGGTGCACAAACGAACGTACTCATCAGTCGCATCTGCTGCAATTCTATACGCAAGCATTCTCAAAGAGGCGGTGCACTTTTGAATGCTCGATAAATCCATCAACCCGGCCATACTGGGCTTCTGTAGAAAATAATCATCGAACGCGACAACAACAGCCATAACCCTCATAAACAATGACCTTTTGATGCGAAAGCGACGCTAGAAGATTCGCTCGTTATAGACGAGAGTTTTGGTGAAGTAATCTCGTATAATTTGCTCTTGGCTATTGTTGCGGTTCCTCTTGATACCATGCATCCGTTCGAGTATAGAGCCTCCCCACCGCTTATGTTCATCCACTTCATTAGCATGCTCTTCCAGCTGAGGGAGAAGAATACCCATCAACAATTCTTCGTCAAAATCCGACTCAAAGAGATTTGCGTGTATTTGCGCATTAAGATTTTTCCTCCATGCATCTGCCACTGTAAGAAACTCTACAAAGAAGCTCTGCAAAGAGAAATTTAAAAAAGTTTAAAAAGTTTAAAAATTATAAATTATATAAAAAAAAAACTCTACCAAAAAAAAATGTAACTTTCTAGCAAGAAGAGAGAAAGAGAGTAATCCTAGCAATTAAAGAGAGATTAACTCTTGCAAGCCCAAAAAGTCTAGATATAACTCTCCCACAAAACTGTGCAAAAAAAACACTGCAAAATAATTCTACAAAAAACTCTTGCAAAAAACCTTGGAAAAAAAGAGAGTATATCTATAAAGAGAGAGAGGGAGTATATCTATAAAGAAAGAGAGGGAGCATATCTGTAAAGAGAGAAAGAGAGTAACTTTGCTAAAAGAGAGAGATAGTAACAAGAAAATTGTACAAAAAAACTCGACAAATACACTCTACAAAAATAAACTCTAAAAATAAACTCTAAAAATAAACTCTAAAAAACTCTCTATATATATATGTATAGAGAGAGAGAGAGTGTAACAATGGGACTTCTGGAGGGCTAGCGTGAATGAAGAGTCTACTGGGAGAAGTGTTGCCAACTTAATCACTGATACGAAGTTCTTCTGCAAAAAAATTGGTGCCAGGGGAAGTGCACAAATCGTTCATGGACACTGGAGCTCAATATGGTTTATGTTAATCCAAGATGTCTCTGGAGTTGATGTTAATCCAGGCAACAAAAGTAGGGAGCTGTGGGAACAGAGCAGTGGGACACCGTAGGGTCGACATGTGGCGCACCGTGGGGGCTCCGGCCTTAGCCCGAGGTTGATTATTGCATGCGGGGATGTTGAAAGCTCTAACGGGGTCTGGAATCCGGCGGCAGACCACCTCAACATTTGCTGCTGCCAGTGGAGTTGTGTGTTGCGGTATTGTTCATGAACAGTGATTTTTTAGGGGAATTGATGGCTACTGCTGGGACTAAGAGGAAGAAACCTCCCCAAACCAACTTGACGTCATCACCATGCTGGCATTGGATCCACGCAGTTTGATCAAATTGTTGGGCTTGCTCTAATTGACTTTGATCTGGTTGGTATCAATTCCTCAATTGATAGATGGTTGTGTGAAATGGATGTACAAACTGAGCAAAGTAATAAGTGGTCAATTTAATTTGGATTAGCACTGATTTGAATGTTGAATACTATGAAGCATGTATTACAAGTATGTGGGAATTTGACTTAAGTGATGCATAAATGTTTAGTGAGAACAGGAAGGTGCATGGGCTGTAAGTCAACTTAAGTATATTTTCAAAAGAGTGACAAGGATTTAGATGCATAATAGAAAGTATGCATTAACAAGTGTGGAGTGAGACCAAGGAAGTATACCAGCTGATGAATTGGACCAGAGTGGATAGAACTTGGTTGTGGTCCACTTTTTTAAACTATAATCACTAGAAAATACTAGTGATAAAATCAATAAGTTAAAGAGAGAACTTCTTGTAGGATTTATTGAGATAAAGGTTGCATAATTGGTAAGGAGAAAATATAGAATAGGTCTATTTGACATTGGAATATATATAGAATTATTTAGTGGTATGTAGTAATGAGTATATTCATATAGATTGGCCATCTACATGAATTAATTTTCATTATGTGGTTAAATGTTATAACTTAGAATAATTTTCAAATATTTTAATTTTGGTATGAGACAGGCAATGTCATTGTAAACACACAATTCGCTATTTACGCATTTGGCCATATAATCATGCACTTGGTCCCCAAGCGCATAATTTTATTTATTTTTACTTTTTTTTTTAAAACACGACGATTATTGTCTTTCTTCAATCCCTTACATTGTAAACAAATAATTATTTTTAATTATTTTTTATTCTTATCTTTATCTTTTCTTTTATCTTTTCTTTTTTATCTTGATTTCTTTTTTGTCTTCTTTGTTGTCTCCCTCTTGTCTTTCTTCTTGTCTTTCTTTTGTCTTCCTTTTTGTCTTCCTTGTCTTTTTTTTCTTCTACTTTTTCTTCACTTGTGGCTGCTGAACCCTAAACAATGGGAGCAAACCCAAAAATATATATATATATATATATTTATTATTATTATTATTATTATTATTATTATTATTATTTTATTTTATTTAAGGTTGGCCATGGGGTGCTGCTGAACCATAAATGGCGGCCGCCCAAAAAAAAAACAAAATTTTTTTTTTTTTTGGTTTTTTTTTTTAATTCTATTTTTAGCCGCTGGGGCGCGCGGACACGCACCCTAAGACCCTCCCATCTCCCTCATTTCCATCTTCATCTCCCTCTTCATCTCCCTCTCCATCTTCATCTCCCTCTCCATCTTCATCTCCCTCTCTATGTTCATCTCCTCTCCATCTCCCTCCCCTCTCCTTATATATATAGGGGAAAGGAGAGGGTCTCTCCCATTCACTCTTCCACTCCCTCTCCCGCGTCACTGAGGCGCACATTGCAGCCTCGGGCCTGTAGCTGGCTCACGCAATTTGAGCTCCTCATTCATTGAGCTTGATCATGGGGTTCTGGCGATCCTACGTGGCTGATGTCGTGGGCGGGCGATGTGTGCTGGTTGCCGGTCCGGTTCCCCAAACGCGGGCGAGCGGAGCAGCAGGCTGGATTTCCCCAGTTGTCAGAATTAATTGGTGTCAGACATGGGAACGCGGGAGGAGCTCATCATGGGAACGCGGCTTCATGGTAGGGGCATGGGGGCACACTCGGTTTCCACAACCCAGAAGCAGAGTAAGGTATTTGATGTGTACCTAGGTATACTGATGAGAAATATGAGAAATATGCCCAGGCAACAAAACAGATTTGTTTTCTCATATACTGGGCTTCTCATTTGTTTTCCCAGTTCAGTCATACGAGGGAAGACAGAAGTCATTTCAGACATTTCAGTGTAAGACTATGTTTTAGACCTTTTAAGGCCTGATGTTTAGTATGTTTTCTCAAGATATAGCCATTATTCATCCCAACACTTGCAGCTATATTGGAGCTTGTTTTACATTGGTGTGACAACGACAAGTTTGTGGATTTATTTTATGTGATGCAATGGAGCAGAATATTTTGACCCTTTTGGTTTTCCAAGAGTTAGAGGCAAGACCGGTAGTTGAACTGTAAGAGCATCCGCACCCTTCTTCTTTTAATTTACTCCTTGACCACTATCATCACATCCAAAATTTGGTGTCATATGTTATCGTTTCCACACCCTTGAATCACTACGTGTTCCTCTATATAGTATGTGAGCCAATCAAAATCACAATACATTGGTAATCATTATTGTTCGTCAATTTAGAATACCAAGCCCTTTTTAAAATAGTTGTAGAGGGATGTATTAAAATATATGTATATTGTGCTCATATTCATTGACTCTCTACCCGCCCATACAAACATTTTTCTTTCAATATAGAGGATCACTTAGTTTTAGTGGTAGGATGCGGATGCTCTAAGTTAGAGCAAAATTGCTTTTGGTTGTGGTTGGAGAAATGGAGGAACTTTTCAAGCATGTAGAAAGCTTAGATGAGAGTGATGATGATGAGTATGTTGATTTCTCTGAAGAAGAGGGCGAAGGGTTTTTTGAAGAAGAGGGCGGAGAGTTTTTTGATACGGTAGATGAGCAAAGTAGAGAGGTTGAGTCTATTGGACATGAGCACTTGGAAAGATTGGATCCATTTACATTCCGTTCCGATCACAATTGGTACATGTTTACCAAAAGTTCCTACTATTTTATGATTCAATGTTTACAAAGCGAGTTTCAACCTACTGGTGAAAGCATTCTCAATGCAGACCCTTCATTCTATGTGCCTCATGAATCTCTTGAAAAATTGCATCAGCATGTTATGAAAAAGTGGAAGGCTTTAGAGGTTGCTCTAAGTGTGAGATTAGATCCACTAAGTGGGGAAATGAGGCTATACAACAAGTCAGAGAAATTCTCCCACCTTTGTATTTCATATGTAGAGGAATGGGAACAAATAGTCAAGGATGCACATGAATCCAAACAACCATATTACGGAGTAAAGGCTACACACAACAATATTACAAATATGGGGTGGTTAGTAGGAGCTCGAGTACATGGATTGCCAAGTCCATATTTGGAAAAATATGTACGTACTTGTTTTTTGTGCTCAACCCCAAGGATTCCACATATTCCAAGTTCTTCAAATCAACCTAAAAAGAAGCGAATTCAATATGATTGTGTTATTCAAGTACAACCCGAAGAACTTTATGACAAAGTCAAGGAGATCATACACCAATACAAAGCATGTTCTTAACCCCAACATCCATTTCAATTTTATTGATAGTTTATTTCATGCAAACATCATAATAAAATCGGGTGTTTTAGTTATTTTTCATGTGCATTTTAGAAAATTTACAAATACTATATAATTTCTCTCACTAACCATTTATTAACAAGATTAATGAGATTATTGTCTTTGTATATATTAGGTATCTTTGGTGAAGAAGAATTCATGGTCGATTGCAAAAACGCCATATCCAGCAGAAGCTACATTGTATCAATGCAATCGTGGTATAATCTACAATCGTGGGAAGAGAAAGAGGATTAAACTTGACCAAGAGAATGTCACACGAAAACATCAATATAGGAAAGCAAAGTATTGTGATTGTGGATTCAAGGTGAAGATTGTAGAGCCAATTGACAAAGATAAACATGTTGAGGTACGTTTAATGACCCTCTATGGATGTAAAGAGTTCCAATGGTTTTTTTGGAAGAGGGGGAGGGGAGAATCTTGCTCATAACTTCTACTCCCTTAAATCAAATGGGATTTTGGAAATGCCAAAATGAGTATATTTAAGGGGTCTATATACTTATTTAGAATATAAACAAAGTAAATTTTAAAAAAGAATCATGCCTAAAATGGAGTTTCAAAGAGATTTTAATGTAGGAATTATAAAAGTCATGTCTATTGAGAGTTAACAATCATTATCATACAATATTGCTATGCACATTTCATTGCCTTTTTATTTGATAAATGCACTAATTAATGTGTTTCAGTCTATATTTTGTATTTCAATGTATATGTTAGATTTTAATCCACAGCCAACATTCGGGACATACTCCAGGCTCAGATGAAGATATTCTTTTTCTACCCCTACATCCAATGGCAATTAAACATCTACGGGAGAATTTGCACAATTTGAATGATGTTCAATCAGCATTGTCTGCAGCAAGGCGACGTGCAGGTATGAGTGTGGATTAATCTATACAAAATTTTATGTTATATCTAAGTATTAATCTAATATATCTAATATAATGATTTTATTGTAGTATTTATAAGTATACCGTATTATACATGTAAAATCTTGTATTGAACGTCAATTAGTTTATTATGTACATATTGTATATCTAATATATGTACTAATATATGAATATGGAGTGTATTTTAGGTAGACTTCAAGAGTTGGTTGAGCCATATGAAAAAGTTTCGTATCGATTTTTCCCAACTTCAAAAGAAGTGGGCAACTTGGCATACACATTACAAAAAGAAAGTGCAGTGCACAACGATGATTGGATGAATGTTGATGCAAGTATATTTGAGTGGATTCAAAAAGACATGGTTACTTTTCACCAACGCTACAATCCAGTGCATGAGGATCCTGAGAAGCAACCCTTTGTTTTAGTCATACAAACAAAGTGGATGCGTGAATTGGCAATGAATATTACTCCTAACTATGCATGGGCAATTGATTCTACATTCAAGACAAATCAATATGGTTTGCCATTGTACGTAGCTATGTGTCCTAATACAAGGATGTTAGGGATGCCCATTTTCCTCATGCTCTGTTCAGCAGACGTGGATAAAGAACATGAAGCCGTGGCTTTAAGATTGACTTTGAAGGCTATTTTGAGAAAACTGGTCAAGTCAGACCAAATGCTATAGTCATAGACAAAAGCAAAACTGAATACAATGCTTTCAAATATATCATAGATCGTGACGAGGCATGTTGGGAGAATAGTGAAACTGGCAGAATCCAGACAAAATGCCATCTTCTTCTTTGTTGGTTCCATGTCAAAAAAGCATGGATAGAACATCTAATTCCAAAAGTGATTGAAGCAAAGAGGAATCATTTATACAATGCTATGTGCGAACTACAGGAGTGTCTCAAAGAAGAGGACTTCAACAAAAAATATGAAGACTTCAAGTTGAAGTATGCAGATGAAAAATCGGTTTTAACCTATGTAGCTACGGGTTGGGCAGGGGTTGGATGCATATGGAGATGTATGTCGCCCCGATATAGTCGTTTATATCAACATAGCTATATGAACACAACTAACCTTGTAGAGAGGTTATGGCACTATATTAAGTACACTTTGCTTCGGAAAAAAGTGAATCGAAGATTAGACACATTGGTTTAGGCTATTATAGGTAAATAAAACCACTTTTTAATCATGCATGTACGATGTTGAAGTTTAAACTAACTTCTATTATTGATTGTATTATTGATTTATCATCTTTGAAATATCTTTACTTATATACAATGTCAAAAATTGTATTATGATAGGTGAACCAAGCACAGGAGATCGATCTGGTGGAGAAACATTATTGGATCATTATTGGCATGCCAACTGTGAGAGTGAGTCTATGAAGTATTCTACTCGGGGTAGAGATAAACATTCTACAGCACGACTACAAAGAGCTACTCAAATTGTGGCATCTTTTCAAAAAGATCCCAAAAGACATCTCCAAATCATTGATGAATTCAATATGGAATTCATGATTCGGAGTCAAACCAAGAGTGAAGTTTGGTATGCTCTTTCATTGAATATAGAGTGTTGTGAATGTGAGGATCATGTTGCGATTTGCAAGCATTTGTTAGCCGTACGAATGCTCATAGATGGAGAATTACAATACTTGAAGAGGTTACTACCATCTCAAAAACAAATGTTTTATCATGACGTAAATGATGATTTTGAAGAGGAAGCACCAAATTTCGCACAAAGTGTCAAAGTGTACCATCAACTGATATGTGGAGCCCTCCACCAAACAATCCTCTTGGTATTTTTTTCAACTCTAAATGTTTAAAAATCTATGTGATATGCTTTACTATCTTGATTATTTTATGCTCTTGTATTTTATGGAAAAAAAAATTATGTTCATCTACTCACTTTTTGATTGCTTTTTAGAAAATGAAGAAGAACTGCCAGTTGAGAATCAAGACGAGGACATTGTTTCAACACTTGAGCAAATGAGTATGTCTACATCCAATGCCACATTAGTAGATTCCGTCCAGAGAAAAATGCAAGGAATTCTCTTGGAATTCTTTACTATTGAAAAATTATTTATGCTATCGTCAGAAGAAGTTATTGCTTTGGACAAAAGAATCAACATGTTTTCACGGTCCATAACATCTATATTCAATCCACAAGTGGCGCCGAGAACCATTACTCTACCTCGAAGTGGAACAAACATAGAAGCAATCCAAGCACATGTTACCATGACAAGACTTGGTCATGGAAAGTCAAGGAAGGGTAAAGAAGCGATTGCTTCAGAGGAAAATCCATCAGGTACCTAATAACATTATTTACAAGTTCTAATTTTTTTTCTTCATAAACTATATCAATATTTTAGCAATGCAAAATTTGCATAAGTTTTACTCATTTATTCTAAATGTTTGTAGGTACATCATCCACACCAAATGAAAGTATAGTGAGGCCGAAGACCACTGTAGAAGTACAACGACGGGAAACTTATTCTCGAAAATGCAAGCGATTACAACTTCCAAAGGTTTTCAAACAAAAATGTCGTGTTTGTGGCGACAATAACATGCTTTTGCATGGTGAAAATTCCAGAGAGTGCAGAAATTGTGGAACAACGATTTTGAGGGGTAAATTACAATGTGGGACAATTGGCACAGATGGTTCCCTTATTGGAAAGATGGTAGAGGTTTTTGATGAAAACACAAACAAATGGTATTTAGGAAGGATTTCAAGCTTTAATGACTCGGTAGAAGGCATTAATGCTAAATCGTACAACATAGAGGTATCAAGTAATGGTAAAGTTATGAAAGGTATAACACTCCCAGATGAAAATGTACGGTTTGCTTGACAATATGTTTTATAGAAGGAGTTATTTTATGTACTTTGATGGTATTATAAATCAATCGTATCAAATTCTATAGAGCTCCTTGATGCTTTGTACTACAATTGATGAACTTTGAATTTGTTGATTGTTTTGTAGGCATGTTTTTTAAATAAAGTCTTATGTTTAACCATGCAAAAGAATGCATGATGTATAGAGTTGAACGTTGGTATCTCATCCGTCATTGACTTTTTGCAGTAAGGATTTTTTACTGTATATTTTATAGATAGTTAGCTTCATGCATGTGTGATCCAATTAGAAAGGGGATGATATGTGAAATTTCCATGCCTCATTTTATGTTGTAGTGATTCACAAAAAAAATTGAAGATTTTAGTGTAAAAGTGTTTTTAAAAATTCAACTCTGTATAATATCAAGCAATCAAAAAATCACCAAAAATCACTACATTTAGACTATTACATTTCAACTAATTAGAAAGTTTTTCATGTACAAATTATTAATACCTTATTTGTAATCAATTTCAATTTCAAGTTCAATTTCAAGTTTCAAATTTTATACAAAAATATTAGTGATAACAATCGCAAATTTAACTATATGAATAAAATCTAAAATTGATAATGTACAACTTTTATTCATACATCAAGCTCAAAATATCCCTCTGCGTTGCATTTTATAATGTATTTAAGCAAAACTGTCAAATTTGCAGAGGGGTGCCGACGTTTAGGGGTTAATAAGCTACTTTGTAGTAGTGAAATAAAAATGTCAATTTGATCTATTAAAGAATTTAATTACACTTCTTTCTTCATTTTGGTGTACACTATATTGTACAAAAAGAATATTCCTTTTTTAAAAAAAAACATTGAAATCAACTCTCAAAAATGCGAAAAACTACATGCAATGTCCCCATTACTTTAGATTAGCTCTTCAAATACTTAAAAGACTTTGCTTACAGTTAGTTGCCTGGGCGTTCAGAGACTGTGCAAACCGAGTGTGCCCGTGCCCCTACCAAGCCGCGTTCCCATGATGAGCCCCTCCCATTGGATTCTGACATCAATTAATTATGACAGCCTTCAATGGGGAAAGCCAGCCTGCTGCGACGCCCGCATTTGGAGACCCGTGCACGACCTTGCCCGCCCCCGACATCGACCGCCACGTAGGATCACCACAACCGCAAGATCAAGCTCAATGAATGAGGGGCTCAGATTGCGCGAGCCGGCCACAGGCCCGAGGCTGCAATGTGCGCCTCAGTGATGCGGCTCCCTCTCCCTCCCCTCTCCTCTCCCCTATATATATGAGGAGAGGGAAGAGGGAGAAGAGAGATGGGAGGGTCTTAGGGTGCACGGCCGCACCCGAGGCTAAAAATAGCAAATTTTCAAAAAAAACCCAAAATTTTATTTTATTTATTATTATTATTATTATTATTATTGTTTTTTTTTTTTTTTGGGTGGCCGCCATTTAGGGTTCAACAGCACCCCACGGCCAACCAAAAGAAGTTTTTTTTTTTTTTTTTTTTTTTTTTTTTTGGTTTGCTCCCATTGTTTAGGGTTCAACAGCCATAGCTGAAGAAAAAGTAGAAGAAAAAAAGACAAGGAAGAAAAAAAGGAAGACAAGAAGAAAGACAAAAGAAAGACAAGAGGGAGACAAGAAAGAAATCAAGATAAAAAAGAAAAGATAAAAGAAAAGATGAAAGAAAATATAAAAGAAAAGATAAAAGAAAAGATAAAGATAAGATAAAGATAAAAATAAAAAATAATTAAAATAATTATTTATTTACAATTTAAGTGATTGTAGAATGACAACATTGATTTTTTTAGAGAACTTTTTAACCAATTTTTTTTAAAGTCAAGTATGTTTATGAAATGAGCGCACTTGGCCAAGTGCATAAATAGCTAATTGTGTGTTTGTAGTGTTGTATATCCTAAAAAAATTAGGATAATTGAACTTGTAAGAAGATTATGACATAGACTTAGTCATACGACACGACAGAGAAGATGCATGGAGTAGTGAAAGGAGATTATTTAAAGACTTAAGTGGAAGAATTACATGAGATGAAAAAAAATTATTTGTCTTAATCAATAAACAATGCATATAGTAAGATAAATTTGAATTCATGTGCTTAAGTAGTAATAAGACTTAAGGAATTTGCATATCATGATGCATGGTGTTATGAGATGGCTCATGTCTATTTGACTCACAAGGCACAAGATATAGTCAAAAGGTCTCCCTTTGATGATTAATTGACTTTAGAATAAGATAGGATTGCCATATATATATATATATATATACATATATATATATATATATATATATATATATATACATTCATGGGTATTGGACTAGAATTAGTTGTAGGCTAGAACCTATTTACCACATTTTAACATAAAATAGAGTTTATTGACATTGAGTAATTGAGTATGATTAACTTCATCCTTACAAGTGACTTTAGTTGCTTAACGTTAAATGGCCTAATCTTTCCCTCAAAGAACCTAACATAAAAGCTTACTTGGATAAAAGTACTGTTTTGAACTTTTCCATACTACACACACCGTTTCCCTCATGTGGTACTTTGAATGACCGGCTTTATAACTTGTAAAAATGGAATAGCTATGCTCACCCAAACCTTGCTCACCCATTCTTCTCGGGGAGGGCACTCCCTTGCATATTTTGCATACACCTGCGATAATGACCTATTTATTTGGGGGGTTATTTACCTTGCAAAAAATATTATAAGTGATGGTATTTTACATGTAAAAAGCCTGAGAATATTATATGTGATGGTATTTTACATGTAAACATGTTTCATTTTTTTAAAATCCCCTATTTTACATGTACATTTTTTACAAAATTTATCTACAATGAATATATTGAACCCTATTTTTTATCGCACGTAGTTTCTAAAAAATTTGCCAGTGAACCCCCCGAGCCATTCTTAAGGTTAAGATCTCTAACAAAATCCCTTGTTCCCAAATATTGAATGCTATTCCTTGACATAAGGGCCTCTTTACACTAGAAGCGAGAAGTCATGAGGAGAGAAATTTTAGCTAATGAGAAATTGGTCTTCTCGGTTTCTAGGCCTCCCATTGGCTGAAATTTCTCTCTTCAGGGCTTCTTGACTCTAGTGTAAGAGCAACTCCACCGTAGCCCTCCCAAAGTCTCTCACACTCCAGAACTAGATGAAAAATGCCAAGGGCCCTTCAAAAATGCCTCTTGACTCTTGATCCTAGCGTGTTAAGAAATGGCCCTTCAAATCGCTATTTAGTTGACTATATCCCCACATTCTCCTTGTAATTGGTCCATTGACTATTTGATGTGCACTTTTGATGTGTGAGGGACGTGCAAGGGTGGGGGAGTGTAAGAGCATTCCCACCCATGCATGCTAGGACTAACTCTGTAAAATTATTCATCTATATTTGAAGTGCCCTTGCACTCACACTCCCCCACCCTTGCACGCCCTTCACGTATCAAAAGTGCGCATCAAATAGTCAATGGACCAATCACAAGTAGAATGTGAGGATATAGTCAACTAAATAGTGATTTGAAGGCCCAATTTCTAACACGCTAGGATTCAGAGTCAAGAGGCATTTTGGAAGGGCCCTTGGTACTTTTCATCTACTTCTTGAGTGTGAGAGACTCTGGGAGGGCATGGGTGGCCCTGGTCTAAGTGCAAGGGTTCTTCAAATGTAAATGAATAATTTGAGTGAGTCATCTCTAGCGTGTAGGAGTGGGGATGCTCTAAAGGCGGGGGCCCTGATATGGCTTGATTCAGATGTGAGCAGTGCATGGCCTGAAGAACCTTATGGTACCCTCATTTTTCAAAGGAAAAAAGAAAATGAGAAATCTACCAGATGCTCTCACTTTTCAAAGGGAAAAAAATATGACAAAATCTATCAGGTGCTCTCACTTTTCAAAGGGAAAAAAAAAATGACAAAATCTACCAGGTGCTTTCCATTCCGGGTATTCAAACTACAGTAACTTATATTAATTTGAAAATTAAGGTATATTCAGTCAAGCTGAATCAAGCGTCTTACATTTATTTTATTTTATTTTTTAACACAAATAAAGGGAAAGCGTCTTACAATTTCATAAGGCCGAGAATTACCCACAACAGAAGAAACTTTATCGTTGACTTCTTGCATCCTGTATTCAGTTGGGGACACCCAAAACTGTTGCCTTTTGGCACTGAGCTCAGTTCCCGATAGAATATAAGGAAGCGAGCTCTAACTTATTTGTTTGTTATACAATTTATAATCTGTGATACCCTAGAGCATGCCCAGCAGATTTTATCTTTCCCCTGCAATTGACTTGTTTCAATCTGTGCCCAAAAAGAAAAAAAAACATGCCCAGCAGTTGCTCATTGTGCACCAAGTTCACATACAAGATGGTGTATGAGAAATGAAAACTTTCCCCAATAACAACCACCAAGTGTGCTTGGAATAGAGTGCATCAACCAAATAAAACTTCTTATTGAATAGGACGACTTGCTTGATGTGAGAAGCACCCCTTGCTACATTGACAATATTTGGTGTGCAAATATCAGACTCCACACCATAAGAGGTACTTTATCATCTAAAAGTAGGTATGGTGAGTGGAAAACGACTACTATTGAGTCTGCTCTTAGGAAGGTGATGGGACATGTAGCACGTTAAACCATAAAGTCATAACAATTGAAATCGTATTTTAACAACCAAATATGTAATTTAGTTACATTTGTTCATGCCATGTTAAGGCTAGGGTAAAACACGTGAATTTTTATGAAGTATGGAGCATGGTTTTGAAAAATTATGACAATTTTTTTGGTCTCAAGAGTATAGAATTCTCGATAGAATTAGTAATTTAGTATAGAAGTAAATAATTTATAATTATTATGTATGAAACATGGACAAATTCAAAGGGTGATGGAATTTTCCCAAATTTTTAAGAGAATCTTGCAAGTTATTGGTTCTTTTTTCAATCCATTGGTGACTCATTCACTGACCGTGACATCCACTAATGGTCTTGGGACCTACGTTTGAGCATCTCATATTGTGCAACAAATAGGTACCCAACATATCCAAAATTTGGATGAAAAGTACACAAAAAAATGCTAGGACGGTCCCCCCCCCCCAAATTCTTTTTGATCCTCCAAATCCCGATTCTTTTGGTGAGATCAACATCTCCTCTAAACACTACCCTTTTTTCTTTTCTTTTTAACAATTAACAAGTTGTCATAATAAATGATATCTTACAAGCTTTTTCTTTTGGACACGACCGGTAGGAGACTTGCAATTGGTTGAAATTATGTTTAGTGAGTTAGGTTCAAGTTCCATGGTTGAAGTATTTCATTGAAAGACAAGTTGTTAGGGACTTTGGGGGACCAAATTCCACATTTCAAGTGAGCTTATGTGAAAAAAGTGGTGGAGAAGTTGTCATAGAAGTATCGAGGGTTCTCAAGCCCAAGACTTCATGACAACTTCTCCCTTACTAATCAAATTTGTCATGTTCAAGTTCATGGAGCATAGACAACTTCATAGCCGGGTATGCCAAACAAATCCAAGTTCAACTTTTTCCCTCCTCTTACCTACTTCCACAACTTCTCAAACCCATGAAACTTGACTCCACAACTTCTCAAACCCATGAAACTTGACTCTTACATGGGTGGAGTGAACAAGTCGTTAGAGGAAATCTAAGGCCTCTAGAAGGCCGTGAGTTCTCATGCACAAAAAACAATAAATAAATAAAAATACTAAATAAAATAAAGTATAATGTGGATTTGATGTGGTCACCTCTTGGATATTTTTTTTAATAAATTTTTAAATAATTTTAAAAATTAAAAATACATTATTAATAATATTTTCTTTTAAAAAATTATTTTCAATAGAATATTTTTTATATTAAAATTAAAAATTTCAATAAAAATTAAGATTTTGGCACCAGTTTTGAAACTGCCTTATAGAGGGCTTCAAATCTCTTCTAATGAGCCCAACCTCTAAATCCAACACCAATTTTTTTTGTTATTGATGAAGTTTTGTTGCATGATTGGAGATACCTTTAGGCCATTATTATTTTTATTCCCTCCATGGAAACGGGACTAAGCTATACTTTTGTCTTTTTTTATTTATTTTGTTTTGTTGTTGAAACAAGAAGATGAAACCCACACACACAAGAAGGTCGCACACACCAAATTTTGTCTATAATGGTTTTAATGACACCATCTCTTTCCAAAGTCAAAAAAAGCATGGCCTGAACGAATCCCTGAGCAGCTCCGAGGGAGAAAAGACTGAATGATTGTGCGTGACAAGTTAGAGTGCGGACAGCTCGTGAAGCTTTTGTCTGCAACTGCTTCTCCCTTCACGAAAATAACATGTTTCGCTTGCTTAATTGTCGCAAGGATGGAAGGGGCTTGCATCATTGCAGCCTTTAAACTTTTGCCTCATTTTGGGAGTGGGTACTTTTACGTTACAAAAAACGGGCAAAAATGTAGATGAAATCGTCAAATTCTTCTTAAAAAAACATACTAAAAGTTGCAAGTATTTGAATGAAAGTACCTTATAATAGACAATTTTATGGATGAGCATATATATAGGCGATTCTATCATTAGAATGTTACCAGGCTACATTCCAGGGTCCGTGTCGATCTGCCAACGGGAAAACAAAATTTATTCGCTGATCATTGGCATTAGCTACATTCACGCTTAGGGCCGTTGACTCTCGAGCCTCTTTGCTGGGCGGTAACTCGCCTGGATGCATTTTACTGGGCAGGGTAGTTGGTATATACTTCGCATTTTCTTTTTTCTCCTTTCGTTTGAAAAGGAACCTCAATTTTTAGCATTTATCTTTGACGGGAATACTACCACAGCATCAAATCGTTCATATTTTTGTTGCTACCGGTAATAGGTAGTAACGTACAGGTAGAATCACCATATTCGTTAAATATGTAGCATTCTTAAAAGTTGTGACACTCAGGTGCAGATTCAGGTGCAGATAGCTCTGATTATAATTAATAATCATAATGCTGTTCCAAATATCATCGATAATAAAGAATTCATTAGGGACTTCATAAGGTTCTTTACCCTTGCAAGGGTTCACCCTTTTGTTCATTGCATGAAAGATTAAAAAATAAATTAAAACATGTGATTCTTGAGGCGGGGCTGCTATGGACTTTCAGCTCTCCACCATCATTCTTTAGGTAAAGAATTATGTGGCATGTTCAATATTCTAGAATCCACTATATATAGCGATTCTCGTGGAACAATTCTTATTTCTAGGGGCTAAAGAACCTTATGTTGGGGTAGGTTGTTTAACCATGCCTCAAGGGCATGAGTAACCTTGTTGTCCAATGCTCTGAAAACTAGGATAATTAGTGTGTATCTGAATTTCCATACAGGATTCTAGGAGAGTGCCAATTTCTTGAAATTTTGCCATTTTAATGACTAACGGCACCTCAGAGCTTGGGTGTTACCCAGTGGACTGCTCAGAATCGTGAAAATAATTCCACGTTCATGGACATTCGTACAAGAGTTAGTGTCGATCAGACTTAGTTTAAGAATTTTCTAGAAAAAGACTGAATGTATAGTTAAATTGGCATGTTTCAGAAGGCAAAAATTGTGACATGCAAGTGCACAGAACTCAGAAAACCAGGACAAGAAATGATACGAGTTTGCACACAAGTGCTTGCATTTTGGGCATTTTTAGAAAGTTTCAAACTTGGGCAAGAGACCAAAAAAAAGTGCAACCAACTTTGTAGTTTATAATCTTACTATTGAGGAATCCTGAATAGTTGAAAATTTGTAAGTGCTAATAAATTCAAGAATATCCTATGATTGAATCGGTCAAAAAGGTTTTAAATTAAAAACTATTTACCCTTTTATGAGAAGGGGTACTTTTAGACAACTTTGGAATGTTTGGAGAGAAACATAGTTTAGGTGTTAACTACCTAGTATTGACAAATTTGTGCTTAGGACATTACTAGTAGAAAGGTAATCTTTGAACACCAAGGAATATTGTCGGAGTGCCGTTGGGCACCATGCTTTGACACTATTCCGTGATGCCCAAAGACCTTACTTTCTATTCCTGGGTCGACATAACTTTTGCTCCCAAATACGAATCAGAAAAGAAAATTAAATAAATAAAAATCCCACATAAAAAGTTTCAAAAAATTACATTAAGAATTGATAACATAGGAGTTACCAACTATGGACAGTGGTCCTGTAGGGGTTAACCAAGATGAGCAAATGAGCAGCTGATCTGATAACGACGTCAGTTCTGCTCACCTACCCACAGCTAACTTGGTATCCACCCTTCAGCTGCTTCCAAAGATACATATTGCAAATTTGCAATTCATGAATCTACTTCCCATTGATCCCATGAACAATATACTACCGGAAGCGGGAATTTTCAGAAGGTACCTGAGAGAGTCTGACAAGACCATTTATTCTCTCAAGTGCAATGAGCTATTTACCACCCGTACAGCTCACACGGCTTCATATAGCCAAAGGAGCACTGTAGAGGAGAATCGAAAGCCAGTCATTATTGATAAGGTGCCCATCGAAGCCATGCAGGGCGCATGCAAACGGCAATATTAAGAACTACTTCCTGGACACGAAGTGCTTTCCCGCACCTTAAAAATAACAATAGTTCACCACGGTCCAGCTCGAAAAAGAACGAAGTGTCGTTTACTTTCGTAAAATAAGTTATCCGAGTCACCTACTTTGCTTAGCAAATAGCAATCGTTGGATGCACGATAGTCAGCAAGGCGATACCCGCGTTACAGTAACTCAATCCAAGTTTAGACAGGGACACGATCCAGCCCGCTTCTGTAGCCAGAGATCGGGAACCGTTTGGCTCTTTTGCAACAAAGGGAGTACTTATACACAGACTCCAGTCGCCCCAGGCTTCATTCCGCACTCAATCGGCGAAGCCTGAGTGCAGAACTCCTCGCACAAGTTTTCTCAATCTGAATATCAAGCATTGTCTCGTTGAAGTTTTAAATCAGGTCTAGAGTATTTGTATTCATTGCTAGATGTTTGCTGGATAGTCCTCTCGTTCGGCGTACTAACCGCTGCAGGTCCCCCTCGCTCGATTTTATATTTAATTGTCCCAGCAGATTTTGAATATATAGTGGGCGTGTGTGCATTGCAAGATTTTCAATATAATCCTGATTCGGAGCTGGTGAGTAGCTCCTAGTATCCATCGACGATGGGGTCCATCAGGTCGATCAATGCGGTGCAGGTAGCGGTGATGCTGCAATGCTTGGTGCTAGCGGCAGGGCAGGGCACCTGGCAGATCATTCAAAAGAACGCGGGTATCGCGTCCATGCACACCGCCATCACGCACTTCGACACGGCGATCCTGCTGGACCGGACCAACATCGGGCCATCGCAGATCAGGCTGCCGAACGGGCGGTGCCGCAACCAGCCGCTGGAGCGCGTCTCCAAGACGGACTGCACGGCGCACTCCGTGATGCTGAACCCTGCCAACGGCGCCGTGCGCGCGCTCTTCATCTACACGGACACCTGGTGCTCGTCGGGGCAGTTCTTCGATTCTGGGAAGCTGGTGCAGACGGGCGGGGACTTCGAGGGCAACAGGAAGATCCGTACGCTTATCCCGTGCGCCGCCAATGGCAACTGCGACTGGGTGGAGACCAACGACATTCTGGCCGTGGGGCGATGGTATGCTACTAACCAGCTGCTGCCCACCGGCATTCGCCAGATCATCATGGGCGGGCGCGGCACGGCGACCTACG
The DNA here is from genome assembly GCA_022496805.1 of Pohlia nutans. Lineage (NCBI taxonomy): Eukaryota > Viridiplantae > Streptophyta > Bryopsida > Bryales > Mniaceae > Pohlia > Pohlia nutans. The sequence goes on along the minus strand of CM040085.1, from coordinate 7,932,327 downwards.
AGTTCTACCCGAAGCGGAATGCTGGCGAGGGCACGTACAACCTGGGCATGCTGGGCGGGTCTAATAATTTGTACCCGTTCGTGTACTTGCTGCCTAATGGCGACCTGTTCGTGTTCGCGAATCAAAACGCAGTCCAGCTGAACTGGAACACCGGCAAGGTGGTGAGAAACTACCCCACTCTGGGCGGCAATCCCCGGAACTACCCGTCAGCAGGTTCCGCGGTCATGCTGACCCTGAACTGGAACCAGGGCTTTGGCGTGGCGGAGATTCTTGTGTGTGGTGGCGCGGGCGCTGGCGTGTCCAATTCCGGGAACGTGAACGGGCCAGCGTCGACGAGCTGCGGCCGCATCGTGGCCAGTGCCGGGAATGCCAGGTGGGCGATGTCGAACATGCCCATCCGGCGCACCATGGGCGACATGATCAATCTGCCCACGGGTGATGTGTTGATCATCAACGGCGCCCAGAACGGGTACCAGGGCTGGGGCAAGGCCACGAACCCGGCGCTGAACCCCGTGCTGTACAGCCCCGGCACTGGGAGGTTCACGACGATGGCCAAGACTGGCATTCCGCGCTTGTACCACTCCACCGCCAACTTGCTGAGCGATGGCAGAATCCTGGTGGCCGGAAGCAACACGCACCAGTTCTACACGTTTACCGGGGTGTTCCCCACGGAGCTCCGCGTGGAGGCCTTCTCCCCACCCTACTTGCAAGCTGGGTAAGTAACTCACAAATGCATGCATCCAGAATCAACGACCGCATCGATCGTTCGATATGCACTGATATCTTGAGTTTATTCTATCGCTTGTAGGCATGCATGCAATAGCTCGAGCTAATTTAATGTCCAGTACTAGATAATCATGCTAGACTGAAACTTCGGCGCACATGAATGCTAGACTGAAACATGTCCTTTTTGAGAAGTACTTTGTATCATGATCAAAAATGTACTAGATACTCATGCTAGACTGTCCAGTACTAGATAATCAAAGATCAGAATACACACTGTAATGTAGGCCGAATCGGATCTCCCGGCTGTCCAAACTGGTTCGGTCGAGAATTTTCGGTGTGTATCTAACGTTGGGAGCGTGCTTAAAGGTGAATAATGTTGCATGATATCAGGATCATTTGGCTCAGGAAACAAAGTCTCAAGTCCGACGGTCTAAAAATGTCTGACCGATGAGTCTCTGCTTGAATGGTTGTTGTTGCAGAAATAGGCCCGGCATCACAGGCTGGCCCAGGGCATTGAAGTACAACCAGGTGTTCGTGATGACGTTCAATGTGGCGGTGAGGAGGGGCGGGGTAGATGTGTACCAGAACAGCGCTCCCTTCGTGACGCACACGTTCGCGCAGGGGCAGAGGCAAATGAAGTTGAAGACGTCCGTGCCTGTGAAGGTGGGCGGCGGCTATGCCGTGACGGTGACGGCCGTGTCCGGCAACACCATCGCCCCTCCCGCCTACTACCTTCTGTTCGTGGTCCAGAACGGAGTCCCCTCCAAGGGTGTCTGGATGAAGCAGAACAACTAACTGTCGTTCAGTCTGGTAGAATAGGGTCATTTAATTTCCTCAAGGTCTATGTCAAGTCCGTTTGTGAAATAATTCATGCAGTGTAGTGATCGATCTGTCTGAGTCTCTTTGGTACCGATTCAGTAGCATAGTGGTTCGGAGCAGAGTCTCTGTACATTGAGTGGGGTTCTTATGAGGAAGTAGAATAGTTGATTGGTGACGGACAAGAGCGGTCGTAATGAGGTCTTAGGTAGATAGACAGTTAATTCTTGCATTCATTTATTCTTGGTCATGATTTTGTGGCTATTGTAGTCGATTAATTAGCCTTCCCGTGTATGTTTTTTTTCTTAGGTCGTAGGGGAAGTGTCGAGTAGCATTGGATTGGGTGAATAATAATAATAATAATTTACTGACAGCATCTGGCAAGAGGCAGTGCACTGTTACAAGTCGATTGGGATGGATAATTTTCTTTTACATTTTTCTTCTGATGTTTCCGGTGATGGGCAACGCGTTGTACAATTGTGGGATCTGTTGATCGCGCAGCTTTCTGTTAGGCAGCCGTTGTCCAGAAGGCACAGTAAGTTCTTCCATCGACAGTTGCTCCAAGATCTGGGGCTGCTTACACTGGAACCAATTAAAGTTTGAGTTCCAGACTCTGCTTCCAAGCCGCCGTTTATTTTGGCTGGAAGTATTTGGTTGCATTGTTGACCATAATAAAGCTGATTGTCCTCCTTGCAACACTTGAGCTTTGGTTTCGTCACATGGTTGGCTGTGGGTTTTTGATGGATGATGTTTGGTGTATTTTGACAGGATGTCTAAGCGATCCATCTCCTCTGTACGTCACAAGAGCACATCCTTTGAATTTAATAAGAATATTCCAGTATGTTCCTAGAATATTCAGGAATCTTTCAATATATCTGTTACTCGTCTAAAGTGCATGTTCTCACTTAGAGTTATGAGCGACCGTACTAGTAAGGGCATTAGGAACGAATTTAGGCACTCCTTTGGATAAGATTCAATTTGCTAATACCATTTCTAATACCAAGTGCAAACATATCAATCGATATCTAAGGTATGTTTTCACTTGGAGTTAAGAGTGGTATTAGCAAGGGCATCAGGAACAAATTCATTTTGCTATTCTATTACCAAGTGTCAACATACCAAGAGATATCAAAGTTGATGTCAAGTAGGTGTAATTAAACACCAGGATTGCGAGAATGATCTTTCCACCTTATTCAGTCCACCTGTACAGTAATGTTGTGTCGTGGGAGTAAATACTTTGTAACAATTATTGTTTTTTTTTTTTTTTTTTTTGACACAAATAAAGGGAACCCTTTACTGCACAGAGAGAGAAATCAATTATTGTTTGTTAATGGTTTGTAATACATGGAGAATAGAACATTTTTAGTTTGCAATTTTTTTTAGAACATTTTTAGAACATGGGGAGTTTATATTTATCCAGCATGGATTGTATGCTTGCTTGTTAGAAGCAATCCGGAGTTGAGAGTAGGGGTCTTGTTTTAGAGTCTGAAGTACACCTTGGTGATCTGCCCTACTGTATGTCCCCTGATTTAAGCCCAATTTGATTTTATTCAGAGAATTTGAACTTAATAGGGAATAGATCTCAGAGAACCGTCACCCTGCTTCACACCAAGTGCACTCACTAAGCCAGTTTTGGAGAGTCATTAATCTGTGCATCTGGAACCCCAGCATACCCTCTTCACACAAGCAGGGACTGCAAAGGGCTTGATTTTGTTCATTTTGCAAGCTAGAAATTGGATAATTTGCTTGGTTCATGGAAGAGAAACAACATGACAGATATTTACACTAAAATCTTTAAGCTCCCCAGTTTTTAAATCACCAAGATTATTGATTGTATGTCAAATTGCTTAAAATTTGAAATATACACAGTATGGTGCAAAGCACACCTTGAAATCTTGTATTTAAGTAAGTACTCACTATAATCAAATACACAAATCTTTAATCCCTAATTATGACTCATGCAACTATTTTGTGGTTACTACCCAAACTTGGGCATTCATTGAAGAATGTGCAAAGGTATTTGAGAATTGCAATAGAATTGTGGCTATGTCGTTTGTGAAGTAAGTCTGGAGCTGCATTGGAGTTTGTGAAGTAGATCGAGAATCATAATGGGGCTTTGGTGAGTTCTGAAACTCAACCACGAACTATAAAAGTCTTAACTCCCTGCAGACATATGAGTCATGAGGTTGAATTTACAAACCCAATTGAGTTTCTCAACTCAACTGTCTGTGCGGGAGGGCCATTGTGATGCAAATTATGCTAAGACATGGGCAATCTAAAGTAATCATCTGTTGTTGTTCTTTTCCTTAATCCCTAAAGGTTCTAACATGTTTTGTGAAAGCCAAAGCCCTACAATCTACATACTTGAAATATCACATTGTATGATTTATAAATTTCATAGATAGTCATCAATATTTTGGAAGATATTTAAAATATTTACAAATTTTATCATGTAAACAAGATTAAAATTTAAAAGAAATATATTTTAAAATATTAATATTGAAAATTATATTTAAGGTAGATAAAGGTTATGTTTACAAGTAATTAAAAAATGAAAGTGAAGAAATTAAAAGAGACGTATGATTGGAGCATCCTTAAAAAACTCTTTATATTTTGAACAATCAAATTTCAAAATTCTCGACGGTGTAAAATCTCCAAATGAAGTCTCTTGTCCAATCTCAACGGTCAAAAGATGTATCATAACTTAACTTTAAAATTTAATGAAAACACCAACTCCAACAAAGCTCAAATATTTTGATTTTTTGAACCTAAGTTGACCAAAAACCATCCAAAAAATGGATGTTTGGACCTTTAGGGGTTAACCACGGTCTCATCACCTGGCTCCGTTGCAAACAACTATGTATTTCCTGCAAATCAAATCTAATATATCGTTGCAACCCTAGCCACGAAGGAGATCATTTGGCATTGTCACTTGTTACAAAGCATTAATTTCCCAGACATTGGGTGCCCGGAAACGTCAAAACCACCTATTCAGCCTTGATCTATTTCTTCTACCCGAATTCCATGTTAAATCCAAGGTCCTGCATGGTACCTTAAAAGTGTTGTTGGAAAGAATATACTCAGGAAGATTGTGAAGATTTTGCATTAGAAGAGATCTGAAGCCTCCAAAGGACAAAGGGCCGTTTCATTGTTCATGCAAGAATCTAACTTTATTTTTAAATTTTATTTTATTAAAAACAATTATTACTTATATATATTATTATTAAAAGGGTGTTTAAAAAATGTTTCCAACTTTTTTAAATAATAATTTTTTTTATTATTATTTTGAAATTAAAAATATTAAAAAATTAATATCCAATCTGACGTGGCCAAACTCTACCACATCAAATCCACGTTAGATTTATTTTTTATTTCTTTAAAATTTATTCAGTTTAATATATATATTCATATTTTTTTGGAATAGGAACTCTCAGCATTCTAAAGGCCTCAAATTTCCTTTCATGATTGAGGATTCTAATAGTATTATAGTTACTTGGTCAAACCTCATCAATTCCTCACATTTTAGAATATATTATATATTTTTGGTATTTTTCTCATATAAGTAATTGTTAAACCCACTTTTCATGATTTTTTCATAATTATGTAAATACAAATGAATATTATAAGATTTTTCAAAGGTTTTTTCTTGTAAAAATCATGGTAATTACAAAAATGCTTATAATAGTATGAAGTTTTTAGGAAAATATAAATAATAGTGATGAACAACAAGGTGTAGGTGGCATGCTTCTTGAGCTTACATAAAAATAAATTCGATAGAAAAACGTTTTCTGTAGTGTATATTGGAATTTCAGGGTTTTGAGCTTTAAAGTGCTGCAAAAAACGCAATTTTTACAATTTTGAAGAATGATAAATTGGATTAGAAAGTAGAAGATAGCCCCCACACTTTCTTAGTTGAGACCGTTTTCATTTGAAATTAGGAATTAGATGAAAATTAGCATTTAGCTGAAAATCGAACAAGCACGGCCCCACAGGGCTACTTGCACACTTAGGGGTTAACCCCTAAACGTCACAGCGTCCAGTTTCTAGACAACTAACTGTTCAAACCCACCCTACGTTCTCATCAATGCTTGGATGAAAGTCATCCAATTTTTTGGAGATACTTCAAGAAGTTGTTGTCCTATCTAATGGTTGGATTTAGTCATACTTGAGTACATATTTTTCTAAAATTACAAATGTAGAAGTATGTCAAGTCGTTGACCAAGCCAAAATTGCATTCACTGTAATTCAAAAGTGGCCTTGCAAAAATGAGGTCATAGATTTAAGAAACACAAAAATTTCAAAGAATCACCATGTTTAAGAGTATCTCATTTCAAATTCATTCCAACAAATTTTACTCAAAAAATATTAAAATTTTGTTTGTACTAATCGAATTTAGAAGGAATTTTTAATTCTAACTTTCAAATTTTATAATTAAATATTGGTGATAGTATTAGTGAATCGAACTGTACGGATGGAATCTAAAATTCAAAATCTAGAACTTTCATTTGTATATCAGTTCCAAAATATTCTTCTAAATAGTACTTTATGATGATTTTTCTCAAATTGTCAATTCTAGGGACACCCCGGTACGTTTAGGGGTTAATAGACATCACTTTTTTAACAAGACTACAAGAAGAATGGATATAAGTAGGATGGAAGCAAGTCTTATTCTTATTTATCGTTGGATATTCACCACAATTACAAAAAAATAAAAAAATAAAAAAAATTGAAATTTGGTACAAATGGTCAAAACTAGACATTCTATTCTAAAATTAAAGAAAGTAATTTTTTCAAAGGAAAGAACATCATTATTTTCATTAAATAGAAAATTTTATAACACTAAGACAATATTGAGGTCTTTGTCTTTGAAAAATTCTCCTCTGTGGAGTTTAACTCGGATTGACATGATTCTAATTGGGTTGGAAAGTAGACTTGATTTTCTCTTTTAAAATATTTTTTATTTTTCATAAAAATATTTTTTCATCTTTGGCAACCTATAAGAAAAGGGCAGCGACCATAAAATGGTCATTTGGTCGCTTAGAGGTTTAGCCCTTTAACCCTTAAACGTACCACTCCTTTGTAGGAAAGTCAAACTACACAATTTAGCCTTCAAGATTTATCAAAATATATTTTGTAATATTTTTCATGCATGGAATTGAATGTTTCCTATCAGTCTTGAAATTTTCAGATTTTTTTGATTTAATACGGCCTTTTTAACAAATTTTTAAGTCAAATACTTCAAAAACTAATTTTTATTACAAAAAAGCTTTAAAAAATTAATATTTTTTTGGGAGCAGGTACAAATTACAATGGAAAATCACATGATATGTTTTCCATAGAAATTTTTTATTTAAATTTTGAAATTCGAAAGGTGAACATCCTATGTAGTGTAATTCAAACCTTGAGCTACAAAGCTTGCAGAAGCAATAAAATACTCAATAATTGGAATTTTTAAGATTTGAAAAGTGGAGTACAAACTAGACTTAATAAACTTCATTTTCTTAGTTGGGTGTATTAGCAACAAAAGTCATCTTCAAGATCAAAATTGGGTTTGACCAACAAACGTCCAGAAATTGGACGCTGGGACGTTTAGGGGTTAACGTCCCAATTCAACACTGTTTTCAAAGAAGTGTTATAAAATGTTTGATGGAAACCAAAAATGGAGTTGATGTACAAAGAAAATTTGTAAATGCCAATGTGAAGATCACATCTGTACGGTTGAATGTATCATATTTTTTTATTAATAATTTTAAAATAATTTTGCAAAGTTTTCTCTTGAAATTCAATTAAAAATCCCGAATTAACACAATAAATTTGAAAAATATTGGAATGAAATGGGAATAACATGCACTACATGATGGTATGGTTTCCATTATTTGATTCTACTTATTTTGGAAAATCATGTTTAAGGTCTCACTTTTTGAACTAAGAATGAAACTTGACATAAACCAATTGTGTTATTTTTCCAAAAATCATAATAACCTATTTGGAAGATCTACACCGTACAAAGGATAGTCAACTTACACAAGAACCCCAAAAAACAAGATTGGATGAGCTAAAATGTGAGTAGAGTATGCACAATTTCCATCGGATCTGTTGAAATTCTCGTTTCGATTTGTACAGTGATGTGCACATTCCTCGCCATTTAATACTCACCTGAATTGAACTGTGAGAGTAAAGAGATCATGAGCTATATAACTTATCAGCAGCCCCCTGTGTATTGAATGACAAGTTCAGAAAAGCATTGTTATGGCATTCGTACAGTTAATATGAACTTCACAATTCTCACGTTAGCTCTCAGATTTCGAGTTTTGAAATTTGACGAGATCCTGTTTTGAGCATTATGTTTAATACACACTGCATTACCACAGTTTAGAATTACAAGATTCCAAAATTTGAATTACATGAACGTAGCTTTGCTTTTCCTACAGAGCAAACGTATAGTACAAGGAGACAGTAAAGATTTACTCGGGAACTTTACTAGCGTCAAGTCCTGATAGCTCAACCAATTTTGCAAAATCCTGTTCTCCAGAGAATTGCTGCAGGCCCCATGGAACAGGGACAACCAAGGATCACAATTTAATTAATACGAATAAAAGCCCAAACATGAAATTTAACAGGAAAAAGTGAACGAACAAGGAATCTTCAAAGAAGTTCGGCACTTGCTAAACCTAAAACAGAGTTACACAGGAATTCTACACAGGACTTACGTACAGGTATTCTAGACAGAACTTGTGTTCTATGGGGTCCAAAAAAGTGTAAGGATGTTTGGAATTCACTCTTCTTCTACATTCTCTTTCTCACAAAAATGGTTCAATGATCGCCCAATTTTGCACATACCACTGCCTCTTCATGAACTACATTTAAAACGCCCTTGGTAGCGTGAAAATAAAATACTACCAATTTATCAATTTTAATGTTTAATATGTAAAAAAACAAATCTATTCTAGAAAAACTTCAGATGATCCAATTTTTTGGATTATGGTAAAACTGACAATGAGGTACAATATGATGCATTTCAAATACACCATTACATTTCTCCTTGTACATTTTTCATGCGTTCCTTTTCTCAAGGAAATAACATATTCCACATTTCACTTTTTCATGTAATTTGAGACTTGAAATTCCATGTTTCTAATGTTATTGCTCATTTTCTACAAGACCGAAAGTTTTTAGAGTTTAATAGTTTGAATTAACTATGATTATGATTTTTGAGCTTAGATACGTTAAAAATTTCTATCGATAACCACAAAAATTCAACTAATCTATTTTTTTGTAAGTGAGAACAACATATGGTGTAATTTAAAAACAAGATTTAAGTCATTATTACAATGAGTTGCTCAATGGAAAAATGCAACAAATTGCTCAAAAAGAAACCAAAACTAGCCTTAATATGGTAGATTTATAAAAGGAAATGTATTGGTGTGCTGGAAATGCATAAACTCTTTGGTCCTTACACTTTTTGGACCCCACTGTACAGGAATTATGGACAGGATTTATATAAACAAAGCTTGACAAGCGTTCCAGATATACTTATAGAAGATTGGTCAACCATTGAAATTCAAAAACTTTTGTTGAGGAGGTTGAGAGCACGACAAAGCTTCATACCTGGCCATTGATAATCCACGTTGGGAAGCCTTGGATGTTGACAGCATCGCATTCCTTGGCAATCTGTACTCCGCTTCTGTAGCCCTCAGGGTAGCATTCAACATAATCGACATACTTCATAGCCTCCTTACCAAACATCTGAAACCCAAGGTTCAAACACGCACTCTGGAAGATTTAGCACTCCGTGAAAGAACGTGGGCTCTGGATATAAGCAGGTTGCATAACATTGGGCGTACACATGTTTTTGCATACAACCTGACAATATTAACAAATGGGCCTTTCAATGGTTAAGTGCAGCATTCTCAGACTTGAAACAACCGTCATGCATTTTTGACTTACCTGCTTTTGCTCGAAACAGTGAGAGCACCAAAATGCACCGTACATTTTTGCACCAATTGCTTTCAACTGCTTGGCCAAGGCTATCTCCTGTGAGCTTGAGATATGTGTAACTTCTGGAGATATAGGTGGTAGATCTAGTTCACCCGACCTGAAGTCCAATATGGGAATAACCTTTAATCAGCATATTCTATCTCCTTGAGAACTGCTAGAACATGAAAGACACAAACATTGCAAGAAAACTAGATTTACAAGAAATGCTTTCAACTATACGAACAATATAGTTACACCGAGAATTTATATATTTGTGAGTGAATCCTTTCAGCTGAAAAGGGAAAATCAAAACATCATGCCTGAGCGCCGCAGAGTCAATGTCGTTGAAGGCCACTGAGAGTACTAAGGCGATGGCGGCCCCAGCAGCCAATTGGACCCCAGCTACATTGCGAAGATCTTTAGGAGAGAAACCCTGCACGTGTCAGCATCACTTCAGCCCCACCATATGTGACTACAACTCCTGCATTTCACATGACTAGAAACATGAAGGTGAAAGGCCCTAGGTGCTGTGCCCATGTTGTGATTGCTGACCATTTCTGGAAGATATCAGTGACAATGTACCGAGTTTAGTCCCGTTTCTAAGGCCTAACTGATGCGATTATTGGCCAATTGTCGGAATTCCTAAAAACAATGTAACAACATAGCACAATAAGGAGAAAGAGAAGAATGATAATAGGAACGGATGGAGTGAACTTACCACAAGTGTGCACAAGAGAAGACTGGTTGAGAGAAGCGCCGAACCAACACAATATGTACAAGATGCACCACCTAATTTGACATTCAGAATGTACATGAAGTAGGAACTTGCAACCCCCATCGCTGTGGTACTTGCCAACAACAGCCATTTCACAAGACCTTCCTCCTCCCTGGCACGCTCCTTGGGGTTTGTTGCCATACGGCCAGCTAAGAGTGTCACGGTACCATATGCAAGCATTCCTACCAGCGACAAAGGAACACCTGCATACAACTGCACGTATAAGAATAACAAAGTCTATTGAAATTGAACGGAGTGAAATGCTGAACTTCCCAACATAGCAGTAGATTGACAGGATGCGTACAACAATGTACCAAAAATTGTGCCATATTCGCTGTTGAGAACATCGTCGCAGCCGGTGCCACCAAGAGGACACGAAACTGGTCCGCCATACAACTTCATCCATGTTAGATAAGCAGTCTCTACTAATCCAGCCGCTGCCAGGCCTGATATCAACCCATACCGCAGTTTTGAGGGCTCCTCTGCAGGAAGTTCTGTTTCTACCCTTTTCACTTCACCTTTGAGAATCTCCACTTTGTCTTTGTTAGAGGAGAGCTCTGGAGAGCCTTGATTATCGTCGTTTGAAGGGAAAGGGGCTTGGGCTCGTATACAAAGAAGATGAGTTCGCAAACCTCTGTCGCACCTTTTCTAAGTCACACACAACCACATAAGTATTTATGTTTTTGACATTCAATTTTCTTGAGGCACAGAAGGCGACTAAAAGCATTCACAAACTGCACTCACAAAATGAATACGCACATAAGTTCTTCTTCGACATATTGCACAACGGTCTCTGGCTGTTTCAATCAGTAGAGAAACCACAAGACAAAACGTTTGCATACCGTAATAACTGGGAGATGTCTTGAGATGTGGAAGGGATGTCGAGTGCAAATGCTTTTGAGATTGTGCATTCGACTTGATGCATTCCAAACACAAGGCACCGGAGCTGAAGAAAGTACACAATAGTTTACGATCTCCATGAATAAGATCTCCCAACAATCTGCATAAAGACATTAATCAGAGTGATTAAGCTCAAGAACGGAATCTAGATTCTCTTCAAAATCTATTCCACATATCATGAACTGTATAGACATTACAAGTGAAAATAGATTATGAAGAAACTGAATTCATAGCTTTTATAACAACTAACCCTGAAACCCTAAATAAACCCAGACACCAAAGGTGACCTTGGATCATCTCCACTAACTTGGCAGGAGAAATTGAGCAGAACCAAGATATCATGTAGATAAAAAAAATTCAATTAAGATAATTCATGCACAACATCATCTCCAAACAACCAGTGCCAAGGAATATGAAGACTTGAATCTAAAGACAGTTAAAAAGTGATAAAAACAAATCGGGTTACTCCTGTACTAAGAAGGTAAACAATCATTAATCGCCGCAAATAATGATACCTTCAGTAATTCTTCTCCACAAACAGGCAAATCAATTCATTCTAATATTCAAAAACCAATAATTCGGTTCCATACAATGAATGATGTCTTGCTCAGAATACACCCTCGAGAAAAAGAGCAAGAATGCAAAATTACCCTAACTAAAAGCAGACAAAGTGCATTCTCGGCGTGGAGGATCCGCACCTTCAAACCCTAAAAGCCAAAGATATCTATCCACTGAATTCGTGACAATTTGGAGAAAAATTCGAAGCGCAAGCCCGTTTGAAAGTACCGATCATATCAGCAATCAATGCTTGATCCTGCACCGCACTGCCTACACAAAAATCTCGACTAGTTCAACAAAGGTCATGGATTTCATAACCACGAAAGAAATGGCTATCCGATAAAAACATACAACAACTAAGCCCTCGTCTGAGAATGAAAATGGTGCTTCCATACTCTGCCGTGTGTACCGCATTTGCCGCTCTCAGTTCGTTGGCTGCACTGTAGATTAGATATGGCAGGCTCCTAGCCGGTGGTAAGAGCATCTCCACCGCCAACTCTGAATTGCACTCTGAACTGGTCATGCAAAAAATAGGGAGCGGCAGCAAAATTTGCATCATGGCAGTTTCCTATTGGTTGATGGAGTTAGTATTGCCTCTAGTGCCTTCATACTTGTGGCAAAGGCATTTGTTGTCTCTGACCATAGGGAAGAGGCATTGCAGGGACACTCATTTTTTTGGGTTGAATACCACTGTAGTAAATATATTCCGTCCAAGATTCCACTAAAATGCATTCTCGTCTTTCACCTGTTCTATTCCGGTCAAAGCTTCTCGTAGTGTAGCTGCTTGTTCTTCTCATTTTATCATGGATGAAAAATAATCCTAAGTGTCATACAATGGCCCACTCATGGCAACAAGTCTCAACAGGGGAAGCTTGCCCGATAGTTCCTCAAAATTAGGCTTTTTTTTTTGTCTTTCTTTGCAACTTGACAAAAATTGCACTTTACTTTCAACTCACACTGATGTGTTAGCCCCTAAATGATAGAGGGGGTAAGGGCAAAACCTAGATGTGTTATAAAATGTTACTTTGGCAACTTTGATGAAGTTTGGTCCAAAAGAGAAAATGAGAAATATGATGTTTAGTAATTATCTGTACGGTCAAACTTTCAAAAAATCTTTTCTGACACTCATTTAATGAATTTAGAAGCATTAACCATTTAACATTCACGAAAATTTTAAAAATTATTTTTAGAATTTGAAATTTGGTATGATTGGTTAAAACTAGACATTCTATTTTAAAATTAAAAAAAGAAAAAAATCCAAATGAGAGAACATCATTACTTCCGTGAAATATAAATTTTTATAACATTAGGACAATGTTGAGGTGTTTGGCTTTGAAAAATTTCTTAGTGAACCTCAATATTGCAAATAAAATGCATCAAACAACACTAAAACATCATTTTTACCCTCAATTTTGACAAAAAATCAAAACTCGAAAAATGCCATTTCCTGACCATGAGCAGTCATTGTTGTTTGGACTGTAACCCAGAAATGTCAATCGGTCACTTAGAAATTAACCCCTAAATGTCCTCACCCTTGTCCAGATTGGGCAGTTTTATAAAGATTAATTATAATATGCAACTAAGAAGGATATTTTGAACTTGATGTATGAATAAAAGTTGTACATAATGAATTTTAGATTCTATCTATACAATTAGATATGCAATTGATATCACCAATATTTTTCTATAAATTTTGAAACTTAAAATTCAAAATTATTTTGTAATTTTATTATGAACAAGATATTGACAATCTATGAATGAATTTTGTTGTGATGGGTTGAAATGTGCAAATGGAGTACACAAGGGGCTAAAATGAGCCCTCCACACAAAACGACAACACACTAGATAATCCAAGAACACACCATTGACGTAAAATACTCCACTAATTCAACCTTAATTGCTCTAGGTAACTACGGTACCTAAAACAAGATCAAAATAAACAAAATAATAGCAAAAAGGGGTAAATTACAACCGTGCATCAAAATGACAGCACACTCATGAGTACAAAATTGATGCTCACACGTTCAAATTACACTCAACTAATGCACAAAAACATCATACAATGCTAAGCAATGACCACACACCAAATTCATGTTGGCAAAAGGGGATGTGGATGAATATTGTGTTTTTATGTGAGGATTTGGGCAGCGCTTCCGCGTGGTGCCCACAACCCTAATTTTGTACATAAAATTGCCCATCAATCACAATTAACCTAATACACTAATTTGGAGAAGAACCTTGGTGCAATTTTGGCAGCGCTTCCGCGTAATATCGTGCACCGGGAATTTTTCCACAAAATACACCACAATCAACTCAAAATTGCAACATTCATCACAAAAACCATTCAAACTAATGTAATAAATGAGATAGAGAAAAAACCACAAAATACCAAATAGAGGAATTTAGGATTGCAATTAAGTATAAAAAATCTTTACAAGACACACCAAATAACGAAAGGTGACTTTCACCTCCTATAATTGCCCAAAAAACAAGAAGAGGGAGGCAGCCAAGTCCTCCGTCTCTTACATCACCATGTAATATCACACGGAGGGAGACATGGGTTCTTCTGGCTCCGCTCCAGAGGTAACGGATGGCCCTCCTACACCTTTGTGATCGTCATCTTCTCTCTTTCATCGCGGTTGTCTTCTCTTAATCGTCGTCTTCTCTTGATTGCGTTCTTCTCATGATCGTCGTCTTCTTTCCTTCATCACGGTCGTCTTCTCCTGATTGTCGCGGTTGTCGCTATTGGCCTTCGTGGTCGTGCTTATCGCCTTCACTCTCACAGCGCCGCAACCTCTGTTCCCTTGGACTCTCCAACCACTACTTAGTCACCTCCACGGAATTTTCCACGAAATTGCCTTCAGATCAAAAACTCTTTCTTTAGATTCCGAAGACACCCAAAACAAAAGAGTATCAATATTCTCACAAAGTTCCTAGTTTTGATCCTCTTTCCTCCTTGGTGCCAAACATTTAGATTTAATCAACAAGTTGACTACTTAAAAATTATAGTGCCAAAAATTATCAAGGCTCTACCACGGGAAAATTACGAAGTATTGTCTAAAACAATGAGACAAAGGAATTGAATCCTCTATCTCAAAACTACATCTATCCACAACTTCATCCATCAAACATCCCTTCATCCAACATTCTACTTTTAGTTTAACTCCCTCTTTATCCTATCTCTAACCCTAAATAACTCTAAATTTACTCTAAATCTACCCATAACTCTAAATACCTCCTCACACACACAGCTCAATCTAAATTCTACAACCCTAATAAACTATTGTTTTAAAATTCAACCAAATAAAAATGCAAACTTGGTCTAACTTCTATCCAAACAATAAACTATTACCCTAATTTCTACCATCAAATAATTGGCCACTTTAATCATCATCGGAATAACCACATAACATCTCACACCGTAAAAAACCAAATCACATAACAATATGCAAAAGCCACGATTAACCATCTAAATTCCACCAACTCACATAAATCACACAATAAATCAATCTCACGGTAAAACATTTAACCGCATACTAAATATTCTACTAAAATATCACCAATAATTCAAATTTAACAAAACACCTAAATTAAATATTAGGAATATAGAAAAAATACTAAATACTACGGTAAATGCTTTACTGTGGTTTGTGAACCATTTGGACGGTTCACACCCTTAGCCCCAAAGTTCATTATATTAATTTTGTTTTCGTCTTAGTATGTATTGTTAGAGTGATCCGATAGCGGCGCTCTTATGGAATTGCACTTGACCGAATTCTGAGCCAGATTCCAAAAGAAACAATCCACTGTGGAGTTGTTATCATCACACCCTCCAATATCACATTCCAATATCAGAAAATAAATTGAATGCCAGACCTATCTAAATCACTGCTAGCTAGAAATGATTTCAAGAGCATGCCCTTTATTTGGATTTTCAATTTTGAGGCCCCATGAACCAATTTATGAAAATTTTGAATTTCAAATTGGAATCTACAACACTGATGCATTTATAGGGTCATTTTATGGAATTCTAGGGGCCTATACAAGTTCAAAATATGGAACAATTTGCACGGTTCAAAGAAGAGCTCCATTGTATATGTATTAAAAATATATAAAAACAACAAACTTGAGTTGATACCTATAAAGGACCTTCTCAAGTAACCTTGTGGAGTGTCTAAACACGTCCCAAAAACAAGAACTTGGTTGGACAACACATTTGGATTTGGAGTTGTAAAGAGGCTTGATAAAAACGGTTTAAAGGACACGGACTTGGAGTACATCAGCAAGGGCCGTCACAAAATAGAATAAGACCATTTTCTTCTTGTTATAATTTTGTGTAAAGGGTCCACAAGATCCCTCTGCGTTGCTAGGTTCTACCCTCTTTTTCTTTATTTTGTTGTGTTTTCCCCTAACCATGGCTGGTTTCTTTTTCAAATTAGAAGAAATTTTAGGCCTCTCAAGGGCTGCAAGTTCAACCAAACTACCATGTAAAAAATTAAATTGAATAAACACCATTAAAAAAATCCAGTTTGATGTGGCTGAAATTTCGCTACGTCAATTTTAATTTTAATTTTTTTTTTGCCATATTTTATTAATTTTTTTGCATGGCAGTCTCAATAGCCTTTTGGAAGCCTCAAAATGCTTGTAATGAACCCTTAACAGCCTAACCATCCAAATTCATGATGATGTACACATTCGCTGCCACTTTCCTCATGGATGAAAGGCCTTTTGCAATGTAATTTTTTTCACATTAATTTTTTAGGTAGTTACGTTTAAGCAAGTGGAGTTAATTTAGGAAAAAAATTAAATTTAAATTTACTAGGTCCTTCCATTCCGTGTAGGCTTCCATTTCAACAAAAACAATTCCAAATTTTTGAAGCTATAAAATTCGCACTAAATTTATTCTTTGAGGCTAAAATACAAATGAAAGTTGTAGATGATGACTTTTTCATGACATCCACACGGTTGGATTAAGTAATAGTGTCGAAATATGTTTAAATTTGATTTTAAAAGAAATTATCGTTTTAATTATATGGAAAATACAAAAAAACTCATTATCTTGTGAATTTTGGAGTGATTGGCCAAAAGTGCAAAATGTACAACATTGAATGATCTTCTGCGTAATGTGCAATATTTCTACCTATAAAATTATTTTTTGATTATTTACAAAGGGATCTCAAGACACCTTTATCGAACCATGATAAATTTCAAATGATCAACTTCATCACTATTGAAGCATAATGATTTCAACTAATCAAAATGAATTACAAGATGTAAGTATTGAAATTGTGATTTTAGTGAATTTTCAGAGTTTTTCTTGTAAATTCATTTGAAATATATTTAGGTATTTTATTTTAGATTCAACCGTACGGATGTCTTACATAATTATGCTCTTTAGATTTGAAGCTCAAAAAAGTTTAAAAAATGTCATTTAAAATACATTTAGGTAATGCCCAAAACCTTTAAGCATTTAGGGGTTAACACGTATAATGTTTAGGAACAATATGTATTTTTTGGCACAACATATTTTTTTAGCATATTAATATCTCTAAGCTTTAAGCTTTATAAGTTATTTATATATATTTAGTTACACTCAACTGAAATTAGAAGCTATTTTCTAAAATATTATTAGAAAACATGTATAAAAGTTAATAGATTTTTTTAAGTAATTGAGTTCTATATTCTACAAAGAATTTATGAAAAAAATATAAAAAAATAGTCAACATTATATGTAAAATATGATATGGACTTTGAGGGAGTGTACTTTTGTCACTATTGAGCCACCCAACCATGCATTTACCTGTGACTGTTGAACATTGAAAATGCCCCCCAACTCTGAAGCCTGCTCACTACTCTGTTGCGGTGATTTGAATGAATTCTGGGTGTTAAATTTTGACGGAAAGAGGAATCACAAGCATAACATTCAGTAGCCTCCCAATAGGGTGCCTTTTAGTTTCATCCGACTTTATATATGGAGTGATCAGTGATTTGTAATTCAATGGACTATTCAATCAAATAAACAATTGAATGGGATATTCCACATCATTCTGTTGGGGGAAGGCAGTAGTCACAGAGGCTACTGAATGTTATGAGCTTAGGGACACCTTGGTTATTTTCTATGAAAACATCGAAATAATCCTAACCGCCTATCCTTTTGTCTTGTGGGCATCGAATCAAGGGTGGGTCGAACAGACACTTTATTCACGCTCGGGAGTTCTTCTTCTGTGACAACGAAGGAGCGAGATATTTGCAAGAGAATCCAAAGTCAAGGAATCTAAAGTCAACCACGATACACGTGGCATTCCATGAAGCCACGTCCCACTGACTCAATACAAAAATGGCCTTCTTATTATCACTATTATGATTCCTGCCAACTGGATAGTGGGTCCCTTTGCAATTGAACCTTCAAGCAACCAAATCCCACCCACCACCAAACATCATCATCCTCATTCCCATTCCCAATCACATGATGTGCTTGACAATTCTCATCAATCCATCAGATACAAGCTTCGCATCACCATCTCCTCAATCAACCAGGTCGCCTCAACAATGCCCTAATACAATCACCATAGCTCCTCAAACGCTGCATCAAAGCTTTGCCAATCCCAAATCCCTCCACTGGTATGTTTTGTGTTTCGTGTGATGTGTTGCTGCTGCTCCTCATTCTTTGTTTTTTTTGTTCGTGTTGACTTAGTTTTTAGAAAACACCGGAATGTTCCCGTTCTCACAAATTTTGCCACCAAATCCCTCCACTGGTATGTTTCGTGTTTCTTTGATGTGTTGCTGCTGCTGCTGATTCTTTGTGTGTTTTTTTTGGTTCTTGTTGACTTAGTTTTTGGAAAACACCGGAATGTTTCAACACATGCAGAGATTGAGAACCGTGCGGGATTAGGACCGGAGAAGGGGAATAGATTGATGGTGGTTCAGTTGGTGTGAGCATTCACAATTGAGGCCGGCATCGTGGCGTCGCAATGGGAGAGAGAATTGGGGGAGTTTGGGGGCGACGATGGGACTACGAGGCTGTGCAGTCGCATTCGTCTCTGGGAGCTTCCGGATCAGTACGTGTTGGAGCCCACGGATGGCACTTCGCTGAGCCAGTGTGTGGCCATCAGCCGTGACAATGGCGAGATCACCTTACTTGGTCCGATCCTCAACAACATCCTAGGGTTTACTAGGGTTTCTGTTCCTTCAGTTTTGGACTCTTCGACTCAATTGAATGTTCAGATTGCCTTCATTGCGCCTGCAGGTCATGTGCCAATTGCTAGCCCGATTCAGCGAGTGCATACGGAGGAAATCTATGGAGTCGCTGGCATCATTCGGTTGCTTGCAGGCAAGTCTGAATCGTCGTGTCGGAATTAATTAGGTTTGGGAGCTTTCTCGATCACCTCTTTGACAAACTATTCACCTCAGGCTCTGAATGATGCACAATGTTCATGAACACCAGCTCCTCACTTTACCTTGGGATCCAAGACTAAGTGCATTCACTTTGATGGACTTTCGCTAATTAATTTTGAGTTCATGAGTCATCATGGTTTTAATCTTGGGGCCTGTCATTACCAGTTCTCACATTATTTTAGGGATCTATTTGTCTTTTGTGCTGTAGTAGAGAACACAAGAATGAATGTTATGGTTGTTTGTGTGCTTTGAACAGGTGCATACGTGGCTGTTATAACCGGGCGACAGAAAGTGGGACTATACCGTGGGTCACCTGTCTATCGAGTAACAGCATTGCAGTTTCTCTTTTGCAATCAAAGATTGGGAGATGTCTCTCCAGAAGAGGTTCTTACAGACACTTTATTTTACAATTAGTGGAATAATACTTCGTTAGTTGCAGAGAGATGCTTGTCATGTTCCTTACCACCAGAAACTGTATGTTGGTTTTTCCGTGATTAGGGTTGGTCAGCGTCTCATTGTGAAACTCAACTCCTATTATGCAGAGGAAGGACGAAGCTCATTACATGAGCTTGTTGAAAGTTGCGGAGGCTACTCCGGGTCTCTATTTCTCATATGATACGGATTTGACGCTCAAGTAAGTTCGTCTCTCATTTTGTCCTCTTTTTAATGCAGCTTCATTATTATGACCATCCAAGGTAATATCTTGTTAGGTTTGGAAAGCTTGCTCATGGATAGTCAAGGTGCTAAATGTTGTCAATGGCACACTGACGTCTTTGCAGTGCACAGGCGGCGGTTGAAGCTGGTTCCAAGCTACATCGGCTGCCTCTACACCAACAGGTGCCGAAACTGCTTGGGAACATTTGCTTTCAGTGCATATTACACTGGAACTGGTGCTGTTAATATTTTCCACCAACTGTACCCTGCAAGAAGTCCGCCCAGTTGTCAATTTTTAGCCTTGTAAAGCCCATCTAGGTCATATTTCTCAATCTTAAGGCAGAATTTTAATGCAGTTTCTGGTATGAGTATTGCACCAGGCGGAGTCAAGGTTTTTATGGAACCATTTCTTGCTTCAAGAATTCATCGAGTCTAAGGTAATCAAGATCTTATGCATCTCAATCCTTCCTAGTCCTGGATAGTTTCCCCAAAAGGTTGGCTTTGTATCATTTTGTTTAACCTCCTCATGTTTCCAGTAGTAATAAAAGTTTGCTCTTGGGGTTTTCTTACAACATCGTCATTCGCTATCAGTGTACTGATTATTTGTTTCTCTATTATCACAATTCTATATGCAGTTGGAGCCCTTCATTCTGCCCATAATCCAAGGCAATATCCTCTTAAGCTGTTTCCGTCATTGTCACGAAGTCTCTGAGCTTATCGTTGTTTGGACATACGCACCATTTATGCTTCACTAGGGAGTATCTACTAGTCGTAAATGTTATCAAGTTTTTGATGTCAAGAGTCTCAAACACATTGACTTCCTTGACTGCTTTCACGTTTCCAGAGTGCCAAAGGCACCGTGAACGACAAAGAAGTGAAGCTGACTATTATTTCACGCCGGTGTATGCGCCGTGTAGGTAAAAGAACATCTCACTTACTGAAGATCTCAATAGTTAAGCTGATGGAAATATTGTTGACTGGAAAGGTAAACCACCCTATTTGCGCCACGATTCGGAAGTCACCTTATTTGTGCCACTATGAACTAGTAGTGAACATATCAAAATCTCAAATGTAAGACACTGATATATAGTGACCACAAAGTGGCACAAATAGTCACATGGCATACATAGGGTGGTTTACCTTATATGTTGTGCAGAGGCATCATCAAGGACCAGAAAGTTGTTGCAAGAGCATATGATTGACTTGGTAGCTTGTGTCTGCAGGCACTCGTATGTGGAGGAGGGGAGCCAACAGCGAAGGGGACGTTGCCAACTTTGTTGAAACAGAACAAATCATCGAGGTTGAGAATTTTGTCTCCTCTTATGTTCAGGTATTCAGACGCCGCTATGCTCAGTAGCTGATTATGGTTGTATTTTTTGGTACATGCTATCAATTTTGTTTACAGCTTTTAGAGTTCTACACGTATGGTGGCTGCATGAGACATTGGCTGCAACTTTGATATGACGCTGAGTCTTGTATCTTGGAATCAGGTTCGTGGTTCAATTCCTGTTATATGGGAGCAGATTGTGGATTTGACGTACAGACCTACGATTACTGATATAAATCTTCAAGAAACGGTATGTTCTACCAGAGTACAGGGTTTGTCTCAACCTGCTGTTGGCTTACATCTATAACTGGGCATTATTGAACATAATCAGAGTTGGGGCTGGCTAGCATCATAAAGCCTCAAAAGTTTAGGGTCAGCGTAAACTGTCTATGTTAGAAATTTGTTGATGCTAGAGGATCTGCCTGCTTTTGGTCATTGATCGTATCGCTTTTCCTTTTTGACGGTATGGCTTGCAGCCAAAGGCGGTAGAACGGCATTTTAAGGAATTGCGTAAGCGTTACGGAGATGTACTGGCTGTGGACCTCATTAATCAGGTGCTTCGATTGTACGATATCCTGATCTTTTGGTTCAAGCTCATTGGGTTCAATAGAATGGGTCAAAGTCCTGCAAATATCGTTGTGAAGTATCGTTGGCCATGAAGAATACCTTCTGTTGCTGGTGTGTATTTTGCCACCCTTTTTGTTGCAATTCGGATCTAAATGCTGTAAGCTGTGTCCTCGTCGTGCAGCATGGTGCGGAAGCGGTTTTGAGCATAGCATTTTCCAAGGCAATGCAAAAAGTCACCAGTAATTCTATCAGGTCTCATCAATTATGCGTTGGGATTCTCTTGCATCCCTTGTTTAGGATTTGATATCTGACATTCTATGCAGATGCTTGTTATTCAGCCTAATGTTAACTTAAAGTTTGGATGTTTACAGTGGAGCAAGAACAGTTTGGCTATTCATGTTTTCAATCATTCTTTAAATTTCTTTATTACTCTAAATGACAATGTCTCGGTGTGGTAGTGAAGTATTCACTAATGTTGATGTTTCGAGGGCCTTCAGGTATGTGCCGTTTGATTTTCATCACATCTGCGGCCAGTTGAATTTTGCGCGTTTGTCGGAATTATACGATGGCCTTGCTGAGGACCTGAGCAAGCAAAGGTAATTCTTTAAAAAAAATATGAATACGGATCTTGTCAGCAGAATACAGTATACCTTCTTTTACAATTTCATAAACAATTGAATTCATCCGTGGCCCTCTATTTTGCCTTTGCGTCTCAGTTATAGAAGGTTGTTTCAAAATTATCTGTACGTCTCTCTGTCAATTCTATTCACTTTGATGATATATGCAGTCATATGCGCATATGCGGCCAATTGTTGTTACTAAGAGGTTTAAGTGTCCCTTTCAGCTACTTCATGACGGATTCAGAAGAGATTCTGCAAGAGCAGAAGGGTATAGTGAGGACCAACTGCATCGATTGTCTAGACCGTACGAATGTTACTCAGGTACATCATTTTTATCCACCATGCCCTACGATTCTTTGGCGTTGAAATGGGGCTCAAAATATTTGTGGAGGATCTATTGAATTCAGGTGGTTGTAAAATGATGGTCGCCATTTCTGCAGAGTATGCTGGCGCGGAAAGCACTTGAGGTGCAACTAATAAGGATGGGTCTGTGTGGGCAATCCGAGGGGCTTGATCGGCACCCTGATTTTGACACAAAATTTAAATGCAGTACGTGGCATGAATTTGCCCATTCTTGTCCAGCCTTACTTTCGTACATATTCGCTTGATTCATCTTCCCGAATAAACAGAATGAGATTTAGAAAATCTTCATTTCCATAGCTTTTTTGCTTCTGTTGAGTCTCTCCTAGGTCGAGTAGCGTAACTGATTTCTGGATATTCGTTGATTCTCAAAAAGATGACGTGCTGCATGCGACTCGTTTTTTTTTTCATCTGTTGAATTGTTTTTGGGAATGGCAGTGTGGGCTGATAATGGGGATGACATAAGCATTCAATACGCAGGCACTCCAGCTCTCAAGGGCGACTTTGTTCGGTATTATGTCCTTCAAAAGTACCATTTGAAATTTTTAAAGTTTTAATTAATCCTTAGGGAGATATCGTTCTTGCAGTATTTTAGAACCTGCGTACTTCCATCAGAGAAACAGAATATTATTTACGACCTTTCTTGGTCTGGCCTTCTTTATGACAGAAAGAACGTTATTCCAAGAGAGAGGGACGTTACCTGTTCAGGCTCTTAATTTCACAAGCAGTTGGGCATAGTTCGTGTTTATCTTGATTATTAGATGCTGCATTGTGTTGTTGGTGCTGTTAGCGACCAGCTCCTGTTGTAAGGCTATTTGTACACAGTTTGAACTGACGTGAAACCTGATTAACGCTGATGTAGGTATGGACGGAGGACTGCATCTGGACTAGTTCAAGATGGATTTAGTGCTATGGGCCGTTATTACTTCAACAATTTCAAGGATGGCGTGAGGCAGGTGGACGGTCGTGCTTTGTATCGTTGCCATTAACTTGTCTTTGTTGGATACATTCTTTCTCAATTGGATTTTCTAACTCCCTTATGGGAGTGATGTGGCAGGATGCAATGGACCTCCTAGCAGGCCATTATCAGGTGAAGCGTGGGGCTCTATCCCCATTTCAGCTGAATGGCTTCGAGTCGTTTGCGGTATGTCTTCTGATGCATTTTCACATCTTTATTTGTTGATGGAACATCATGTACTGGTTCTGAACGTCTCAAATGTTTTGCAGTACCTACCTGTGGCCTCTGCTTTTCTTGTTACGGGCGTTACACTGACGACCCTTTCCATTCGCGAAGGTATTGTAATGACTTCTAATTGCACTTCATCTTCTATCCTTGTGAGCTTTTTCTATTTGCGGTGAACCAGTTATGTGCTTTTGAAATAATTTCTAGCATATTTCCCCCCTCAAATCTATTTTCAAACCTGTTTTGTGCTAATCGGAACATTAACAATCGTGGCCTACCTAATGGTTTGTACCACACGGATTCTCTATAATTGATTAGTCATGATTGTCTGGTATACTCTGCTGTGAAGTTAGATGCTCATCCTTCTTGTGCAGAGCATTGATGATGGTATGGTGGGATTGTGCAGTGAGTGATGAAGCATACCAGTATGTTTCTGGAGTGTTGTGGGCTGGAATAGCGGCAGGAGTGACAGCATTAGTTCGAGCTAACGGAAGGTTATTTTGCAGCAGACCTCGACTCTGCAATATTCAAAGTTAATCCTCACCTCTTATTCAGCATCATCGTTGATTGGAATTTGGAGTTTTCAGTTTGGATCCTATCTTATTATGGGTTTCAAGGGCATATAATTATACTGGTATCCAAGATGGACATGGAGAAGACCGGTATTCTACCAAATGTGGACGAGTTTCTTTACTCATCATGTTGTAGCCATGTTTTGCCTACCATCATCTCGAAACCTCTGTTTATGTGTAGGCTTTTAGCCCAAGGATCTGATGTTAGTACCTGTAGTAATTGTGAATCAAAAGAGCGCTTTCACTTCGGTCATGCTGAGATCAAATGTACATTTCAGGTTGATGCAACATTTGCATTTATTGAATCTTGAAGAGTTCACACTGGTCTGTCACCTTAAGTTGGATGTGTATTTGAAGATTCTAGAGCATGTTCATGCGTTGTGTGAGGTTGCTCCAATCTGATTTAAATGAAGTTGCTGAGCTGGAATGCAGCCTGACTACTTACACATCTATATTGACACTAATTGTTTTGGTAACAGATTTTTGCCATAGCTTGTTTAGAACTTTTTTTAGCTAGTCAGGTCAGTTGAAGTACAAATTTAAGTGTTTGCATTGTAGTATAGAACGGTTAATGTATGTCACATTTTTGTCAAGTTTTCCGTTCTTTTTGATGAAGAATGAAAAAGCCAGTTGTTTGTACCAAACTGAAAAAAAAAAAAAAAAAAAAAGCCAGTTGTGTTTGTAAATTCAACCTCATATGTGCGCAATGTGTGGGCACAATTGAGTTGAGTTTTTTGCATAGAATATGAGAATGAGCCATAATTGGCCTTGGATCACCCGATTTTGCTTCATGGCTTGATTCATTGTATGTCTATGCCTATGGTTAAGTCATAGGACCTACATACAATTCAACTCAACTAGATTAAATTATGGTCGAATTTTGTTGTCAAGTCAACCATTACTGAGGGGCTCGATTAAGAAATCCAAGCCAAAAGCTGGGTCCAATATGTCTATTTTAAAACTCAACTCCTTGTGCGAGGGAAGCCAATGAAGAACTAGGTTGTAAGGGAGGAGCACCCAATTCCAACAGTGTATCCAATGCCGTTAACTTTTAGACATGCATTCATTTTAGAGCGCAAATTCAAGAACAACATAGAGCCTTTATTGTTTGTTGCCCAAAATGATAAGCTATCTATGGTCTATTTAGACTTAAATTCTAAAATGAATGCTGTGTTTAGATATTAACAACATTGGGTACACTGTTGGAATTGGCTGCTCCTACCTTAGAGGATCTCATTTTGTCCAGGCAAGAACTCTCATTCCAAATAAATTCACCATGAAGTTTTTTTTAGTGCTTGACACACCTTGATATTGGAGAGTGTGATAATAGCAAGCGGCTAGTCGCATAGTCTCTGCGTTAATATTTATCCTAGATTTACTTTTACAACTTGTTTTTACTATCCGGCTATGTAACTCTTGAAAACGAAGTGTTTTCGTAGTCTTTTCCCAACAAATTCATGATGTAGTGATGTGAGGTCATTAATTAGTTAGTGGCAGCAAATATCATCCTCTAATTCACCCTTTTTATTCTCGACATTTGCAATGTGACCCATGCAAGCCCCACAATGTGATAATCAACACAAACCAAATGACCTTTTGACAACATAATTAACCTTTAAACGTCAAAAAAGCCCCACGAGCTTGTTTTGAGAGAATAATCAAGGAAATTGGAAAGAGAATTGATGGGGAGGTAGGGGAGGGAGTCGGGCAGCTTGAGATCGTGATGAATACCAAAGCTGCCACCGCTGACCAGCATTGTTCAACAGTGTTTTTAAATTTTATTTTATTTTTTAAAATAAATTTTAAAACCAGAATTGCAAAGCTCACTGTAGAATCGAGATCTCATTGTATTTTTAAACTTTGTTTTTGGAGTGACATTGTTCACTTCATTCACTGTTCATAGAGGATTTGAGGAATTCTCATTGGTTGTTCACGCTACTCAAGGGGCTATTGTTAAAGACAACTCTCTTAATCTTTTTTTTTATTCCTTTGGGCTGCCCGTTTAGGACCCTCTTGACGTTTAAGGGTTAACATGGCTTTGACTAACTTAACCCCTAAATGACCGATCAACCATTTTTTGGTCTCAGCCCAAATAGCAGTGACTGCCCATGGTCAAAAAATGACATTATTTGAGTTTTGATTTTCTGTCGAAATTGGAGGTAGAGATCATGTTCTAGTGTTGTTTGCTCGGTTGTTTGATGCATTTCATTTGCAATATTGAGGTTCACTAAGGAATTTTTCAAAAACAAACATCTCAACAATGTCCTAGTGTTATAAAACTTTCTATTTTGGGAAAATGATGATGTTCTCTCATTTGAAATTTTTGCTTTTTTAAATTTTAGAATAGAATGTCTAGTTTTAACCAATCATACTAAATTTCAAATTCTAAAAATAAAATTATAATTTTGGTGAATTTTAAATGGTAAATGCTTCTAAATTCATTAAATGATTGTCTAAAACATTTTTTGAAAGTTGACGGTACAAATAATTACTAAACATCATGCTTCTCGTTTTCTTTTTTGGACCAAACTTCATCAAAGTTGTAGAAATAACATTTTACAACACATCTAAGTTGTGCCCTTACCCATGAGACTTACTTACCGTACGTCTACAGCTGCACATGTGAAAAAGGAAAACAATTGGAAAAGACAACTAACTGAACCTGTTGAGGTCTCTGAAACAAAACAAAAAATAAAAAACAGCTCAAGAAAATGATTCTTCTTGAAATAGAGTGAATCTTCTGTTCCTATTTAATCTGTTTTGTCTCCTATTCCAAGACACTAAGTCCACTAAACAAAATGTTGCAGAAAAACTGGTCGTATCTCGCCTTATAACATTGTGACAACACGGCAAACATCCTTCGGATTTCGTGGGTTCAATGGCAAACAACTTCTTGGGAATCTGGATCCTATCCCCAGACAAATAAATGGGCATTTGAGGTCAGTCAACGAAAGATCATCGTGTCGTGGGCCTTGCTCATGTTGCACTCTAATTAAATTGCCAGCCACTCAGACACATGACTTTACGCATTACAATACTGTATTGCAACTGTTCTAATTTTTTATGCACACCAGGATGATTTGCTTATGAAGCAATGACATAAAAACACTAAATTATTTGCACTTTGTCAATCACACCATTCTGGACAAATTTGCAAGCTGCCTGTGTCAAATAAGTAACTGAATGAATGATCTTGCTCATGTGCAATTTTAACTTATTAGTTATCATATATCTTGGATGAGATAACCTTCAGGGTTTATGATGGTTATGGGACATAAGATATGTGCACCCATAATTGTCACTAGTAGCAGCTGAGCATAGTTATTATTTTTAAACAAGACTATTTTTATTGGGTCTTAGAAAGAGGATTCCAACACATTTTAGCATACATTATTTAGACACTGAATGAATAAGTTATGTATTTTCAAAATATTACCTATAAATGTATCTATTTCGACCCTAGGCTCTCATGTTCTCGTTGTGTAATCAATATTTAGTTTTATTGACAATAATAAGTTCAAATGTATGGATCATATTTTGTGTCATGCATGATTATGGATTTATGGGTGTACATCCTGTAGTCATCTCATTGAATCTTGAACATCCAAACCTATTCATCCCTAGGGTCTACCCCACCTATTCGGGGTGGTCACCGTCTCTACAATGAATTCCACATTTTCTTTCCAATTAAAAACCTAAAAATTCAATTAGGTGAGAAATGCACACACAAACACGAAAGGACTCAAACTGGATTTGTATTTTGAGTTGATTGAAGGGCTTATATTGATCGTGTTACCACTTTTTTGTAACAAGCCAAAGTGAGTGTGACACAGTTGCCTTGAAATTAGGACTTGGTATGAGGATAGGCACAAACATGCAAGAGGATGTAATGAGTTGCATGTTAGACAACAAGGTTGTCATGTCTGATACTATCACTAGTAGAAAAGGTGGCAGTGTCGAGGGAGATGCCCAAGCAAGTGGTGCCCAATTCCACTCATGCACAGTGATTTTGCCTAGGCAATGCCACTTTTTCAACTAGTGTATTTTTCAACTTGATGTCTAACTTTGGTTGCCTAATTAGACAAGTGTCAAATAAGTTAAACAATTCAGATGAATATTCAAGAATATTCTGAAATATCCTTGAATTTTCAAATATATTCTAGGAATATGCTTGTCTGACAGACGTCGTGTTCGACACTTTGTCTAGTGGTCGAGTAAAACAACCGTGAACAAGGCATGATTGTGCTTATCAGTTGGATAAAAATCAGTAACGCAAATTGTTGTCGAAGTTAAATATAAAGTTGGTGGGCAGAATGATGCAGTAGGGAGTACATGCTAACAAGTGAAAAACAGAATTGTCAGTGAACCCAAAAAAATGCTGCTCTTTTAATTTATTGTGGAGAGATAATGTGAGAGGTTTTAGCCAATCAAGAGTGCTGGGAAGTGTGGTTCATGGAAAGCTTAAGTTGCAGGGGGGCACTGGTAATGCAAGGACATTGTTGACAGGTGGCATGTTACGGTCACATGAGACCAGCCTGGTAACAGTGGCAGGCACCGGCCAATTCTTGCCCACTTTTGTACGTTACTGACCATTTCCAGAGCCTGTACCCCTTAACATCATTCATCAGTGCAAATGAGAAAGTTGCAAAAACTTTTTCTGCAGTGTATACTGGAATTTTAGGACTGTGAGCTTTAAAGTGCTGTAAAAACCCAATTTTAACAATTTTGAAGAATCGTAAATTGGACTAGAAAGTAGAAGACAACTCCCACACATTCTTAGTTGGGACCAATTTCATTTGAAATCAGGAATTAGGTGAAAATCAAAGTTTGACTGAAAAATTATCAAACATGGTCCCATGAGGTTCCTTGCATGCTTAAGGATTAACTAGTGTGGCTAGGTTCACTGGATTTCACTGGGGTTTTTCACTATGATTGATACTATCAGAAATAGAATGGATTAAATTAGAAAGTAACTGTACAATTGTATTCTTAGTTGGAGTGGAGACATCTTGTCAAAATCAGAGAACTATCTAATGGTGGGATTGGAAGATCGTAGTATGTCTTTGAACTGTCTAATGCACACTCAAAAATGAAATTTTGGAGGGTGTGTGACTTCAAAGTTAAATAGAATTTGGGCTCAATTTTCTAAAATGAAGGTGAAGATGTTTAGAAATGACCTATGTCAACACCTCTATGTTGCAATATTTCTTGTCAAGAACGGATTCACACGTAATTATTGTGAATTTTATAAGTGAGAGTGACTTATCTATGTACGGTTTAGGAAAAAAAATTATACGTTAAAATATAAAAGGAGTTGGTACATGGATCGAGATCGGAATACATACACTATTGGAACATGAACAAGAGAACACAATCCAAAAAAACAAAACAAGATAGCAAACTTCCAAACACAAGAAATACCGCATAATACATGTGTTGTATTTATAAGTATTTTCAAGTATTTGCAGTAATTTCGCGTTTTGTTCATAGATATTTTGATAGTTGCACAACTCCAAATTGAATTTATTTTTATTTTTATAAGATGTGTATTATAAGTCTCCAAATCTGAACTTCACAATTCAAAATCCAATTCTTCACAAATTTTCCGTTATTTGCGTTTTCAATACATGAGAGACAGCAAAGTAGTCACTTGAGCACTAAAGGGACCACACCCTTTACATTGTAGTAACACTATAGAGAAACTACTAATAAAATAGTCTATCTCTCCAACCCTCTTCGCTTAGACCAACTGAAATTAGAAAAAACTCTTTCTGATTCCTCTGATTTCATAACAGATGCTTTGGATTCAGAGGTGCGACAATGGGCCTCTAAAGAACGTTATGTTGGATTGAAGGTATCGACTACTACTGTAAAAGCATTATTCCTTGCTGTTGAGGAATGATACCTCTACTGTAGCACTGTAAAAAAAAAGTCCAAGCTATTGGCACTCTGGCCAGGTAGTTCAAGAATGTTATGAGCAAGAATAGAATCTTGAGAAAATTACTAAGTCTAATGTTCTTGCAATTAAAGGAACTGTCAAAACCAGTGGTGGGCATATACAGTATGACATCTTCTGCATGATATGAACCCAGCCTGAACAGTGTTTTAAACTGTATTATACTTCCATCATTTATTATTCCTTATTTATATTAGATACACGCCCAACTCTGGTCAAAACCTCTTCTACTCGATCTTCTCATTTATCAGTGCATGTTGCCACTTTGACCACATCCTAAGTTAAATGTTTAAATAATAGAACTTGTACTAGACTCATGATCCAGAAGAGTTGACATGCATGTTGATGACTCAAATTGGGCAAACTCTTAAACTATTCATGAACAATACGATTGGACGGAAACTTCAATGAGGGGTATCCGAGTCAGTGTACTTGTAAGCCAGGTGATGGCTTTTCATTGGACACTCAGTCCTAAAAATTGGAGGAAACAATGTAACCCTCGCAGGTGAAAAGATTCCAACAACACTAGAACATCCTCCTATAGCCTATAGTGAGTGCTACATCGGTTATTGCCATTGCTATGAGTCACAGTAATTCAGTGTTCTCGCAGTAATTGTGGTATTAGGGCCGCTTCACACTATGGCCGTCCAAGTCGAGAGGCCGTGGGATTGAGAGTCCAAACTTTGTTGAGAGTCCAAAGAAATCTACTGAAAATAGGCATAAAATATAGTTTTCATTTTTTATGAAAAGAAATCGACGGCCTCTCGACCATACATCACAAACTTAGGAAGTCATGTTTTTGCAATGTTTTACGTATGTTGTTGAGATGAACAGGGGTGATTACGTTCGACATACGTTTTACGTATGTTTATCGTAGAAAAAACGTACAAAGGACATATTACAAACATGTAAATTATATTATGATGTGTTTTTTCATGTTTGTAATATGCCCTCCGTACTTTTTTTCTATGATAAACATACGTAAAACGTATGTCGAACGTAATCACCCATGTTCATCTCAACAACATATATAAAACATTGCAAAAGCATGACTTGCCAAGTTTGTGATGTAGTGACGGGTCTTGCAAAATGTAGGACCCAAACTTCCTCTCGAGAGGCCGTCGCCTTGGTCAAAAAGTGTTGCCATGTAAGCATTTTGAAGGTCCATGGCCTTTGGACTTTGGCCTCTAGTGTGAAGGGTCGAGAGGCCGAAACCATGGTTTCTTGCAGTTTGATTGGTGGAAATCGACGGCCTCTCGACCTTTGGCCATAGTGTGAAGCGGCCCTTAGAACAAAAGTGTGAGTCACAGTAATTGAGAGTAAGGAAAACGTACCAATTACCAACAGTGTTCCTATTGCCATGAGAATGTACTTGGCACCTTCATCTAAATAGGAGGATGTAGGTCGACTATACATGGTTTAACTTTTTCTTGGAAATTGGTTAGGCATGTATAGTCACCCTACATTGCCCTTTTAGAATGAAAGCATTAAGTACATTATGGTGGCAATAAAAACATTGTTGGCAATTGGTGATTTTACCTTATTTGAGAATTCTTACAATAATGTACATTTGAGATGTATGTACTAAAATCAGTTTGAAGATTGGTGTAATTGAAGTCTCATGCTAATTTTGTGACAATAATCGATAACATAACCATGTTCATGTTGACCATTACTATGTACCCATAGACGATCAGTAAAAAATAATTAAAAATTTGGAAAAGGTGAATTTAAGATAATTTAAAGAATATTCATAGAATATAGCATCTGCTGAAATGGAATCTCATGAATATGGATGATTATTATACTGCAGAAAATAAAAACAAGTTTTGATCATTGACTAAGAACAGTCATGCACCAAATGAAGGCGGTGTTATATTTCTGTACAATTAGTACGTTGTTCTTTAAGCACCTTCCCTGGCTATACAAGTGGGGCCTTTTCAGTGGAAGTAAACATGGAAGTTACATTCAATAAGATGCTAGTGGGTAGTGGCCCCCTTTGACAACCAAAACATCAAATGAATCCATTTTCTTCAACTTCCTACTTGACATGAACTGCACTCCACCAGATCGATTCTTCTGTTCTGACCCGATGGAAGCTCATGCTTAATATACATACGTTACAGTATGTGATTATAGAGTATACCCTTGAAAGGAGTCGTTAAGGGTAGCACATGCAAATTTGGTCTTAGTGGTCCAGTTGGTACTAGTACTTCCCCTAACAGACTCTTCATTCACGGTAGCCCTTCAAGCCAAAGTTTCTCTCTCTACGTTACAGTAGCTCATCCAACAAAAATTCAATTCAAAGTTAAGGTAATCATTTTTTCAAAAACTGTTGTTTTAGTTTGATGAAAAAAGAATCTTAATTCCTCTCTGGCACAAGTTTATTGGGAACTCTCCTTGTGTCACATCAGAGTTTCTCGTTACCAAAAAACCGTGGGTTTAAACCAACTACATGTTTTTTTTGGTCAATCCATTTTTAAAAATCCTAAACTGCCATTACACCGTCGTTAATCCCTAAAGGACCAAGGATTCATGGTTCCAGAATGACAAATTCAATCAATCATATTGAAAAAAATAATAATTAAGATGGGATTATGTTATATATCACCGGAATCAGTAGAGAACATTGTACGTGTTAGTCAAAACACAAAGAAATTTGAACTAAAGGAAGTCCACATAGAACTTGCTCAATTCAGGCTTCTTGGTCCTTTACAGGTTAAGTTAAAATGACAATAATTTATTCACGCTTTAATTTCAAGAATTATCAAAATATTTTAATACACTTTTTTTTTCGGCACCTGAGCATTTTGATTTCAACAGAGGCATTATATCGGATACTGTGTTTCGTTCGGTTTTTGAGCCTTAGTTTCAACTCAACGTGCAAGGAGTACGTATGGGACCAGGCTGACTGTGTGAATATTGTTATCTACTATTGACATTTTGTTATCTACTATTGACACAGCTGGGGCATCAGTCCCTCTCAGATTGATGTCTACATAACCATTTCCTACGCATACTTTAGCGGTTTGTTCACCTAACCCTTGGCCTAATCGTGTACCATGTACCTGGCTTTAGTGCAGGCAGGACATGAACCTTCACAGGTGAATAAAGCCGCGATAAAGGACTTGTAAGGCCTAATACCTCAGCTTAATAGCTGGTCCAAAATAATTTTTGAAAATTAGATTTTCAAAAAATGTTCTTTTAATATGGTTAACCTTGAAGAATATTCATAGTGCCGAAATGAAAAAGAAAATCCAGAATTAATAATTATTCAGCACATAGCATTGAATCGACTATCATATTAACCTATGGTAAGCTAACCCACCCTATTTGTGCCATGTGATTATTTGTACCATTTTGTGATCACTATGTATTAGTGTCTTAAAAATTTGATATGTGCTCTATGGATACATAGTGACACAAAAAGGGATGGCTTACATTAAACACACATTTCGTTAAAACTGGACTACCAGACTGAAAAAGTGATAGGAAGTGCTGCCCTTTTCAATAGAGATAGGTCCCCAATTTTTCTACAGTGTTCTTATTTGTGGAATAAGGAGAGACAAGTGGAAATGACTCCTAGCTGCTGATTCATGGTCATGACTGGAGTACTGAACAGAGTTTTTTTTGAGGTAGTGCTGAACGTACAGGAAAATTACAATGTAAAATTTTAAAAATCTCACTGGATTTACAAGGATTTTTGCATGAAAGTGAAAAGCTGTGTGTGCTTTGTGAGCCATAGACAATGAGTTGTGTGGACATATTTGAAAAACACATGCTCATGAAACTGACTGTGATCTATCATGCATGTAAGGTAGAATGATTAAAGTGATGACAAATGTCTATTCTACCTTACATGCATTTACCTTCCAGTCTCACATTTTCCATTGAGCCTCAACACTTGCTATCTTTGAAACTTTTCATTTAACTTCTAAAGGATCACATGTGGCTATGTTTCTCTCCAAACACTCTAAAGCTACCTAAAAGTATCCCTTTTCAAAAAAGGCAAATAAATTTCGATCTAAAACCTTTTTGACCAATTCAACTGTAAGATCTTTCAACCAACTTGAATTTATTAGCACTTACAAATTTCCAACGGTTCAAGTTTCCTCAATAGTAAGATTATAAGTTATAAAGTTGGCTACATCTTCTTCTTTTTTTACGCCCTTTGTTTGAGTTTGAAACTTTCTGAAAATGCCCAGAATGCAAAGTTGAGTCTTAGATTTGATGAAATGAATTTGGCAGTCGTGTGTATGCAAAAATTCATATGCATAGTTCATTGTATGCTAAAAAACTCACCTTTGCATGATTGTATTTTTCGATCTAGACATCACCTACGCAAATTACCATCCCATTTTCGTTACAAAGAGTAGAATTGCCACCAAAAAAACTGAAAAATTCAAGATCAAAACTCATTCCACACTAAGCTGACCAAACTTGAAAAATCAGCCTTGGTCCTTTAGCAGCTAAGCAAGTGAACAAAACAAATGTGCAGTTTAAAGATCGGTGAGACTCACTGAGAGAGCCAGAGAGGTGTGTATATGCATAAATTTGCACTTTTGACTAGTACATAAATATGTAAAGCGCTACTGATAGACGTGGAAGCAGGGATTGCAATTGGGTACAGGGACAACAAAGGCACACAGGGTCTGTCTACCTTACAACTACGGAGGATATGTGATCCATTTTTTACAGATATCTAGATGCATTATATATATGTATATAATGTTACATATGCTTTAGGAAACCACTTGAGTTGTACGTACAAAATGTGGATAAAAATTTCATAGTTCCAGCACATACGTACATTGCCTCAGCTAGCATGTGCCCACGTACTGTCTACTGCAGCGACTTTGGACAATTCTCGAAACACCTTAACTTTTCATGATGAAACTGTGTCTGAAAGGCTTGGAACCGAATATTGCAGACGTGGCAGACATGCCACTCTGGCATTTCCCCAGTTGTCAGATAGCCATGCAGATTGGAGTTTGTAAGGTTGCAGGTCATACATCTGATGGCATTCAGTTATGGCTAAGAACAATGGCTCTCGATACCATCATATCTATACATGGTTGTATTATAAATCAAAGATACATGATACATTCAGACTTGAAAGCAATGGAATTATATGCAAACAGGCCTAGATCTCGTAATTAAACTTGCAGCTTGAAACAGGGCCGGCTTTATTATTTCTTCACAAGTATCACGCAGAACTCTATCAGTGCAAGGGTCGTCTGGACAAGTGCTAGCCTCAAATCTCCAGGTCCTACAACATCCTTTTTCCTTCAGTTCTAATTCTACATGGAGGAGTACGTCCAATACAGGAAATACCATACCAGCGGGACTAATGAAAGTCCGCTACTACTCTACATTCAGTTCTAGGACTGGAAACATTTAGTAAAGTGTTGTAGCTAGCTACCGCCACAATGGTACACAGCTAGAGGAATGTAATCAAACCAGGAGCTAGTTAATTAATTAATTAATTACTTTGCCATACAACTTTACAAGTTATGCTAGCTAGATCGAGGTCTACCATAGTAGTGATTCTTGAACAGAACCATTTTTTCCCTTTCTGCCCACAAGGAAGCAGGATGATCACATGCCCCACCTGCAACACTAGTTACTAGCTAGGCTGGAGATTTAATTAATTAATAAGAACATTCACTGCAGGATTTTTGATGTGAAGATGAAAACCAAACTGATTGAAAAACCAAACGATGAAGGGAAAAGTAATGCTAGCTGTGAGTGACCAGTGGCACGACAATGTATCATCTGGTTTCATGTAGGTTACAGCGGATCGCGGCGAGTTACACATGACTAGGTGCACTTCGGAAGGATCCCAGGGCTTTGAACGGGCCAGCTCTCAACACGTATTGGTGATACGCCGCTGCTAAAGCGGCTCCCAGAAAAGGTCCCACCCAGAAGATCCACTGCACACAACGAACAACTCATTAGACAGACTCCTTCATAACAATAAGAAAGAATTAGAACTTCCATGCCAAAATTAGCTAGAGAACAGCTAGACAGTTATTTGTGTCCAGACACTCATTCAACTTACGTGATCATCCCAAGGCTTGCTGCGGTTGTAAATGACAGCTGCACCGAAGCTCCGGGCAGGGTTGATGCCCGTTCCAGTAATGGGAATAGTGGCCAGATGAACCATGAACACTGCAAAGCCGATGGGAAGTGGAGCCAAAACCTGCAGCACCAAAGTCCACCCCGCCCCAGTCAGGCACCAATATCAACCTTCCAAATTAGCGCACTGAAAACTGCAATGTTACTAATGAAACGGTCAAAACTTGCACCAGTGTATATTCTGAGAATAAAAATGTGTGAGTTGTGACAGAATCTGGCATACAAAACGTGTGACGGTTGTCGGTGGTGACAGATTCCATGGCCGGGAATGGATTGATTCTTAACAAGGAATAATAATTAATAACAGTTTGAAGGTCGCAGGGCTCGTTCGTTCAGTTCGTACCGGGACGTGAGAGTCGCGGGCATTGCGCTTGGGGTCTGTCGCGGAGAATACTGTGTAGACGAGAACGAAGGTGCCAATGATCTCCGCTGCAAGACCCGTGCCCAAGCTGTAGCCTGACGCCACGGAGTTCGCACCTCCGCCGTGATTCATGTAGAACGAATGCTGAAATCCTTTCACTAAACCCACGCCACAAATGGCGCCCAAGCACTGCGCCACCATGTACGCCAGCGCGCGTGGCAGGGAAATTTTACGTGCTAGCAGCAACCCGAACGTCACCGCCGGGTTTATATGCCCACCTGCCACCCACAGCAATTCCTAACCACATCAATCCATGCTCATCGAGTAACTTGTTCGAATGGGCAAGAACTTCTCTGATCATATGGGTTCCAAAAGCAAGTCCTGTCTCACTAAAACACTGTCATTTTACAGGTCTACACTGTTTTTGTGAGACACTGGTTTTGTCTGATATGGGTACCCCTTCCCGGTACCTTTTTCGGACTTGAGTTGTTAGCCCAAGTTGCTAACAAACATAGCAATCAGTGTATGATCCTAGTAGTGCATTTTTACAGACGGAGTAAACACAAAAACAGTCATCTTTATGCGAGACAGGGAGATATATCGACAGACGGAGTAATTAATTAAACCTGTAGAAAGTATTAAATATTATAGTGCATGAAATTCTGTCGATAGAATAATTCATGCACGGTGGATATATACCTGAGATGCCGGCGGTGCAGTACACAAGCACGAAGATCATTCCACCGAAGGCCCACGCGATGCCTAACAAACCCACGCCGGCGCAGCCCGCGTTGCGGCTGGCGCCAATCACGGTGGCGATGGTAATGTACAGGAACAGCAAGGTGGCGACGAACTCCGCGATGATGGCTCGGTAGAACGACCATCGCCCGAACTCCGCGGCGTCGATCAACGGCGCGGGCGGCGGGTCGGTGTAGTCTTTGACAGGGAACCCCGGCTCCACGCCCACATCTTTCGCCATAACGAAAGTCCTAGACAGCAAAGTCTCACAATTCTAAACCAATTCTGCAATTCTTCAGCCTGTTCCGAAACGCTTGAAAGATAGAATATGAACCCTGCGTCGTGCCGGCCTTGAGGAGCTAGAAACGGTAGCCTGCTACCTAGAAGCTCAGGAGTCAGACAGGAGCTGGACAGTGCGAGTAGTACTGTGATGAACGGGTCTTTAAGAATGGGCGCGGCTTGTGCGATCAGTAATTAATACAGCTTACTACCTCTGTCAGATCGATCAGACAGACAGACAGACCCGCACAGTGCAGGTGATGAGCCCCAGAGGAAGAGTTATATAGGACGACGACGATCCCCTCTCTCTATCTCTTTCTCGAGCTACTGTACATACTGTAGTACTGATTCAAAGAAAGAGCATCTTTTGCCACCACTAGGCCCAATGTATTCACATATTCTATTAAATTCTTATGATATTCGCCGCTCTAGTGCTCGATATGGTCGCGTGCTCGCTCTATATTTTATTTTTTCGGTTAAAATGTTTCTGACTGGAACTGATTCTTTGCTTTCTGGTTTGGAGGTACTTAATGCACGTAGCGCCTGAAGTGGCATTCAAAGCCTTTTGGTCTTCCTATTCGCTGTTTAATTGTTTCAGTTAAAATTCTGACCGTATTGAAACTGATTATTTACCTTTTTCAGTATTTTCGTTTCAATTGGAGGTAGTACGAATTGGACGGCATCATTCAAAGCCAGGTGTGCAGTGCTGCTGGTGCATGGGTGGGTATCCGGACCGTGGACGGAAAGCGGGAGATGTCGATGGCGTTCTGCATAATTGATGTTTGTCGTAGACCTCAAAAATATATATATTTTTCCTGAAGGACAACTTGTTTGATTCTTTTCACCTGGTCGAATTAATAATAAACTGATCGAATGATCTCGTAATGAATAATTTTCTTTCCTTTCCATGGTTTGGAGATTCA
This sequence comes from Pohlia nutans, assembly GCA_022496805.1. Taxonomy (NCBI): domain Eukaryota; kingdom Viridiplantae; phylum Streptophyta; class Bryopsida; order Bryales; family Mniaceae; genus Pohlia; species Pohlia nutans. Next base: position 7,893,502 of record CM040085.1, on the reverse strand, counting down.
TCTTTTCTACTGTTGACAAGCATCAAAGTGCTATACCAATTCTAAGTTATACATATATATTGTGCCAGAGTTTTATTAATTATAAGCTTTATCCTTATGACCAAACTTTATGGCATCCACACAAGACTTTCTTTCCCATTATTATTGCAGTGGCCATATATCAAGTCCCGTGAATCTGAAAGAGAAACAAATCTACCTGCAGTGGGTACACGGAAAATGTGCTATGAAAAGTCGAAAATGTGCTATGAAAATGTGCTATGAAAAGATGTATATAGATAGTCCAACATTCGCTGAAAATGTTTCCATCAAATCAAGAGTGCACCAAACAGGAATAAAAAAGCTACCCGGGTAGGTAGATCGATAGACCAACATTTGCTGAAAATGTTTCCGTCAAATCAAGAGAGCATGCAAAGAGTGCGCTCCATGTCACGGAGCATGATTGCATATTTATCTTTGCAGTATGTATTAATTAACCCGTATACGTTGAACTTACTATACGATTAGAATACAGACTGACCATTACTGAAGTACGTAGTTGGAGCATCTCCACCAGCTACTCAGAATTGCACTCTGAGGTCATCCAAAAATTAGAGGGCATATCATGTACTTCCCCACCAACATCACTCAATTAACCCCTAAAGGACCACAACTATGTTTCTCTCCAAACACTGCCTAAAAGTACCCCTTCTTAGAAAAAGGTTAAGAGTTTTTGATTTAAAACCTTTTTGACCGATTTAACTGTAGGATATTTCAACAAACTTGAATTTATTAGCACTTACTAATTTTAACTGTTTAGAGTTTCTCAATAGTAAGATTATAGCTACAAAGTTGGTTGCATTTTTTCTTTAGCCCCATGCCCAAGTTTGAAACTTTCAGAAAAGGCCCAAAATACAAAGTTTAGTCTTACATTTGGTAAAATGAATTTGGCAGTTGTGTATATGGGGGTGTTAGTTCATTGTGTACAAAAATTTAGATGCATAGCTCAATGAATGCAAATTTTCAGGAGCTACCCGCACTTAGGTTTTTCACCTTTGTATGATTGTATCTTTCAATCTATACATCACCTTTGTACGCAAATTACCATCCCATCTTCGTTACAAAAAGTAGACTCACCATACAAAAATCTCAAAAAATCAGGATCATGACTCATTCTACACTAAGCTGACCGAACTTGGAAAATCACCCTTGATCCTTTAGGGGTTAAATTCTAAAAATAGTAAGTAAGCCACTTACAACTCACAAGTCACCACCCATAGATTGTGCAATTATGATGTGCAATTAAGAAGAGAAAATACATTAGCTTGAGTGGTTTTGAGGACTTTGGATATCTAGGAGATTTACAATCTTGAGATTAACAGAGCTCCAGAGGACTGGGTTTCTTTATAGTGTTGTTGGAGATGCTCTTACATCATCACACATACAAAGTATAAATTTGACAAGAAATAAATTATGTCATATCAAGAAAGTCATAATGAAGAGAGTTTGCAAGATTTTTTTTGATATTCTTGAAAGTTGGAGCTACGTAACATTCTTTAGCTATTACTGCAGGGAATTGATGGTGTGGAACATGCAGAAAATATTAAAAAAACAAAAATTTGTTGAGCTACAAAGCCATCTTTAACTAAAGATGGCTTTTATTCTCCATACCAAGCCATCTTTAACTAAGGATGGCTTTGATTCTCCAAAAGATTACTATTCTGGCATGGGATGCTGATTCCCAAGAGTGAACAAAGGGGTTGCTAAAGAATGTTATGTACTAAACAACCTCTTTTCGATCAATTTAATTAATGATAGAAAAGGCAACTATGTAAAAGTTATTCCAAAGGGTCCATGTGAGTGAGATCATGCCTCTACCAAGTGCACTGTGGGTGGCCCAAGGTGTAGCAAAATTGCGTCCACCAGACTCCACTATATATTTTCTCAACAGCCGGCAAAGGCAGTTGAATTTGCTGCACACTTACTGTGGCAAGGGAACAGTTGAGCTGTTTTACTGGGCCGTGTGGCTTGTACGATCACTAGCTCTTGGGTTGGCAAGAATCTTCTCGACAGGTCTCGAGAATCAATGTAATCTACAATGCCTGTGCTCTTCTATGGACGGTCGCATTGTCCCTTCTCTCCACCATTTTTCTTTTTTCTTTTTTAAATCATCAGACTAATAGTTACTAGTAAGTCCAGGACTTCTGCATTTGTTGCTGTCCGAAATGATGTTGAAGGTCAGCTGCAATTTTCACCAGGACACTTGATTCAAACGGTGCTTCCATCGCTTGTCCTTACCGGTAAGTAAGTTCTGTACTCTGCTGATAGTAAGACTTTCGGTGGCACCTTGGCACTAGCTAATCCCATGCTGAAAGTATGAAGAGCTCCGGTCCTTTTTCAAGGCCGGCGTGAATAAAGTGTTTGTTCAAAGCACCCGTCGTTCGAAGGGCCAATGGTGCATGATTACTTCCCCCTCTCGAGGATAGACACTCATAAGGTTCTTTTTAATATTAGCCCCTCTTTCCAACACCATAGAATTTGTGTCACTATTCATGAATCGTTGTAGCAAATACCCAAATCATGGCAAGTCCACGTCAGATTTAGCTAAAGATTGGGTGGTGAGACATTGCATTTGGTGTCATACCATCTACAGTGCTACTGTTGGAAAGGGAGAACTCCACCAATTGGTTAAGAACCTTATGAAGTAAACTACACTAGAATATTTGGAGGACTTAGCTGGGATTAACGCTTCATGCGTTAGCCCTCCACAGCACTGGATTTCTTAACTCAAGAACTTATTTTTATGAAGACATTAGCCTCCAAAAATGGTCCACTTGCCCCGGCTAAAATACATTAGCCCCGGTTAAAGTTTGAAGGATTAGCCCCAATTGGCCCATTAGCCTCGAGAGCTAACACTCCGAAATTTTCCTGTGCTAGTAATCAAGTAACGAGGAAACCAAGTAATTAAGTTACAAGATTGGACTCAGGTATTTAGGCTTGGGTGATTTTGTGTATAGGATTCTTATTATCTCTTTTGGTAAACACCAAGTCACGTACTCAGTGGTTGGTTATGAGTGGGTGCATGTTTATTTCATTTAAGTGGTCGAGGTTCAATTTTGTCAAGTTTGTTTGAGCGGCAATGAGGTATACATGATTTGGTACTACTAAGTGAGCTATTGCGCGGCAAGCATGAAAGTCTGAACAACCAACTTGCCTCGTTCCCAAATCTATGACAAGTGTTTAAAGTACTAACAAAATTAATAGCGGTCTCCACCATTTTCAATTATCTATTTATTTATTTTAGTTATCAAGGTGAATCTAGGTTTATTGGTGAGGGTTGTTTGTTTTCTATATATTTTTCTTTTATGGAGAAGGATATTAGACATGGCATGGTGTATGGCGATGGTACTAATTTCTTTAAAGGTATTTCTAATGAATGTTTTGAGTGGGAAGGGAAGAGATAAATCTAGAGCTCCTTTCCTAAACGACGAGGTTCATCAATCACATAATACATCAATACATGGGTGGATGGACAAGACAATTCTTTATAAAATGTTTATCTTAATTATTAAATTATATGAGTGAGTATTATTTACTTTTTAAATAAAATTGAATGTAAATTCTTAAAATTATGCACAAACGTTGACCATGTTTTCATTTATTGACATCACGAGTCCAAACATCATAACCATATTTCTTCCCATCATTGAGACAATGGGGTCACCAAAAGTCATAACTATGTTTCAAGCAAGGGGTAAAATCATCCCCTTGATTTGTAAAAAAATTATGTTGAAGTTCACAAAAAATATCTAAGATCTTTGTTCAAAAGTGCTATTGAAAAAGCCAGCTCATAAAATTAAGCAACCAAAAAATCTCCAAAAATCACTACACTTAGAGTATTACATTTCAGCCCATCACAACAAATTTCATTCACAGATTGTCAATATCTTATATGTAATCAAATTACAAAAGAATTTTGAATTTTAAGTTTCAAATTTTTTACAAAAATATTGGTGATAGCAATCATAGATCTAACCGTATGGATAGAATCTAAAATTCTGAATCTACAACTTTTATTCATACATGAAGTTCACAATATCCCTCCTCTAGAGTTCCATTTTGTAATGCATCTTTGCAATCTCCAAATCTAGAGAAGGGTGAGGATCTTTTGGAGTTAACAAGGAGTTTGCGTAGTATGCCAATAAGGTTATCAATTTTGTTCTTTTTCAAGTGATGACTAGTCTAGTTTGTGTACAGATAACATTGAGAACTTTTTTCTATCAATGTACATTAATCTCTGGATTAATTCTGCAAGTGGTAGCAATCTTTCTGGTTATTCTCCTAAGCAACCTCTAATGTTGCTTAGTCAAATGGTCGGCTGAGAGAACTTGAAAGGATGTAGTGAGCTACACTACAACCTCTTTTATGTCACAGGCTCAGGACCCCAAAAAAAACTTCTGTTACACATGGAGTTGTCCAATTATATGTGTACATTTTAGATCATATTTAAAAATATACCACGATGTGATATAGAAGAGTGTGGTAATAAGGAGAATAGGGTATAAATGTACTCAAATAAGACAAATGTGGAGGCAAATGTGAACGGTTATCAACCAATATATCTGAGAGAATAAAGAATGCAAAAGGATGTAGTGACTTATAGCGTCTTCCGGTTTGGCTAAATATGGCCCTTGCACAAGCAGGTTGTAGGGGGCGCAACCACTCAACATGTGGTCTAGGTTTTGGCTGGCAAGACGTAGAGCCCACATGCCTAAGCATTTTGTCCTCTCCCACTCCATTTGCGCCATTTGGTGCCCCTACCACATACAATGAGTTGGAAACCTCAAAAAGGCACTCCAAACTTGAAGGGCCTTGGTCATTTTGTAATAGCCCCTCCCACATGCAGTGAGTTGAAAACCTCAAAAGGGTGCTCCAAATTTGAAGGGCCTTGGTCATTTTGTAATATCCCCTATTGAACCGCTTCCCTCATGCACTGCTTGTTGAACCTTGAAAATGCCTCCCGACTCCAGGCCTAAATAGTGCCGGCAACCGCCACTGAGCCACTCTATTGAGGTTACAAGAGATGCCCTTACACATACTTAGAACTCCTTACTTCTATGTCCCAAGCTCTGGACCTAGGGAACTTCTATCACACGTAGGAAGTTGTCCAATCATACGTGTACATTTCTAAACATATAACGCCATATTGGTTAAATTGACCAATCCTTATTATTTTCTAGTGTAACTTGTAACTTGTTACACTAAAAAATAACAGGAATTGGCCAATTTAACCAATATGGCGTTATATTTAAAAGATACCACAATGTGATATTAAAGAGTGTGATAATGAGGAGATTAATTAGGGTGTAATTGTACATACGTACGGGCCAGTGGGGCATGCAGTGGCCCGTCACTTGCACGAGACCGATGAATACGAACCAATACAAAGCACATGCAGCTAAGCCACTAGAAGATGATGTACTGTAGCATAGTTACTGATAATTTTCAAGCAATGGCGATCGATCGATCGACAAGATAGATTTATTGCAACATACTTAATTACACGACGGACACCGAAAGTGGAGTCCTGGCTCCTGCGACCAGGTCCTACCAAAGCCCAACTGGGCGGTGAATTGCTGCAGTGGCAATGGACATAGGATCCATGGGACTGCAGATATTCAATGAGTATTTTTCAGACCAAACAGTCGGTGATAGGCAAGGAGTTTGAAGAGCATGGGTCAGCCAGCTAGCATTCCATTGGCACTTAGCTGCACACCCTGCACAGTAACTTAGTTATGCGCGTACGTCTACTTGTTGTACATACATGAAGTAGAAACCAAGGAAGGTACCAAACGGTTACAGTAGAATAGGTAACTATGTATATCATGATCAGTGTACGGGGAAATCCGGCAATTAATGTAAAATCAGCCGAGTGGAATTGCCAAATTACCAGTTGAAACTCATAGTTTTAGGTTAAAATCCGGATAAAACTGGTGATACTCGTGTGCTACCTAGTTGAAACATGGGTAATAACCGGATGGATTCTTGTCTAGAACCGGTTGCTTTTGTAAAATATTGGATTTTTGCTGGTTTCCTTGGAAAACCCCCCGTTCACCGATCATGATCGATCATCGGCTAGCTAGTTACCTAGGTAGCTAGCTAGCCAGAGCTGCACTGTTGATCGATTGTACTTAGGCGGTGTGGTTTGTTGCCTTGCCAGCCAGCTCAGTTTAGGTTCTACCGATGCTGCATATATATTCACATCATAAAGGCCTGGGCGGCTCGATCTGCACCTCCATCATGAATATCACAATGTACGTAGTGGCCCACCCTGCAAGCTTGCAATTTAGCCTCAGAAACTTTATCTTTCAGTCTGTCCACTTTGATATACACAAGGCTGGGGAATCGTACATCATACTGTAGCTTTGCAGCCACCCCAGCCACAGACTGCCGGCAGTTTCTGCATTGTACGGTCACCAATAGCATATTCACTTAACCCCTAAAGGACCAAGGGTTTAAAATGACAAGTTTAATTGATAATATTGTGAAAAATGTAATTCTGATGGGACCAAATTTTATATCACTACAATCAATGAAGAATATTGCATGTGTTGGTCAAAAAACAAATAAATTTAACTATAGGAAGTTCACATAGGACTTGCTCAGCAATGCAAAAAAACATGAGGCTCAATTGGGGCTACTTGGTCCTTTAGGGGTTAACCCAATAAGGATGGGTCTATCACCACGGAATCAACGGTTATCAATCTTTACATTTACTCTAAGGTAGGAGCACCCAAAACCAACAATATACCCAATTCATACAAAGATTTAATAGGAAATCATGTTATTTAAATATTTGTTAAATAGTGTTGGAAAGTATCCTAAACAATATAACACAATCAAAGATGATTTTATACTAGTGATATTTTAATCTTTGTGTCTCTTGTTCTATATCTTTTATGATTGATTTGATTGAAAGATTTGAGTTTGTAAAGGTGCAGTTATTCTACCGTATAAATATAGATATATTTCATCAAATTTTCAAATATACTCACTTTTACAATATGAAAGCGAAAATACAAGATGGGAAAAGCCAAGAAGAAAGGTGTGAGAAGAAATGTTTGGAGAATGAACATCATTGGAATACGAGACTTCTTATATTCTACATATCACTACTAGGATGAATGTGCTAAAAATTTGTAAAGAAGAATTCCAAGAACGTGCAAAACTGTAAATGATTGCAACACAATAAGTTGGACACAGTATTCTAGAGAATATGCATAGAATATTCTAGAGAATATCCATAGAATATTAAAAACATTTTGAGCATATTTTAAAGATTTTTTCATGTAGGACATGTCCTACATGACCGACCTTGTCACTGAGTGACAAAGTGACAAGAATTTGACTATATCCGTCATTTTTTATAATCCTAGTCTTAATGAGCAAGTGCTCTTCTGATGGCCTTAGGACCATGGATTTGTACTAAACTCGCGAAAAAACCTGCAGTTAAAAAGACAATGTTTAAGAGTCTCAAGCATAGAGTGTTCACAATACATTCATGAACCTAAGAACACTACAATATTGAAATGGGTGTGTGAGAGATTGCAGGGAGAATTTAAAGGACCAAGGGTTCATGGTTTGAAATGACAAGTTTAATTGATAATATTGTGAAAAATGTAATTATGATGGGACCAAATTTTATATAGTGAAGAATATTGCATGTTTAAATTTAAACTATAGGAAGTTCACATAGGACTTGCTCAACAATGCAAAAAAACATGAGGCTCAATTGGGGCTACTTGGGTTAACCCAATAAGGATGGGCCTATCACCATGGAATCAATGGTTATCAATCTTTACATTTGCTCTAAGGTAGGAGCATCCAAAACCAATAGTGTACCTAATTCCGATAATTTCATACAAAGATTTAATAAGAAATCATGTTATTTAAAATATTTGTTAAATAGTGTTAGAAAGTATCCTAAACAATATAACACAGTCAAAGATGATTTTATACTGGTGTTATTTTAATCTCTATGTCTCTTGTTCTATATGATTGATTTGATTTCAAGATTTTAGTTTGTAAAAGTGCAGTTATTATACCATATAAATATAGGAATATTTTATTAAATTTTTAAATATACACACTTTTACGATATGAAAGCAAAAATACAAGATGGAAAAAGCCAAAAAAAAGGGATGATTTTTTAAATGTCATATGGGATGTCATAAGTTGGGGTGTGAGAAGAAATGTTTGGAGAATGAACATCATTGGAATAGGAGGCTTTTTATATTCTACATATCACTGCTACGATGAATGTGCTAAAAATTGTGAAGAAGGATTCCAAGAATGTGCATAATTGTAAATGATTGCAACACAATTAGTTGGACTCTCTTCCAATCCTCCCATGATCCCTCCTACATCCATTCTAGTAGTTTGTCGTGTTTTTATCAAGATTGGTATCTTAACCCTTAAAGGTCCAGATTGGCCATTCCGGCCAGTATTATACGGCCGTATTTCATTGTATTTGGAATGGTTCTACACCTCCTATGAGTTTCATATCAAAAGTGAAGTTAAATTCATCTCTATATGGTCTTAAAAGCTATTGGGATCTCAATTTGGAACTTTCTACTTACAACAAATGTTAAATATACGGCAACGTATCTACTATGCCCTAAAACCTTTAAGGGTTAAAAAGAGTTATCATAGATGACAAATGGACAAATGGACAAATGGATGTCATGTTTGTCAAGAATGTCACATAAAGCTCTCATTTGTTGTTTATTGAGAATATTGAGGACATTTTAGAATATTTTAGAGAATATTCATAGAATATGAAAAACATTTTGAGCATATTTTAAGGATTTTTTCATGTAGGACATGTCCTACATAACCGACCTTGTCACTGAGCAACAAAGTGACAAGAATTTGACTATATCCGTCATTTTTTATAACCCTAGTCTCAAAATGCAAGTGCTCTTCTAATGGCCTTAGGGCCATGGAATTGTACCAAACTCGTGAAGAAAACCTACAGTTAAAAAGACAATGTTTAAGAGTCTCAAGCATAGAGTGTTCACAATACACTACAATATTGAAATGGGTGTATGAGAGATTGCAAGAAGAAATTGAAGGAGCGTCCAAGTAATCACAAAAATTGCAATCACTTGGAAACTCGTAGGCTTATTCCCCACGATCTCACACACCCATTTCAATAGTGGAAGCCCATGACTTTACACCAACTTCCCATGGTTAGGCCGCTTGCATTCAAATTTAAAGTTTCAAAACCCTACAACCTAATTTTCTTTGGTGTTATGGGTTTCGTTGAATGTGACTATGGTCCATAGCCCAAATGCATCCACGTGTTTGATGTTGGAGTTTTGGTAGTTTTGTTTCTCACATGTGCGCTTGATGAATTCAAAATTTAAAGTTTCAAAGAATTTCAACCTAATTTCTCACTAGTAGAAAAGGTGACACTGCCCAGGCAAGTAGTGCCCAATTCCACGTATGCATAGTGATTTTGCCTGGGCATGACGCCACCTTTTCTACTAGTGTCTTTGATGTTATGAAATGGACGTTTCATTGAATGTGACAATGGTCCATAGCCCCAATGAATGAATCCGGACACGTGTTTGATGTGGAAGTGTTGGTGGTTTTGTTTTTCACATGGGTGTTTGATGAAAAGAAATTGGTACTATTGGTATGTACTAGTTGCTTTGAAAAGACAAAGCTGCATCTGAGCATGCATCTGCACATGTAGGCTTTACCTTTGCAGCAGGGAAACAGAGTGTTCAATCCGTAATGAGAGTTCCGCAAGTTATGGACATCGAGAGCAGCATCTTCAAGTACACTTTTACGGGGTCCTTGCCACCAATTCAGTTCAGGATTATTCAGGCCATGCCTGGGCAGTGTTTTTCCTTTATTCAATTTTCCCAGTACCAGTATACCTTCATGTGTAAAATGTTGTTCTGGAAAAGTAAATCTTCACCCCTAAAAGACCAAGAAATCCAAATTGGGCCTCGTGTTTTTTTAGCAGTTTTGAGTAGGTTCTATGTGGACTTCCTTTTGTTCAAATTTGTTTGTTTCTTGACCATCATATGCATTATTCTTCACTGATTCCAGCAATACAAAATTTGGTCTCATCTGAATTATATATTTCACAATATGATTAATTGAATTTGTCATCTTAAAACCATGAATCCTTGGTCATCCTTTAGGGGTTAAAAGTGAAATGCTCTGTACTGTCCCATGGGTGCTACTGAAGTAACTTAGTAACTTGATGGATCACTAATATAACTTACCCTACGTCGTGGCCAGTTTTGACTCAAATTGATTATTTTTGTTAAAAAGTGTCATATGTCATCTACATCATTGGAGTGATGAAGCTAATTTATAGAATGCAGATGAAGTATTTTCTAGAAATTAAATAATGTGGCACTCAAGTGCTAGGTACTATATACTGTATGTGCATCCAAAATCTAGTCATATCGTACCAAAAGTTGGAACTTTTTGATGATTTCATTGGTTCTAAAAAAAGAATCTTATATCAAATAATCTATTTTTAGAATTTTAGAATTTTTGGGGCTAATGTTTGCTACTTTGTTTGTCAAAAAAAAACTTTGTTCGAGACACTATCGTACTAGTGACGTTGTTATAGAGTGGACAATATAGATTGCAAAAGGCAATGAGATCTACTGTAAATTGTAGTAACTAGGCTATTTTAGCACCGTCTCATCCAGTAGTAAATTTTTAATGTAAAAGAACTTGACAACAAAAATAAAATGATTTTCAATATTAAGACTTTAAATAAATTATCCTAAAAATTTTATCAACAATATCAAAGATCAACTACCTAAAAATCTTAAATTATCATTATTTTAAAATTAACGTAGCCTCAATGCAATACTATTTGTTTTGTGATATTTAATTTTGGTGAAAAAATCTACAATTGAGGTGGGAAAAAGTTATCGCATTGATAGTTGACCCACTTTCAATTCACTACAAAAAGGTTATTTTTTTGTTAAGTACTTGAGTGTTATTTTTTATTGCCTCAAAGTCAACTTTGCATTTGGAGGTTGGGATTTTTAGTAAGATAGGAATAGAATATAATAGAGGATTTGGGCCCAAGAGAGGGTTGCCTTCACTACAAAGAGAGATGTTCCCTTGTAAGATTTAGCCCACGTATGAGTAACAAAATTAATCAAATTTTCAACCAAATGGCGAAAGTCATGATCTTCAAGTGTTTAATTTGAAGTCGATGTTTTGAATTTAAAAAAATGTTTAATGTTTCATTAGAATTTTGTTATCAATACATCTCCAATAAGCTACTACTGTTTGCTAAGAATTGACCTAGAGATCAAATATTGAAAACTTTGGATACCGAGGAATCAACACACTTGGGACTACTTTGACCACATTGTAATTGAGAAACTTGGGGTTCACTTGAGGGAATTTGGGGCTCATATTGAAAGAACCTTGCAGCTTTCTGGCTTTTTATACCCAAATATAAGAATTAATGAATTTAATTAACTTTAGATGCCCAACGTGGCAATTGATGAATAAATTCATTGGTAAATGAGATTAATGGTTGCAAAAATTAATTTTTATTGGTAAAAAAATTATACATAAACAATATAAATTGGTATATAAGAGTGGCTTTACTAGTTGCTATTTTATTTTTTCATTGGTAGTCTAATTCTTTGCAATCAATAATTGATTTGTTGTTTACAAACTTACAAGCCATTCAATGAAAATTGGAATGAGACTTTATTATTATTATTATTTATTATTATTATTATTATTATTATTATTATTAATTTTTTTAATTACTTGAGAAGAAACAAAATTTTGAACATTTCATAAATTCAACTCATGTAGCCAATTGCAAGGGTTTTTTGAGTTATTCATTGTGCATTCAAGGCTAAGGTTTAGGTTTATTGCATTCTTAAGATTAATTGCTATATGTTTTATAACCAAACAGAAGACAAATGTGGAATGACTACTACAAAAATTATAGACTCCAACAACAAATTGATACGTGAGGTGAGGAATTAGTCTTGTAGGGGTTGATGTTGAAAATAAAATTAAAAAGAATGTCAAAAAGAGTCTGTATCAAAAAGGGTCAAAAACAATGTTGAAAAATATATTGAAAAATGTATTGTCAATTTTGAAAATTCATAACTTATTACACAAGGTTTTAAATCATAAAATGACTTATATTACATTTGACTTCCTCTTGTGTTTTTTGAAAAATTACGAAAAATATTTTGAGGGATCCAACACTTCCAAAAAGGGGGATCATTTTGAAGAAAGAAACATTATGAATATCAACCCTACGTAAATTTTAAAAGAAAATGTTACGCACATGTTACACAAATTAGATTTGCCATGATGCAAGAAACCCCCATCTACAACTCCAAGGTTGGGGGTCCAAACTCCTTGGTGGGTGGACAACTGTCGAGACAATAGGATAGCTACTTGGAAGTGGGTGGGTAGTTGTCCAAGCAAAAGTTGCCCCAAAGAACTTCAAACACAAATTTTTTACACTTTTTTTGACACTCTTTTAACCCCTAAGTGCCCAACAAATCAAGTGTTTTAGCTTTATTGGAGTTGGATTTTTCATTAGATGTGTAAGTTAAGTTATGATACAACACATGTTTCATTAAAAGTGCACATAGCCATATGCACTTTATTTTTGGTGTAAATTGTACTATTGGCTATATATGATGTCAAAAAGGGCCTATATTCTATAAATGCATACAATAAACTTAATTTTTAAAATGCATCAAATATAAAAGGCATCCATTTCAAGTACATGTATAAATTGAAGCAGTAAGTGCTTTTAAATTTCACTATCCTTTTTGAGCAGTTTAAATCCTACATCAAGCTAAAAAGTCTCCTTCATATCTTACTTTCTCAATGTAAATGTAGATCCATATGATGCTTTTATAGGAAGAATCTATTGCAAAAAATTTGGATAGCAAAGGGAGATGGGTACAAAGAACCCTAGCCATTTTTATATGTTCCTAGTAATAGTGATTTGTAGAATACACATTTGAAAACATCAAATTAAATGAAGAGAACATACAAACTTTATTTTTTATAAAAGGCACACATACAACACAATTTAGATTATAATGTTCTCTCAAATCTTTTACATGTCAGCAATGATATATTCATATCTCACTAATTATCGTAAACAATAACTAATTCACCTTCCTTATTCAAAGAACCCAACCCTAAACTATAACTAGAGTCATTCATAGGTAAATGCACTACTACATACTTTGCAAAACTCATAGCTATGGCTACAAATAAAAACATGCCCACCCTGTGTACTTTAAAAAATAATTGAAGGAAGGGGTGGGCATGTTCCCACCCCCCTTGTGATAACTGGCAAGTTACAAATGAGAAATTTGCGTCAAAGAGGGTGGGCACATGCCCACCCCTATACTTCTTTAAAAAATGAATTGAAGCAAGGGGTGGGCATGTTCCCACCCCCTTGTGGCAAATTTACAAAAAAAAAACAAGTCGCTTCAAAACTTGCAAGTGAAGGCCTATGGATCTATGCTTGACTTGATATTGGGATTTGATTCCAAGACGAAACCCTTGAACAACATTGCCCTCTTTACCAATCCCTCATCACATCTTGTCATTCTAGAAAATACCACTCTTTCCTTGGTGCGTAATCTGCATGCAAATGCACATCATAAGTTGGGTTAAAAATGCATAAAAGATATAGTTCTTGCATGAAAGACCATACTGTTGGAGTGCCTGCACACAAGAATGCACACAATTACTTGATCAAATGCACACAACCCTTATCCGAATGCATACACATTTCACTACCTAGAAAAAAATTAAAAATTAAAAATACTAGCACACGAACCACCAATGACTGCCAGAGCTTCAAATCAAGAGAATCTCCATATGACAAGTATTGATTGCCCTGTGACGTTGAAGAAAATTTCTACATTATTACGACTACTGATTGTTTTGTGACGTTACAGAAAGACAATCGTGAATCACTGAACTGAACTTTGCAACGGTGGTATATTCTCATTTTACCTCGGATTTCTGATTGCAATACATCATTTTAAAGCTCTTGTTCTATACTACAAGATCAACAGTGTTGATCGTGTTAAACTGAAGTCATTTCCACACAAACAAATGCTTTCCAACACGGGGTCTAGTTTTCCTACACTACAGAAAATATACAGTGGATGCTTAGAAGAGAAAGAAAGGATATATCTACAGTATAACCCTAATTCCACATTCTAGTGGGTTTTCAAGATGTAAAGGTTGAGTGTGGGATTGCTTACAGATCATCAAGCATTTTCGTGGCTACGAGCAAATCCGGTTGGCGGTGGATGAGACGATCGAGGAAGACGTAGCCGACAACGAAGCATGACGGGCTGCAGCTGGTGTTGGTCTTTCCATTTGTTGGTAGCGCTATCATAGACAGAAAGATTGTTGTCCCGTGAAACGATGCCATGGTCGCTTTTGCCTTCATACAAAACGATCTTGTGCCCTACAGAGGTCATGGTGTGGTACCCTTGAGCGCTAGGGGCAGGACCTTTAGGGTTCAGAAGCTCCCACTCCAATGCATCGGTGTGCAGAATAGCAAGGTCGCTGAGCCATGATTCCACACCGTTGTAGCCACCGTACACTAAGATTGCACTGGAGTGCAAAGGGTATAGAACAACCGCGTGAGTAGCAATCATTCTGCTTGTCAAGGCGCCCTTGGGAAAGAGAGAATAGACTACCTGGTTTCAGTTGAATCAAGCGGACGGGCGCAAAGGATGACGCCCATGAAACCCTAGCCCTTGATTCTGCAGAGTAGCCACACAACAATTGTTGCAATGGCACGTTGTTGGAGTTTTTCATTCCAGCGTGTTGATGTTGAAAATGTGCACATTGCCATACACGGTCACTTTGTCACTCCCACCGATGATCCAAAGCTCTGCGTCTCTCAAAGCTGCGCTCCAAGTAGTTGGCGATGCTAATGTTAGGAGCCCTCAAGCCGTGGAAGATGGTCAACTTCTCCCCCTGCTGCGACGGCACGCTCGACATCTTCACCATTCGTGAAAACACCCACCTTAATTGCGAGCTTTGTTGCGTGAGTATGCATTGAGTATGCATCCAGAAAGTGAACATGGAAGCAAAAGGAACTTGGCATGACAGAGGGAGAGCAAGATATAGGCGGCCACCGATATTGATGATCCAATGAAAGAAATTTAGTCAATCTGCAAGGAGGAGAAAGAAAAAGGTGGAGTTGAAGATGAAGCATGAATTCCGCGTAGAGTTTCAAAATGTGAGTTTCAAAATGTTTGACAGGGTGTAGAGCCGGGTGTGTAGACTCGGGTATTGGGAAAAATGAGAAATTTGTCATATAAGAGTTGGGTACATACCTAGGCCCTATACTTTTGAAATTTGTTTAAAAGTAAAGGTAGGCATGTGCCTACATTCCCTATGTATTCACCTCCCTAAAAAAATTTAGGCAAAGAGCTTTGGTAGCAAAGGGGGGTGGGCATGTTCCCACCCCCATAGAATTTTTTTAGGCAAATCTTGAGCTTTGGTAGCAAAGGGGGGTGGGCATGTTCCCACCCCCATAGAATTTTTTTTGGCAAATTTTGAGCTTTGGTAGCAAAGGGGGGTGGGCATGTTCCCACCCTCTTAGAATTTTTTAAGCAAAAGGGGGTGGGAACATTCCCACCCCTAAAATTCTTTTAGACAAAGAGCTTTTATAGCAAAGGCGGGTGGGCATGTTCCCATCCCCATAGAATTTTTTTAGGCAAATCTTGAACTTTGGTAGCAAAGGGGGGTGGGCATGTTCTCACCACCTTTAGAAATTTGTTAAGAATGTATAAATTGGAGTGTATGCAAATGAATGTGGAATTCAATAATTCTCAGTTTTCATTATATTAAAATCATTGATTGAATGTTTGTAAAGTTTATGTACATTCAATTTTTGCACAAAATAGGTAAAATATGACTATATTTTCTTGAAACATACAAAATTTCAGCATGTGCACTTTTTATATGGCATGTGCACTTTTAACGAAACAAGTGTTATACATCTTTTGAGCATTGGGATAGGAGAATAGACTTCATTTGAAGATTTTACACCATCAAGAAATCTTAAATTTGAATGTTCAAAATACAAAGGGCTTTCTAAGAATGCTCCAATCATGCATCCCTTTTAATTTTTTCACTTTCATTTTTTTACTACTTGTAAGCATAAATTTTGATAATAAAAGTGACAAAAATATATTTATTTTCAATTTTTATCTTGTTTACTTGAAAAAATTGTAAATATTTAAAATATCTTCCAAACATGTTGAAATTTTTGTCATACCTCCATAATGTTGATGACTATCTATGAAAAATCATAAATCATACAATGCAATATTTCAAGTATACGAACTGTAATGCTTTGACTTTGTACAAAACAAGTGAGGACCTTTAGGGGTTAAATTACGCTCTTCTTGACACTTTTTTTAACAATCTTTTTGACACTATTTCTAACACTCTTTTCAATATATCAAGTTTGACACTATATATTTTGACAATCTTTTCAATACTAAAAAGTTAAAAAATAAGAATCATTTGAAGAAACGTGGGATTCTATGACTACATGTATACGACTCAAACTAGTTCATGATGACTAATGACACTCATTACAGACTAGTTTGAGTCATATACTTGTAGTTGTAGAATCCCACATTTCTTCTAGTAAATTTTTGTGACGCTTTTCCAACACTTTAGTTTTTAAAAAAGGTGTAAAAAATAACATACTTTTTAGTAATGGAAGTGGACATTTGTGACTGAATAGAAGTGGGTAGCATTATGTCTGCAAACCTTTACAAGCCTCCCACTTATCAAAAGTTATCTAGTCCACATGGCAAACTACCTCTAGCTGCACAAACATGTGAAATAACGAGTCAACCTGCCTTATGCAACATAGACTATACTCCGAAAAGAATTAAACGATTACCTATGACATGTCACAAAACAATTTTATTTGACACTCATCAAGTTCTGGGCATTTACGTATTGAACGGCCATACAAACTTCATTGAATGGAGTTATTTTCCTTCCTCCTTTGGAATTTGCTGTATGCAAGTGATTCAATCAGGGCATCTCTGTTAGACACTCCATTTAATCCTTTAGCGCGCCAGCGTCCATATATTGGACGACGAACAAATTGAAGTTGTTCGGATCTCATCCAGATTGGACAGTTTTCATCCACCAAAATTACTCTTGGTTCTTGTGCAAGTTGACTATTCTTTGAACGTTTTGGATCTTCAAAATAAGTTATTATGATTTTTAGAAAAATAACACAATCGATTTATGTCAAGTTTCATTCTTAGTTCAAAAAGTGAGACCTCAAACATGATTTTCCAAAATAGGTAGAATCAAATAATGGAAACCATACCATCTCATAGGGCATGTTATTCCAATTTCATTACAATTTTTTGAATTTTTTTTGTGTTGATTTGGGATTTTTAATTGAATTTCAAGAGAAAACCTTTCAAAATTAAATAAAAAATAAGATGCATCCAACCGTACAGATGTGATCTTCACATTGACATTTACAAGTTTTCTTTGTACATCTACTCCATTTTAGGGTTTCATCAAACATTTTATAGTGCATCTTTGAAAATAGTGTTGAATTGGGACGTTAAAGGGTTAACCCCTAAAGGATCAAGAAGCCCGTATTGGACCTCATGTTTTTTTAACAGTTTAAAGTAGACCATATATGAACTTCCTTTTGTTCAAATTTAATTATATTTTGACCGACACATACAATGTTCATCACTGATTCTAGTGATATAAAATATGGTCCCGTTTGAATTGTATTTTTCACGATATGATCGATTGAATTTGTCATTATTTTAAAACAATGGATCCCCTGGTCCTTTAGGGGTTAAATTGTTCTTTACGACATCCTGGGATGCAACTTGAGCATTGGTGTTTGTGCCTACGTACAAGATGCATCCCAAGTTGCTATGAAGGAAAAAAAAAATAAGTTGTTTGTGTGGAGATTCTTTAACAAAGGATGTAGGAGGACCAGAAAAAGTTAGGCTCTTTATTTCTTTCATTATTGTTACAGGACCAGTGACATTTGCTATCTGAATCCATGTGGCATAGTTAGTAGAACTACCTTTATTCCACTCACAAATTACGAGACCAGAAGCACTCGCTATCTGCATCCATGTCCGTGGAATATGGAATAGTTAGTAGAACCAGCCCAACAAATTCTTCATTCACGTTGGGTAGTACCAAAATTTTATTTTTTACACAACTAGCACTTGTACATGCAAAGTACTATAGACAATCCATGACATGCAAAGTACTGGTAGGATAAACAAATCCAATCATTAATTCCTATCAAAAGTATACTAAATTGTTGCAGATACAAACATCACCATATCTGTATCAACGTGTATCAATGTGTATCATTGTGTATTGACCAATGTGTATATTACGGCAACTTTTGGATCCAAGCAAAACGTACAGCTTGGATCCACTACACTAAATAGGGGGATTTGATATCAAGTCATACGTTACTCAACATTATGAACATTGCTGAATAATACCCTTCTACCTGACACTAATGATAGCTAGACTATGATGCTAACCAGGGTTGTCATATTGGGCAGGTTTGGATCATCAGATATATTAGGTTAAAAAAATGGAGTATTTCAATAGGAATATTTTGTGAATATGTTCAAATATTTTGAGAATAGTCCAAATATTTTGATATCAGGTAGACAGGAGGTTAATTATACAAGAAGATTAGATCAGACAGGCAAACGGACCATCGAACAGAGTAACAACCCAGATACTATGGTACTCTCCTGAACAAATACTAGTACAAGTTGAGTATATATCTGTATCAACAGGAATTTTCATTTAGCAGTTACCTCAGCTTTGAGAAATGAGGAATACAAAGACAAGATGAAGCTGGGAAATGAATTCATATGTTATGAGCTTTTGATATTAATGGAATTTAGATACACAACGAGACAGAGGTCGATGTGGGTAAATTATGGCTCATATGGATACAAGCACTGTTGTTAATGCTACAAACGAGATGTTGCAGGCTTCCATGGACAGCCTCCCTCAAAAGCTTGATTCAACACATCCTCCATCCGCTTGGCGAGTATAATCTATATCACAAAAAGATCAAATGTCATCAATCATAGCAACAAAAAAACAAAATGAAATGCTCGAAAAGGTTAGAATCAGTAAAATGAGGTTGTTTCAGGAACTCTTAGGCAATGCCATAAAATAAATCTTCTTTATAATTCATGAAGAAGTTTTCAGTATTCAGTAATTTAGTTAAATTCTTTCATAAGAAAATCTTCTCCATGAATCATTTTTTAATGGTCCCAGTGATCATACAATACAATCTACTCTACTTACAATGACACTCCATAATATGACGATATTATTGTTTCAAGCAATACACATGTGGCAAGTCATTTTTATGACTAATCCATGCCTGCCACTTTGAAGTTAGGGCTTCCATAATAGAGAGGGACAACTGTACCTCCATGTTCTTTAGAACCGGAGCAGGGACTTCTTGAAGGTCTTTGCGGTTGCGCTCAGGAAGAATGACTCGCCGGATTCCACAGCGATGAGCAGCTAAGATTTTGTCCTTGATGCCGCCAACAGGGAGAACGAGCCCCCGGAGCGTCATCTCTCCAGTCATAGCCGTGTCGGCTCGCACGCTGCGCTTCGCAAACAAAGACACCAAGGCCGTCACCAGAGTCACTCCGGCTGATGGCCCATCTTTTGGCACTGCGCCCGCCGGAAAATGAATGTGAATATCTCGCTCCTTCATCAGACTCCCTGCCTCAGCTACGGGCAATTTCAGCTCCGCAGATCTTGCTCGCACCTATCAATACATTTCATGGAATGGTACAACAGTCGATCAGACACCATAACATAATTCTTGGGGAGCTTCTTGAAGAGCCCAAAAACAGCTCTAAACCTAAATTCTTATTCAGCACAATCATGTTTATGTATGGCTTATATATGTTAAAAAATTTTGCTGCCTTTCATTCAGTCCTTGGTCAACATGTTTGTATTCATGTGGAGCATGCGTAGCAATGGAATGAATTGCTTCGAAGTGAGCCAGTTCTTGGTGCTCTAGATTCTTTCTGTGGTAAATAGGAAACTGTTTAGGACTCTAGAATCATGTTATGAGGAATTGTAAGAGCATGAATAGTTGACTGTAATTTATTGTACTTTAATAGCATGCAGGTGAACAATCTGAGTAATACCCAAGTGAGAGCGATTTGGGCAGATTCTTTGATAACATCTCCCAGCTGGCCCGTCAGATGTAAGTCTCCCTTCCCGAGCATGGCAGTGGACTCTACAAACAGGACCTCGCCACCAACTTCTGTCCACACCAATCCCACAGCAACGCCAGGGGTGGCTACTCTTTCGGCTGCCTCTCTCCCATCGAACCTTGGTGGCTACATCATGCACATGGCAATCCACAACACACGATTATTTTTTAAAATTTTGTTTCGACACAAATGAAACGAAATTTCATTGCAAAAGACACTACAAGGAGAAGGTGTCGCTTTTCACTCAGTGCCCAGGCACTCAAGACCTGGTGAGTGCGATTCATCATGTAGGACAAGTGTGTATAGTGAACTCTGACGCTGTTCTAAGTGAGAAGCGACGCCTTTGCTAGTAGTGAGAGAACAGATTACACGCTACAGCAGCCACATGTGGCCTGCAGGGCACAAGACAGGCACAACACACGATCGATCGTGAAACTCGCCTGCCACTTTCCCATGACAGTCAACACCAAGGTTGATCAAACTGTATTGATCAATCCATCGTATTGTGAAAATAATAGAATGCAGATGGGACAAAACTTTGCATTACCAGAATCACCAAAGAACATTGCATGTGTTGGTAAAAAAAACACATGTAAAATTGGATCCAAAAAAATGACTCCTTATAACTTACTCAAAACCGCTAAAACTACAATGAGACCCAAATTTGGACATTTAAGGTTTACGTTGGCAAGCACAAAATCACAGGTAATGTAACTTCGCTCACTTTCATGTCATGCGATTCTATTAGCAAGTTCTAAACGGATGTAATGTATGCATGAACCACTATGGACACTAGTTTGGTGCCAATAGTGGCCTTGGGCACCAAGCTCAAACACAATTCCTTGATGCCCGAAGACCACCTTTCCACTAGTGAAGAATTCATGATTCAAAAATGACTAATTCAAATTTTGATCTCATATTCTTAAAAACGAGACCAAATTTTACATCACCAAAACTAGTGAAGATTTGGTCCCCATAAGACTTACTCAAAACTGGTAAAAAAAGAACACAAAACTCAATCTGGGTTTTAAAAGGGGTAACACTACCCGGGGGTGCACTCTACATTATGTTTGAGAATCACATGCATTCATGACCCTAGGGTTCTAAAAATCCCCGTGTATATTAGAGGTTATAGGCCTAAGAACCTTTGTATACAAATCTATTTTGTCCTAAATATATGTTTAATGTAAGTATATGTTAATATTTTCAGCTCTAAATATGTTTATTGCATGTATACGTCATACGGCAGTGTTCAAATTTATACCCCTTCTGTGCACTCACATATACTTGTACGTGTTTAGTAAAGTGCACCCTACAGTAACACTAGTAGAACATGGTGTCGTTTTTCACCGCATAAAGCAGTGGAAGGGCGCCACAATTGGCTAAAATGGGACTGTCAGTGGTTCTGCCTAGTGGTGTTGGTCACAACAGGACAAAAGTTCCCCATCTTTTCCCCATGCAACGAGGTTTCTAGTAGTGTAAACGCAACATTCACAGGAGGGCCAAAGCAAGCAGATGAGGAAACGAAAAATTTACCCCCAGGACGAGTTCAAGCACCGCCTCGTCCACAACTAGGAGGCTCTCTGGTTTGGCTATGGCAGGAAGAGCCTCCACTTCCATCTCCACTTCAGCAACCAGCCCTGGACCTCCTCCGTGATCGGTCATTTCCGTTTGTATCTCACGAATGTCGGTGTGCTGCTCTGTCTCTGCCACTTTCACAGCTGCAGCTCGCGCCAAGGCTGCTAAATGCCGGCCTAAATTCCGGACGCCTGCCTCTCGCGTGTACCTTTGAATAATGAGCTCCACCGTCGACTATTCATCGATCAACCACCACATGAACGCAGGCTCAGATGGACTTTCAACGGTATATTCTACACCTTATTCCAAAAATTGCACTCGCAATGAAGATATTGCACATGTTATACATCTAAAAAAACTGCACGCGACAATCTTTTACCAAATTTTCTTACAGTGTGTGAAGTGTTGAATCTATGGGTTACAAACGCACCTCGGGTATGTCAATGTGCTCTTTTGTGATACCATGTTGATCCAGAACACGTGGGATGAGATGCAGCATTGCGATTCGCAGCTTCTCTTCGGACGTGTACCCGGGTAGCTCGATCACCTCCATCCGATCTAATAGCGGAGCTGGCATTGATTGCATCCTGTTTGCCGTTGCTACAAACACCACTTTTGACACATCGAAAGGTACGTTCAAGTAGCTATGGATCCAACAGTCATTCCACGTCAAAGAAATTATATCGACGGTTCTGCCAAATTCTGAACTTGAAATGTATGTACAGGTCTACATCTTAGAAAAAGACACTGTGGAGATTTAAGTAGAATTGGTTGGGATACTGGTCATTGAAGGTCTTGTTCTGTTCAGGGTCCAGTACTTCCAACAACGCAGACGCTGGGTCGCCTCGAACGTCTGCACCCGTTTTGTCGATCTCGTCCAGCAGCATTACCGGATTGTTGACTCCAACCCTCTGATTGACGTCGCCAACTCAACGGAATTACTAATCAAGGAATAATTATCCAGAAGTACCAAATTCGGTAACCCCTAAAGGGCCAATGATTCATGGTTTTAAAATGAAAAAATCATTTGATCGTATTGTGGAAAATATAATTCAGATAAGACCAAATTTTGTATTACCGCCGAAGTGAGTGAAGAACATTGCATAATGTTGGTAAAAAAAACAAATAAATTGAAACAGAAGGATGTCCACGTAAGATCTACTCAAAGATTCAATTTGGGCTTCAATTTGGGCTTCTTGGTCCTTTAAGGGTTAAAGTTTAAAAACGCCATGTGCACATTTTTATCGTATTTGTGCAGAAACCGCTTGATATATAGGAGTTTAAACTGAACACGCACTTTATAAGAGTAAATTGCACTTTGAACAATTTATGTGATATGTTAGCTCGAAGTACACTTTTGGAAAGCAAAGGATTTAAGGATCAAGACGTTCTGAATTGAGATGGTGACCTACTTTGATACCGTCAATGAGTCGGCCCGGCATGCTTCCGATGTAGGTTCGGCGATGTCCTCGAATGTCGGCTTCGTCTTTCACGCCCCCCAACGAGATCCGAATGAAGCGCCGGCTCAGTGCTCCGGCAATGGAGGACGCCAGCGAGGTCTTGCCAACTCCTGGAGGTCCCACGAAACATAACACCGGCCCTCTGGCATCTGGCTTCAGCTGCAATATATAGGCAAACGGTCCATGATCAAGCAAAACCCTGCACATACATGTGACTTGGAATTTCAAAGCAAATTAAAAGCTAGAGCATGCACCCCGGGCATTTGATACCTTGCGAACAGCGAGATATTCAATGATTCGTTTCTTGACTTTACTGAGGCCATAGTGCTCGCTATCCAAGCGTTTCTTGGCGGCCACTAAATCGATCTCATACTCCTCGCTTGCAATTTGCCATGGCAACTCGGCAAGAATCTCCAAATACGTACGAGAGGTGCCATATCCTGGCTGCTGGGGCTGCATCTTCCTCAACCGCCTGCACAGAACTTTGCACCCCAGCTGAGAGCCATGCAAACACCGCCTGGAATTTCATTGCAAACACCGCGTGGAATTTCATTTGCAGACAGATCATCCTCTGAATCGAATTAGACTACATACCTGAGCTCTCGCAGTGCATGTTTCCAAACGTTGGGAGGCATGCACGCCTCTTGCATCTTCTTCTCCAACGCAGCGACGTCATCCTCGTCCTCGTCGTTCTCACCCAGCTCGTCTTTGATTGCCCTAATCTGGCCACACGCAGGGCTCTCCCATTCTCACGTGATCATGCATTCCCGAAGAGATTTCCACAACAGCTAGATCGACCGACCTCAAGATTCATAAGTAAACTAATTAAGCTCAATCGACACTCTACCTGTTGCTGCAGCAGGTCCCTCCGCGTCTTCGACATCGGTCCATCACCCTTCCCGGACAACGCCCCCACGTCGCCAGCTCCTGCAACTCGAAACCAGTAAATTAATCAGGAGTTCACACAAATGTAGAATCGAGACGAAATGCTCCTCCTGGCAGGCATTCTCACATTGATCAACAATATCCAATTCAAAGAACAGTGAGATTACCAAGCCCACTGAACCACGATGGATCAAAACAACTCCCGAAACACATGATCAATGGAAAAGATCGAACCTGCTACTTCGGATTCCGAACTGGAACCTCGTAAGTGCAGCGGCGGAGTCGACATGGCGGCTCTGTCCTGCTCTGGTTCAAATGGCGAAGACACGGTTGAAGCTCAAGAAGCAATCTGTTGGACGTACTACTTTAATTTACTGGCAGTAATAAGAACTATCAAAGCCCTGCTAGCTTTACACCGTCACAGAATTTGATCCTCCGATATGCTATGCTACGTGCTACTGGTAGTATATGTACTGTACACGAAATCGTTCCGGAAACTACAACAGGCTATATAGGCCTGGGAGTGCTAGCTAGAAGAGGTTAAAGCGTGGAGTTGGTTATCCCAAGCTTGAATTGGAAGGAAGGAATCTATTATCCAGTTGAGTCTGGACTTGTCCTGGTGCATCGATCTGACATGATCCTAGGAGGGTTATCATTGTTCAAAACCTAAGTAGCTAGAAAGGGTCAAATTTTATGATCTTATCCTTGTGCATGCCATCAGTCGTTACTACGTAAAACGTGCTCGTAACGGAACATGCAAGTGCGATGATTCGTGATCGAGCCTACAAACACGATCGGGCACACACGATCGATCGTTGCAGCAAGCAAGCTGCTCCGATCCTGGCTGGGGCTGGGTACGTTCTAGGCTTCGGTTGGAGGGGAGAATTCGTCGGACCAAGATCGAAGGCGCATCCAAGTTAGCATGACCTCAATCCACAAGCGAGAGTCCCCGTCTTTGTCGAACTGCGATCGAGTGCGGAGTCGACAGCGATTGAGGCGTGGCAGTTACTGGAGCAAAAGATCCGGTGTGGTCGATCGACCATACGGTCAAGTTTCGGCAGAAGTTGATTTTAAACATTCAAGAAATGTGACACGCGCCATCTTCTGATTGGTTTAGAGTGACGTGGATGTCTCGAAATCTGACCTGGAAATTCAGCCTAAACTGACGGACCCTCACGGTATGATCTCCGAGACAAGTTACTCCCCAGCTCCGTGGTATTGGGGGTTGAGTTACTAGTAAGTTACGTCATGGATGTTGGGAGTCTGTTGTAGCTAGGGCAGTGGGTACAGTAGTAAGCAGATATGTCGGCTGGATAAGTCTGGCCAGCTACAGGAGCGACATTAGAGTTAACCGAAAAGAGTGTCTCAAAGTGGAAACTCTTGTTGAACTCACCTTAATTCCTAAACACCCTATCGTTCAAAAATTGGATCACGAACTAATTCAAAGCCTTGTAACTTTTTCATACAATCTCGGATGACTTCCATCCAAGTCATTTTTGCAAGTCTATTAGGTTCTCTACCAATTAAAGTAAATTTCTTATAATGGGGAGATGTTGATAATATTGGAGAGGCCTCCAAATGCAAGTATGTCAAATTTGTTGTGTAGATTTTATGCTTGCAATGGACCTCTCATGTACACCTCATGTACATCTGAGCCATCCTAATATCTATTTTTGAGGCTAGCATCTACTTTTGTTCAAAGAGTCGGTACGTTTAGGGTTAAACTCATTTTGAGTTCAAAAAGAGTGCAAAACTAGTTTATGGTGAGTTGGTAAAGCAAGGCCTTACACCACTGTAGGGTACGGAACTCGTGACCTCGCCAATGCTAGGAGAGAGTTCCCACAAGTTCTTCCAAGACTAAGGGACTATTCATAAAGGGACCAAGGGACTATTCAAGAACAATGGTTGTCAGAATTTGTTGTCTCTACCCCACCAGGGGAGAGACTACGGAAACACTTCGTTTTTAAGGAGTTACATGGCTGAACAGTACAATCAAGGTGTAAAAGTAAATCTAGGGTAAATACTAAGGCAAAGACTACACAACTAGCCGCTTGTTATTGTTGGGACGGAGACTCGCCTTACAAGTTGGAAATCACAGGGTTTGCTTTCGAATAACTCTATTCTTCCCTAAAATTATCAACGCCTCCCATGGCGTGCTTATTAACCCTTAAGCGTCCACACTACAATCACCCAGTCAAACCTCATCAATTCCTCACATTTTAAATATATTACATTTTCTGGTATTTTTCTCATATAAGGTATTGTTAAACCGATTTACCCTAATTTTTTCATAATTAATTAAATAAAATAATTTTCATAAGATTTTTTAAAGTATTTTTCTTGTAAAAATCATAGTAATTACATAAATGCTTGGAATAGTATGAATTTTTTAGGGAGAATGTAAATAATAATGATAAACAACAAGGTGTAGGTGGCATGCTTTTTGAGCTTACAAAAAAGGAAATTCGATAGAGTTTTTTTTTGAAGTGTATATTGCAATTTTAGGATTTTGAGCTTTAAAGTGATGTGAAAAACACAATTTTAACAATTTTGAAGAGTGGTAAATTGGACTAGAAAGTGGAAGATAGCCCTACACTTTCTTAATTGGGACCATTTTTATTTAAAATTAGGAATCAACCCTAAATCAACGTTTGACTAAAAAAAGGACCAAACATGGGCCCACAGTGCTCCTTGCATGCTTAGGGGTTAACCCCTAAATGCCCACAACCATCTACTGATTCAGTTTGAAGAATTGCAAAGATGCATTATAAAATGCAACTAAGAGGGATATTTTGAACTTGATGTGTGAATAAAAGTTGTACATTATGAATTTTAAATTCTATCAATACGGTTAGATTTATAATTGCTATCACCAATATTTTGTATAAATTTTGAAACTTAAAATTAAAATTTCTTTTGTAATGTGATTACGAATAAGATATTAACAATCTGTGGATAAAATTTGTCGTGATGGATTGAAGTGTAATACTCTAAGTGTAGTGATTTTTGGAGATTTTTTGGTTGCTTAGTTTTATAAGATAATTTTTCCAAGAGCAATTTTGATTTGTTTTGAATTAAGATCTTAGAAATTTTTGGTGGAAAAGAGTGGCATGAAATGAAGCATAAAATTTTCACATCTGATCGTCTTTCTAAAACACCCATTTCGTTAAAAGTGCACATGCCCCTCTAAAATTGCACATTGTAAATTTTTTGGTAGAACAGTGTATGAATGAGAAAAGCATAAATATGCTCTGGAAATATATGCCGAAAAATAATGTAATTCTTGAATTAAACCATTGGCAAAGTTTGACCTCCATGCAGTTATTTAATTTTTTTCAAATTATGTTTTTAGATTTTTTAGAGTTTAGGTTTATGCTTTTGGAGTGTTGTAGATTTTATATGTTTTCATGTATACACTATAATTATGCCTAACCCTCCACTAGTACAAATTTTGTTTGATGTGACATTCATTAATGACTAAATGTTTGTTGTGACTTGTCTGAAGTGATTCAAAATTGATTTTGAGTCACTAAAGACAAGTCACTGGAACGGATATTTAGTTATAAAAGACCTATCACATTGAACAAGATTTCTACTAGGGTCCATCACTTGCAATTATTGTGTACACTACTAAGTGATGGGGTTAAACACACGCCCAACTTCTATGACTTTAACTAATTTTTGAAATACCAAGTAATGGGAGGTTAATAGGTTATGCATATGTCCAACACTCCAACACCTGGAATTAAAAATAATTATTATAGTGATTTAGGGGGTTAGGCGTATGCCTAATCCCCCAAAAACTGCATCTAATAGCAAAACATAATATCGGAGCCGAGGTATACATATGCTAACCTTGAAATACTTGGATGTCATAGGAAAATAAAATATCAGAGGGTTAGGCATATGCCTAACCCCCCAAACACTTACAATTTTCAACAAAATAAAATGTCTGAGGGTAAGGCACATGTCTGAGGGTAAGGCACATTCACCCCTACTCAAGGTAGATGTCAAGCTTAAGATTGGAAGTAAACAACCAGCTAGTACCCACAGCTATACTCGGAAGCTGACATTGACTTGCAGATAATTTCTAATCTAATTTAAGTCTTAGGACCTAACCAATATAATGCAATTTCAATTGTAACGGATGGCAAGAAGTTCAAATTTCCAGAAGAGACCGATTCTTGAGAGAAAGACATCGTGGCTGAAACCCTAGGTCTATACGACGTTATAAGCAACACTGGCACAAACTAAAAAAGTTTTGAGCAGAAGAAGACAGAAAGAAAGAAAACGAGTTGTGTCCATAAAAATTAGGTTATCTTGGAAATGGTGTTTTCGGGTTGAGACTGACTGCTAGTGTCAGTCGGTGTGGCAAAACTCTAGCCAGTTGATCGACTGTGCCAGAAAGCAAAATGAGCCATATCCATAAAAATTATGGTTGTCTTGGAAATGGTGTTTTCGGGTTGAGACTGACTGCTAGTTGATTGACTGTGCCAGTAAGAAAATGAGAAGACAAAATGCAGGCGAAACTACAACTTAAATGAGGAATGAGATTGGATCACTCCGAAGCTGAACAGGTGAAACTCCTAATATAATTGAAGTCTTTGGACCTAACCAACATAATGCGATTTCAAATTATTACGGATGGCAAGAAGTTCAAATGTCCAGAAGAGACCGATTCCTGGATGAACTAGAGAGAAAGATATCGTGGCTGAAACCCTAGGTCTATACACGAGGTTACAAGCAACACTGGCACGAGCTAAAAGAGTTTTAAGCAGAAGAAGACAGAAAGAACTACGCTCCGTTTGCTCCACCACCTCCCTTGCCTGTGCCGATTCAGCCACCAACTCTTACTCCAAAACCTCCACCTCCACCTCCGCCTCCACCGCCTCCTCCGTTTCCATCACTTTCTTGCAGGAGGTTTCCTCAGCCTCCATCGCCTCCGCCATTGCCAACTCGGAAGCCTACACCATCTCCATCTCCATCGGGTTCAGACGATGGCAAGGCGAACACTGTCACACCGCCTCCGTCGCCTCCACTGTTGCCCACGAGATCGACACCCCTTGCATCCCCTCCTTTGCCTGGAATGCCAAAGTTGGCTCCGTTGATACTGCCTGGAAGACCTGATTTGGGAGACTCCCAAGAATTTCGTCGCCATCAGAAGATGCGGCCTCTGCATTGGGAGAAGCTGAAACTTGAGTCACATTCGACTATGGTGTGGGATACCATCAGTGACTCCATGGAGTAAGCCTCAGATTCACTTGATTCCATTTGGTTCCATATTCTTTACGATGGCGTGTTTCATAGCTCGTTAATATTGTGGTTTTCAGAGCTCTGTAAACTAGGACTGGTACAGATCTGAGGTTTCAATTAGGTGACAAAATTGTAGTAATGATAAAGTCAAAAAGTGCCACATATTGGTTTATAGTGACGTGGGCCTCTCAAAATTTGATATGGAAATTCAATTTCGATTACAATTTTTTAGGATCTCACCCCCACATATGATAATTTGACATCAATATTCACTTGCAGTTATTTTCTAAAATACCAAAAGGTAGGGGTTAGGCGTAAGTTTAACCATACTATTTGAATTATTTTTAAAATACCAAGTGATGGAGGTTAGGCGTATGCCTATCCTCTATCATTTCAATTAATTTTAAAAATTGCAAGTGATGAGAAGTTAGGCATATGCCTAAACTCCACCCCCCCCCCAATCACTTGCAATTATTTTCTAAAATACCAAGTGATGGGGCTAGGCATTTGCCTTACCCCCATCACTTTGACTATTTTAAAAATTCCTAGTATTGGGGGTCAAGCATACGCCTAACCCCTATCATTTGTATTATTTATTAAATTACCAAGTGATGGAAGCGTTAGGCGTATGCCTAACCCCTATCACTTCAATTAATTTTTGAAATTGCAAGTAATGAAGGTTAGGCATATGCCTAACCCCCCAATCACTTGTAATTATTTTTAAAATATCAAGTGATGGGGTTAGGCATATGCCTTACCCCTATCATTCTGATTATTTTTTTAAATTCCTAGTGTTGGGAGTCAAGCACACGCTTAATCCCTATCATTTGTATTATTTGTTAAAATACCAAGTTATGGAACGGTTAAACATATGCCTAACCCCTATAACTTCAATTATTATTTAAAATTGCAAGTGGTGGAGGTTAGGCAAACGCCTGACCCCCATTACTTTGATTAATTTGAAAAGAAATAAACAGTGGAAGGTTAGGCATATGTCTAAACCCCTCCCCCCAATACTTGGAATTTTCAAAAATAATTGTAGTAATAGGGGTTTAGGCGTATGCTTAACCCTTTTATGTTTATTTTCTTGAAACATTAGCGCGATGGTTTCAATGCACATGAATGTAAGTATTTCCTAGAGTTTGATCTATGGTTTGATGGAGAAGGTTGGAATACACGTGAAGAAGTTTCAAATATTGATGTAGAAGGGAGGAAAACGTACTAATTGGACCAGGTGAAATATTTGGTGGCCCTTCAACAACTTTAAATGCAATAGGTCTTGCTGATCAAGCTCATATTGAAGTTATAGTTGGGTTAAATGCTGCTTGAGGAGTTTATCAATAGATCATCTTTTATTCCATTGGGAAAAATGTATTTAGCTTAGGTTCGAGAAATATTGAATCACAATCTTAAAAGACTATTTGGTGATAGATTTTATGTAGTAGTGAGATGTAATTATTTTGTAACGTTGCAAGTTATGAAAGGTTATGCATATTTCTATCCGTCTCAAAAATTTAATTGACAATTACAAGTGATGACAGTTAGGCATATGCCTAACCCTTTTATTTTATTTTATGAATTAATTCATTTGGAATAAGTATTTGTCGTATTGGAAATGGTAGCATCAATTCAATGTAAAAAAATTATTAAAAAAATTATAAAAAAACTTGCGAATCATTTTCACTAGTATTTTTAGGTATTCCAATTAACCAAAAGAAAATTTTGACCAAAATTAAAAGTGCACATGCTATTGTGCACTTTTAATGAAATGGATGTTCTAATTGGATCACGCATGCATGAAGTTATCTTGCTATAAAATTTTGTAGTATTCTTTTTAGTTATAAAAAATGCATGACAGATGAAAAAACAAAATTCAATTCTGAAAATCAATCAAAAAATGGTTGGTTAGGCAGTTAGGGGTTAACTTAACTCCTAAATGTCGGACCTATGACTATGGAATCATGCTCTACCTGTCACACTCAATTTTGGCACTATAAATAATATAAGAATTCAATTTTATATCTTTGGTGAATGAAGCCATGTGTCTACTACAATTCATGAATATATCATAAATTTTGGTGAAAATTTAAAAACTACTATAATAATTTGAAGTGATTGTAAAGAAAATTCATATCAATTACAAAATATACTCAAAACTCCCAATCATTTTACCAAATGTGTAAATTACAATAAAAAGAAGTACAATAAATGAAAATCGTACGTGTAACTAAATTTAGAAAGATCCTTACACCATGGTAATACCCACCGAACTTGTAACTACAATAAAACACTCAGGTTCCAGAGTTTTCTAAAGATTCAGTCTGCAACAGAAACTAGACTTGGTAAGCTTCATTTTGTTAGTTAATCTCAAATGCAATAAAACTCATTTTCATGGCCTAAATTTAGTTTAAACAAGAAAACACATAAAGTCCAAAATACATTATATGGTGAACTGTTTTTTCAACTCTTTGTGTTGGGACCCCATGTAAAATCCAAAAATAGCTTAAATGAACTTAATTTAATTTGAAGAGGTGACATGACCAACAAAGAGTCTTCAACACCCAATTCCCTATTTTTGCACTTGGCCATATAATCATGCACTTGGCTCTTGGGTGCAATAAAAAAATTTGTCTAAAAAATTCTCTAAAAAATATCAATTTTTGTCTTTCTACAATCAATCACATTGTAAACAAACAATTATTTTATTTATTTTTTATCCTTATCTTTATCTTTTCTTTTATCTTTTCTTTCTTGTCTTTTGGCAGCGGAGGGAAAAATTAAAAAATTAAAAAAAATAAAATTTCTTGTTGCTTTTCTTCTTCTGTTCAGGGTTCAGGGTAGCTGAAACTCTAACGGCAGCGGAAGAAGTTGTTTTGTTTTGTTTTTTTTTTTTTTTTTTTTTTTTTTTTTTTTTTTTTTTTTTTTTTTTTTTTCCGGCTTTTGCGGCTGAAGGGTCCGCGCGCGCGGACCATATGTGACTCTCCCCTCCCTCTCTCTCCTCTCCCTTCTCCCCTCCCTCTCTCTCCTCTCCCTCTTACTCTCACTCTCCCTCTCACTCTCCTTCCCCCTATATATGAGTGGGAGAAGGAGAGTGAGAGGGAGAGGAGAGGGAGGGGAGAGTCACATAGGGTCCGCGCGCGCGGATCTTCAGCCGCAAAAGCCGCAAAAGCCGAAAAATCCGAAAAAAAAAAAAAAAAAAGAAAGAAAATCTTCTTCTTCCGCCGCCGTTAGGGTTTCAGCCACCCTGAACCCTGAACAGAAGAAGAAAACCAACCAAAAAAGAAAAAAAAGGTTTTTTTTTTTTTTTTTTTTCCCCCTCCACCGCCAAAAGACAAGAAAGACAAGAAAGACAAGAAAGCAAAGATAAAAGAAAAGATAAAAATAAGGATAAAAATAAAAATAAAAATTGTTTGTTTACAATGTAAGGGATTGTAGAAAAACAAAAATTGTTGTTTTTTAGAGAACTTTTTAGACAAATTTTTTTTGAGCCAAATTTGCTCATGAATGATTGCACTTGGCCAAGTGCAAAAATAGGGAATTGGGTGTTCTTCACAAAAAAAATAGGATGAAATTTCCTTCATTTACTATGTGATAATTCATTTTGGATTCGTCAATGACTGCAACAATTTGTCAATGACTGCAACGATTTGTCAATGACTGCAAGATTTTGGCTGCAACTACGTTTAGGGGTTAACCCCTAAAGGTCCTTAGTCCTCACCCCTGTCCAAATTTGGAGAATTGCAAAGATACATTATAAAATGCAATTAGGAGGGATGTTTTGAACTTGATGTATGAATGAAAGTTGTACATTGTAAATTTTAGATTCTGCCTGTACGGTTAGATCTATGATTGCTATCACAAATATTTTTGTATAAAATTTGAAACCTAAAATTCAAAATTCTTTTGTAATTTGATTACAAATAATATATTGACAATATGTGAATGAAATTTGATGTGATGGGTTGAAATGTAATACTTTAAGTGTAGTGATTTTTGGAGATTTTTTGATTGCTTAATTTTATAAGTTGATTTTTTCAAGAGCATTTTTGAACTAAGATCTTAGAATTTGTTCTTGAATCACTTCGACATGAAATGAGACATAAAAATTTCACACATATCATCTCCTTTCTAATTGGTTCATACATGCATGAAGCTAACTTCCCATAAAATCTATGGTAAAAAATCCACACTACAAAAAGTGCATGACGCAAGAAAAAACGGAGTTTGTACATCATGCAAAAAATGCATGGTTGGACCTTTAGGGGTTAAAGGAAATGCAATTTTTTTTCATTTTGAGGGTCATTTTCACAACTTCTTTTTGTTCTTAATCTTGAGATTTTTTTTCTGCACAATATAGTGTATACCAAAATGAAGTGAAATATTTAATTTATTACCTTATTCCATCAAATTAGCAATTTTTTTCATTGCTTCAAAGTAGGTCATCAAAAAGTGCCCTTGAGACCATTAGTTTTTTGTGTTGACAAACTAGTGTTTATAACTTTGTTTTGTGACTAGCGGAGTGGTTATGTTTAATCAAACACATATAACCTTGAGTTTAGTTTCTTATCACACCAATTTATAAAAAAAAAGTACATTTTGTTTCATCCGTTTTAGTACGTTTGCTTCACGGTATGTGTAGCTTTGGCATGAAAGAGATTAACAATGTCTCTGGTTTCTAAAAATGTTGTTATTATCGCAATAATTTGCCAATGCTATTATTTATGAAATTTTTTACCCTGTTGTGTACAAGTAGTGTGTATAACATACTATATATAATTTATTTAAATTAGTGCGGTCGACATCCTTAGTATAGTTAACCATTATCAAATAAAATTAGCCGTGTGTGTTTTATTGACCCTTCAATATATGGAAATAAAAGCATGTATAAATTTGTTTATTAAAAAAATGAAAAAAAGTGTTTATATGTATAAAATCAAAGTATATTATAGACGTTCAAGAGTACCCTAAAACAAACCAAAGAGGAAAGAAATTGAAAACTCAAGGTAATTTCTTGCATATATTCTCTTCACTTTCAAAGATTGCAAAAAATGGTTTTATGTTGTGTTTGAAAACATGC
Source organism: Pohlia nutans (assembly GCA_022496805.1). Taxonomy (NCBI): domain Eukaryota; kingdom Viridiplantae; phylum Streptophyta; class Bryopsida; order Bryales; family Mniaceae; genus Pohlia; species Pohlia nutans. The sequence goes on along the minus strand of CM040085.1, from coordinate 7,858,910 downwards.
TAAAACATGACCAATTGGGTTAAGGCGCATTTACCTCATGGTCATTCCAATGCAAACATAAAGCTCCCCTAACGCTAGCCTGCACTATTCATGAGTTCCCTTAGTGCTTGCACCTTACAAAGTCCATGCTCCCCACACCAAAAGGGAACCCAATGAATTGTTAATACCAAACTTAAAATTAAAACAAAATAAATTTAGATAGCAAGCAAAGCATAGAAATCAAAGAAAGAGGGGCTCTCTGTACAATTAATTCTAATACTTTCATACCAATATTACATTATAGGTTCTACAAAAAGATTGTCACACTACAATACACGCGAGGACCATTCCACAACTCGAACTGTCATGCCAAATTGAGGCACGGGCCAACCTTGTTAACCCTTAAGTGTCCACACTATAGTTACTTAGTCAAACCTCATCAATTCTTCATATTTTTAAATATATTATATTTTCTGACATTTTTCTCGTATAATTTATTGTTAAACCGACTTACCTTGATATTTTCATAAATATGTAAATAATGATGAATTTTATAAGATTTTTCATAATTTCTTGTAAAAAATATAGTAATTACATAGATGCTTAAAATAATTAGATTTTTGTAGGAGAAATGTAAATAATAGTGATGAACAACAAGGTGTAGGTGGTATGCATCTTGAGCTTACATAAAAAGAAATTCAATAGAAAAACGTTTTCTGCAGTGTATATTGGAATTTTAAGGGTTTGAGCTTTAAAGTGCTGTAAAAGATGCAATTTTAACAATTTTGAAGAATGGTAAATTGGACTAAAAAGTAGAAGATAGCCCCCACACTTTTTTAGTTGGGGCCATTTTCATTTTAAATTAAAAACTAGATGAAAATCAACATTTGACTGAAAAACGACTAAAAACAACCAGAGATGGCTCCACGGGGCTCCTTGCACACTGAATTATATATTTAACCCTTTAACGTCCCGATTCAACATTGTTTTCAAAGATTTGTTATAAAATGTTTGATGAAAAACAAAAATGGAGTTGATGTACAAAGCAAAGTTATAAATGTCAATGTGAAGATAGCATCTGTACGGTTGGATTCATCATATTTATTATTAATAATTTTAAATTAATTTTGCAAGGTTTTCTCTTGAAATTCAATTAAAAATCCAAAATTAACACAAAAAATTTAAAAAATATTGTAATGAAATCGAAATAACATGCACTACAAGATGGTATGGTTTCCATTATTTGATTCTACTTATTTTGGAAAATCATGTTTAAGGTCTCACTTTTTGAACTAAGAATGAAACTTGACATAAACCATTTTTGTTATTTTTCAAAAATTCACAATATCTTATTTTGAAGATCCATACTGTACAAATGGTAGTCAATTAGCACAAGAATCAAGAGAATTTTGGATGGATGAAAAACATCACCGTATGTGATGAAGGGACGCGTCAGAAATCATCTAGCGTCCAGAATATGGACGCTGGCGCGTCAAAGGGTTAAGGGTTAAATACATAATTAGAAGATCCGGAGTTTAGGTGTTGACACGTGGTTACAGGTGAATTCCAGCGGGAATAGGTCCTAGTAAGTGCACAGGCACAGGGTCAAGCAAGAGTCGGTATTAGGGTCCTGGTGCGTCATTTAGGGTTTAGGGTTTAACGGAGAGGCGGAAGGTAGGAGTTTTGTCCTGGTGGAATGCAGGCATGGCCCGAGGGTGACAGAATTTCCATATTACATTGTTGCACTACATGTTTTGTGATTGAATTCAATCTCCAGGTGGATGTGGAGAGAGGCAGGTTTTGAAATTTAAGGGCATCCGCGATGGCGGAGGTGGCGGAGGTTCTTCAGAGCAAGAGCAAGGGGAAGAAGAGTAGTACTACTGAGGGCAGCAATTTGGAATCCATCCAGGCGGACGTCGCTTCGTTCGCTGCGCAGCTCGGGCTTGCGAGTGGTGGTTTTGGAGGGGCCGGCTTTGATGATTCCGATTTTCGCAAGACGGGGCGCATTGGCGAGAAGAAGACGCCGAAGAAGAAGCAGAAAGGGGGAGAGGCAAATGAAGCTGTAGAAGGCAAGAGCGCTGAGAAATCGCCTGGTGGCAAAGGAGGGAAAGGGAAGAAGGCGGATTCGGTGAAGGAACGAAAGAGCAGTAAAGAACATGGTGGTGGTGAGGATTTAGGGTTAAAGTTTAATTCAAGTAAGAAATCAGCTGCTGTTGTGGAGAAAGGCAAGGGGAAGGAACGAAAGAGCGGTAAGGAACATGGTGATGGTGAGGATTTAGGGTTAAAGTTTAATTCGAGTAAGAAATCAGCTGCTGTAGTTGTGGAGAAAGGCAAAGGGAAGAAGCGATCGTTGCCTAGTGATATCAGCGGAGATGAGAAGAGCGCCAAAAAGGAACGGCTCTCGGAAGGAGACGGTAGCAAGTTTGTTGTGGCGTTGGACAAATCGTTGGCTAAGTCATTCCAGAGTGCTGCTCTGTGGTACGAAGGGCTTTCAGCTGCTGCAGGGAACCCTAAAGCGACATCATCCTCGAAGGACGTGTCTACTGGCGAGGGAGACGAATTCTTTGCAAGCAAACGAAAAGAGGCCGAGCAATTGATGGAGAAGGCTGTCTCTGACTATGAGAAATCTCGGTCTAAAGACAGTGACACACGGTGGTTGATGACTGCGCGAAGGTCTGGAACGTCGTCAGATAAAGTTGCCGCCATGACTGTTATGCTGCAGGACAACCCAATGCTCAACCTTCGCACGTTGGATGCTCTTCTTGGTAGGGTTGGATTTCAGTTGGATCACCTACTTTTGCCTTGGGCGTTGCAAATTATGAATCTGATTTAACCCTTAAGCGTCCACTGTGTATTTTCTGTAGTGTAGGGAAATTGGACCCCTTGCTGCAAATCATCTGTTTGTGTGAAAATGACTTCAGTTTGACACGATCGACACTGTTGATCTTGTAGTATAGAACAAGAGCTTTTAAATGATGTATTGCAATCAGAAAACCAAGGTAAAATGAGAAAATGCCACCTTTGCAAAGTTCAGTGATGCAGATGGCCATAATGGGCGTTTTAGACGTTTAGGGGTTAAGTTTTTGTTAATGTCTGAGTCAATTTTGGACAACCCGGTTATTGTCCTATGGGACATACGATGTCAAAACTTACTTGGATGGTTGTGATTACCGCGATGATAATGAAGAGGGTGTCCTTTCCAGGTATGGTGACCTCGAAAGGAGGGAAGAGGCATGCGGCGATAGGTATTGAAGCTTTACGAGAGTTGTTTTTGAGAAGGTGGATATTTCCCGCATTCACTATTTAGTTATTTGAAATTGTCAGAGTGTACCACAATGGATGAAGCAGGAGTCAGTGTCATGAATTATGGTCGATTAAGCGTTGGATGGGAAAATCAATGCTGTTTCAAATTTTAGTTCTTCTGCAACTTACCATGGCGGCAGCATAAATTTTTAAAGCTTCTATCGCTTGAATTTTATAATATGGCTCTCTTTTTAATTTTGCAGGCTTCTGCGTGCTAAGTTGTGGTGATAGACATAATTAATAACTGTTTTATATGGGGAAATAATGTCTGCAACAGTTTATTACCAGATCGAAAGCTTAAGTATCTTAATCAGCAGCCACTATCAAGCCTTGTGGATTCAAAGGAAGGTGCAGCATTGCTTCTTTATTGGTACTTTGAGGACTGCCTTAAACGAAGGTATATAGCCTCTGATTATCTCTTTCTTGCGTGATGCGAAACCTGCCTTTTGATGTTCTGGAACTCTAGACACGCTGGGAATAGAATTATTGTATGGATCAATATGTTGAACCAATGCACATAAGAACCATTGTCATTCTGTTTGTCAGATTTTCAGATCAGAGATTTAGGTGTGCTGATACTTGGATCGTGTTACAGGTATGAACGATTTATTGTTGCCCTTGAGGAGGCCACTAAGGACACCCTCCCATTTCTGAAGGAGAAAGCCCTCAAGGTCAGTGTATGTTTTAGACTACAGGTTGTGGCCAATATGAAAGAATCATCTTTACGGATGGTTTCTGCCGCGTCAAAAAATAATTTCTCACCACACTATTACAATTGTTACTGTGACCTTTGTTTTCAAAGAGTGCTTCTGGTCATCTCACCGTTCAAATCCGTTTGTATGTTTAATAGTCGCCGGGTTTGATTTCCTAGTTGAGTCTGTTCTTGCACATTGTTGTACATCTGTTCTTGTTCTAATTGTTCTGTTTTCCTGTCTGCAGACTGTGTTTGAACTCCTGAAGACAAAACCAGAGCAGGAACGCCGCCTTTTGTCAGCGCTTGTGAATAAGGTATGCGAGGTTATTACTTTAAGATCTGATGTATCGGTTCCTTGATAGATACACAAAAGTTATTTGTGACAGTTCAATGCAAGGCTGACCATTAGTATATGGCGTTCTTGCAGTTGGGTGACCCAGATAGGAAGGTAGCTTCAAATGCCAGTTATCTGCTCTCCTGCCTCCTCACAGCTCATCCTGTCATGAAGGTATTACTCATGAAGACTTGGTGATACTTTTCTGCTGTACTGCATCACGAGTTCCAGAGTTTTTTTATAATACAAATAGGTCTTGTTTGCGATGTAATTATCTTTTGAACATCTAAGAAGGGTACGTCAAGATACAAGGACAACGTGACTTGAATTATCTCTTACCTTGGCAGGCGCATGTTGTAACTGACTTGGCTTGGTGTGTTGTGATTCTTTGTGTGGAAATCAGACAGTTGTTGTGGAGGAGGTGGACTCCTTCTTGTTCCGGCCTCATGTTGGAAGTCGTGCCAGATATTATGCGGTCAGTACTCCTTTTCGTGTTAAGTTAGCATGTGTCAAGTTTATGTACTTAGAAACGACCTTTGTAAATCTCTTGTCAATCAATATCAATTTCAATATCAAGGTCGGAATGCATTAAGTTGCGTTAAGTTGCATATGCGGGAGTGCTGTTCAGATGTGTATGGATGTGTATATCGGGGGATTTGTACGCCCTTAACGGCTGATGTTCATGCTCATGACAGCTCTCCACTGGTTTTCTTAGAACGGCTTGAGAAAGTTACCAAGAGTTCCTGATGCGATTTAGGACCGTTTAAAAAAAATCTGTTTCGGCATTGTCTATTCATCTTTGTGAAGACGGTGCATGCTATTTTTGTAATATTTTCTGTTTGCAGGCAGTCTTTTTGAATCAAATCATGCTCGTCAATAGAGGCGATGGACCCAAGATTGCGAAGCAATTGATCAATTTGTATTTTGCTCTTTTTAGAGTAAGCTTTGTAACTCAAACCTTTCCTTTGGCTTTGCTTTTCTGTACCAATATTCTACTACGGGGAGCTGCTATTGCTGCTAAGAGCGGCCTTAAATTTGCACCATCTATCCTATAGGAGAAGAGAGGTCGGTTGCAAGGTTAATTTCTTACAGCTATAAATGTTTGCAGACAGTGACATTAGGAGATATCGAAGATGATTTTAAGCAGAAAAGAAAGAAAAAGGTGTCGAAACACGATAAAAGGAATAAAAAATCTAGAGGAGCGAAGGGACAGCATGGCAACGATGCTCCTGTAGCTGGGGAAATCAATACCAGGCTGTTATCTGCTTTATTGACAGTAAGTTAACCAATCCTACATCCATACTGTTTGCTTTGTTTCATATTTGAGGGTGATATGGCCCACAATTGTACTCGAATGGGTGTGGATTGAAGTCCCTGGATGTATTAGCTTCTGTATTTGCTTTGTTTCATATTTGAGGGTGATATGGCCCACAATTGTACTCGAATGGGTGTGGATTGAAGTCCCTGGATGTTAGTGCATTGCGTTTTACATCCAGTTGATGCTTATCTTGCATGGGACATTCTTATTTTTTATTCAGTTCTCTAAGAAAAAATCTGGGGAATGTGAAGGGTGTCAACAGAGCTTTCCCATATGTGGCTACAGATGACGTTGATTCTGTTATCGAAGAACATACTCCCGTTCTGTTCAAGTTGGTAAGGACTTTGTTTGTAATCATTTCAAGTGTGGCTATACATTTTGTCGAGTCGTGTTTTCCTGTCAGCAATTCTGTCTGTCGTGTTCTGATTTCTGGATGATTTATGAAGGTACATTCGGATAATTTTAATGTAGCTGTGCAAGCCCTCATGCTTTTGCATCAATTACTTCTCAAGAACCAAGCTGTCAGTGATCGTTTCTACCGGGCCCTCTACTCAGTTTTGCTCTCACCAAGTCTCACCACGTCAAATAAGGTAGAGCTTCCACACTTGAATATGAACAAATCCTGGAGATTCAGAGTGCATTCCTTCGTTGAATGAACGTATCCTTTGCTTGTCGTTCTTCTCTTGTTGCCATTTGTCTAAACTTGTGATTGTTTCACATTTTTGGTATAGAAATGTTCAAATTTTATGGCATGTGCTACTTACAGGCCGAAATGTTCTTGAACCTTCTGTTCAAAGCGCTGAAGGGAGATATCAACCTTGGGCGCATGGCTGCGTTTGCCAAGCGGCTAACTCAGGTGATTGGTCTTGTAATTTATAAATTTCTATATATTTTTATATCATAATATTTGATCTCTCTGGCAATATGGCTTGACTATTGTATGGTGTGGTAGTAGATTTTGATTTTGGCTTCTTATCTCACTAGTACTTATCTAAATCCGCTGGAATATCAGGTGGCACTGCAACAACCCCCTAATTTTGCCTGTGGATGCCTTTTAGTTCTTTCCGAAGTCCTGAAAGCAAGGCCTAGCCTCTGGTGAGTCGTACTATTTACTTGAAACTTTTTCGGTTAAAGGAATGTGTTACCTTTAAATAAATTATATTTAGTGATAACCCCATGCATATATTAATCTGTCTCTCTATAAGATAATTGTAGTCCTTTTATCTATTGGTGTTATTTGTCCCTTGAATAAGGTTTTATATAGGCTTTGGATTATACCAGGAATCCTGTATACCCTTTCTAATACCGTGATGGTTTAGTATCAATATTATCAGGTTTCTTTCTCATAAAGGTTATGGTTGTTGCCCCCATTCGTGACTGACTGGGTATTTGCTTTGTGGTCTGCAAGGGATGGGATTCTGCAACCTGAAAGTAAAGATGATGAGATAGAGCACTTTGTGGATGTTCCGGATGAGGATTCAGCTGATACAGCTCTTGATACCACGCCTGGACCTAATTCAGAATCAAATGGCGCATCTGAAGATAATAATGGAAGCGATTCTGATGCTGAGCTAGGAGAGGACGATATGGTTGACAGATCTATTCCAGATTTAGATGATGATGGAAATGATAGCAGTTCCGATGAAGAAGGTGACACGAGAAGAAAAGCACAGAAGGGAAGCAAGATTGCGAAACTGAAGACACCTGTAGTTGCGAGGGAAGTGAGTCAACGTTTGGCAGAGTCTACTGTCGCAAATGTTCCTGAAGAACCAGGACAGAAGACTTGGCCGGTTGAGGGCTACTATAACTCGCGGCATCGAGACCCCTCTTACTGGTATGATGAATGAGGGTTTTCACTACATCTATATTTGTGCGACTTTCTTCGAGCATTTCTTGGTGCCTTTTGCTTTTGACAGAACATGTATTTTTGGTTTGTCTTCTCATATTTTATCTTTAAAAGGATTCTCTGAATGTTGTTGTCTACGTCATCATCTTGAGTGACATTGGACTGGTACTTTCACAACTATTTGAGTCGCCTGTGATGCATCACGAGGCACAGTTCCAGGTCATGTAGTTTGCTGTTTGGCAGCTTTGACTTATATCTGCCTTGCTTCTGCAAATCTGTAGCAATGCTGACAAGGCGTGTTGGTGGGAGCTTACGGCACTTGCAAGTCACATGCATCCATCAGTAGCCAGCATGGCTAGAACGCTGCTGTCTGGTGCCAATGTGGTATATTCAGGAGACCCATTGCGTGATCTCGTTCTGGGTGCCTTCTTGGACCGATTTGCTGAGAAGAAGCCAAAAGCCAGAAAGCAGAAAGAAGATGGTAGCATGCCAATGTCTGGAACAGAGAAAACGGTATGATAACTCTCTCATAGCTGATCATGATCTGAGAAACGTGCTTCTTGGCTAATTGTCAAAGTTTTACATTGTGATTAACTTGGTAGTATGTTTCTCCATTTGATAGGTTGTCAAGCGCCTTATTGGCGAAGAGCTTTTGGCTCTGGATGAAAATGAAGTTGCTCCCGAAGATGTAGTCTTCCACAAGTTTTATCAAACCAAGGTAAGCAACCGCAAGGTGAAGAAGGCGAAGCACAAGAAGGATGACGAGGATGATGACATAACAGGACTAGATGAGGCGGATGGAATAGATGGTGATGACAGCGATGAAGATGAGGTAGATGCTTTGCTGGAGCAGGACGAAGGTCGGGAAATGGGATTAGCAGGAGAAGAGGATCTTGAGGATGAAGATGGAGACGAGAGCGAAGGAGAGTTTGACTATGATAAATTAGAACATACTTTCGACATGGAAGAGGATGAGGAGTTGGACGGGGAAGATGCTGACACCTCACCAAAGAAGAAGAAAAAGAAGGGTGGTGAAGTAGAGGCTGCAAACAATGACTTGGACGAATCCTATGGCAGCGAAGATGATTTTGATCTGGGAGAATACCCAGAGAGTGAAGCTGAAGAGGATAGTGACGGAAGTATAGACATCGGTGATCTACCATCTGACGAAGAATCTCAGCCCAGTAAGAAGAGGACAATTGCAATTAGCAACGAAGGCGTTAAGAAAGGTAAAGTCACTCAAGAAGGCAAAGCGAAGAAGAATAGCAAGAAAAAGCAAGCCGATGCTGTGGTGCTTCCATCTGGGAAGAAGAAGTCACCGTTCGCAAGTTTCCAGGATTATGAAGAAATCATAGAACGGGACCAAGTGGGTGAAGCTCCCAAAGCGAAAAGTCGAAAGGGTAAGGGGAAAAAATTGAAATCTGAGAGGGACTGATGTCAGTGTAGAACTCATATATTGCATAGTTGCAACTGCCTATGTCAAAATTAGGTCTTTGAGGTGAACCAATATAGATATCATCTCATTTGAGAAAGTAGAACAGGAGAGCATTGTTTTCCTACCACGGAGTTTTGTGGGACTTAATTTTGAGTGGCATGTTATTATATTCCGTGCAAAACGGAAGCATTAATCCTTGAAAGATCCTACACATTTGAAGATTCATAGAGATCCAATATAGAAAATGGTGTTTGCGGAAACAAGAGTTGTAGATTATTAATTTTAGATTTGCATCTTTATGGTTAAATCTGTTTTCACATCTGGACTCTGCTGTAAATCCATTTCTTACGGGGAGTGTGGGCAACTTTTGGACATAGACTTGATCGGAAACAGGTTTGTTTTAACACTTTAACCTGCAAGTGCCAAGTCCAAGTATGGGCCCATAGTGGTTTTAGTATGCTCTACCTTGTATGGAGTTTGGTGCGACTGCCATTCAAAGCACTTCCTGCACTGGCCGGTTTTCTGCAAAGATGATGAACCCCTCCAATATGTAAGCGTTTTTATTGCCTTGTCACATTCTCATGTTGAATCTTGTTTTTCCTCTGAGGTAGGTGTCTGGGTGTCCCTATGAATGCTCATGAATGCGCTTTGTACTGACTTGCCAGGCTATGAAATGGTGCAAACAAGTGACTGAAAATTTAACGAGAGTTAAAACTTTGTATCTTTGCACACTACAAGCAGAGGCGTTGTTTCTCACTCTGGAGGATCCCGTTCATTTGTCTCTTTTCACTGTACACGCTTGTCCTACGTGACAAATCGCACTCACCAAGTCCAACCAAAAAATTGGTGAGTGCAAAGTGGCGCTGTTTGACTAACAGGAGTGAAAAGCGACACCTTGTAGTGGCAGTCTTAATTCAGTTTTCTTGTCTCTTCTACTTTTTTGTGTGCTGTCAGAAATTGTGTACAGTTACCCATGAATCGTGTTTCTTCTAGTGGCAGCAGTTTGTGAAATTTTTCATGGTATTGCATGCCAGTGCCAGGTGTAAATTGAGGTTAATATGTTGTAAGAATTTGTAGGAGCTCGTACTTTCTTTCTCTCAATGTGTTGCGGTGCAGAATTCATGTATGTGCAGAACGTGCACTTTACACAACCACACCCAGTGTGTAATGTGATGTTCATGCTACAGACCATAGGAATTCCTCAACAATTCAGAAATCAATTGTTAAGCTCATTTGTATGGAAGCGAAGTTAAAAGCAGTGACAAGTCGAATGATCCAATGCCAAAGCGTTGGTTGCCATTGCTGTCACATCTCACGCACAATTGCTAACAATTGGACATGCTGACAATTGCTAACAAGAGTAGCCTTGATGTCAGAAATCTGAAAAACTGAGAACTGAGAACTTAACCCCTCAAGGACCAAGGCTGATTTTCCAAGTTCGGTCAGCTCACTGTGGAATGAGTATTGATCCTCAATTCTTGAGATTTTTTGTGGTGATTCTACTCTTTGTAATGAAGATGGGATGGTAATTTGCGTACGTAGGTGACGTATAAATCAAAAGATACAATCATGCAAAGGTGAAAAACCTAACTGCGGGCAGCTCCTGAAAATTTTCATACAATGAGCTATGCATCTAAATTTTTGCACACAATGAGCTAACACCCTTTTGCACACAATTGCCAAATTCATTTTACCAAATTTGAGACTAAACTTTCCATTTTCGGCATTTTCAGAAAGTTTCAAATATGGGCAGCAAGCCAAAAAAAAGGTGCAACCAACTTTGAAGCTTATAATCTTACTATTGAAGAACCTTGAACGGTTGAAAATTTGTAGGTGGTAATAAATTCAAGTTGCTTGAAATATCCTACGGTTGGATTGGTCAAAAAGGTAATAGATCAAAAACTATTTGTGTTTTTATGAGAAGAGGTACTTTGGAGTGTTTGGAGAGGAACATAGTTGTGGTCCTTTAGGGGTTAAATTACAATTATCAAGCAGTGCAATGCAAGTGTTCACGAACTGTTCAAATCTAAAGGACTTCAGTGTCTTCTCACGGAATGAAAAATCTATAAACAAATGCAATTCTGCAATCAGACTGTACAGTACTGTAACGTGGTGCTTATCTGCAGATATCAGAAGCTGCTCTCTTCTCGTTCTACAAAAAACTTGCCGTGCGGATACTTGTCCTCCGGCAAGAGCGCAAGCCACACTGGCCCTTTGCCGCCCTCTTCCACCGACGCAAACGTGATCCCCGCTCTCTGCAACCATTGCCGCCCCACTTCGCCAAGCTTCTCGAACAAATCTCTGGCCATGTCCGTGTCCACCCCTCCCGGACACATTGCATTCACGAAGATTTTCTGGCCGTCGGGTCTCTTGGAAAGCTCTCCTGTCAGAATGCCCGTGAATGTGTTCATAAACAGATTGCTGTGCCGGTATTGATAGATGTGATCGGTAGCGTACTTCTCCTTCAATCTGCCGCTTCTCTCATCCTCCAAGTACTCGGCAGCCAGCGAATCCACCGCATTCATGTCCAAATTTGCTACTGCTTGCTCGATTTGCCCTTTGAGCCTGTTATCGTTCTCTTTGAAAGCCTGCCTCAGAAATGAGATTCAACCTCAGCAGTCGCGAAATTCATCTACACTCCTGAAATTGAGCCTTCAAATTTTGGATGTAACCACGCTAGATATTGAAGAATTTTAGGGTGAGTACAGTTTGTGTGGTACCTGGATTCGACCAGCTCGATAGGAAATGTTCACTATGCGTGCTCCGTGAGGGGAAGGTTTTAGCAAGGGCAACAACGCTTCGGTGACTCTTCTGACGCCGAAATAGTTTGTTTCTAGCGTCGCCACTGCGTCGTCGAATGTGTTTGAGTATTTGTTTATGGCAGCGTTGTTTACCTACGCACGGTCCTAAATGTTAAAGCAATCTGGAATTATGACTCAAATGAGGCCAGGAATCGATTTGTACGCTTTTCTAAGGGTTACAATTCTGCAGATTATAGACAATTTCAAGAAGATGCAATAGGGTTACATGTTTTGATGTTTTTGGAGAGTATAATTACTTACAAGTATGTCGATGCCTCCAAACTTGCTTTGCAACCACGCTGCGAGTTCGCCCACGGACTGCGCATCGGTGATGTCCAATTGATGGAAGTGGATCTGACACTCGGCGCCCGGCTTGGACTCAAGAAATTTCAGCCTGGCGGACTTCACCGCTGCCGATCCTTTCTCGCAATCTCTGGCTGTGAGGACGACGGTGATCCCACGCCGTGCAAACTCGCACACGATTCCAAACCCTAACCCTCTGTTGCTTCCTGTCACCACTGCCACTGTGTCGCTCGACCACCACGGTCTGCATAGCCAAAATCCCTATACGTAAGCATGAATTCGAGGCTAGCTGTGAAAACATCTCTAGAGGGTTCTCGGAATTTTGTTCCTCTTCCCGGAGCTAATCAACTAGAATCGAATTGCTGTGTGCATGGAATTTTTTTGCCGCTCTATTGGAAGTACATGATTAGTATTCTTACACTGCGTCAACTGAGAATATCTGTTTCCACTAAGAATTACTTCAACATTCTACAACATTCCCCTGTATTGACATCACTCACCTATCCGACACATCCTGTGTCACCATGCTTGCGTTTTGGGGCTGAGAAGGATGGATTACAATCCAGGACTCATCTTAATTTGTGTAGTTCTGTGCAGTGGAACCAATCAGCGACTGTTTTAGAAACCCCATGTTAACCAGTCTTGCAACGTACACCCAGCAATTTCAGGAAAGAATTATCGCCTGAGATCGATTTCAGCAGGATTGATGCACATCACAAGAGCAAAGAAATGAAGAAGGTAAAGCTTGACAAACATGAAATTCAATACTCACAGTAGAACATGCAACCCCTTAAGCGATGAATAAATCAGCACTTTAATGGAGAGAATGTCGACGCTGCTGTAGCTCGAAAGCACGCTCCGATCACTTGTAAAGACTTGGAACTTGGAACAACAGACATAAAATTAGAAAAGCCTAGTATTATACTCCGAGTTTGAGAACAAGAAGCGCTACATACGTGTTCATAGTGGTGGCGGGATTGCGAGCAGGAATCCTGGCACTTTTCAACACAACCACTGTAGAGAAAGAGAAGTCTATACAGAAGCACCGAACCATGCTCAAAAAATATTCATTGTCCACACTGGCTCGGTAGAGGGACACAGGAATCTTATTCTCGAAATGGAGGCTGATCACACACTTCTCTATTGATATTGCTGGATGCTATAGATTTTAGATTTCAGGGCGTGATTTGGATCTATAGGATCCAGCAGAAGACTCACTGACAAGAACAGGAACCGAAATTTTGCGCACATGAGTCAATTCTGTTTAAATGTTTTCACGATTTAACCAAAAGATGATGCGTCTGGATACAAGTGCACAAATACAACACACAAGAAATTCAACAGGAAGATATAAACTACACTTGCAACTGTAAGCTCCATCTTTCTGTGATCAATATTATGCATAAGGTAGAAGCACCAGAAACTGTTAGGTACCAATTGTGGTCACCTATAAAAGCACCTGTTTCAACTCCAGGAGTTCCCAATCTAGTTATCACAAGCATTAATTATGAATACCATGTTAGCAATCTAATTGGATTAGAGTTAGTGGTCTATGCTTGAAAATTTATAACAAAATCATACATCGTGAAAAAATTAATTAAAAATTGAGCTTGGTTATTAAACCCAAAGTTTTATGTGCTGCAATTTTTTATCATTGAAAATCAGCGCTCCATGCAGGTTGAAATGCTTAGACTGACGGCAACTGTACCCCTTACCTTATTTCTGTTTATTTCTGTTTGCCCCATTAGCCCTACAGGCACACGCCTTGAAATCTTCCTATGAAGCTTTCATGTACTGAAAACGTCTATTCCCCCATGTAACTACAATAAAATAGTTTGAAGAGCAAGGAAGTTACTAGAGCAAGAATGGCACTACTAGCAAAGGCGTCGCTTCTCACTCAGAACAGTGTCAGAGTTCATTGTACATACTTGTCCTACGTGACAAATCGCACTCACCAAGTCTTGAGCGTCTAGGCAGTGAGTGCGAAGTGGCACCGTTTGGTTCACCTACTGAGTGAAAAGTGACGCCTTCTCCTTGTAGTGTGGATCCTCAACGCTCAGCTCCGTCTGGTCCACATCTAGCTCTAATTTGCAAAATTGTGCGCGATAGGTCTGCACACCGGATTCTTCACACCGGCTTCCTTCAAACAATGCCATTGTAAGGGCATCTTCTATGCAGCCCTCCAAACCATCTGACACCCAATATTTTGGATGAGAAGCATCTTGAAATAGTGTACAAGCCAAGTAGACGGAACACATTTCGAAAGTTTGGAGAGTCCTTCAAACCACCCTCTACTGTAAGTCTAGATTTAGGTAGATTCTTGTACTGATGATGAAACCTTGTCTTATATTCTAAATAAGTGAGAGTTGTAATTGGTCCATATACCATGCGCATATAGAGAGTGTGATTGAATGGCTTGAAATTGTATTTTATATGAAATTGTACTTTGAAGGGTATGGACTGAGTATGCCCTAACACTTGGATTCACATGTATGCATGGCCTTCATATGTGCGCCATAACTTGAAAATTTTATTGTTGCATGTACAGTACTAATTTAAGCATATTAACCTCTAAATGCCTAGGTCCATGACCATGGAATCATGCTGAAGCCATGTGTCTACTACAAATCATGAATTTTTCATAAATTTTGCTGAAAATTTGAAATTACTATGATTTTTTGTAGAGATTTAAAAAGAAAATTCATATCAATTACAAAATGTACTAAAAATTTCTGAGTTTTTGCTAATGGTGTAAATTACAATGATGAACATTACAATAACTGAAAACCATCCGTGTATCTAAATTTAGAATTTTTTGCTACACCATGGTACTAGTACATGTCAAATTTGTAACTCTAATAAAACACTCAATTTTTATAGAAATTAGACTAGAGTAGAAACTAGACTTAGTAAACTTCATTTTGTTAATTAAGCTCAAATGCAATAGAACTCCATTTCATGGCCTAAATTTAGTTTAAGTAGAAAAAACAAAAAAAGCCAAAATACACTACATGGTGAACCGCTTTTACAACTCTTTTTGTAGTTGGAACCCCATGTAAAATCCAAAAATAGCTTGAATTATCTGGATTTAATTTGAAGAGGTGGTATGACCAACAAAAATCCTTCACAAAAAGAAGTGGATGAAAATCATCCATGTAGCAATTAGATTGAATAGTGAGTTACATTCATAAGCCAGATTTTGACCTCCTAGGCGTTTAGGGGTTAAGAATCAAAATGGCTACAAGTCCAATGAAGCATTGGTACTGAATGACAACCATTCTATATACTGTAGTACCATAGCTGGTTCGCCACCCCATAAACGAGTATTTAATATTTTTTGAAAAATAAGGTTTGTTCCTCAAAAAATGAATTT